>OX419755.1:18156187-18756187 GCA_948567375.1 Lunularia cruciata
CTCATCATCTTTTCATTTGCAACTATCTCTCTCTCATTGAGTTCTCTAGTGAGCAATGTCTTGGGTCTTGGAGTGTTAGCCTTGGAGGAGTATGATGGAGTTGGAGTTCCTTGCCTTCTTAGTCCATGGTGCGCTACCATAATAGCAATCAAAGGTTCATCCTGAGTGAGAGACAGGCTGGCTCACATTTTTGGTTCCGTTGCCGGGACCTCTCTAGAAGGCAAGATAATGTTCCGTGTTCAATTCTACATTAGGCAAAAGGAGGGTATGAGAGCTCACTTGGAGAAAACATTAGGAGAAGAGAGGGCTGAACTTATGTTAGAGAACCAAGATCCATTTGTATACCCTATAGTTCATTATGATGTCTTTGAGGTGATTTTGTACATCTTGTACACATGAGAGGAATTGGAGAGATTGTGTGAGGTGGATTGCAGATTTTGGGGATTAAGGTGATTTTGGGCAAAATCTCAAGTTTGAGATCTGGACTTGAAATTTCTACACATGATAGCTTGGGTTATCTTTCAGTTAGCACCCTTGAAATTATTGTGAGAGCTACTATGCGCACTGGGCTAGAATTTTTGAAAGTTGATAGGGTAAAGTGCTCCCGCAACTGCATGCTCTCTGGAAAATTGTACAGAGTCTGCCATTTCTTCAATTTTCAGTGAATTGTCCTGAAAATTTCCAAGACAATTTAGTGCATTGTATTATACCTGATGCCACAAAAATTAGAGAGAGATTTTTTTTTGGGCAAGGAGTTATGAGTTTTTGAAGTGAGTGGGGTGGTTTTCAGACCAAATCTGAAATATGGGTGCTGAATAGAAATGTGTCTAGGCCAAATGGCTCAATGAAAAGATCTGGAATTTTGCAGGGAGGGACGCCCTAGAGTTGTGATCAAGTGTGAAAAATTTTAGAGGACTGTGAAATATTTTTTGGGAGATTTGAGTGACATTGTGAGGATGGGTCAATTCTGCATAGTGGAAATCTCATGCATGAGGAGTTTGAGATCAACAAAAAGCATGTTTGAGTGTTTAGATTCATCTTGGGAACATGGAGGGTCATCAAGAGTGGAAATTGAGATTATGCAAGGTTTCCCAAGGGTTTGAGGTGATTATAGGGGTGGATTTGAGGAAAAGAGAGTTTACAATAGAATTTGAAGAGAGTGTTAAGAGGATCCAAAAACCTACACCACTTGGAGGAAAGAGTGAGTCTAAGTGCTTTCTGTATGGAGGGAAGGAACATAAGGCAAGTTCATGTCCATTGACCTTTGAGAGCAAGAGATTGAGAGAAAGGAGAGGCTTACTTGACTTGGGTTTGCATGTTGGACTTTCTTCACCGAGATTGGGAGGGGGAAGATCTAAGACCAAGGAGTTGTGTGAAGTTTGTGGAGTTGAAAGACTTCCAAAAGGACATGAGTGTAGTGGAGTAAAATCACTTTTGGAGACTTTGGTGAAGGATCTTGGAGAGAGTCTTAGTACAACTACAGAAATACTACCACCATCAGCTAGTTCTCAAGATTAGTGATGGAGATAATCTTTCAACTTATGGATAAACTATCCATGAGGGTTTGATTAATATGCACTCTAGGACTTGATGTTGCTATAGAAATCTTGGAGCAACCTGAACCTTTTGTGTTCCCTAGGGTGGATTACTCTCAAATGGTGTTAGTCATGTATATACTCTATTAGTTATAGAGTGAGAGAAAAGAAAAGAGAAAAGGAAAAATTGAGAGGAAAGAAAGATAGTGAGAGGTTAAGATGGGGAAACTTTCGGTTTTCTTTGGCAAGGATGGAGAAAATGTGGAGGCCTTTGTGAGAGACTTCAAGGGAACTTGAATAGGAAAAAATGAGAGGAAGAAGAATGAGTGGGCCTCATTATTACCAGATTTCTTTGAGGATGCAACACTTACATGGTATGAGTCAGAATACCAAAAGAGAGAGAGGAGAGATGGGGAAGAGGAGTCTTGGGAGACTTTGACTTCAACACTCATTGAGAACTTTCTTCCTGATGAGAGTTATGAGAGATTGATGAGTGAGGTTACATTTCTCAAGCAAGGAGATGTAGAGAAAGTGAGAGTCTATGAGTGGAAAAGTTAGAGTCCAGATTTTGCATAATGTTGAGGAAGTGTGGGGATGATGTGGAGACTACAATGATTGGCATGGGGACCATGCTCACCAAGAATTTTGTGGGAGGGTTGAGACCACAAATTAGAAGCAAGGTGAGATATGAGAAACCTTCTTCCAAGGTTGAAGCTATCAAGATCGCAATTTGTATGGAAGAGAGTTTGGAAGGGGATGAGCGTGATTTGGTGGTGAAGGAGGTTGTGCATCCTCCTCAAGGCTACAAGTATGGTGGAACTTCTGATAATTTGGTGGCAAGGGTTGCACCACAAGTAGTAGTTGCTCAAATTCTTGCACCTCCACCAAAGGATCCACTTCAAACCATCACAGAACAACTTGCGGATCTCAAGATCAATGTGGTGCAACTATGGGAGAAGAGAGAGGTGGATCAGAATGTAGGGAGAGGGCCTAGGAGTTATGGAAACTATCCATATAGAGGAGGCCAACCAGCCAACAATTTCAATGATAGAAATTGTTTCGGTTGTGGAGGAAGAGGCCATATCCAAAGGAATTGCCCAAATTCCACTTACCATGGAAGAAGGGGTTATGAGGGAGCCAATAGAGGGAAAGAGGGAGGTAGTGAAACCCAAGTGGCTCCTAATCCTAACAAAGGTAAGGGGATAGCATCCATAGATGTGGTTGAGAGCAAGTATGAGAAGGGAGAGTGCTCAAACTCCAAGAGTCTAAATTTGGAGCTTTTGGCACAAGAGAAGAAGAGAGCTCGTTTTGCAGAGTATGTTCACTCTTCTCAAGGATTTACTCCAAGCAAGGATAATCATATGTCTACTACGAGCACTCGCACCTCAACACCATCAACAACAAAGACTCCAAGGAAGAAGTTGGGGATGGAGGATTTCTTGATTTCAAAGCAACAATGGAACTACAATGTGTTGGAGGATGTTGGTAGTCACAAGGCTAACATCACAGTGGGCTAATTGATTGCTTTGAACCCTACCTTGAGAAAGGAGCTTAGAGGTGGTTTGAGTTCTACAAGGAGCAAGAAGAAGAAGAAGAAAGCAAAAGCTCCAATATCAATGGGGGTGGTGGATGCCAAGCCAGCACCATGGGAGGCTTGTGAATATGCCTCTAAGATTGATGTGAGAGTGAATGGTCACAACATCAAGGATGCATTGGTTGATGGAGGATCAACAATGAATGCCATGTCAGAAAGGTTGATGAAGAAGTTGGGTATGATACCCTTAAGATCTTCAACATTTGTGGTGAGCATGGCAAACAAGCAACAAGTTAGACCAGTAGGGGTGATGGATAAAGTGGTAGTTTCAATTATGGGAGTTCAAAATCTCATGACTTTCCAAGTCTTGAAGGATTCAAGCTATGACTTACTTCTTGGGAGGCCATGGTTGAGAGAAGCACACACAACTGATCAATGGCACAAAGGGTACTTGAGGATTGGGCCATCAAACCATAGAGTCACAGTTCATGTGACTAACATCACCAACACTTCACATTCAGATACATCATCTTCTGATTATTGGGAATCAGATTCTGAAGAAGGAGCTTTAGGCGTGGACACAAGCATGGAGGAGGAGACTTCCACGGAGGAGGATGAATCTGAATCTGATTCAGATGTGTATCCCTTGTGTGCTATGGATTTTGCACCTAAGCCAGAGGTTTTGAAGGACCTAGACAAATCACCATTGACACTTGAGGAGGTAGAGAGAAGGTTAGCTACCCTCAAGTATGGCCCAAATGTTACCAAGGAGGAGAAGGTGAGATTTGAGGAGATTTTCCGCAAGTTCATCCATGTGTTTGCTTTTAGTTACAAGGATTGGAAGGAAGTCACCTTGGAGGAGCACAAGATAGAGGTGGAGTCACATGCAAGACCAATCCGCCAAAAGCAACGTCGCAATAGCCCACAAATATCTTTGGTTGTGAAGGAGGAGATTGATAAGCTCAAGGAGATTGGATTTATCTTTGAGGTAGAGAATTCAGAGTGGGTGTCTCCAATTTTCATTGTGAAGAAAAAGAATGGCAAGCTTTGGGGGTGTGTGGATTACAAGAAGCTCAATGCTATTACCAAGAAGGACTACTACCCATTGCCATTCATTGATGAGATCTTGGAGGAGGTTGCAGGTCATGAGAGGTACAGTTTTGGAGATGGTTATAGTGGATATAACCAAATCAAGATTGCACCAGAGCATCAACAACTCACCACATTCACCACACCTTGGGGAACTTATGCTTTCAAGGTCATGCCTTTTGGGCTTTGCAATGCTCCAGCCACATTCCAATGGTTCATGAACAAGGTATTTGAACCTTTCATTGGGAATTTGTGAGAGACTTCATTGATGACTTTTGTGCCTATGGGAGCAAGGAGGAGCACTTTGAGCACCTAATCAAAGTCTTGCAATGCTTGGATGAGGCAAATGCATCACTCAACCCAGAGAAGTGCATTTTTGGATGTGAAGAAGGTCTACTTTTGGGGCACATCATCTCCAAGGATGGACTAGCAGTTGATGCTAAGAAGGTGAGGAAAATCTCAGACCTTCTATTCCCTTCAAGCTTGAAAAAGTTATGCCAATTCTTGGGGATGGTTGGATACTATAGGAGGTTCATCTTCTCATTTTCCAACAAGGCTTATGCATTGACCATCTACATGAAGAAGGGTGTAGATTACATGGTGATTTTGGAGGACAAGGAGGCTCTCAAAGCTTTTGAGGAGCTCAAGCAATCCCTTGTTGTAGCTCCAATTCTTGCTAAACCTGATTGGAGTAAGCCTTTCATCCTCTACATTGATACTTCTAATGTAGCTATAGGATGCACTCTTAGTCAATTAGCCCAAGATGGGCATGATCATCCAATAGCTTATGCTAGTAGGCAGATGGTTTCAGCAGAGAAGAACTACTCTGTCACGGAGAGAAAAGGGTTGGCAGTGATCTTTGGTCTCAAGAAGTTTAGACACTACTTGATTGGAGGGAAAGCCACCATTGTCACGGATCACAAGGCTTTGAAGTACATCTTCAACAAGCCTAATGTTGAAGGGAGACTAGCAAGGTGGATGATACTCTTGTCTGAGTATGACTACACCATTGAGGCCAGGAAAGAAACATGCAAATGCTGATTTGTTATCTAGAGCCTATGATCATGATGGAGATGAGCCAGTGGATGATTCCTTCCCGGATGAGGAACTCATGACAATCTCAATCACTCAAGAGGTTCCAATGGAGTACAAGGAGATTGTGGATTTTGTGACAAGAGGTAACTATCCAAAAGGGATGCATGCTAGGGAGAGGAAGGCCCTTGCAGCAAGATCTAGACCTTACACAATGGTGGAGGATATTCTTTTTCACCAAGGAGCAGATGGTCTACTTCGAAGAGCAGTGGTAAGGAAGAGTCTATCCTACTCATAAAGGAGTTTCATGAAGGTTTAGTATATGGAGGACACTTTGCAAGAAAGGTGACTGCTTTCAAGATTCTAGATGCAGGTTACTATTGGAGAGGGATTTTCAAGGATTGTCTTGATTATTGCAAAACTTGTCATGTTTGTCAAGCTTTTGCTAGAAAGTCTACATCCACTCCACCACTTAGATCAATTCCATTGCTAGGACCCTTTGAGAAGTGGGGAATTGATTTTGTAGGTCCTCTCAATAGAACCCCAAGGAACAATCGGTACATTGTGGTAGTTACTGATTACCTTACCAAGTGGGTTGAGGCTAGACCATTGAGGGACAAGAATGAAGATGAAATGGGTAGATTTCTTTATGAACGCATTATCACTAGGTTTGGATGCCCTTTGGAGTTGGTTTCTGATAGAGGAGGAGAGTTTACAGGAAGCATTACTACAGCCATGCTACGACATTTCTCTATCACACATAGAGTAACCACATCCTATAAGCCAAATTCCAATGGCTTGGCAGAGAGAACCAATCAGACCTTGTGCATGATGTTGGCCAAAGATGCAGAAATGGAGGGGGCTAAACATCATTGGGACAAGAGGATTCATGCAGTTTTGTGGGAGTATAAGACAACCATGAAGACTTCCACCGGATATTCTCCATTTCAATTGGTGTATGGTATTGAGTCTACCTTACCTATTCACTTTGATCTTCCTACCTTCCAAAGCATTCATAGGAGATTGAAGAAAGCACAAGGAGGTGATGCAGAGAAGTCAAGGAAGGATCAACTCATGGAGTTGGAAGAGGCAAGAGCAGTTGCTATGGTTTGAGTGGAGCAAGCCCAAAGGAAACAAAAGGAGAGCTATGACAAGAGGCAAGGCAAGAAGAAGGTGGAGACTTTCAAAGAAGGTGATTGGGTAATGTTGTTTGATTCCATTTGATTCAAGAGAGTGCAAAAGAAGTTTTTGCCTAAGTACTTTGGACCTTTCATAGTGGAGAAGGTGTGGGGCAATTACACCTATGATCTCAAGGAGTTGGGAGGAAGACACTTTGATAGGATTAACCATGATAAGATGAAGATGTTTCATAGAAGGTAGAGAGACCTTCACTTTGAGGACAAAGTGAAAACTTAGTCCGGGTGTAAACGTAACACCCATTTTTGCATGTGTGTGGTATTGTGATATTTAGCTTGGTATTACAAGTACTTAAGAGATATTATTTATATAGAGATAAAGTATGGTTCTATATTAGTCATGGTTAGCTAAAGTTAGTCATAGCTAAGATAGAGGGGACCTTAATTTAGAGGAAGTAGAAAAGATGAGCACCACTATTTTGGATTTTAGTGTGTTGACTTGGTATTATTCCTAGGTGTTTGGCTTTGAGGAAAGAGTTGAGAACTCTTGGGCCCGCAAGCCTTTTTGTTTTGGATTCTTCTATAGTCTAAGGATAGCCCATGTGAAGGAATCCTTGACTTAGTGGTTGGATCAAGATAAGACCGCATGCTTAGGGGAATATGCCCATGTGAATGGATATTCCTTTCTACTTTTTGACTTTACTTGACTTTTAGTCTAGTAAGTTGAGTTACTACGGTAATTAGTAACTTTGGTACGTAACTATTTCACAAGTATATAAACAAGGGGCGAGGAGGTCCTCATCATCCTTTCATTTGCAACTATCTCTCTCTCATTGAGTTCTCTAGTGAGCAATGTCTTGAGTCTTGGAATGTTAGCCTTGGAGGAGTATGATGGAGTTTGGGTTCCTTGCCTTCTTAGTCCATGGTGCGCTACCATAATAGCCATCAGAGATTCATCTTGAGTGAGAGACAAGCCGGCTCACAGGTCTTTGGTGCGATTGGGCATGCAAAGGTCTTTATTACTTTGCATCTTCGAGCAAGATATCATTAGTTGCCAATCAAGGAGGAGGACAAATCCAAGATAACATTTTAGGCCATTGATCCTCACGGTAAGGATGTGTTATTTTAGTGGAAGTTCTTACCATTTGGGTAGAGAACGCTCCTATTGAGTTCCAGAGGGCCATGGATAGGATCCTACTTGGATTGGATTTTGCTTGGTGCTATATTGATGACATTTTGGTCTATAGCACTACTATGAAAGAGTGCGAGAGACATTTGTTGGAGGTGTTTGAGAGGTTGAGATCTCATTGACTCAAATTATATCTTGGAAAGTGTAGGTTCTTCCATGAGCAGGTTGAGTTTGGGTCACACTATCTACCCCGAAGGAATTGGTGTTCAATAGACCAAGGTGGAGGCTATTGCACATATTCCTTGACCTACATATGTGAGCAGAGTGCGAGCATTCCTTGGGTTGGTAAACTTCCATTGCCACTATGTTAGAGGATTTAGTGCTATTGCCAAGGCTTTGACAGAGCTGACAAAGCTTACATAGGAGTGGTGTTGGGGAGATTTGCAGGAGAGAGCTTTTGTAGAGCTCAAGGAAAGGTTGACATTTGCTCCTATTTGAGGAGATTGATCAAAGGATGACCATTTCAAGTTCATACTGATTGAAGTATGTTGGGGCTTGGAGGAATGCTCACCCAACATGATGATGAGGGGAAGGAGTTTGTGATGGCCTATGCTAGTTGCTCCAACAATTCAGCAGAGGCAAAGTGAAGTTCATATGAGAGAGAGTGCTTGGCAACGGTTTGGGCAGTAGTACATTTCCAATGTTACCTATTTGGTAACCCTTTACTCTCATCATTGATCATCAGCCACTGAAGTGGTTGATGGAGTCTGACAAGCTTTTAGGGAAGCTTACATGATGGACTCTGATTTTACAAGAGTATGATTTCACAATTGTTCATAGACCTAGAGTGGTGAACCGTGATGGGTTGAGTAGAAACCCATGTCCCAACCAGCAAGATCAGACCAGAGCATGTTGGCATGTATTTGATTTTCTCTATATATTTTTGAGGCTTGGTGGTATATCTCTTAGTGCATACAAGAGGAGTTATTGAGGTCACTGATCCAAAGAGTGGAGATAGAGGTACAGTTCAACAAGATATTCATGATGATGTCTTAGTGGTGGACTATCTTTGCACTAATGTTGTAAGTGGCACAAATGGGGCCTATGAGCCAACTTGTATCTCACTCAAGATGAACCTCTGATGGCTATTATGGTAGCGCACCATGGACTAAGAAGGCAAAGAACCCCAACTCCATCATACTCCTCCAAGGCTAAAACTCCAAGACTCAAGACATTGCTCACTAGAAAACTCAATGAGAGAGAGATAATTGTAAATGAAAGAATGATGAGTACCTCCTCATCCCTTGTTTATATACTTATGAAATAGTTACACACTAAAGTTACTAATTATCAAAGTAACTCAAGTTACTAGGCTAAAAGTTATGTAAAGTCAAAAAGTATAAAAGAATATCCATCCACATGGGCATATTCCACTAAGCATATAATCTTATCTTGACCCAAAAACTAAGTCAAGGATTCCTTCATATGGGCTATCCTTAGACTATAGAAGAATCCAAAACAAAAAAGCTTGCAGGCCCAAGAGTTCTCAACTCTTTCCTCCAAGCCAAACACCTAGGAATGATACCAAGTCAACACACTAGAATCTAAAATAGTGGTGTTCATCTTTTCCATTTCCTCTAAAGTAAGGTCCCCTCTATCTTGGCTATGATAAAATTTAGCTAATCATGACTAATGTAAAATTATCCTTTATCTATATAAATAATATCTCTCAAGTACTTGTTATACTAAGCAAAATATCACAATACCACACACATGCACAAATGGGTGCTACATGCCAAGGAGAGACACCATGTTCTTCAGCAACCCAGATGGTTTGGATTGGAGTGCATACACCTTTTGCGTGTATGGGAGGATGGTAGAGTGAGAGTAGTATCACTTACATCTCAAAGACTATAGTTGGTCCGTCATGCTCATGAGGAGCTAGGATATTTTGGAGTAAAGCATACATAGAGGCTTACTCCAGAGTCATTATTGGTGGCATGGTATGTAGAGCAATTTACAACAATTTCTTGCTAGATGTGTGGTTTGTGACCAATTTACAACATCATTCAATGCTCCTATGCCACAATTACACCCATTACATATCATAGGATTGGGTTATTGTTAGAGTTTGGACTTTGCTAGGCCTTTACCATTGAATGTGAGACATCATCGGTATGTTTTGGTGATGGTGGAGCACTTCTCCAAGTGGATTGAGTTGGTGGCACTTCTTGACAAGTCTAGTGAAGAGATGGCTCACTTGTTCCTAGATTGGGTTCTCAGTCATTTTGTGCACCAGTTGAAGTTTTGACTGATTAGGGTACAAAGTTCTTGGAGGAGTTTCAGGTCTTGTGTGACAAGGCTTTGATTGATCATTGTACCTTGATATCATCTTGAGGTAGATGGCTTAGCAAAGAGAGTGGTTCAAACAATAAAGAGAAGATTGTAAAAGTATGGCTTGCAAAGAGGCCACTTGGGAGATTGGGATCTCTAGTTACCTTGGTTGGCCATGGGCTATCGGTTCAGCCGGCAAGCCTCCTTAGCATCCTTATTTTCTACTCTATGGACAAGATCTAGATTTACCTATAGCTATTCATCGAGATGTTATTGTAGTGTTGGACTTGGATGATCCAAATGTATGGATGAACGCATGTTCTTGATGGGCAAAGATCTTTTGGAGAGTGATGCCAATGGTTTTTGAGAACTTGGTGATTGCTTAGCATAAAGATACCTTACGCTATGCTACTATTTGAGGAGGACGTTATAGATCCTCAATCCTTTGCTTTCATCCAAGGGACTATGTATATCTATAGTAGATAGCACCAACAACACTTGATGTTTCTACAAGCCGCACTATCTTAAGAGTGCACAAGGTTTTGCCATCTAGAGTCTTTGTGTTGGAAGGACGTGATGGTGTTATTTGGAAGGATCATGTGCGCAATTGTGTGCCATGCCACCTCCTAAACATTGATGGTACTATGGACCTAAGCTTAGCACTTGTACATGCAAGCTTGAGGTGTATGTTATGTGGCTCTTTTGGTGGAGCTGCTATTATGTTAGTGTGTGATAGCTATTTTAGAGGATTGCATATGGCATGTATGACTCCTCTCTTCATGGTGGTTCCTCAGGGACAATGGTAATATCCTATATGTACTTGACTATAGTTGGTTCAACCTTTATATGGTATAGATTGCAAACAAGTGATTAACAATGAGGCTTGATAGCACCCGGCCTCTTGATCTTTTGCCCACCATAGGGTATAATATATACTTGGAGTAGATGGCAATCTAGAGTTAGAGGGACCTAACTGCCAACTAGGGGTGCGATTGTGACACTTTAGAGTCCATGTATGACTTATGTGTGAGTTGTGCGTCTATAGTGTGTGATGTTGACAACAATGTATGTTGTGTAGTGATGTATATACGCATGACAACTGTCATGCCATTTGTAGCTTTGCATCTAGATTGCTCAAACACTAGAGTAGCAATGATAGTAGTTAGAGATATTTGGCAATTACTCAAAGACTACTTTTTGCCTGTCAGATTTTGTGTTTTGGGTATCAACTACATGGTGAGGCCCACCTTCACCTTGCATTGTTTGCACCATTGGGTGTGCTATCAGCAGGACCATTGGTGTGAGACCTAGGTTGAAATTAGGAGTACACCCTAGGAGTGCAGCTCTAGAGAGATCACTTCTTTGTTGTTGAGCCTTCGAGTTCCTGGCTAGATTGAACAGAAAGCCAGGAGTGTCACCTAGAGTCTCTTAGCTAGAGTGGTGTAGCTTGACTATAATTAGTGCTCAATTGTTAGTAGATCCTTGAGTGACAGATCAAGTACTGATCTGATTGAGTGTGATTCAAGTTGTGTAACCAAACTGATTATTGTGGTACTTGAGAGTCCATGTATGACTTATGTGTGAGTTGTGCTTCTATAGTGTGTGATGTTGACAACAATGTATTTTGTGTAGCAATGTATATATGCACAAGAAGAGAAAGTATAATACACAATAATTTGAATCAAAATATGTAAATATACATAGAATAAGAACAAATAGGTCTTAAGATAAAACCTACCATCTATAATGTCTAACTCATTTTGTATCTCTTGGCATCAACTCTTCCTCTTATGTTGGATATTCAACCTCTATATATCCAAGGCTTGACCTTCATCCTTTGGATCCTTTGTGTAATCTTACTTCCTTACCTAATACTAAAAACAACACTAAAACTATCTTAATACTATCTCAATTGTGGAAATTTGCATGCTTTAATTCCTTGCTAATAAACCACTTATTAGTGTTATACATATTATCTATGTGAAAAATTAAGCAAGGAAAAAATTGATCAACTTTATGACTTCAAGTAATAAGTTTTTTGGCTTCCCATGGCAATTATTATATTATAGGTGCAAGCAAATGCCTCAATTACACTATAGACCTACTTTCTCACCATGTTGCAACCAAGGCCAAACCATCCTATATTATACATCCTGATTTCACTAGGCCAAAAATCCAATGATCCACATCTCTTACTTGCCTATAACTTAAGATCCATCAATGTCCTCAAAGTTTGTCTTGAAAACATTCTTATCAATAAAGTTTTTACTCTAAAATCCTCAGAAACAAGTACATCAACCCATTAATAAGAGCTATAAAATGTCACCAATGAGAAATAGAATTATAATGAGGAGAAGACTGATATAGACTTTGCAACAAATACTATACTCATCTTGTAAATACTTGCATGCTACTCTATGCATGATGATGATTTTCCACTTTAGATCATAGCTATAAGGAATTTGGCTAAAAAAAAGTGAACCTTTCAACAACATGAATAACATAATGGAAAAATTATATTAAATTATCATTATAAATTTATAAAATCTAATTATTTAAACAAAATAGAGTTTTAGAAGACATTGTAAGAAAAGCTAAGGAAGTTTTATAGGGGAATATTTAAGAAGTATGTAGGAACCTTTCTTTGGACAAAGTAGTAAGCTACTCAATAATCTTCTATAGACTTGAGCTAGAAGTTGTTGAAGAATTTTTTCAAGGATTAAGTAAAATTGCTAAGAAGTTAACATATTGCTTATTTAAGAAGTATCTCGAAGCATGTACCTATGTTAAGTATAACTAACAAAGTATTTTATCAACTTTTGTATTTGACATATGATAGTTCTTTGTCCATCTCTTCTCTCTTATTGTAAAAGATCAAGGAAAGAAATACTATAATGGAAGATCATATTGAAACTCTCAAAATGAGAGACACTCCAAATGCCTAGCATGAGCTTGGACTTTGGTTTTTATACAAAAGCTAAATACAAGACTCCTAAGAAGTTTCCAAGGAAGGTTCTTTCTAGAAGTCATCTTTATTCGAATGCAAGCCAAGCTAGTTGTCTACTTTGGCATACAAGCTAAGCTAGCCATTTATTTAGCATACAAGTTACTCCATATTTGTGAAGTTCTAAGAAGCTTCTCACCAAGAAGCTTCTTGGATGCTTTTAGAACAATCTACCAGGAAATTCCTAGATGCTTTTAGACCATTCTTAAGCTAGTTCTACCTTTTTTGGGAGCTATATTTAGCTTATTATGCTAACTCATTAGCTTCTACTAACTCAATATTATTACATATTTCCTTTTGCTAATTAATGATGTTTGTTTTGCCATGGAATCTTCAAACTCTTGGATGGCCATTTGAGCATTTTGGAGATGAGAAAGAGGTTCCCATGTGACATCATGAAGGGGATATCCTTTCTAGAGGTCTTATAATCAATTTCTCATTAGCAGCCATAATGGATATCTCTCCTTGCAAGAATATAATCAACTTTGTATTCTTTATGATTGTTAATAAGGATTAGAGGGAGAGGATATTAGAAACAAGTACAAAAGAGAGAGGGATTAGAAACAAATGGTTTTAAACTCAAAACAAGGAAGACAATATGGATCCTTATATGACTATGAAGTGCACATTTATAAGCTTTTAGAGAAATGATATAAGTAATATCATATGGACTTATCCAATTAGGAGTAAATTTACAAACTTGGGTGTCAAGGGAGAGAGTGTGGTTACAAGAGGAAAACATGACCCTACACCTACTTGAAAGGTGAAGTTACAAAAATATCTATTAACATATTACTTTTGTTGATTTTGTGCAACAAGAAGATTAGACTTGGCTTGGTGTAAGGATGCAAATAACATGGACAAGAAGATAGAAGTACAAGGGACATGAGATTGCATTGGAGTAAGAAGAGAATCAAGAGCAAGTGGATCCTATCCAAATTAAGAAAGAAAGAAAGAGAGAATAATGTACTTGCTTGCTTGGAATTATTATAGATATATTTTGCAATTGTAAGATAAGTATCCTAATTGGTTTGATGAACATTGACAAAGATGTGTAATCTATCTCCCAAGGTGTAACAATACAGAATTTAGCAATGAAGTTAGTCAAGGCTAACAAAGTAGCAAATAGGCCAAATTAGCCTAGAATATTCTAGAAGTATCTAGGAAGTTACTTAGTACCTCTTAAGTATTGAATAACATGCATACCAAGTGGTGACTTCTTGGAAGAAGCTTCTTAAGAATTTCCCTAGTTAGTTTAGCTTGCACCTCAAGTAGGTAGCTTCTAGAAGCTTCAAACTAGCTTAGCTTGCATGCCAAGTAGGTGACTTCTAGAAGAAATCTTCTTGAGAAGCTTCTCAAGAGCCTTGTATGATCCTTATAAATACCAAAGCCAAAGCTCATGCTAGGCATTTGGAGTTTTTCCTCATTCAAGTTTCCCAATGTGATATTCCATTTTACTATTTCTCTCCTTGGTCTTGGTCTTGGTCTTGGTTTTTTACATTAGTATCAAAGCAATAATAGGATGGATGGAATTTATGGACCACCAAATCCATGCCACCAAACCATTAGGATTTTTATGTCCGTGGACTACCCAAGCATCATTTCACATAGTTCATCAACTCATACTTTAGGCAGAAATTTTTGAATACAATCACCTTGTTTGAGGAACCCTTGGTACTTTTGGTTGTAACTTATAGAGAATGATAGGCGTATTGCATCTACATGTTAATAAATTAGATAGATTAGAGATGGTGTGATAGAGTAATAACCATGGTGGTAATGCCCAAGGTTATTATGCTATGTACCAAACAATCAAGTACCTTACTTGATTGTTGGATGAACTAGATCATCAACAAAAGGAGCACATAGAGAGAGCACCATTTTGAGAAGGAGAAGAGCAAATCCAATTTCCAAAACCCAAGGTATTTGATGGCAAGAATCTCTTAAGCATAATTGAGAATTTTGTATTTGACCATGAAAGTTATTTTGAGGCTACAAATCTTCAAGATGAACAAAAATAGATTCTCGTAGCTTCAAGCCAATTAGATAGAGTGTCAAAACTATGGTGGCAACTCCGTGTAGAACAAGCTGAATGGTAGTTTGTTGCACCAATCCTAACTAGGAACAATTCAAGGGTGCAATAATTGAGTGATTCCAAGCAATTAATACCACACAAGCCATATGAGACAAGTTGGTAAAGTTGAAGTAGATTATTTTTGTAAGAAGCTACATCACATAGTTCCAAAACACCATTATGAAAATTTTAGATATAATGGAAGGTGAAGCTTTAGATCAATTTGTGAGGGGCTTGAAGTCACAAACCAAATTGGAAGTGACTATGAAAGAGCCTAAACACTTGGAAGAAGCCATATAATTGGTAGAGCGCTTTGATTCCTTGGTTGTGACAACTTGGTCTCAACCTCAACCTTCACAAAACCTACCAATACATTACACACAGGTGGAGGAGTTGGCACCAATGGAGATTGATGCCATCCAAAGAAGACCACTTGGCATAGAAAATTGTGAAAGATTACAGCAAAATAGAGGTTGCTTTTATTGTTACCAGATTGGACATTGCATTGATGAATGTTTACTCAAGAATGGGTGATCTTGATAAATTTCTCTAATGGAGTATGTGGAGCAAAATGATCAAGGAAACAAGGAGTCCTAGTAAGAGATTTCAAGTTGCCTACTAGGAACTTGATTAGTTCCAAGAAGATTGAAGGCTTGACCTATGCAAGTTTGCTTCACTTGCAAGGTATGATATCTGAATGTGATTGTAAGATTTTGATTGATTTTGGAAGTTCAAAAAATTGCATGTTTATGCAATTAGCAAAATAATTAAGCATTCCTATCAAGCTAGTAATTGGAAGTAGATTGATGATGGCGGATGGTACAAAGGGTTTTGCATTCTGTACCTTGCATCCTATTACCTTCAAGATTGGGAAGTAGTATTTAGGTGTATGAGGTTTGTAGTGGCACCTCTACATTATGATGTCATTCTAGGTCTACCTTGGCTTGAACGTCATAAGGTTCAATTTGATTGGAACCGACAAAAAAAATTCAAATACAACACCAAGGCAATAATTTCCAATTAAGTTGTTTGGCACTTTTGAGTGAGACACCTAAGAATAATCAGTCCCATGATGGGAATTTATCAAGAAAGCAATCATAGTGCAAGCTTTGAAGGAAGATAAGTCCCAAGATGGGAAGTTTGTCAATGAAGCAACCATAGAGCAAGCTTTGGAGGAAGATAAATTTGTTTTGTAGTGTGGATCAAGCCAATTGCACTTGGAGGATCTAAGGAGGATCAAAAGCCTCAACAAGCCATGGAAGATTGAATAGTCCAAGCATTTTTTGATGTTTTTCTTGATGATATGTTGAAGGGATTACTTTTTGATCGTGGTATGCACTTCAAGATTGAGTTATTGCCAGGAAGTACTCCAATGAGTAGACCATTCTATTGAATCTCACCAAAGGAGTTAGATGAGCTCCAAATGACACTTACCAAATTTTTGAAGAAGGATTTCATATGACATAGTACATCTCCTTGGGGAGCACTAGTACTATTTGTTCCAAAGAAGGATGAGAGACTTCACTTCTATATTGATTATCATGGCCTCAATAAACAAACAATGAAGAATGCATCTCTTGCCTTGAATTGATCAATTACTCAATCAATTAAGTGGTGCATGATATTTATCCAAGTTGGATCTCCAAAGTGGTTATTGGTAGATTCCTATTGATAGAAAAGATGTACAAAAGATTACCTTTTGCACAAGGTATGAGCATTAGAGAGTTTTGCCTTTTTGGTTCACTAATAGTCTAGCAATCTTCATGGATGATATTTTAATCTATAGTAAGATAGAGGCAAAACATACAAATCATGTGTGAGAAGTCCTAAGGCAACTACAATAGTGGATGTTTTACTACAAGAAGTCAAAGTGTGCCTTTTAGCAAAAGAAAGTTACCTTCTTGGGTCACAAGATCTCAAAAGAAAGTTACCTTCTTGGATCACAAGATCTCATCAAAGGGAATCAAGATGGAAGAGGAGAAAACCAAGGCCATTATTGATTAGCCTACTCCAAAGGATGCTATAGAAGTACATGCATTTAATGGATTGGTCAATTAATACCAACGGTTCATCCATTACTATGCTCATGTGGCCACAACATTGACCAACCTCTTGGAGAAGAACTTGAGATTTTAGTGGACCACCAAGCACAAAGAAGCATTCCAAAAGCTAAAACATATGGTGTCTTCAAGATCCATTCTTCAACCATATGATCCTCAACTACCTTGTGTGGTTGATTTTGATGCTTCTAACTTTGCAATTGTTGCTATGTTGCAATAGGAATTCTTGGATAGATTACATCCCACTACCTTTATGTCTCACCGAATAAATACAACAAAAAGGAATTACTAGCAATGGTATATGCCACCAAGGCATAGAGGCATTATCTCTTGGGGAAACAAGTGATAATGCAAATTGATCACAAATCCTTGTTGCAAACATTACACTTGGAACACATGAAGAGTCAACATCATCAATGGGAGAAACAACTACAATATTTTGACTTCAAAGTTGAGTACAAACCCAATTGGTTCCATGTCATCCCTGATGCCCTATCATGATGACCTGATTTGAAGTCTCTTCCACTCATTACGATGGTACCAGATGGTATCATGACTCAAAAGTCCAAATGGAATTTAAGACAGCCTTACAACAAGATCTTTTCTTTCAAATAGTACAAGGTCATCTTGCAGTAGGTGATAAGGAGTCTAACACCTTCTCTTTCAAGGAAGGCCTTCTATTCTATGAGAATCTGATTAATGTTCCAACCAAGGGTGATCTTTGACTTTGCGCCTCCAAGAAGCCCATGACTTACCAATTGTTGGCCATATGGATGTGGATAAGACCTTGGGTACCCTCCAATGCCAATGGTGGTGGCCCAACATGGCATTAGATGTTTGAGAGTTTATCTGATCATGTGAGAGCTGCCAATGCAACAAGACTAGCAATTAGAAATTGAGTGGACTCCTTCAACTACTCCCCATTCCATGTGCTTGATGGGAACATGTGAGCTTGGATCTCATCACATCCTTGCCCAAGACAAAGCAAGGTCACACAATGATAGTGGTGTTTGTGGATAAGTTTCAGCATTTCAGTTGGTGCTCTACACTAATGATAGTGGTGTTTGTGGATATGCCAAGTTTGTGGATAACCATTATTGTGATCTCACCTTTCAAGTTGGCAATAAGGTCATATTTTCCTCTAGTAACCTACCTCTCCCACTTGATACCAAGGTCCATAAACTTATTCCTAATTGGATAGGACCCTTTAATGTCATGCAAATCATCTCTCTTGTTGCTTATCAACTTGCCTTGCCTTGTCTTGTCATATGTGCATCTATGCTATCTTTCACATTTCCAAGTTGAAATCCTTTGTTCCTAATCCATCTTCTTTTTCCTCTCAAGTCTAACTTCATCCTCCTCCCATCCCTATCAATGATCATGAAAAGTATGAAGCTGATCATATTCTTGCATGTCACCACATTCAACAAGCCCATCAACAACATACAAAGTACAAAGTCCTATGGAAAGGACATCCCCTTCATGATGCCACTTAGGAGCCTCTCTCTCATCTCTTGAATGCAAAAATGGCCATCTAAGAGTTTGAAGCTTCAATGTTGATGAGGACGTCACCAACTAGTGATGGTGGAATATGTTACAATATGGAGTTTAGCAATGAAGTTAGGCAAGGCTAACAAAGTAGAAAATAGGCCAAATTAGCCTAGAATATTGTAGAAGTATCTAGAAGCTACTTGGTACCTCCCAAGTACTGGATAATATGCATGCCAAGTGGTGACTTCTTGGAGGAAGCTTCGTAAAAAGCTTCACAATTAGCTTATTTGCACCTCAAGTAGGTAGCTTCTAGAAGCTTTGAATTAGCTTAGCTTGCATGCCAAGTAGGCAACTTCTAGAAGGAAGCTTCTTGAGAAGCTTTTTGGTTAACTTGGCTTAACTTAACTTGGCATTCCAAGAAAGCAGGTTGAGGAAACTTCTTGAGAAGCTTCTCAAGAGCCTTGTATGCTCCTTATAAATACCAAAGCCAAAGCTCATGCTAGGCATTTGGAGCTTTCTCTCATTCAAGTATCTCAATGTGATCTTCCATTCTCCTATTTCTCTCCTTGGTCTTAGTCTTTTACACAAGGTACAAATTGCTCATTTGGTTTGTCCATCAATTTGAAGATGATACACCATAGACAAGGTAAGCTTTATGTCAAGCTTGAAGAACATTTTCCAAATTTAACTTGTAAATCCAAAGATCACCATCAAAGATGAGAACCCTTGATATCCCATGGTGCTTGAAAACAATGTCAAAGAAATCTTGGCCAACATTAGAGCATCTATTATATCCATAGTAGGTGCTAAATGAATCTCTGTCATACCATTTATAGTGTCACATCTAGATTGCTCGGACATCTAGAGTTTCAATGATAGTAGTTAGAGTTATTTTAGCAGTTTCTCATAGACTACTTTTCCAACAGTCCGATTTTGTGTTTGGGGTATTGACTTCATGGTGGGGCCTACCATCACTTTGCACAATTTGCACCATTGAGTGTGCCATCAGTGGGACCGTTAGGGTTTCAGACCTAGCTCAAGTCCAGGGGTATACTTTCAAAGTGCAGCTCCAAAGAGCTCACTTCTTTGATGTTGAGCCTTTGAGTTCCTGGCTATGGTGGACAAAGGCTGGCGAGCTTCACTTGGATTCTCTTAGCTAGAGTAGGTGTGGCTTGACTGTAATCAATGCCCAATTGTTGGAAGTTTATAGAGTGACAGATCAAGTACTGATCTGAGTTGAGTGGATTCAAGAGTTGTAAATAATCTGATTACATCAGAGAAGTGAAATCAAGGGGAAATTGGGTGCAAGAACTTTGAGTGTTGGTGGTATCTCCAAGCTCGGTGGATCGTTGGTAGCTCGATTGAAGTTCAATTTTTCCATGGTGTGCAAAAGCTCGTTGCTTGGTGGAGATTTGGCAATAAAACACATGGTGTGTGGAAGCGCTGGCCAATTTTTGAGCATAAAAGGAGCAAATTTTGAGTAGTGGTTGTGATTTTGAGCTCAAGAGGTGAAGGCAAAACTTTTTGCGAGTTGGGCTTAGAAAGTAAATTGAAGGTGGAGTTGTGAAGCTATTCTTGTGAATTTGTGATTTGGAGAAACTCATGTTTTCATTGGCTCGATTGAAAAGTTAGTGGGGAATTTGGAGGTCAGCCAACTTCAGGGGTTATGTCAGATTTTGGCTGTATTTTACATCAGATTTTGGTCAGATTTGGAGGAGTTTTGCCAAGTTGGAGGACTTTTGCAAGTTTGGAGGAGTTTTGCCAAATTTTGGAGGAGGTTCAAAGTGGCAAGAAGAAAGGCCTCATTTGGATGTTTAGAGGCTTTGAGGCATAGGGTTGTGGGCTATGAGAGGCTACAAAGGCCTAGAAGAGCCAGTAGCTAGCTTGCTGGTGTGAGGCTAGCTAGTTTAGAGTAAATCTTGGTCATTGGTTGGCAAAATTTGCCATCTTGCTAGATTGTGCGCAACAAGGTTTGACCCCTAGATCTCTTGTTCTGAGACTGGTGCTCTAGCCAACTGGTCCACCTTCACTTGTTGTCCTAGTGACTGTGCCACTATTATCTATACACTTGTAGCTTTGGCTAGGAGAGACAATTTGATCCCATTCTTGGTGATCCTTGTAGCTTAGGACTTAAATATGAACTTCTCTAATGTCAAATGCCAAATGGTGGCAAAGTCAGTCCCATGTTGTTTTATGAGATGGAGGGTTTTCATTTAGATTTTTTGTGATTGGACCCCTTCCATTCTTTGCTTCTTGTTTGTGCACCATGTTTGTGTGAGGTGCCTTTACTTTTGAGTGTTGGTGCTCTGGTGTGCTCTCAATAGTGATGCTAGAGTGATGACCAGTCAGACTATCTTTGTTTCTCTTCGGTGAGGTAAGAAGTGATGACCTACAGACCGTGAGAGTGCGTGTTGTGATGGCAGGTTACAGGTTGCACTTTCCCCTAGTGTAGTTATCTTGGTTAGAGTTACATTAGTGGGTGGTGCTTAGTTGGTATTGGCACTTGGTGGGGTACTTGCGGTTGTGACTTGCGGTTGCAATTTGTGGTTCCGGTTTGTTGATATAGTTTGCAGTTGCGGTTACTTTGTCACGATGGAGTTCTTTGGGGATTTCAAAGGAGATAGCCCTATAGTACATAGTGGGTTTACTCGGAATGGTACTCGGTATCAGCCTATATCTCAGGTCCCAGTGAGAGAGGAAATTGACTTTGAGTTGGAGTTTGACACAGGAGGTGATTTGGTTGAGAGTGCACTTGGTGTGTCCGCACCATTGTTGTGGAACATGGACAAGATTTATGGGGCCTCCAAAGGCCCTAGGCATTACTCTGGTATAGTGGGTACCATTGAGTTGGATGACTTCTACGAGTGGAGGTACCGCTGTAGGAGGTGGTGTGATATTGGGGTTTAACTCCATGGTGGAGTTCTTCCAGTGTTTGAGGTAGAACCACCAAGGAGTATGGATTGACAAGTTGAGGAGCTTGCAGGAGTTCTAGCAGAAGGCTGGAGAGAGCCTACGTGAGGCATACACTCGCATGAGGCAGCTGATCAATTTCACTCAAGGAGTTACTAAGGCCTAGGCAGTCCAGTTTTGGTATGGGATACTGGATAGGGACTTGCGACGTAAAGTTCGTGATGCTACATTGTTACAGGCTACTTTGCCTACTTTGGCAATGGTCTTTGGTTTGGCTAAGTGTATTGAGCTCAACATGGTGGAGGAGAGAGTGGTGACATTTGGATTTGGTAAGGAGACCTCATCCACGGCTATGACTTCTTCTAGAGTGCAGCAGAGTGCACCATGCCCAATTGGTTTTTGAAGACATAGTGGATAGCCTAGATCCTATGGAGCAAGTGGAGGGCCTAGTGGAGTTAGACCCTTACTTTCATTTTTGGGTCAACAACAACCAATGAGTGGTGGTGTTGCTTGTTGGACTTGTGGTGGACCTCACTATCAGAGAGTGTGTACTCAGGGCAATGGACCTGATGCCTCAGATGGATCATAGACAATATATAGGCAGTGTGAGCATTGCCACAGATTTGGTCAACACAAGTGGATGCATCTGCAGTAGTGACTAGAAGTGTAGTACGTGCTCCAGAGCCTAGAGGAGCATCAATGGAGTTGGACCCATAGAGAGGAGAGGTTGGGAGACAGGTCAGACTCCCCAGTCTTTCACACTATCTGAGGCATTAGATATGACATGCTTTTCTCCTAGACGTCCCAATGCAGGTGTGGTAGGTGGTGATGGAGTGCATGATGGACTACTTGCTAGTCAGCCACCTACTACTACATAGATTGAGTCTAGCATGATGTTGGGAGCGGCTCAGCTGATTATGCGACATCCTTTGTTTTTGGCCAGTGATATATTTACATTAGGAGTTGACCCAACCCTAGTGTTCTGGTTGGCTACCATGTTGTGAGAGTAGGGATGATGCGGTTCCTACTAGAGCAGAGGTGGTTGATAGTGGAGCTAACTTGGTTGAGGAGCATGAGATCCGTTCAGCAACCAGTGGTTTATGGCAGGCAACAACAGCTAGACTAGAGGAGTTGCCAATTAGACGGGCTTTTGAGAGAGCATGGTTCACACTTGGTGTTGTCCTATTGGATAAAAAAGGGAGATTTTCTGTTTGGTGGGACCTTTAGGGAAGGTCTATACACCACAGAAAGTCTTGTTAGACTCTAGTGCGCAACCTCTTATGTTGGAGAAGGCTAAAGTTGTTGGTCTAGAGTTACAAAAGATCAATGTGGAGAGGTGTCCATTTTAGATCTAGACATCTCTAGGTGGTGGTTTGATACAGTACATCACACGTGGGGAGCTTTTTGTCTAGGTTCAATCTGGTCATCCAACTGATAGCTTGGTGGTGAGAGCTCAGGCTATTGCAACAATAGCTGAGTCATATGATGTGCTAATTGGAGGAGCAGTGTTATACTCCATGGGTTTTAGCATTGACTAATGGGAGGAGACAGCCTCCTATAGACCAGGTTGGCAGTCTGGTGAAGGACGGGTACGTTGCCTACCAGTACGCTTCAATAGTGGCAGTCTTGGCTTACTACAGTTTGGGACCATGACAACATCAGTTTTAGTTTTCAGTGGTGTAGTTACTTGGCTTGGTGACTTGTTGGAGGGGAATGCCCATGCAGAGGATACTCCAATACTAGAGGAGATCACTCGGATTGGAGTACAAGTGGGATTACAAGTGGGATTGTTCCATCCACCTTGGATGTTCCATTGTGGAGTTCAGAGGAGGCATTGCAGCAACATGTAGATCAATTGGTGCAGAAAGCTTGGAGTGGAGCTTTCGTACCATCAAGAGATGAGTGTGAGGATGAGCCTCCAGAGTTGATTACTTTGACACCTCTAGATACCACACTCATTGCTTGGCAATATCCAATAGAGGAGATATATCTATTGGAAATGTTTGGTGGGATTAGCACCGGACTAGTTGCGGTATTATAGGCAAGTATATGAGTACAAAGGTACTTGTATTTAGAGAGAGATGAGACTGCTAGGCAAGTCTCTCTACATCATGTAGCACACTTGGCTTATTAGTATCCGGAGTTATTACCAATGTAAGTAGTAAGAGGTTACCAAAAGGCCTTACCAATAGACATTTCCTTACTAGGAGTGCATGATCTAGAGAGATATGGACCTATTCACTTGGTGATTTCTGGATGGCCATGTCAAGGACATACACATGCTAGCCGAGGTTTGGGTCTTTGGGATCCTTGTTTTGGTATGTTTTGGGAGATGTTACGGATACTACAACATCTCCAAGTTCATCAGTCCGTTCCTCTAGCTTACTTTTTGGAGAACATTCCTTTGATGGGTGATTCTTGCACCAAAGTGGTGGCAAGTACACATCATATCCATTCTTGGATGGGACTTGCTGTATTGTTAGATGCAGCCCAAGTTGGATCACGGGCTCATCATCTTTGTCTTTGGTGGACAAACCTCTTACCCAAAGAGGTTCTATGGTGTGCTTATGATAGGAGTCAACGAATTGACCACATCCTTGTTGATGATATCTTGGATGTTGGGCGTAAGTCTTAGATAGTGGTAGTGGCTGATAGGTCACTATGGTAGTGGTGAACCTAATTGGACAGCCTAGAGCTACATTTCCCACACTCATGAGTTTCCCAAGCTCTCATGCTTTTTGAGAGGGAGGACATGGACTTGTTTGGGACTCATAGTTATAGCAGTTGGTGGAGCCCAATGCTGATGAGAGAGAGCGGGCGATGATAGGTTTTTGCACCAATATTACCATTGTTCCAATAGTGTCAGAGGCATCCAGGCGTCAAGTCAGGCTATGGACATGAATTGTTTGACCTAGATTGTGAGCCTTGGCTTGGCAGAGCAGCGTAGGATGTGCTTGATAGGCATCACCACTTGGACATTATGAGCCCTGTGCATATTGAGATGATTCAGGCACATGCTAGGAGCAATGGACCAAGTGGGCATGGTATTCTTGGGTCATAGCCAGTAGCTACTAGGGAGAGTAATCTACTTGGAGTCCATCCAAGTGAGCGTGGGCTACTTGGATTACACTCTTGGTCCACTTGAGATGCAGCTAGAGGACATGTGGAGCTTGTAGCCAGAGTGGAGGGAGTTTTTCACATAGAGGTTGGGATCTCTAGTAGTCAAGGGCATGACACTATTGCTCCCAAGGGCCCAGTGTAGCAGCCAATCAGGACATCTTCCACTCCTACTATAGTTGAAGAGGATACTTGGGAGCCAGATCTTGGATCCAAGCTTACTGGGGAGGAAAGACGGAGGGTTTGGAGGTTCTTGAGGAGCCACACTAGTTGTTTTGCCTTCAGTATGAAGGATTTGGGTGCTTTGAAGGGACTTGGTATACAGATTGAGCTGACTAGCAATACACTAGTTTTCCGATGTCCTTATTGATATAATGAGATGGAGAGGATATTGATTCAAAGTCAGAGTAGTGACCTTTTTGAGGCTGGTTTGGTGGAGATTTCACATGGAGAGTATGCATCAACAATAGTAATGCCAACCAAGAAGGATATGCATCGCAACTACATAGATAGGTGTATATATAGAGATTACTGTCCTATCAACCAACAGACCAAGGCTGATTGGTATGCCATGCCTACACCGGAGGAGATTTTTGATGCAATTGGGCATGCAAAGGTCTTCTCTACTTTGGATCTTTGAGCGGGATATCATCAGTTGCCAATCAAGGAATAGGATAAGTCCAAGACAATATTTTGGGCTATTGATCCTCATGGCAATGATGTGTTATATTAGTGGAGGTTTTTACTGTTTGGGTTAAAGAACACTCCTGCTAAGTTCCAAAGGGTCATGGATAGGATCCTAATTGGATTGGATTTTGCTCAGTGCTATATCAATGATATTTTGGTCTATAGCACTACTATGGAGGAGCGTAAGAGATAGTTGTTGGAGGTGTTTGAGAGGTTGAGATCTCATGGACTCAAATTACATCTTGGGAAGTGTAGGTTCTTCCACAAGCAAGTTGAGTATTTGGGTCACACTATCTACCCGGAGGACTTGGTGTTCAATAGACCAAGGTGGAGGCTATTGCACGTATTCCTCAGCCTACGGATGTGAGTAGAGTGTGAGCATTCCTTGGGTTGGCAAAATGCTATCACCACTATGTTAGAGGATTTAGTGCCATTGCCAAGGCCTTGACAAAGCTGACCAAGCTTACACATGAGTGGTGTTGGAGAGATGAGCAGGAGAGAGCTTTTGTAGAGCTCAAGGAGAGGTTGACATCTGCTCCTATTTTGAGGAGACCGATCAGAGGATGACCATTTCAGGTTCATACTGATTGGAGTATGTTGAGGTTAGAGTGGTGCTCACTCAACATGATGATGAGGAGAAGGAGTTTGTGGTGGCCTATGCTAGTCGCTCCAACAATTCAGCGGAAGTGAAGTATAGTTCATATGAGGGAGAGCGCTTGGCAACAGTTTGGGCAATAGCTCATTTCTGATGTTACCTATTTGGTAACCCCTTCACTCTCATCATTGATCATCAGCCACTGAAGTGGTTGATGGAGTCTGACAAGCTTTCAGGAAAGCTTGCACGATGGGCTCTGATTTTATAGAAGTATGATTTCATGGTTGCTCACAGACCTGGAGTGGTGAACCGTGATGTAGATGGGTTGAGTAGAAACCCATGTCCTAGCCAACAAGATCAGACCGGAGCATGTTGGCATGATGAGACAGATGAGGAGATGGTGCCAGGTTGGCATGCATTGGCCTTTCTTTTCAGAGGCTTTGGTGGTATCTCTCTCTATGCATATAGGAGGAGTTATTGAGGTCATAGATCTAGAGAGTGAAGATATTGGTACAGTTCAGCAAGACATTCATGATGATGTCTTAGTGATGGACTATCTTTGCACTGGTGTTGTGGGTGGCATAGTTGGGGCCAAGGAGAAAGACCGTGTTCTTCAGCAAGCCAGATGGTTCAGATTGGAGGGCAAACACCTTTTGCGTGTATGGGAGGATGGTAGAGTGTGAGTAGTACCACTTCCATCTCAGAGACCACAGTTTGTCCATCATGCTCATGAGGAGCTAGGACATTTTGGAGTAAAGCATACATATAGCTTACTCTAGAGTCATTATTGGTGGTGCGGTATGCAAACCAAGGTACAGTAGTTTGTTTCCATATGTGTGGTTTGTGACCGAGTTAGATCATCATTCAATGCTCCTACGCCACAGTTATACCCATTATTGTGACAACCTGGCAAATATCACTTTTGCGGTTATAAGGTAAGTAAAGTTTGTTCCCGTAGAGATACAAGTTAGAAATGTCCAAATACAAAGTCAAACAGTAACATGTAGTTCTTCTTGAGTTCTTCTTTAGTCTCTCAGGTAGAAACCACACCCAAAAGAGAGTAACAAGCACTGACGCGCAGTCTTGTCACAAATTAACACTCCATAATCACAACTTTATCAAATCTTTCCAAACAATCTTGATTGTGATGATTCAGGCTCTCCCAAAAATGGCACTTCACTGCAAAACAACTTCACCTCAGAATTGTGTTCTACCCCTCCACTGAAGGCACAACTTCCTCGATCAAAATTGCTTCACATCACCTTCGTACTACACTTACAAATGCAGAATACTACCAACACTACAATTCCTCTCAGATCTGTCAAGGCATTGCTTTGATTGCACTTCACTCAGGATCAAACACACAGAATGAAGATCAAGGCTGCAGAATCCAACATCCAACAAACACATTGACTTGCACTTTGAATTTCTCCAAACATTCACAAACACAATTGCGAAATTGATACTTGGAATCAAGCTCAAGCAACGAGCACTGCTTCACAGCACTTTGCTTTATCTATTCTCAGAAATAATGAGCACTGAACAACAATTTCATGCGAATGCCACTCTTAAATAGTGAACAATTGACAGTTCTAACAACTATACCGTTCTACAACAACTGTTCTAACCTGCAGATCCAAAATGACAATGCACCTCTTCATATCTGTCTATTCAAATCTCAAATCAGTTACTAATCCAATCCAATGTCTACTTCTTCCTCGGCTTTCAAACCCGAACCCGAAGTAATCTTACTTCCTATCATTTTTTCCTCGGGTTTCATAATTCCTACTTCCTCTACTAGATCTAACAATTCTCTTTCTTGATCTGAAATTGCACTAGTGGGTAGTCTATCTAACTCTTCATCCTTCGACCCACTCTTCTCTAATGTCTTTGAGGGCAACTACGAAGAAATTTGGATTCCTATGTTATCTACTTTGGGTTTTGCCTTAACATCCTGCCAAAGCTTTTCTAACTCTATTCTCACTAAGTCTAATCTAATCGCAATATTGTCTTCTACCTCTAATATCTTCCTATCTACACGAGCTCTCAATTTAATCAACAAGGGGTTCATCTAGGTGTCTTTCGCTTGTCTTCGCCTCGTCTCCTGCACCAACAATTTCAACTCGTGCAGTCTCGTCTCCTCAATTTGAATGTTGGCCTCTGTACTTAACATCGCGTTCACTCTGAGGACTATTTCCTTCAATGGCTCCAATCTTGTCTTGCGTTCTCGTTCCCGATCTGCAAGCCAGTCCTCTCTGTACATCACCAATTCTTCTTCAAATTTGGCCTTCACCGCTTCCTTCTCTTTCTCCTTCTGTTCAACCTTCTCTTCCTGATTACCAAGTAATTCTTGTAATCTCTCTTCTTCTCTATATCTCGCAGCCAACTCTCGTTGCCAGAGTTGCTTCTTCTCCTCCATACTCTCCATCACTCGATCGAGCTCTTGATCCTTCGATGCTACCCTTGCCATAGCATGGATAAGCTCTACTCTTGAATCAACAAACTACTGCTTCAAGATTTTGTGCTCCGCTACCTGTCTCTCCCTTGCGATGTCACTCTTCCTCGCAAGATCTTCTCGATAACTCACTTCTCTCTTCAGGTCTTTGATTACTTGACTCCTCTTGACTGCTTCCGCTCACAGTACTTCTCTCTCTTCCTCACCTCGGGTTATACTCTTCTTCAAATCCGAGTTTTCTTCTTCTAATCTTGATAAGACCTGCAACACAGTCTTTACCTTTGGACAAGTAGACTGCATCTCTTTCTTCTTCTTCTCCATCTTCACCAACAGCGGGCATACTACCGTTTGCAGGTAATCTACTCCATTACTAGCAACTTCTTCCTCCTGCGGAGTGGTCTCTCTTATTTCCTCGTGTTCTCCCAATACTCGCCTTCTTCTCTGGAGTCCTTGTATTGGGATTGATGCCTCACTGCCCGAGCTTTCTTCTACCTCTTCCTTCACTCTACTTGGTCCCGCTTCACACTTCGCCTTACGTCTCGAGCAAATTCCTTGCTGTACTGCGATCTTCTTCTCCTCGAGCACTGGTACTTCGTCTTCCAGCGCCGCATTGTCTTTGGTTTCTACTTCGGCTTGCATTTCTTCTTCGTATTCTTCAGCCGCTGGTACCGATGTCATCTCTCCTCCTTCTTCACTGTCACTACTTGTATCTCCACTCTGCAATGTCAGCTCAGGTTCCTCCTCACGTTCCGAGTCCTCCGTCTTGAGCTCGGCTTCGCCTTCTGAGTCTTCATCTTCTGACTCAATCACCACCATTCCTCGCCTCGGGTTATTTTTCTGCATCTTCTGAGGTTTCTTGTTTTCTTTGGCTTCTGCTTGCCGAGTTCTCTTCTTTGTCGGGGTACTTACAACGACCTCCACGTTCTTCCCTGTCTTTGCGTAGTAATCGTCTGTGCTCCGGATTTGGAGAATGTATTGCTTCTCCTCCGCGTCGACTTCTCTTCTCAAATCAGGATGGAAATGAGACACCATTCTATTGCGCTCCGCCAAATTGAGCAGATTTAACCTGAGGAAAAAATGTGCTGCAAATGGTACGATGTAGTGTGGAGGCGACTTATCCCGCAGATTCCACACCATCTGCCTCGTTCTTCCGTGAAAGCACCTTGCCCAATTGATTGGTTCTCTTGCAAATAACTTGTGAAAGAACACCGCTTGGTGTTTCATCACATAAGTAGTTCTCTCCGGCTTCAGGATGGCCATTAGTGCACTCACAATTCCTCTCCTCACAAGGTCTTTGTAGCACTCAACTTTGTACCCATTCTTCGTCCTCTTTGACGAGAAGGCATCTCTCACCTCCTGCGTTTCTTGGGCTATCTCTCCTTTCCCCAAGAACGTGGCTCCCTGCTCCGAACCCGCCTCCTTCCCGAGTACAAGTCTCCAATCCGACTCTGTCCAGCAAGCCGGATTTCCTCTCTTCCCTTCTTCCTCGGGACCATCGAGACATTTACTCTCGATGATTTCTGTCATGAATCCTGGAAAACTTACGTTCTAGTTCCATGCCAGAAAAGTGATCCAAAGTCGGCTCAAGACTTTGATCCTCGCTACTATATCTAATCTCCGAATTGCATGATTTCTCACTACAAATTCGGAGTTCTTCTTCCCTCCTCCCATCTATCCTGCTTTCTTACTGTCTCTTGATTTCTCTCTCGGGACTTCTCCCTTGCGCACTAACACGAGTCCAACTCTATTTCCCTTTCCCCGATCACCTACAAGACGACTCCTCAACGGCGAAGGAAAATTGCTCGACATTTCATCGTTGCAGTTCCGATTTTTATAGAGTTGCACTTCTTTGTCTTCCGTCACTTCGAGTTTCTACCGAGAAATCACACCTCCGGCATGCACCTGTCACTGTCAATCAACCTTCGCGCGTATGAGCCGCCAATTTTGAAACGGCCCCTTCTTGAATTTCTCGCCCCAACAAAAGGTTGTTAGATTAGGTTGTCTTTGCCTCGGGTTGAGCTCCCCCCGATCCGAAGACAATTTACTTTGTATTGTATGCTGACACGGCATTTCCAAGTACTTCACCTTATGATCGGAAGTCACTTTACTTCGGGTTTCATCCCGAAGACAATTTTCTTCGCCTTCTTTGGCCATACAGGCGCAATCCGACTTCTCTATACACCTCTTCTCCTTTATTTTGAAAAAAACAAAAAATGTGTGCACCACAATTACCTATTATGGGATTTGGTTATCGTTGTAGTTTGGACTTAGCTGGACCTTTACTGCTGATTGTGAGACATCATCGGTATGTTTTGGTGATGGTAGAGCACTTCTGTGGTACCCACATTTTTTGTTTTTTTATGGTTAGTAGTGGTTAAGAGACAAAGTAAGCATGGAAAAGTCGAATTGCGGACAAAGAAGAGGCAAAAGTAACTTCGGAGGAAAGCCGAAGAAGCTGACATCGGATCCGATGATGGAGGTACTCAGAAGAGGAGTACGCCGGAAACAGGCCAAAGATCATTGTCTTTGGGTTGGAAAATGCAAGAACAATGAAGACAGTTTAACAACCTCTGTACGTGGCAAGAAAGTACATTCCAAGAAACGGCGGGGGCAGAATAAGCATGTCTTGACAGTGATCGGGAGTGCATGCAGAAGAGAGAAATTCACAGACAAAATTGACTAAAGAGGCAATATAAAATTGCAACTGCGCAGGGGGAAGTTGAATTTGTTGAGTAAATTTCCAATTCCTTTGAGTAGTCGTCCTGCAGTAATGCGTGTCCGGAAGCCCGTCAAGAGTGAAATTTTTTTGGAACCCTGAGGAAGTTAGAGTGTCTCGTCCAGGAGAGGGGATGATCTTCCAACAGCGTAGAACAAGAGAACAAATCATGGCGAAGAAGGTGGCCAACGCGCTGGCAGTGAGAGGTTTTGCAATTCGAAGAGTGGATGTAGTAGCTAGAATTGAAGTCTTGGTTAGACTTTGTATTACCGTTTTAGCATGGAACTGGAATTTCAATTTCCCAAGAGTGATGGCAGAGATCGCGGCCAGTAATTGTGAGGAGTGTCCCAAGGTGGAGGGGAAGAGAGGCAATCCAGCTCGTTGGACTGAGTCGGATTGGAAATTAGTATTGGGGAGGGAAGCAGGAGAGCCAACAGGGGTCACCTTCTATCGGAAGTGTGATGTTGTAGAGGAGACGGTGGAGATTCGCAATTCATTTTTTGCTCCAAGAACTACGAATGGTTACAAGGTGGAATCCTATCGGGACCCAATCCGAAGAAGTATCATGGGGGCGATGATCGCCATGTTCAAGCCGGAGCGAATGACCTACGTAACCATGCAGCAGGCAGTCTTCTTCCATCAGATGTTTGTAGGAGTACTAGTGAATTGGGCGAAGTGCTTCCATCACCAAACAAGGCAAATGGTGGTGAATTGGAGAACGGGCTCGCCACCGCATTATTCCGCACTGTTCACGGCTCATTTCTACTTTGGGCTGAACTTGCTGTCCAAAGACGAGTGTCATCATATGGTCTTGCACATGCATCCCGATTTGAGGCAAGAAGCAGACAAAGAGGAGCAACAATATATGCTTCATCTGCGAGCAAACAACAAGTACTTTGCAAGGACGGGACAGTGGAAGATCGAAGATGTTGAAGGAAGAAGTGAGTGATGTGCGCATCAAAAATGTTCATCTGAAGGTGATGACCACCGTGATGGAGCAGGAGTTGGACAGCTTGAAGAAGAGTGCCACAACAAAAGATCAAGCATGGCAGAGAGAATTGGCGTCCAGGCAAGAAGAAGAAGAGCGTTTGCAAGAACTTGTCAAGAGTGCAGAACAGCAGAAGATGCAGTATGTAGAGGAGAAGAAGATGCTCACTGCAGACTACGAAGACAAGTTGAAGATGTATCGAGCGGAGTTGAAGGTAGAACATTCTCGGAGATATGCATCGAAATCAGTAGGAGACATTGCAGGGAAATTACTAGCACTCTTAAGCACGGAGGCTGAAGGAAGATTGGAAGAAGCTCGTCTGCATGAGTTGAAGTTACTTGTGCAGGAGACTAGGAAACAAAAAGCCAAAGATGTGGACATGAACACCTTGTTGATCCGATTGAGGGAACACGTAGATAGGAAGATGTTAGAAGTAGAAGACAATGTTAGTCTCAGATTGGATTTAGTCAATTCAGAGTTAGAGAAAATTTAGAATAGTGTGACAGTGGAGAAGAAGCCCGATGTCGCAGACGTAGGAGTACAAGTGTCATTGGACTTGAGGATTGACACATTAGAGAAGAGTGGGTCGGAAAATAAGAATGTAGATAGATTACTCGTGAACTCAATTGTAGATTGTAGTGAAGAAGTTGTAGAATTAGTGAAGAAATTAGTAGAATCAATCGTACACGAAGAATGAGAAATAGCAGGAAGGTCATTGGGTTTGGAAGCCGATGATGGGGTAGATATCGGATTGGGCTAAGTGTTGATTTTGAGATAGGAAAAGACAGATATGAAACGATAGACTGTCACTTGGGATCTGTAAGTAGGAAAAGATGTTATGAAGAGGTGTCTAGGTAGGCAAATCTGCCGTTTGCTTCAATATTTAAGTGGAGCAATCGCAGTACAATGTTATTCAGTATTCAACTTTTTGAAGATAGATAAAGCAAAGTGCTATTCTCAGTGCTCGTCGCTTAAGCTTAATTCCGATTGTCAATTTCGTGTTTGTGTTTGTGAGTGTGTAAAGAATTCCAAAGAGCAAGTCAGTGTGCCTGTAGATGTTGGAATCTGCAGCCCTGATCTTCATTTTATGTGTTTGATCCTGAGTGAAGTGCATCGGAGCAATGCCTTGACAGATCTGAGAGGAATTGTAGTGTTGTTAGTATTCTACACTGGTGAGTGCAACATGAAGTTGATGTGAAGCAATTTTGATTGAGGAAGTTGTGCCTTCAGTTGAGGGGTGGAACAAAATTCTGAGGTGAAATTGGTCTTCGTAGTGAAGTGCCGTCTTTGAGAGAATCTGAATCATCACAATCAAGAGTTGTTTGGACAAAATTGACTATGTTGTGATTATGTGTGTGTATTCGTGACAAGTTGTCAAGATTGTGAGCTTGTTATTCTCTTCTGGGTGTGGTTTCTACCTGAGAGATTAAAGAAGAACTCAAGAAGAACTAGAATTGTGATGTTTGTCTTTGTATTTGACCAATTCTGGATAGTATCTCTGCGGGAACAAACTTTACTTACCCGATTACTGCAAAAGTGATATTTGCCGGGTTGTCACAACTTTTCCAAGTGGATTGAGTTGGTGGTACTTCCTAACAAGTCTAGTGAAGGGACAACTTACTTTGTTCTTGGATTGAGTTCTTAGTCATTTTGGTGCACCAATTGAGGTTTTGACTGATCAGGGTACAGAGTTCTTGGGGGATTTTCAGGTCTTGTGTGACAAGGCTTTGATTGATCATCATACTACATCCCAAGATCACCCTGAGGTAGATGGCTTAGTAGAGAGAGTGGTTCAGACGGTGAAGAGAGGATTGCAAAAGTATGGTTTGTAGAGAGACCACTTGGAAGATTGGGATCTCCACTTACCTTGGTTGGCCATGGGCTATCGGTTCAGTTGGCAAGCCTCCTTAACATCCTTCTCTCCATACTTTCTACTTTATGGACATGATCTGAATTTACCTACAGCAGTTCGTCAAGATGCTACTGTAGTTTTGGACTTGGATGACCCTGATGTATGGATGAGTGCATGTTCTCATCGGGCAAAGATCTTTTGGAGAGTGATGCCAATGGCTTTTGAGAACTTGGTGATTGCTCAGCATAAAGATACTTTACACTATGCTACCATTCAAGGAGGAGGTTATAGACCCTTGATTTGTTGATTTCATCCAAGAGACTTTGTATATCTATAACAGATAGCAACTATGACACTTGATGTTTTGACATGCCACACTATATTGAGACTACATGAGGTTTTGCCATCTAGAGTCCTTGTGTCAGAAGGACATGATGGTGATGTTTGGAAGGATCATGTGCACAATTGTGCGCCATGCCACCTCCCAAACATTGATGGTACTATGGACCCAAGCTTGGCACTTGTACGTGCAGGCTTGAGGTGTATGTTATGTGGCTCTTCTGGTGGAGCTATTACTATTTTAGGTGTGATAGCTGTTTGAGAGGATGGCATATGGCATGTATGAATCCTGCCCTCATGGTGGTTCTTCATGGATAGTGTTTATGTCCTAGATGTACTTGACCTATAGCTAGTTCATTCTTTATATGGTATAGATTGCAGACATGCGACTAACAATGGGGCTCCATAGCACCCGGCCTCTTGATCTTTGCCCATCATAGGGTATACCATATACTTGGAGTAGATGGCTATCTAGAGTTAGAGGGACCTAACCGCCCACTAGGGGGGCGATTGTGGCACTTTAGAGCCTATGTATGACTTATGTATGAGTTGTGCTTCTATAGTGTATGATGTTGACAACAATGTATGTTGTGTAGCAATGTATATACGCATGACAATTGTCACGCCATTTGTAGTGTCACATCTAGATTGCTCGGACATTGGAGTTACAATGATAGTAGTAGAGTTATTTTAGTAGTTTCTCACAGACTACTTTCCAACGGTAGAATTTTGTGTTTGGGATACTAACTTCACGGTGGAGCCCACTGTCACTTTGCACCATTTACACTATTGAGTGTGCCGTCAGTGGGACCGTTAGGGTTTCAGACCTAGCTCGAGTCCAGGGGTATACTTTCAAAGTACAGCTCCAGAGAGCTCACTTCTCTGATGTTGAGCCTTTGAGTTCATGGCTATAGTGGACAGAGGTCGGCAAGCGTCACCTGGATTCTTTTAGCTAGAGTGGGTGTGGCTTGACTATAATCAGTGCCTAGTTGTTGGTAGTTTATAGAGTGACAGATCAAGTACTGATCTGAGTTGAGTGGATTCAAGAATTGTAAACAATCTGATTATTGTGGCACTTTAAAGCCTATGTATGACTTATGTGTGAGTTGTGCTTCTATAGTGTATGATGTTTACAGCAATGTATATATGCACAACATCTCCTTGTTGAGCTTATCAACAAATATGTGGTATCTACATTTTTTGTTTTTGTTGAGTTTTGAAGAAGTGTGTTTTTGGTAGAGAATTGAAGGTAGAAAGGAAGGAAGGAGAGAAGAATTGTGCATTTTGAGCCAACCCAAGGAAGTCAACTTTGTGTCAAAGGAAGAAGGACTCAGATTGGATTGGAAGGACTTGACCCAAAGGAGGGTTACTTTGCATCAAAATGAAGGTTGGAAGTCAGAATTACTGTAGGACTTGTATCTAAATGACCACATGTCCAAATTGTACATGCTATATCTTGTTGAAAGCATCTTCTTCAATGCTTTCCGTTGCCACCAAAATCATGGCATTTGGAGGTCTATAGCAGAGTTTTAAAGTAATTGAAGTTTCTAAAGTAAATGTAAGGTGACTCAAGTCTACACGACTTGGGTTTATACAACTTTGGACTTATATGACTTTGGGTGTAGTGACTTCAGGTCAAGAGACATCACCTCAAGACCAAGGTGACCCAATGTAAGGTAGTTAGATATTGGATGAAGGTGACTTGGGGGTCTTGCCAAAGTCATCTAAGGAAGTTAGAGTAGGGGAAGAAGATAGTGCATGATACTCATGACTTCAATTTCAATCTTGATTGAAGATATGATAGAATTAGAAGAAAAAATAGTAGTAGTGAATGAACCAAAGTGCAAGAGATAAGGAAGAAGGAAAAGGATGTAAATATTGTGGTGCCCATATTTTTTGTTTTTTTCAAAATAAAGGAGAAGAAGTGTATAGAGAAGTCGGATTACGCCTGTATGGCCAAAGAAGACAAAGAAAAGAGTCTTCGGGATGAAACCCGAAGTAAAGTGACATTGGGTCATAAGGCAAAGTACTCAAAAATGCCTTGTCAACATACAACCCAAAGTAAATTGTCTTTGTATCGGGGGGAGCTCAACCCGAGGCGAAGATAGTCTAACAACCTTTTGTCGGGGCGAGAAATTCAAGAAGGGGCCATTTAAAAACTAGCGGCCCATACGCACGAAGGTTTATTGATAATGACAGGTGCATGCCGGAGGTGTGATTTCTCGGTAGAAACTCAAAGTGACAAAGACAAAGAAGCGCAACTCTATAAAAATCAAACTTGCAATGACAAAATGTCAAGTAATTTTCCTTTGCCGTTGAGAAGTCATCTTGCAGGTGATTGGGGGAAGGGAAATAGAGTTGAATCGTGTTAGTGCACAAGGGAGAAGTTGCGAGAGTGAAATCAAGAGAGAGGGAGAAAGTAGAAGAGATGGGAGGAGGAAAGAAGAACTCCGAATTTGCAGTGAGAAATCATGCAATTTGGAGGTTAGACGTAATAGCAAGGATCAAAGTCTTGAGCCGACTTTGGATCACATTTCTGCCATGGAATTGGAATGTAAGCTTTCCAGGATTCATGACAGAAATCATTGAGAGTAAGTGTCTCGATGGACCCAAGGAAGAAGGGAAGAGAGGAAATCCGGCTCGTTGGACAGAGTTGGATTGGAGACTCGTACTCGAGAAGGAGGCAGGCTCGGAGCAAGGAGCCACGTTCTTGGGGAAGGGAGAGATAGCTCAGGAGACTCAGGAGGTGAGAGACGCTTTCTCTTCAAAGAGAACAAGGAATGGGTATAAGGTTGAGAGTTACAAGGATCCAGTGAAGAGAGGGATCGTGAATGCTCTCATGGCAATCTTGAAGCCGAAGAGAACAACTTATGTGATGAAGCACCAAGCGGTGTTCTTCCATAAGTTGTTTGCAGGAGAACCTATTAATTGGGCGAGGTGCTTCCATGGGAGAACAAGGCAGATGGTGTGGAATTTGCAGGATAAGTCGCCTCCCCACTACATTGTGCCATTTGCATCACATTTCTACCTCGGGTTGAATTTGCTCAATTCGGCGGAGCAAAATAGAATGGTGTCTCACTTCCATCCCAACTTGAGAAGAAACGTCAACGTGGAGGAACAACAGTACATTCTTCAAATTTGGAGCACGGATGAGTACTACATGAAGACGGGTAAGAGCATGGAGATAGAAGCGAGCACTCCAAAGTCAAAGAAGAGGGGTCGGCAAGGGGAAGCCAAAGACATCAAGAAACCTCAGAAGATGCAGAGAGGCAACCCGAGGCAAAGTATGATGGTAATTGAGTCGGAGGATGAAGACTCAGAAGGAGATGCCGAGCTCAAAACTGAAGACTCAGAACACAAGGAGGAGCCTGAGCTAACACTGCAGAGCGGAGATACGAGCAGTGATAGTGATGAAGGAGGAGAGATGACATCGGCGCCAACGGCTGAAGAAGAAGTGCAAGCTGAGATGGAAGCCGAAGACAACACACAGTTGGAAGACAAAGTAACTGTGCCCAAAGAGAAGAAGATTGCAGTACAGCAAGGAGTTTGCTCAAGACATAAGGCAAAGTGTGAAGCGGGGCTGAGTAATGTGAAGGAAGAGGTAGGAGAAAGCTCGGGAAGTGAGGCGTCAATTCCGATACAAACATTGCAAAGAAGAAGGTGAGTATCGGATGAACATGAAGTACAAAGAGAAGTGGCCACACGCAAAGAAGTAACCACAAGCGATGGAGTGGAGTACCTACGGGAAGTGGTGTGTCCTTTGTTGGTAAAGTTAGAACATAAGAGAAGGAAATGCAGTCAACATGTCCGGAGGTGACGACTGTGTTGCAGGTATCAGCGCAATTAGAAGAAGAAAACTCGGAGTTGAAGAAGAGAATAACCCGAGGTGAGAAGGAAAGAGAAGTACTGCGAGCGGAGGCAGTAGTAAAAAGTCAGGTAATTGAAGACCTGAAGAGAGAAGTGAGTTATCAAGAGGAGCTTGTGAAGAAGAGTGACATAGCAAGGGAAAGACAAGTAGCAGAGTACGAGATCTTGAAGCAGTAGTTTGCTGATTCAAGAGTAGAAGTAATCCATGCTATGGCGAGGGTAGCAGCAAAGGATTAACTGGAACAACCACCTTATCCATCACCCCTACTGGTCGAACTTGTTGCTTGTTTGCCATGCTCACCACAAATGTTGAAGCTCTTGAGGGTATCATACCCAACTTCTTCATCAACCTTTCTGACATGGCATTCACTGTTGATCCTCCATCAACCAATGCATCCTTGATGTTGTGACCATTCACTCTCACATCAATCTTGGAGGCATATTCACAAGCCTCCCATGGTGCTGGCTTGGCATCCACCACCTCCATTGATACTGGAACTTTTGCCTTCTTCTTCTTCTTGCTCCTTGTAGAACTCAAACCACCTCTAAGCTCCTTTCTCAAGGTAGGGTTCAAAGCAATTAATTGGCCCACTGTGATGTTAGCCTTGTGACTACCAACATCCTCCAACACATTGTAGTTCCATTGTTGCTTTGAGATCAAGAAGTCCTCCATCCCCAACTTCTTCCTTGGAGTCTTTGTTGTTGATGGTGTTGAGGTGCGAGTGCTCCTAGTAGACATAGGACTATCCTTGCTTGAAGTGAATCCTTGAGAAGAGTGAACATCCTCTGCAAAATGAGCTCTCTTCTTCTCTTGTGCCAAAAGCTCCAAATTAAGACCCTTGGAGTTTGAGCACTCTCCCTTCTCATACTTGCTCTCAACCACATCTATGGATGCTATCCCCTTACCTTTGTTGGGATTAGGAGCCACTTGGGTTTCACTACCTCCCTCTTTCCCTCTATTGGCTCCCTCATAACCCCTTCCTCCATGGTAAGTGGAATTTGGGCAATTCCTTTGGATATGGCCTCTTCCTCCACAACCAAAACAATTTCTATCATTGAAATTGTTGGCTGGTTGGCCTCCTCTATATGGATAGTTTCCATAACTCCTAGGCCCTCTCCCTACATTCTAATCCACCTCTCTCTTCTCCCATAGTCGCACCACATTGATCTTGAGATCCGCAAGTTGTTCTGTGATGGTTTGGAGTGGATCTTTTGGTGGAGGTGCAAGAACTGGAGCAACTACTACTTATGGTGCAACCCTTGTCACCAAAGTATCAGAAGTTCCACCATACTTGTAGCCTTGAGGAGGATGCACAACCTCCTTCACCACCAAATCACTCTCATCCCCTTCCAAACTCTCCTCCATATGAATTGCGATCTTGATAGCTTCAACCTTGGAAGAAGGTTTCTCATATCTCACCTTGCTTCTAATTTGTGGTCTCAACCCTCCCACAAAATTCTTGGTGAGCATGGCCCCTATGCCAATCATTGTAGTCTCCACATCATCCCCACCCTTCCTCAACACTATGCGAAATCTGGACTCTAACTTTTCCACTCTTTCCACATAGACTCTCATTTTCTCTCCTTCTCCTTGCTTGAGAAATGTAACCTCACTCATCAATCTCTCATAACTCTCATCAGGAAGAAAGTTCTCAATGAGTGCTGAAGTCAAAGTCTCCCAAGACTCCTCTTCCCCATCTCTCCTCTCTCTCTTTTGGTATTCTGACTCATACCATGTAAGTGCTACATCCTCAAAGAAATCTGGTAATAATGAGGCCCACTCATTCTTCCTCCTCTCATTGTTTCCTATGCAAGCTCTCTTGAAGTCTCTCACAAAGGCCTCCACATCTTCTCCATCCTTGCCAAAGAAAACCGGAAGTTTCCCCATCTTAACCCCTCACTATCTTTCTTTTCTCTCAAATTTTTTTTTTTCTTTTCTCTCACTCTATTACTAATAGAGTATATACATGACTAACACCATCTCAGAATAATCCACTCTAGGGAACACAAAAGTTTCAGGTTGCTCCAAGATTTCTATAGCAACATCAAATCCTAGAGTGCATATTAATCTAACTCTCATGGATAGTTTATCCATAAGTTGAAAGATTATCTCCATCACTAATCTTGAGAACTAGCTGATGAAGGTGGTAGTATTTCTATAACTGTACTAAGACTCTCTCCAAGATCCTTCACCAAAGTTTCCAAAAGTGCTTTTACTCCACTACACTCATGTCCTTTTGGAAGTCCTTCAACTCCACAAACCTCACACAACTCCTTGGTCTTAGATCTTCTCCCTCCCAATCTTGGTGAAGAAGGTCCAATATGCAAACCCAAGTCAAGTAAGCCTCTCTTTTCCCTCAATCTCTTGCTCTCAAAGGTCAATGGACATTAACTTGCCTTATGTCCCTTCTCTCCACATAGAAAGCACTTAGACTCACTCTTTCCTCCAAGTGGTGTACGTTTTTGGATCCTCTCAATACTCTCTTCAAATTCTATTGTAAACTCTCTTTTCCTCAAATCAACCCCTAAAATCACCTCAAACCCTTGGGAAACCTTGCATAATCTCAATTTCCACTCTTGATGACCCTCCATGTTCCCCAAGATGAATCTAAACGCTCAAACATGCTTTTTGTTGATCTCAAACTTCTCATACATGAGATCTCCACTCTGTAGAATTGACCCTTCCTCACAATGTCACTCAAATCTCCCAACCAATATGTCACAGTCCTTTGAAATTTTTCACACTTGATAAAACCTCCAGGGCATCCCTCCCTGCAAAATTTCAGATCTTTTCATGGAGTCATTTGGCCTAGACACCTTTCTATTCAGCACCCATATTTCAGATTTGGTCTGAAAACCACCCCCCTCACTTCAAAAACTGATTTCTCCCTGTGCAAGAACGATCTTTCTCTAATTTTTGTGACAACAGGTAGAATACAATGCACTTAATGTTTTTGGAAATTTTCAGAACAATTCACTGAAAATTGAAGAAATGGCAGACTCTGTACAATTTTCCAGAGAGCATGCAGTTGCGGGAGCACTTTACCCTATCAACTTTCAAAAATTCTAGCCCAGTGCGCATAGAAGCTCTCACAATAATTTCAAGTGTGCTAACTGAAAGATAACCCAAGCTATCATGTGTAGAAATCTCAAGTCCAGATCTCAAACTTGAGATTTTGCCCAAAAATCACCTTAATCCCCAAAATCTGCAATCCACCTCACACAATCTCTCCAATTCCTCTCATGTGTACAAGATGTACAAAATCACCTCAAAGACATCATAATGAACTACAGGGTATACAAATGGATCTTGGTTCTCTAACATAAGTTCAGCCCTCTCCTCTCCTAATGTTCTCTCCAAGTGAGCTCTCATAGCCTCCTTCTGCCTAATGTAGAATTGGACGCGGAACATTATCTTGCCTTCTAGAGAGGTCCCGGCAACGGAACCAAAAATGTGAGCCAGCCTATCTCTCACTCAGAATGAACCTCTGATGGCTATTATGGTAGCGCACCATGGACTTAGAAGGCAAGGAACCCCAACTCCATCATACTCCTCCAAGGCTAACACTCCAAGACTCAAGACATTGCTCACTAGAGAACTCAATGAGAGAGAGATAGTTGCAAATGAAAGCATGATGAGTACCTCCTCACCCCTTGTTTATATACTTGTGAAATACTTACGTACCAAAGTTACTAATTACCATAGTAACTCAAGTTACTAGACTAAAAGTCAAGTAAAGTCAAAAAGTAGAAAGGAATATCCATTCACATGGGCATATTCCCCTAAGCATGTGGTCTTATCTTGACCCAACCACTAAGTCAAGGATTCCTTCTTTAGCCCATCCTTGGACTAAAGAAGAATCCAAAACAAAAAGGCTTGTGGGCCCAAGAGTTCTCAACTCTTTCCTCAAAGCCAAACACCTAGGAATAATACCAAGTCAACACACTAAAATCCAAAATAGTGGTGCTCATCTTTTCTACTTCCTCTAAAGTAAGGTCCCATCTATCTAAGCTATGACTAACTTTAGCTAACCATGACTAATATAGAACCATCCTTTATCTCTATATAAATAATATCTCTTAAGTACTTGTAATACCAAGCTAAATATCACAATACCACACACATGCACAAATGGGTGTTATAGTTCAATGTCAAAACATTGTAGTTCTTCGTCCTATTGATGATCTTGACTCTTCATGTGTTCTAGATATAATGTCTGCAACAAGGGTTTGTAATTGGTTTGCATGATCACTTGTTTCCTCAAGAGATAATGCTTTCATACTTTGGTGGTATATACTATTGATAGTTGTTCTTGATCTAAAGAAAAATAATTCTTTTGTGATATTTAGTTGGCAAGACACAATAACAATGAGATGTAACCCATATGGAAAATCCTATTGGAACACAATTCCAATGGCAAAGTTAAAACCAATTCCAATGGCAAAGTAAATTGCACAAAATAATTGATAATCATATGGTTGAAAAATGGATCTTGAAGATCTTGAAGACTCCGAGTGAACTTGGAAGGACTTACATAAAGTTAAAATACTTACCAACCACTTTCAAGGGAATACCTTCATAAATATGTCAAAAATATCCACATTCATTTTATGAACTTGTCATGTATCAATTATGGAAGAGCATCATCTTTGGAATGAACCCCAATTTCATGTACCATTTTCCAATTCCCTGTACTTGTCGTGCAGGGAGGGGTTCTGGGTGTGATGTAATTCCATCACACATCCCTTTGTAGTGATGTAATCCCACAAAGTTCCAATGGTCATCTAGGTATTGGTATTCGTTTTCCCATGAGTGAAGTATTGGGGTTGTCATGCCATTTGTAGTGCCGCATCTAGATGCTCGGACATTGGAGTTCCAGTGATAGTAGTTAGAGTTATTTCAGCAGTTTCTCAGAGACTACTTTCCGACGGTTTGATTTCATGTTTGGGGTACTGACTTCATGGTGGGGCCCACCATCACTTTGCACCGTTCGCACCATTGAGTGTGCCGTCAGTGGGACCGTTAGGGTTTCAGAGCTAGCTCAAGTCCAGGGGGTATAGTTTCAAAGTGAGCTCTAGAGAGCTCACTTCTCTGATGTTGAGCCTTCGAGTTCCTAGCTATGGTGGACTGTAACACCCATTTGTGCATGTGTGTGGTATTGTGATATTTAGCTTGGTATTACAAGTACTTAAGAGATATTATTTATATAGAGATAAAGGATGGTTCTATATTAGTCATGGTTAGCTAAAGTTAGTCATAGCTAAGATAGATGGGACCTTACTTTAGAGGAAGTAGAAAAGATGAGCACCACTATTTTGGATTTTAGTGTGTTGACTTGGTATTATTCCTAGGTGTTTGGCTTTGGGGAAAGAGTTGAGAACTCTTGGGCCCGCAAGCCTTTTTGTTTTGGATTCTTCTTTAGTCCAAGGATAGCCCATGTGAAGGAATCCTTGCTTTAGTGGTTGGGTCAAGATAAGACCACATGCTTAGGGGAATATGCCCATGTGAATGGATATTCCTTTCTACTTTTTGACTTTACTTGACTTTTAGTCTAGTAACTTGAGTTACTACGGTAATTAGTAACTTTGGTACATAACTATTTCACAAGTATATAAACAAGGAGTGAGGAGGTACTCATCATCCTTTCATTTGCAACTATCTCTCTCATTGAGTTCTCTAGTGAGCAATGTCTTGAGTCTTGGAGTGTTAGCCTTGGAGGAGTATGATGGAGTTGGGGTTCCTTGCCTTCTTAGTCCATGGTGCGCTACCATAATAGCCATCAGAGGTTCATCCTGAGTGAGAGACAGGCCGGCTCACATTTTTGGTTCCGTTGTCGGGACCTCTCTAGAAGGCAAGATAATGTTCCGCGTCCAATTCTACATTAGGCAGAAGGAGGCTATGAGAGCTCACTTGGAGAGAACATTAGGAGAGGAGAGGGCTGAACTTATGTTAGAGAACCAAGATCCATTTGTATACCCTGTAGTTCATTATGATGTCTTTGAGGTGATTTTGTACATCTTGTACACATGAGAGGAATTGGAGAGATTGTGTGAGGTGGATTGCAGATTTTGGGGATTAAGGTGATTTTGGGCAAAATCTCAAGTTTGAGATCTGGACTTGAGATTTCTACACATGATAGCTTGGGTTATCTTTCAGTTAGCACACTTGAAATTATTGAGAGAGCTTCTATGCGCACTGGGCTAGAATTTTTGAAAGTTGATAGGGTAAAGTGCCCCCGCAACTGCATGCTCTCTGGAAAATTGTACAGAGTCTGCCATTACTTCAATTTTCAGTGAATTGTCCTGAAAATTTCCAAGAAACTTCAGTGCATTGTATCCTACCTGCTGCCACAAAAATTAGAGAGAGATCGTTTTTGCGCAGGGCGTGATGAGTTTTTGAAGTGAGGGGGGTGGTTTTCAGACCAAATCTGAAATATGGGTGCTGAATAGAAAGGTGTCTAGGCCAAATGGCTCAATGAAAAGATCTGAAATTTTGCAGGGAGGGACGCCCTGGAGTTGTGATCAAGTGTGCAAAATTTCAGAGGACTGTGACGTATTGGTTGGGAGATTTGAATGACATTGTGAGGAAGGGTCAATTCTGCAGAGTGGAGATCTCATGCATGAGAAGTTTGAGATCAACAAAAAGCATGTTTGAGTGTTTAGATTCATCTTGGGGAACATGGAGAGTCATCAAGAGTGGAAATTGAGATTATGCAAGGTTCCCCAAGGGTTTGAGGTGATTGTAGGGGTGGATTTGAGGAAAAGAGAGTTTACAATAGAATTTGAAGAGAGTGTTGAGAGGATCCAAAAACCTACACCACTTGGAGGAAAGAGTGAGTCTAAGTGCTTTCTATGTGGAGAGAAGGGACATAAGGCAAGTTCATGTCCATTGACCTTTGAGAGCAAGAGATTGAGGGAAAGGAGAGGCTTACTTGACTTGGGTTTGCATGTTGGACCTTCTTCACCAAGATTGGGAGGGAGAAGATCTAAGACCAAAGAGTTGTGTGAGGTTTGTGGAGTTGAAGGACTTCCAAAAGGACATGAGTGTAGTGGAGTAAAAGCACTTTTGGAAACTTTGGTGAAGGATCTTGGAGAGAGTCTTAGTACAGCTACAGAAATACTACCACCTTCATCAGCTAGTTCTCAAGATTAGTGATGGAGATAATCTTTCAACTTATGGATAAACTATCCATGAGAGTTAGATTAATATGCACTCTAGGATTTGATGTTGCTATAGAAATCTTGGAGCAACCTGAACCTTTTGTGTTCCCTAGAGTGGATTATTCTGAGATGGTGTTAGTCATGTATATACTCTATTAGTAATAGAGTGAGAGAAAAGAAAAGAGGAAAAAAAATAAAATTTGAGAGAAAAGAAAGATAGTGAGGGGTTAAGATGGGGAAATTTCCGGTTTTCTTTGGCAAGGATGGAGAAGATGTGGAGGCCTTTGTGAGAGACTTCAAGAGAGCTTGCATAGGAAACAATGAGAGGAGGAAGAATGAGTGGGCCTCATTATTACCAGATTTCTTTGAGGATGCAGCACTTACATGGTATGAGTCAGAATACCAAAAGAGAGAGAGGAGAGAGGGGGAAGAGGAGTCTTGGGAGACTTTGACTTCAGCACTCATTGAGAACTTTCTTCCTGATGAGAGTTATGAGAGATTGATGAGTGAAATTACATTTCTCAAGCAAGGAGATGGAGAGAAAGTGAGGGTCTATGTGGAAAGAGTGGAAAAGTTGGAGTCCAGATTTCGCATAGTGTTGAGGAAGGGTGGGGATGATGTGGAGACTACAATGATTGGCATAGGGGCCATGCTCACCAAGAATTTTGTGGGAGGATTGAGACCACAAATTAGAAGCAAGGTGAGATATGAGAAACCTTCTTCCAAGGTTGAAGCTATCAAGATCGCAATTCGTATGGAGGAGAGTTTGGAAGGGGATGAGAGTGATTTGGTGGTGAAGGAGGTTGTGCATCCTCCTCAAGGCTACAAGTATGGTGGAACTTCTGATACTTTGGTGACAAGGGTTGCACCACAAGTAGTAGTTGCTCCAATTCTTGCACCTCCACCAAAAGATCCACTCCAAACCATCACAGAACAACTTGCGGATCTCAAGATCAATGTGGTGCAACTATGGGAGAAGAGAGAGGTGGATCAGAATGTAGGGAGAGGGCCTAGGAGTTATGGAAACTATCCATATAGAGGAGGCCAACCAGCCAACAATTTCAATGATAGAAATTGTTTTGGTTGTGGAGGAAGAGGCCATATCCAAAGGAATTGCCCAAATTCCACTTACCATGGAGGAAGGGGTTATGAGGGAGCCAATAGAGGGAAAGAGGGAGGTAGTGAAACCCAAGTGGCTCCTAATCCCAACAAAGGTAAGGGGATAGCATCCATAGATGTGGTTGAGAGCAAGTATGAGAAGGGAGAGTGCTCAAACTCCAAGGGTCTTAATTTGGAGCTTTTGGCACAAGAGAAGAAGAGAGCTCGTTTTGCAGAGGATGTTCACTCTTCTCAAGGATTTACTTCAAGCAAGGATACTCCTATGTCTACTAGGAGCACTCGCACCTCAACACCATCAACAACAAAGACTCCAAGGAAGAAGTTGGGGATGGAGGACTTCTTGATCTCAAAGCAACAATGGAACTACAATGTGTTGGAGGATGTTGGTAGTCACAAGGCTAACATCACAGTGGGCCAATTAATTGCTTTGAACCCTACCTTGAGAAAGGAGCTTAGAGGTGGTTTGAGTTCTACAAGGAGCAAAAAGAAGAAGAAGGCAAAAGTTCCAGTATCAATGGGGGTGGTGGATGCCAAGCCAGCACCATGGGAGGCTTGTGAATATGCCTCCAAGATTGATGTGAGAGTGAATGGTCACAACATCAAGGATGCATTGGTTGATGGAGGATCAGCAGTGAATGCCATGTCAGAAAGGTTGATGAAGAAGTTGGGTATGATACCCTCAAGACCTTCAACATTTGTGGTGAGCATGGCAAACAAGCAACAAGTTCGACCAGTAGGAGTGATGGATAAGGTGGTAGTTTCAGTTATGGGAGTTCAAAATCTCATGACTTTCCAAGTCTTGAAGGATTCAAGCTATGACTTACTTCTTGGGAGGCCATGGTTGAGAGCAGCACGCACAACTGATCGATGGCACAAAGGGTACTTAAGGATTGGGCCATCAAACCATAGAGTCACTGTTCCTGTGACTAACACCACCAACACTTCACATTCAGATACCCCATCTTCTGATTATTGGGAATCTGATTCTGAAGGAGGAGCTTCAGGTGTGGACACAAGCATGGAAGAGGAGACTTCCACGGAGGAGGATGAATCTGAATCTGATTCAGATGTGTATCCTTTGTGTGCTATGGATTTTGCACCTAAGCCAGAGGTTTTGAAGGACCCAGATAAATCACCATTGACACTTGAGGAGGTAGAGAGAAGGTTATCTACCCTCAAGTATGGCCCAAATGTTACCAAGGAGGAGAAGGTGAGATTTGAGGAGATTTTCCGCAAGTTCATCCATGTGTTTGCTTTTAGTTACAAGGATTTGAAGGAAGTCACCTTGGAGGAGCACAAGATAGAGGTGGAGTCACATGCAAGACCAATCCGCCAAAAGCAACGTCGCAATAGCCCACCAATATCTTTGGTTGTGAAGGAGGAGATTGATAAGCTCAAGGAGGCTGGATTTATCTTTGAGGTGGAGAATTCAGAATGGGTGTCTCCAATTGTCATTGTGAAGAAAAAGAATGGCAAGCTTCGGGTATGTGTGGATTACAAGAAGCTCAATGCTGTTACCAAGAAGGACTACTACCCATTGCCATTCATTGATGAGATCTTGGAGGAGGTTGCAGGTCATGAGAGGTACAGTTTTGGAGATGGTTATAGTGGATATAACCAAATCAAGATTGCACCAGAGCATCAACAACTCACCACATTCACCACACCTTGGGGAACTTATGCTTTCAAGGTCATGCCTTTTGGGCTTTGCAATGCTCCAGCCACATTCCAACGGTTCATGAACAAGGTATTTGAACCTTTCATTGGGAAATTTGTGAGAGATTTCATTGATGACTTTTGTGTCTATGGGAGCAAGGAGGAGCACTTTGAGCACCTAATCAAAGTCTTGCAATGCTTGGATGAGGCAAATGCATCACTCAACCCAGAGAAGTGCATTTTTGGATGTGAAGAAGGTCTACTTTTGGGGCACATCATCTCCAAGGATGGAATAGCAGTTGATCCTGAGAAGGTGAGGAAAATCTCAGACCTTCCATTCCCTTCAAGCTTGACAAAGTTACGCCAATTCTTGGGAATGGTTGGGTACTATAGGAGGTTCATCTTCTCATTTTCCAACAAGGCTTATGCATTGACCATCTACATGAAGAAGGGTGTAGATTACATGGTGATTTTGGAAGACAAGGAGGCTCTCAAAGCTTTTGAGGAGCTCAAGCAATCCCTTGTTGTAGCTCCAATTCTTGCTAAACCTGATTGGAGTAAGCCTTTCATCCTCTACACTGATGCTTCTAATGTAGCTATAGGATGCACTCTTAGTCAATTAGACCAAGATGGGCATGATCATCCAATAGCTTATGCTAGTAGGCAGATGGTTTCAGCAGAGAAGAACTACTTTGTCACAGAGAGAGAAGGGTTGGCAGTGATCTTTGGTCTCAAGAAGTTTAGACACTACTTGATTGGAGGGAAAGCCACAATTGTCACGGATCACAAGGCTTTGAAGTACATCTTCAACAAGCCTAATGTTGAAGGGAGACTAGCAAGGTGGATGATTCTCTTGTCTGAGTATGACTACACAATTGAGGATAGGCCAGGAAAGAAACATGCAAATGCTGATTTGTTATCTAGAGCCTATGATCATGATGGAGATGAGCCAGTAGATGATTCCTTCTCGGATGAGGAGCTCATGACAATCTCAGTCACTCAAGAGGTTCCAATGGAGTACAAGGAGATTGTGGATTTTGTGACAAGAGGTAACTATCCAGAAGGGATGCATGCTAGGGAGAGGAAGGCCCTTGCAGCAAGATCTAGACCTTACACAATGGTGGATGATATTCTTTTTCACCAAGGAGCAGATGGTCTACTTTGAAGAGCAGTGGGTAAGGAAGAGTCTATCCTACTCATAAAGGAGTTTCATGAAGGTTTAGTATGTGGAGGACACTTTGCAGGAAAGGTGACTGCTTTCAAGATTCTAGATGCAGGTTACCATTGGAGAGGGATTTTCAAGGATTGTCTTGATTATTGCAAAACTTGTCATGTTTGTCAAGCTTTTGCTAGAAAGTCTACATCCACTCCACCACTTAGATCAATTCCATTGCTAGGACCCTTTGAGAAGTGGGGAATTGATTTTGTAGGACCTCTCAATAGAACCCCAAGGAACAATCGGTACATTGTGGTAGTTACTGATTACCTTACCAAGTGGGTTGAGGCTAGACCATTGAGGGACAAGAATGAAGATGAAGTGGGTAGATTTCTTTATGAACGCATTATCACTAGGTTTGGATGCCCTTTGGAGTTGGTTTCTGATAGAGGAGGAGAGTTTACAGGAAGCATTACTACAGCCATGCTACGACATTTCTCTATCACACATAGAGTAACTACATCCTATAAGCCAAATTCCAATGGCTTGGCAGAGAGAACCAATCAGACCTTGTGCATGATGTTGGCCAAAGATGCAGAAATGGAGGGGGCTAAACATCATTGGGACAAGAGGATTCATGCAGTTTTGTGGGAGTATAGGACAACCATGAAGACTTCCACTGGATATTCTCCATTCCAATTGGTGTATGGTATTGAGTCTACCTTACCTATTCACTTTGATCTTCCTACCTTCCAAAGCATTCATAGGAGATTGAAGAAAGCACAAGGAAGTGATGCAGAGAAGTCAAGGAAGGATCAACTCATGGAGTTGGAAGAGGCAAGAGCAGTTGCTATGGTTCGAGTGGAGCAAGCCCAAAGGAAACAAAAGGAGAGCTATGACAAGAGGCAAGGCAAGAAGAAGGTGGAGCCTTTCAAAGAAGGTGATTGGGTAATGTTGTTTGATTCCATTCGATTCAAGAGAGTACAAAAGAAGTTTTTGCCTAAGTACTTTGGACCTTTCATAGTAGAGAAGGTGTGGGGAAATTACACTTATGATCTCAAGGAGTTGGGAGGAAGACACTTTGATAGGATTAACCATGATAAGTTGAAGATGTACCATAGAAGGTAGAGAGACCTTCACTTTGAGGACAAAGTGAAAACTTAGTCCGGGGGTAAATGTAACACCCATTTGTGCATGTGTGTGGTATTGTGATATTTAGCTTGGTATTACAAGTACTTAAGAGATATTATTTATATAGAGATAAAGGATGGTTCTATATTAGTCATGGTTAGCTAAAGTTAGTCATAGCTAAGATAGATGGGACCTTACTTTAGAGGAAGTAGAAAAGATGAGCACCACTATTTTGGATTTTAGTGTGTTGACTTGGTATTATTCCTAGGTGTTTGGCTTTGGGGAAAGAGTTGAGAACTCTTGGGCCCGCAAGCCTTTTTGTTTTGGATTCTTCTTTAGTCCAAGGATAGCCCATGTGAAGGAATCCTTGCTTTAGTGGTTGGGTCAAGATAAGACCACATGCTTAGGGGAATATGCCCATGTGAATGGATATTCCTTTCTACTTTTTGACTTTACTTGACTTTTAGTCTAGTAACTTGAGTTACTACGGTAATTAGTAACTTTGGTACATAACTATTTCACAAGTATATAAACAAGGAGTGAGGAGGTACTCATCATCCTTTCATTTGCAACTATCTCTCTCATTGAGTTCTCTAGTGAGCAATGTCTTGAGTCTTGGAGTGTTAGCCTTGGAGGAGTATGATGGAGTTGGGGTTCCTTGCCTTCTTAGTCCATGGTGCGCTACCATAATAGCCATCAGAGGTTCATCCTGAGTGAGAGACAGGCCGGCTCACAGGACAGAGGCCGGCGAGCGTCACCTGGATTCTCTATGCTTGAGTGGGTATGGCTTGATTGTAATCAGTGCCTAATTGTTGGCAGTTTATAGAGTGACAAATCAAGTACTGATCTAAGTTGAGTTGAGTTGAGAGTGGTAAGCAATCTGATTACATCAGAGAAGTGAAGTAAGGGGGAAATCGGGTGCATGAACTTTGAGTGTTGGTGGTATCTCCAAGCTTGGTGGATCGTGGTAGCTCGATTCAAGTTCTGTGTTTCCCTAGTGTGCAGAAGCTCAATTGATTGATGCAGATTTGGCAGTTAGGCGGATGGTGTGCAGAAGTGTTGGCCTAATTTTGAGCAAAGAAGGAGCAATTTTTGAGCAGTGGTTGTGATTTTGAGCTCATGAGGTGAAGGTAGGACCAATTTGCTGCGAGTTGGGCTTAGAAAGTCAAATTGAAGGTGGAGTTGGGAAGCTCTTCTCATGAATTTTTGTTTGGCTAGATTTGGAGGAGTTTCGCAGATTTGGAGAAGTTTTGCCAATTTTGGAAGAGGTTCAAAGTGGCAACAAGAAAGGCCTCATTTGGCTGAATCTCGGCGTTTTGAGGCTTCAAGGCATAGGGCTGTGGGCTATGAGAGGCTACAAAGGCCTAAAAGGGCCAACAAGCCAGCTTGCTGGCATGAGGCTAGCTAGTTTAGAGTAGATCTTGGTCATTGGTTGCAAAATCTGCCTTTCTTGCTAGATTGTGGGCAACAAGGTTTGAACCCTAGATCTCTTGTTCCTAGATTGGTGCTCTAGCCAATTGGTCCACCCTCACTTGTTGTCCTAGTGATTGTGCCACTGTTATCTATACACATGTAGCTTTGGCTAGGAGAGGCAGTTTGATCTCATTCTTGGTAATCCTGGTAGCTTAGGACTTAGATACAAACTTCTCTTATGTCAAATGCCAAAAGGTGTTAGAGTCAGTCCCGTGTTGTGTTATGAGATGGAGGGTTTTTGTTTAGATTTCTTGTGATTGGATCCCCTCCATTCTCTACTTCTTGTTTGTGCACCACGTTTGTGTGAGGTGCCTTGACTTTTGAGCATTGGTGCTCTAGTGTGCTCTCGGTGGTGAGGCTGGAGTGATGACCAATTAGACTACCTTTGTTTCTCTCCGGTGAGGCAGGAAGTGATGACCTGCAGACCGTGAGAGTGCGTGTTATGATGGTAGGTTATAGGTTGCACTTTCCCTCAGTGTAGTTATCTCGGTTAGAGTTACATTAGTGGGTGGTGCTTAGTTAGTATTGGCACTTGGTGGTGTTGGCACTTGGTGGGGTACTTGCAGTTGCGACTTGCGGTTGCAATTGGTGGTTCGAGTTTGCTGTTGCAATTACTTGGTCACAACGGAGTTCTTTGGAGATTCCAAAGGAGTAAGCCCTACAGTACACAGTGGGTTTACTCGGTATCAGCCTATATCTCAAGTCCCAGTGAGGGAGGAGATTGACTTTGAGTTGGAGTTTGACACAGGAGCTTATTCAGTTGAGAGTGCACTTGGTGTGTCCGCACCGTTGTTGTGGGACATGGACAAGATTTATGGGGCCTCCAAAGGCCCTAGGCGTTACTCAAGTACAGCGGGTACCATTGAGTTGGATGACTTCATCTAGGAGTTTGATAGTTGGTGTGATTTGCAGCAGATGTGGAACTGTGACAACCCAACAAATATCACTTTTGCGGTAATCGGGTAAGTAAAGTTCGTTCCCGCAGAGATACGAGTCAGAAATGTCCAAATACAAAGTCAAACAGTAACATGTAGTTCTTCTTGGTTGCGTCTTTAATCTCTCAAGTAGAAACCACACCCAGAAGAGAGTAACAAGCACTGACTCGCAGTCTTGTCACAAATTCACACTCCTTAATCACAACTCCATCAAATCTTTCCAAACAATCTTGATTTGTGATGATTCAGGCTCTCCCGAAAACGGCACTTCACTGCAAAACGACTTCACCTCAAAATTGTGTTCCACCCCTCCACTGAAGGCACAACTTCCTCGATCAAAATTGCTTCACATCAACTTCGCCCTGCACTCACAAATGCAGAATACTACCAACACTACAATTCCTCTCAAATCTGTCAAGGCATTGCTTCGATTGCACTTCACTCAAGATCAAACACACAAAACAAAGATCAAGGCTGTGGAATCCAACATCCAACAAGCACTCTGACTTGCACTTTGAATTTCTCCAAACATTCACAAACACAATTACAAAGTTGATACTCGGAATCAAGCTCAAGCGACGAGCACTGCTTCACAACACTTCACTTTATCTATTCTCAGAAATAATGAGCACTGAACAACAATTTCCTGCGAATGCCACTCTTAAATAGTGAACAAATCGACAGTTCTAACAACTATACCGTTTCTACAACAACTATTCTAACCTACAGATCCAAAATGACAATGCACCTCTTCATATCTGCCCCTTCAAATCTCAAATCGGTTACTAATCCGATCCGATGTCTACTTCTTCCTCGGCTTTCAAACCCGAACCGAAAGTAATCTTACTTCCTACTATTCTGTCCTCGGGTTTCACATCTCCTACATCTTCTACCAGATCCAACAATTCTCTTTCCTGATCTGAAATTGCACTAGTGGGTAATCTATCTAACTCCTCATCCTTCGATCTACTCTTCTCTAATGTCTCTGAGGGCAACTCCGAAGACATTTGGATCCCGATGTTATCTACTTCGGGTTTTGCTTTAATATCCTGCCGAAGCTTTTCTAACTCTATTCTCACTAAGTCTAATCTAATCGCAATATTGTCTTCTACTTCTAAGATCTTCCTATCTACACGAGTTCTCAATTTAATCAACAAGGCATTCAAATCTGTATCTTTTGCTTGTCTTCGCCTCGTTTCCTACACCAACAACTTCAACTCGTGCAGACGCGCTTCTTCAATTCAAACGCTGGCCTCTGTACTTAACATCGCGTTTACCCTGAGGACTATCTCCTGCAATGGCTCCAATCTTGTCTTCCTTTCTCGTTCCCGATCTGCAAGCCATTCTTCTCTGTACATCGCCAATTCTTCTTTGAATTCGGCCTTCACCGCTTCCTTCTCTTTCTCCTTTTGTGCAACCTTCTCTTCCTGATTAAGAAGTAAGTCTCCTAATCTCTCTTCTTCTCTATATCTTGTAGCCAACTCTCGCGGCCAGAGTTGCTTCTTCTCCTCCATACTCTCCATCACTCGATTGAGCTCTTGATCCTTTGATGCTACCCTTGCCATAGCATGGATGAGTTTGACTCTTGAATCAGCAAACTGCTGCTTCAAGATTTCATGCTCCGCTACCTGTCTCTCCCTTGCGATGTCACTCTTCCTTGCAAGATCTTCTTGATAACTCACTTCTCTCTTCAGGTCTTCGATTACCTGACTCCTCTCGACTGCTTCTGCTCGCAGTACTTCTCTCTCTTCCTCTCCTCGGGTTATACTCTTCTTTAACTCCGAGTTTTCTTCTTCCAATCTTGATAAGACCTACAACACAGATTTTACCTCTGGACAAGTAGACTGCATCTCCTTCTTCTTCTTCTCCATCTTCACCAACAGCGGGCATACTACCATCTGCAGGTAATCTACTCCATTACTGATACCTTCGTCCTCCCGCGGAGTGGTCTCTCTTCTTTCTTTGTGTTCTCCCGATACTCGCCTTCTTCTCTGGAGTCTTCGTATCGGAATCGATGCCTCACTGCCCGAGCTTCCTTCTACCTCTTCCTTCACTCTACTCGGTCCCGCTTCACACTTCGCCTGACGTCTCGAGCAAATTCCTTGCTGTACTGCGATCTTCTTCTCCTCGCACACTGGTACTTCGTCTTCCAGCGCCGCATTGTCTTCGGTTTCTACCTCGGCTTGCATTTCTTCTTCATATTCTTCAACCGTTGGTACCGATGTCATCTCTCCTCCTTCCTCACTATCACTGCTCGTATCTCCACTTTGCAATGTCAGCTCAGGTTCCTCCTCACGGTCCGAGTCCTCCGTCTTAAGCTTGGCTTTGCCTTCTGAGTCTTCATCTTCCGACTCAATCACCACCATTCCTTGCCTCGGGTTATTTTTCTGCATTTTCCAAGGTTTCTTGTTTTCTTCGGCTTCTGCTTGCCGAGTTCTCTTCTTTGTTGGGGTACTTTCAACGACCTCCACGTTCTTCCTTGTCTTCACGTAGTAATCGTCTATGCTCCGGATTTGGAGAATGTATTGCTGCTCCTCCGCGTCGACTTCTCTTCTCAAATCAGGATGGAAATGAGACACCATTCGATTACGCTCCGCCACATTGAGCAGATTTAACCCGAGGTAAAAATGGGCTGCAAATGGTACGATGTAGTGTGGAGGCGACTTATCCCGCAGATTCCACACCATCTGCCTCGTTCTTTCGTGAAAGCACCTTGCCCAATTTATCGGTTCTCCTGCAAATAACTTGTGAAAGAACACCGCTTGGTGTTTCATCACATAGGTAGTTCTTTCCGGCTTCAGGAGGGCCATTAGTGCACTCACAATTCCTCTCCTCACTGGGTCCTTATAGCTCTCAACTTTATACCCATTCTTTGTCCTCTTCGATGAGAAGGCATCTCTCACCTCCTGCGTTTCTTGGGCTATCTCTCCTTTCCCCAAGAACGTGGCTCCCTGCTCCGAGCCTGCCTCCTTCCGGAGTACGAGTCTCCAATCCGACTCTGTCCAACGAGCCGGATTTCCTCTCTTCCCTTCTTCCTCGGGACCATCGAGACATTTACTCTCGATGATTTCTGTCATGAATCCTGGAAAACTTACGTTCCAGTTCCATGCCAGAAAAGTGATCCGAAGTCGGCTCAAGACTTCAATCCTTGCTACTATATCTAATCTCCGAATTGCATGATTTCTCACTACAAATTTGGAGTTCTTCTTCCCTCCTCCCATCTCTTCTGCTTTCTTTTGGTCTCTCAATTTCTCTCTCTCGACTTCTCCCTTACGCACTAACACAAGTCCAACTCTATTTCCCTTTCCCCGATCACCTGCAAGACGACTCCTCAACGGCAAAGGAAAATTGCTTGACATTTCGTCGTTGCAGTTTCGATTTTTATAGAGTTGCACTTCTTCGTCTTCCATCGCTTCAAGTTTCTACCGAGAAATCACACCTTCGGCATGCACCTGTCACTGTCATCCCACCTTTGCGCGTATGAGCCACCAATTTTGAAACGGCCCCTTCTTGAATTTCTCGCCCCAACGAAAGGTTGTTAGACTGTCTTTGCCTCGGGTTGAGCTCCCCCCAAGCCGAAGATAATTTACTTCGTATTGTATGCTGACACGGCATTTCAAAGTACTTCGCCTTATGACCCGAAGTCACTTTACTTTGGGTTTCACCCCGAAGACAATTTTCTTTGTCTTCTTTGGCCATACAGGCGCAATCTGACTTCTCTATACACTTCTTCTCCTTTATTTTGGAAAAAACAAAAAATGTGGGCACCACAAGAACCCGACTTTGTTCACACCCTTCATGGCATGGAAGGGGTTGTTTCAGCATCTGGAGGGTCCGCCGATGGATGACTACCATGAGTTTAGGAGAGCTCATTTGGAGGAGATTGAGTTATGGAGACAGTATTGGTCTCCACACTATGTCTCCATCACTTCAGGCTTGGTGGCCAGGAGTAGATCGGTTGTACCTACGAGTTCTAGCTCGAGTAGTGTTGGTGGAGCTAGTGGAGGTGCACTAGCTAGAGATAGTGCTACTACGAGTGGAGGTACCACTGCAGGAGGTGGTGTGGTACCGGGGTTTAACCCCATGGTAGAGTTCTTCCTATGTTTGAGGTAAAACTACCAGGGAGTGCGGACTGACAAGCTGAGGAGCTTGCAAGATTTCCAGCGGAAGGCTAGAGAGAGCCTACATGAGGCAAACACTCGCATGAGGCGGCTGATCAGTTTCACTCAAGGAGTTACTGAGGCCCAAGCAGTCCAGTTTTGGTATGAGATACTTGATAGGGAGTTGCGACGTAGAGTTTGTGATGCTACGTTGTTGCAGGCTACTTCGCCCACTTTGGCAGTAATCTTTGGATTGGTTGAGCGTATTGAGCTCAACATGGTGGGGGAGAGAGTGGTGACATCAAGATTTGGTAGAGAGACCTCATCCACGGCTGTGACTTCTTCTAGAGTGCAGCAAAGTGCACCTCGCCCAGTTGGTTTTCAAGGACAGGGTGGACAGCCCAGATGCTATGGAGCGAGTGGAGGACCTATTGGAGTTAGATCCTTACCCTCATTTTTGGGTCAACAGCAGCCAGTGAGTGGTGGTGTTGCTTGTTGGACTTGTGGTGGACCTCACCTGACAAGCTGAGGAGTTTGCAAGAGTTCCAGCGTAGGGCTAGAGAGAGCCTACACAAGGCATACACTCGCATGAGGCGGCTGATCAGTTTCACTCAAGGAGTTACTGAGGCCCAGGCAGTCCAGTTTTGGTATGGGATACTGGATAGGGAGTTGCGACGTAGAGTTTGTGATGCTACGTTGTTGCAGGCTACTTCGCCCACTTTGGCAGTAGTCTTTGGTTTGGCTGAGCGTATTGAGCTCAACATGGTGGAGGAGAGAGTGATGACATCAAGATTTGGTAGGGAGACCTCATCCACGGCTGTGACTTCTTCTAGAGTGCAGTAGAGTGCACCACGCCCAGTTGGTTTTCAAGGACAGGGTGGACAGCCCAGATCCTATGGAGCGAGTGGAGGACCTAGTGGAGTTAGATCCTTACCCTTATTTTTGGGTCAACAGCAGCCAGTGAGTGGTGATGTTGCTTGTTGGACTTGTGGTGGACCTCACCATAGGAGAGAGTGTACTTAGGGCAGCGGACTTGATACCTCTGGTGCATCACAGCCAGCATAGAGGTAATGTGAGCATTGCCACAGATTTGGTCACACTAGTGACCGGTGTTTTGACCTACACCCGGAGTTACGGAGTGGTAGGGCTGCTATGGCAGGTAGTAGAGGAGCTCCAATTCATGGAGGACAAGGTGGTAGAGGTGGTGGTAGAGGATCTACACCTAGTAGGGGTGCAGTACCTGCCCTTACTTCTGACACAGCTATGGCTACTCGGATTGAGCAGTTGGAGCAGAGATTGGCTAGTATGGCTCTTGCTCAGAGGAGATCAGATTTGGGTGTTGAGGCTTCCACCTCATATGCTGGTGATAGAGATGCTTTGGACTTCATGTGCGGAGCAGCACAGGTGGATGCATTTGCAGCAGTGACTAGGAGTGCAGTACATGCTCTAGAGCCTAGAAGAGCATCAGTGGAGTTGGACCCACAAAGAGGAGAGGTTGGGAGATAGGTCAGACTTCCCCAGTCTTTCACGCTATCTGAGGCATTGCAGACCACATCCATGGTTCCTAGACGTCCCAGTGCAGGTGTGGTAGGTGGTGATGGAGTACATGATGGACTACCTACTAGTCAGCCACCTACTACTACACAGACTGAGTCTAGCATGATGTTGGGGGTGGCTCAGCTGATTATGCGGCATCCTTTGTTTTCAACCAGTGACATGTTTACATTGGGGGTTGATCTAGCTCCAGTGTTCAGGTTGGCTGCCATGTTGTGTGAGAGTAGGGATGGTGCAGTTCCTACTACTAGAGCAGAGGGGTTGGTAGTGGAGCTGACTTGGTTGAGGAGCATGGGATCCGTTCAACAACTAGTGGTTTATGGCAGGCAGTAGCGGCTAGACTGGAGGAGTTGCTAGCTAGACCGGTCTTTGAGAGAGTGCGGTTTACTCCTGGTGTTGTCCTATTGGATAACCAGCGGGGGATTTTCCATTTGGTGGGACCTTTCGAGAAGGTCTATACACCACAAAAAGTCTTGTTAGACTCTGGTGCATAGCCCCTTATGTTGGGGAAGGTTGCAGTTGTCGATCTGGAGTTACGAAAGACCGATGTGGAGAGGTGTCCATTTCAGATCCAAACATCTCTAGGTGGTGGTTCGACATAGTACATCACACATGGAGAGCTTGTTGTCCAGGTTTGGCCTGGTCATCCAACTGATAGCTCGGTGGTGAGAGCTCAAGCTATTGCGACGATAGCTGAGTCATATGATGTGCTAGTTGGGGGAGCAGTGTTATACCCCATGGGTTTCAGCATTGACTATTGGGAGGAGACAGCCTCTTATAGACCTGGTTGGCAGTCTGGTGAGGGACGGGTATGTTGCCTACCAATACGCTTCAGTAGTGGCAATCTTGGCTCACTACAATCCGGGACCATAGCAGCATCAATTTTAGCTTTCAGTGGTGCAGTTACTTGGCCTGGTGACTTGTTGGAAGGGAACGCCCATGCAAAGGATACTCCAGTACCAGAGAAGATCACTTGGCTTTGGAGTACAAGTGGGATTGTTCCATCCACCTTAGATGTTCCATTGTGAAGTTTAGAGGAGGCATTGCAGCAGCACGCAGATCAATTGGTGCAGCAGGCTTGGAGTGGAGCCTTTGTACCATCAGGAGATGAGTGTGAGGATGAGCCTTCGGAGGCAATTGCTTTGACACCTCTAGATACCACACTCATTGCTTGGCAGTTCCAGTAGAGGGGATATGTCTATTGGAGTTGTTTGGTGGGATTAGCACCGGACTAGTTGTGGTGTTACAGGCGGGTATACGAGTATAGAGGTACTTGTATGTAGAGAGGGATGAGACTGCTAGGCGAGTCTCTATACATCATGTGGCACACTTGGCCTATCGGTATCCGGAGTTATTACCGATGTCAACAGGCCCTACAAGGAGACATTTCCTTACTGGGGGCGCATGACCTAGAGAGCCATGGGCCTATTCACTTGGTGATTTCTGGATGGCCATTTCAAGGACATACACGTGCTGGTAGAGGATTGGGTCTTCAGGATCCTTGTTCTAGTGTGTTTTGGGAGATGTTATGGATAATATGACATCTCCAAGTTCATCAGTCTGTTTCTCTAGCTTACCTTTTGGAGAACGTTCCTTTGATAGGTGATTCTCGTACCAGAGTGGTGGCAAGTACACATCATGTCCATTCTTGGATGGGACCTATTGTATTGTTAGATGTAGCCAGAGTAGGATCACGGGCTCATCGTCTTCGTCTTTGGTGGACGAACCTCTTACCCGGAGAGGTTCTACAGTGTAGTAATGATGGGATTCAACGACTAGACCACATTCTTGTTGATGATATCTTGGATGTTGGGCGTCAGTCTCAGACAATGGTAGTGGCTGATAGGTCACCTATGGCAGTGGTGAACCTAGTTGGACAGCCTAGAGCTACATTTCCTACACTCATGAGTTTCCCAAGCTCTCATGCTTTTTGAGAGGGAGGACCGGGACTTGTTTGGGACTCACAGTTACAGCAGTTGGTGGAGCCCAATGCTGATGAGAGAGAGCGGGCGATGGGTTTTTGCACCGGTACTACCGCTGTTCCAGCAATGTCAGAAGCATCCAGGCGTGAGGTGTTAAGTCAGGCTATGGACCTAAACTATTTGACCTGGATTGTGAGCCGTGGCTTGGCAGAGCAGCGTAGGATGCGCTTGATAGGTATCACCACTTGGACACTTGTGAGCCTTGTGCCTATCAAGACGATTTGGGCACATGCTGGGGGCGAAGGACCGTGACACGCCATTTGTAGTTCCGCATCTAGCTGCTTGGACACTAGAGTTCTAGTGATGGTAGTTAGAGTTATTCTAGTAGTTTCTCATGGACTACTTTCCGATAGTCTGATTTGGTGTTTGGGGTATTGACTTCACGGTGGGGCCTACCGTCATTTTGCACCGTTTGCACCATCAAGTGTGCCGTCAGCGGGACCGTTAGGGTTTCAGAGCTAGCTTGAGTCCATGGGGTATAGTTTCGAAGTGAGCTCCAGAGAGCTCACTTCTCTGATGTTGAGCCTTCGAGTTCCTGGCTATGGTGGACAGAGGCCGACGAGCGTCACCTGGATTCTCTATGCTTGAGTGGGTGTGGCTTGACTGTAATCAATGCCCAATTGTTGGCAGTTTATAGAGTGATAGATCAAGTACTGATCTGAGTTGAGTTGAGTGGAGAGTGTTAAGCAATCTGATTACATCAGAGAAGTGAAGTCAAGGGGAAATTGGGTGCAGGAACGTTGAGTGTTGGTGGTATCTCCCAGCTCGGTGGATCGTGGTAGCTCAATTCAAGTTTTGTGTTTCCCTAGTGTGCAGAAGCTCGTTCAAGTGATTCAGATTTGGCAGTTAGGTGGACGGTGTGCGGAAGCGCTTGCCAAATTTTGAGCAAAGAAGGAGCAATTTTTGAGTAGTGTTGTGATTTTGAGCTCAAGAGGTGAAGGCATGACCAATTTGCTGCGAGTTGGGCTTAGAAAGTGAAATTGAAGGTGGAGTTGGGAAGTTCTTCTCATGAAATTGTGATTTGGAAAACCCCGTTTTGTCAATTTGGCTCAAGTGGAAAGTTAGAAGAGGATTTCGCAAACAGCCATCTTTAGGGTTTATGTCAGATTTTACATCAGATTTTGGGCCAGATTTGGAGGAGTTTTTGCTGTTTGGCCAGATTTGGAGGAGTTTTGCTAGTTTGGAGGACTTTTGCGGATTTGGAGAAGTTTTGCCAATTTTGGAGGAGGTTTTGAAGTGGCAACAAGAAAGGCCTCATTTGGCTGAATTTTGGCGTTTCAAGGCATAGGGCAGTGGGCTATGAGAGGCTACAAAGGCCTAAAAAGGCCAGAAGGGCTAGCAAGCTAGCTTGCTGGTTGTGAGGCTAGCTAGTTTAGAGTAGATCTTGGTCATTGGTTGGCAAAATCTGCCTTTCTTGCTAGATTGTGCGCAATAGGGTTTGACCCCTAGATCTCTTGTTCCTAGACTGGTGCCCTAGCCAACTAGTCCACCCTCACTTGTTGTCCTAATGACTGCGCCACTGTTATCTATACACATGTAGCTTTGGCTAGGAGAGGCAGTTGATCCCATTCTTGGTGATCCTAGTAGCTTAGGACTTAGATACGAATTGCTCTTATGTCAAATGCCAAATGGTGGCAGAGTCAGTCCCGTGTTGTGTTATGAGATGGAGGGTTTTCATTTAGATTTATTGTGATTGGATCCCCTCCATTCTCTGCTTCCTGTTTGTGCACCACGTTTGTGTGAGGTGCCCTGACTTTTGAGCGTTGGTGCTCTGGTGTGCTCTTGGTGGTGAGGCTGGAGTGATGACCAGTCAGACTACCTTTGTTTCTCTCCGGTGAGGCAAGAAGTGATGACCTGCAGACCATGAGAGTGCGTGTTATGATGGCAGGTTATAGGTTGCCTTTCCCCTAGTGCAATTATCTTGGTTAGAGTTACATTAGTGGGTGGTGTCTAGTTGGTGTTGGCACTTGGTGGGGCACTTGCGGTTGCAGTTGGTGGTTCGGGTTTCCTGTTGCATTTACGTGGTCACGACGGAGTTCTTTGGAGATTCCAGAGGAGTAAGCCCTGCAGTACGTAGTGGGTTTACTCGGAGTGGTGCTTGGTATCAGCCTGTATCTCAGGTCCCAGTGAGGGAGGAGATTGACTCTTAGTTGGAGTTTGACACAAGAGCTGATTCAGTTGAGAGTCCACTTGGTGTGTCCGCACCCTTGTTGTGGGACATGGACGAGATTTATGGGGCCTCCAAAGGCCCTAGGCGTTACTTTGGTACAGCGGGTACCATTGAGTTGGATGACTTCATCCAGGGGTTTGATAGTTGGTGTGTTCTGCAACAGATGCGGAACCCGACTTTGTTCACACCCTTCATGGCATGGAAGGGTTGTTTCAGCATCTGGAGGGTCCGCCAATGGATGATTACCATGAGTTCAGGAGAGCTCATTTGGAGGAGATTGAGTTATGGAGACAGTATTGGTCTCCACACTATGTTTCCATCACTTCAGGCTTGGTGGCCAGGAGTAGATCAACTGTACTCACAAGTTCTAGCTCGAGTAGTGTTGGTGGAGCTAGTGGAGGTGCACTAGCTGGAGATAGTGCTACTACAAGTGGAGGTACCGCTGTAGGAGGGGGTGTGGTACCGGGGTTTAACCCCATGGTTGAGTTCTTCCTATGTTTGAGGCAGAACTACCAGGGACTGCGGACTGACAAGCTGAGGAGCTTGCAAGAGTTCCAGCGGAATGCTAGAGAGAGCCTACACGAGGCAAACACTCACATGAGGCGGCTGATCAGTTTCACTCAAGGAGTTACTGAGGCCCAGGCAGTCCAATTTTGGTATGGGATACTGGATAGGGAGTTGCGACGTAGAGTTTGTGATGCAACGTTGTTGCAGGCTTCTTCGCCCACTTTGGTAGTAGTCTTTGGTTTGGCTGAGCGTATTGAGCTCAACATGGTGGAGGAGAGAGTGGTGACATCAAGATTTGGTAGGGAGACCTCATCCACGGCTGTGACTTCTTCTAGAGTGCAGTAGAGTGCACCACGCCCAGTTGGTTTTCAAGGACAGGGTGGACAGCCCAGATCCTATGGAGCGAGTGGAGGACCTAGCGGAGTTAGATCCTTATCCTCATTTTTGGGTCAATAGCAGCCAGTGAGTGGTGGTGTTGCTTGTTGGACTTGTGATGGATCTCACCATAGGAGAGAGTGTACTCAGGGCAGCGGACTTGATACCTCTGGTGCATCACAGCCAGCATAGAGGCAGTGTGAGCATTGCCACAGATTTGGTCACACTAGTGACCGGTGTTTTGACCTACACCCAGAGTTACGGAGTGGTAGGGCTGCTATGGCAGGTAGTAGAGGAGCTCCAATTCATGGAGGACAAGGTGGTAGAGGTGGTGGTAGAGGATCTACACCTAGTAGGGGTGCAGTACCTGCCCTTACTTCTGACACAGCTATGGCTACTCGGATTGAGCAGTTGGAGCAGAGATTGGCTAGTATGGCTATTGCTCAGAGGAGATCAGATTCGGGTGTTGAGGCTTCCACCTCATATGCTGGTGATAGAGATGCTTTGGACTTCATGTGCGGAGCAGCACAGGTGGATGCATTTGCAGCAGTGACTAGGAGTGCAGTACATGCTCTAGAGCCTAGAAGAGCATCAGTGGAGTTGGACCCACAGAGAGGAGAGGTTGGGAGACAGGTCAGACTTCCCCAGTCTTTCATGCTATCTGAGGCATTGCAGACCACATCCATGGTTCCTAGACGTCCCAGTGCAGGTGTGGTAGGTGGTGATGGAGTACATGATGGACTACCTACTAGTCAGCCACCTACTACTACACAGACTGAGTCTAGCATGATGTTGGGGATGGCTCAGCTGATTATGCGGCATCCTTTGTTTTCAACCAGTGACATGTTTACATTGGGGGTTGACCCAGCCTCAGTGTTCCGGTTGGCTGCCACATTGTGTGAGAGTAGGGATGGTGCAGTTCCTACTACTAGAGCAAAGGTGGTTGGTAGTAGAGCTGACTTGGTTGAGGAGCATGGGATCCGTTCAACAACTAGTGGTTTATGGCAGGCAGCAGCGGCTAGACTGGAGGAGTTGCCAGCTAGACCGGCCTTTGAGAGAGCGCGGTTTACACCTGGTGTTGTCCTATTGGATAACCAGAGGGGGATTTTTTGTTTGGTGGGACCTTCAGGGAAGGTCTATACACCATAGAGAGTCTTGTTAGACTCTGGTGCGTAGCCCCTTCTATTGGGGAAGGCTGCAGTTGTTGGTCTAGAGTTACAGAAGACCAATGTGGAGAGGTGTCCGTTTCAGATCCAAACATCTCTAGGTGGTGGTTCGACATAGTACATCACACGTGGGGAGCTTGTTGTCTAGGTTCAGCCTGGTCATCCGACTGATAGCTCGGTGGTGAGAGCTCAAGCTATTGCGACGATAGCTGAGTCATATGATGTGCTAGTTGGGGAAGCAGTGTTATACCCCATGGGTTTTAGCATTGACTATTGGGAGGAGATAGCCTCTTATAGACCTGGTTGGCAGTCTGGTGAGGGATGGGTATGTCGCCTACCAATACGCTTCAGTAGTGGCAGTCTTGGCTCACTACAGTCTGGGACCATGGCAGCATCAGTTTTAGCTTTCAGTGGTGCAGTTACTTGGCCTGGTGACTTGTTGGAGGGGAACGCCCATGCAGAGGATACTCTAGTACCAGAGGAGATCACTCGGCTTTGGAGTACAAGTGGGATTGTTCCATCCACCTTGGATGTTCCATTGTGGAGTTTAGAGGAGGCATTGCAGCAGCATGCAGATCAGTTGGTGCAGCAGGCTTGGAGTGGAGCCTTTGTACCATCAGGAGATGAGTGTGAGGATGAGCCTCCAGAGGCAATTGCTTTGACACCTCTGGATACCACACTCATTGCTTGGCAGTATCTTGTAGAGGGGATATGCCTATTGGAGTTGTTTGGTGGGATCAGCATCGGACCAACTGTGGTGTTATAGGCGGGTATACGAGTACAGAGGTACTTGTATGTAGAGAGAGATGAGACTACTAGGCAAGTCTCTCTACATCATGTGGCACACTTGGCTTATTGGTATCTGGAGTTATTACCGATAACAGCAATCAGAGGTTACCAGAAGGCCTTACCATGAGACATTTCCTTATTGGGGGCGCATGACCTAGAGAGACATGGGCCTATTCACTTGGTGATTTCTGGATGGCCATGTCAGGGACATACACGTGCGGGCTGCGGTTTGGGTCTTCAGGATCCTCGTTCTGGTGTGTTTTGGGAGATGTTACAGATACTACGACATCTCCAGGTTCATCAGTCTATTTCTCCAGCTTACCTTTTGGAGAACGTTCCATTGATGGGTGATTCTCGCACTAGAGTGGTGGCGAGTACACATCAGGTCCATTCTTGGATGGAACCTATTGTATTGTTAGATGCAGCCAGAGTGGGATCACGGGCTCATCGTCTTCGTCTTTGGTAGACGAACCTTTTACCCAGAGAGGTTCTACAGCATAGTTATGATGGCATTCAGCGACTAGACCACATTCTTGTTGATGATATCTTGGATGTTGGGCGTTAGTCTTAGACAGTGGTAGTGGCTGATAGGTCACCTATGGCAGTGGTGAACCTAGTTGGACAGCCTAGAGCTGCATTTCCTACACTCATGAGTTTCCCAAGCTCTCATGCTTTTCGAGAGGGAGGACCAGGACTTGTTTGGGACTCACAGTTACAGCAGTTGGTGGAGCCCAATGCTGATGAGAGAGAGCGGGCAATGGGTTTTTGCACCAGTATTACCGCTGTTCCAGCAGTGTCAGAGGCATCTAGGCGTCAGGTGTTAGGTCAGGCTATGGACCTGAACTGTTTGACTTGGATTGTGAGCCTTGGCTTGGTAGAGCAGCGTAGGATGCGCTTGATAGACATCACCACTCGGACACTTGTGAGCCCTATGCCTATCAAGACGATTCAAGCACAAGCTGGGGGTGATGGACCAAGTGGACAGGGTATTCTTGGGACACATCTAGTAGCTACTAGGGAGAGTGGTCTACTTGGAGTCCATCCAGGTGAGCGTGGGCTACTTGGATTACACCCTTGGTCCACATAGGATGCAGCTAGAGGACATGTGGAGCTTGCAACTAGAGTGGAGGGAGTTTTTCACACAGAGGTTGGGACCTCTAGTGGTCGGGAGCATGACACTATTGCTCCCAAGGGCCCAGTGTAGCAGCCAGTCAGTACGTCTTCCACTCCTACTACAATTACAGAGGATACTTGGGAGCCAAATCTTGGACCCAAGCTTACTAGAGAGGAAAGATGGAGGGTTTGGAGGTTCTTGAGGAGTCACATGAGTTGTTTTGCCTTCGGTATGAAGGATTTGGGTGCTCTAAAGGGACTTGGTATACGGATTGAGTTGACTAGCGACACACCAATTTTCCGATGTCCTTATCGATATAGTGATATGGAGAGGAAATTGATTCAGAGCCGGAGTAGTGACCTTTTTGAGGCTGGTTTGGTGGAGATTTCACATGGAGAGTATGCATCAGCGACAATGATGCCAGCCAAGAAGGATATGCATGGCAACTATACAGATAAGCAGATGTGTGGAGATTACCGTCCTATCAACCGACAGACCAAGGCTGATCGGTATGCCATGCCTACAGCGGAGGAGATTTTTGATGCGATTGGGCATGCAAAGGTCTTTAGTACTTTGGATCTTTGAGTATGATATCATCAGTTGCCGATCAGAGAGGAGGATAAGTCCAAGATAGCATTTTGAGCTATTGATCCTCATGGCAAGGATGTGTTATATCAGTGGAGGTTCTTACCATTTGGGTTAAAGAATGCTCTTGCTGAGTTCCATAGGGTCATAGATAGGATCCTAGCTGGATTGGATTTTGCTCGGTGCTATATTGATGACATTTTGGTTTATAGCACTACTGTGGAGGAGCATGAGAGATAGTTATTGGAGGTGTTTGAGAGGTTGAGATCTCATGGACTCAAACTACATCTTGGGAAGTGTAGGTTCTTCCATGAGCAGGTTGAGTATTTGGGTCACACTATCTACCCCTGAGGACTTGGTGTTTAGCAGACCAAGGTGGAGGCTATTGCATGTATTCCTCGGCCTACGGATGTGAGCAAAGTGCAAGCATTCCTTGGGTTGGCAAACTTCTATCGCCGCTATGTTAGAGGATTTAGTGCCATTGCCAAGGCCTTGACAAAGCTGACCAAGCTTACACAGGAGTGGTGTTGGGGAGATGAGCAAGAGAGAGCTTTTGTAGAGCTCAAGGAGAGGTTGACATCTGCTCCTATTTTGAGGAGACCGATCAGGGGACGACCATTTCAGGTTCACACTGATTGGAGTATGTTGGGGCTTGGAGCGGTGCTCACCCAGCATGATGATGAGGAGAAGGAGTTTGTGGTGGCCTATGCTAGTCGCTCCAACAATTCAGCGGAGGCAAAGTATAGTTCATATGAGGGAGAGTGCTTGGCAGCAGTTTGGGCAGTAGCACATTTCCGATGTTACCTATTTGGTAACCCCTTCACTCTCATCACTGATCATCAGCCGCTGAAGTGGTTGATGGAGTCCGACAAGCTTTCAAGGAAGCTTGCATGATGGGCTCTGATTTTATAGGAGTATGATTTCACGGTTGTTCACAGACCTGGAGTGGTGAACCGTGATGTAGATGGGTTGAGTAGAAACCCATGTCCCAGCCAGCAAGATCAGACCAGAGCACGTTGGCATGGTGAGACAGATGAGGAGATGGTGCTAGGTTGGCATGCATCTGCCTTTCTGTGTATATTTTTTGGGGCTTTGGTGGTATCTCTCTCAGCGCATACAGGAGAAGTTATTGAGGTCACAAATCCAGAGAGTGAAGATATCGGTATAGTTCAGCGAGACATTCATGATGATGTCTTGGTGATGGACTATCTTCACATTGGTGTTGTGGGTGGCACAGTTGGGGCCAAGGAGAGAGACCGTGTTTTTCAGCAAGCCAGATGGTTCAAATTGGAGGGTAGACACCTTTTGCGTGTATGGGAGGATGGTAGAGTGCAAGTAATACCACTTCCATCACAGAGACCATAGTTGGTCCGTCATGCTCATGAGGAGCTAGGACATTTTGGAGTAAAGCGTACATATAGCTTACTCCAGAGTCATTATTGGTGGGGCGGTATGTAGACCGAGGTACAGTGGTTTATTGCCAGATGTGTGGTTTGTGACAAAGTTAGATGTGTGGTTTGTGATAGAGTTAGAGCATCATTCAATGCTACTACGCCACAGTTACACCCATTACCTATCATGGGATTGGGTTACCGTTGGAGTTTGGACTTTGTCAGACCTTTACCGCTGATTGTGAGACATCATCGGTAAGTTTTGGTGATGGTGGAGCACTTCTCCAAGTGGATTTAGTTGGTGGCACTTCCTGACAAGTCTAGTGAAGGGACAGCTTACTCGTTCTTGGATCGAGTTCTTAGTCATTTTGGTGCACCAATTGGGGTTTTGACTGATCAAGGTACATAGTTCTTGGGGGAGTTTCAGGTCTTGTGTGACAAGGCTTTGATTGATCATCGTACTACATCCCAAGATCACCCTGAGGCAGATGGCTTTGTAGAGAGAGTGGTTCAGACGGTGAAGAGAGGATTGCAAATGTAACAATATGGAGTTTAGTGACGAAGTTAGTCGGGCTTACAAAGTAGAGAATAAGACAAAATAGCCTAGAATATTCTAGAAGCATCTAAGAAGCTTCTTAGGAAGCTTCCCAACTAGTTAACTTGCGCCCTAAGCAGGTAGCTTCTAGAAGGAAACTTCTAGAAGCTTCTAACTAGCTTAGCTTGCACGCCAAGTAGGCGGCTTCTAGAAGGAAGCTTCTTGAGAAGCTTCCTAGTTAACTTGGCTTGCACTCCAAGAAAGCGGCTCAAGGAAACTTCTTGAGAAGCTTCAAGGGTCTTGTATGCTACCTATAAATACCAAGGCCGAAGCTCATGCTAGGCATTCGGAGTTTTCCCTCATTCAAGTGTCCCAATGTGAGCTTCCATTCTCCTATTTCTCTCCTTGGTTTCGGTCTTTTACATTATCAGAGCAGGAATGGGATGGATGGAATTTATGGACCACCAAATCCACTTCCGCCAAACCATTGGGACTTTCATGTCCAGATATTACCAAAGCATCGTTTCACACAATTCATCACCTCACGCTTTGGGCAGGATTTTCTACATATGATCACCGTGTCAGAGGAACCCTTGATACTTCCAGTTGTAACTTATGGAGAACGGTGGACGTGTTGTATCTACGTGTTAATCAACTAGATAAATTGCGGGTAGTGGAATAGAGTAGTAGCAATGGCGGCAATACCGGATGTTATCCTTGCAATGCAACAACAAATCGAGCATCTTACTCGATTGTTGGATGAACGAGACCAGCAACGACGAGAACAGATAGACAGAGTGCCAGTTCGAGATGGAGAAGATCGCATTTGATTTCCGAAACCCAAGGTGTTTGAAGGCAAGAATCTTCCAGGCACAGTGGAGAATTTTGTGTTTGACTGTGAACATTACTTTGAAGCCGCCAATCTTCAAGACGAGCGGAAACAAATTCTCTTGGCTTCTAGCCAATTGGATGGAGTGGCAAAACTTTGGTGGCGATTCCAAGTAGAAAGAGCTGAACGACAAATTGTTACACCAATTTTTACATGGGCAGAATTCAAGGATGCAATACTTGGTCAATTTCAGACTATAAATGCCACCCGAGCTGCACGAGATAAATTGGCGGAGTTGAGGCAGATTGGCTTAGTGAGAAGCTACATCACACAATTTCAAAATATCATCATGCAAATTCCAGATATCCAAGAAGGTGAAGTTCTAGATCAATTTGTGCAAGGATTGAAGTCATGAACCAGATTGGAGGTGACCATGCAAGAGCCACAGAATGTAGAACAAGCCATGCAATTGGCTGAGCGTTTTGATTCCTTAGTTGCGACAACTTGGTCTCGACCTCGACCTACACAAAACCCACCAGTACCACGAGTGGAAGAACCGGTACCAATGGAGATTGATGCTATCCAACAAAGACCACTTGGCACAGCAGATAGAGAAAGATTATGACAAAATGGAGGTTGTTTTTATTGTCGCTAGTTGGGGCATCACATTGCTGAATGTCCACTCAAGAATGGACGACCTTGACAAGTTGCCCAAGTGGAGGTTGTGGAGCGGAATGATCAAGGAAACGAGGAATCCCAATAGGAGATTTCGAGCCGCCTACTGGGAGCTTGATTAGTTCCAATGGGATTGAAGGCTCGACCTATGCAAGTTTGCTTCACTTGCAAGGTATGATATCTAATCGGGGTTGTAGAATTTTGGTTGATTCTGGAAGTTCAGAGAATTGCATGTCTATGCAAGTAGCAAAGGAATTGGGTATTCCTATCAAGCCAGTGATTGGAAGTAGTTTGATGATGGCGGATGGTAGAAAGGGTTCTGCATTCCGCACCTTGCATCCTGTTACCTTCAAGATTGGGAAGGAGTATTTGGAGTGTATGAGGTTTGTAGTGGCACCTCTACACTATGATATCATTCTGGGTCTACCTTGGCTTGAATGTCATAAGGTTCAATTTGATTGGACCCGACACCAAATTCAAGTACAACACCAAGGTAGGAATTTCCGATTAGGTTGTCTGGCACCTCTGAGTAAGACACCTAAGAATAGTCAGTTCCAAAATGGGAAGTTTGTCGAGAAGGTAGCCATAGAGCAAATCTGGAAGGGAGATGAGTCCCAAGATGGGAAGTTTGCCAAGAAGGCAACCATGGAGCAAGCTCGGAAGAGAGATGAGTCCCTAGAAGGGAAGTTTGTTAATGAAGCAGCCATAGAGCAAGCTTTGGAGGAAGATAAGTCTGTATTCGCGGTGTGGATCAAGCCGATTGCACAAGAACAATCTGAGGAGGGCCAAGTGCTGCATCAAGCGATGGTTGATTGGATAGTTCAAGAGTTTGCAGATGTGTTTCTGGATGATCTGCCAAAGGGATTACCCTCTGATCAAGGTATGCCCTTCAAGATCGAGTTATTGCCAGGGAGTACTCCAGTGAGTAGACCAATCTATCGGCTCTCACCAAAGGAGTTGGAGGAGTTGCAAACAACACTTATAGAGTTGTTGGAGAAGGATTTCATACGACATAGTACCTCCCCTTGGGGAGCACCGGTACTATTTGTTCCAAAGAAGGATGGAGGACTTCGTTTCTGTATTGATTACCGTGGGCTCAATAAGCAAACCATGAAGAATGCATATCCCTTGCCTCGGATCGATGACTTGCTTGATCAATTAAGTGGAGCACGATACTTTTCCAAGCTAGATCTTCATAGCGGCTATTGGCAAATTCCTATTGAAGGAGAGGACGTGAAAAAGACTGCCTTTCGTACAAGGTATGGACATTTTGAGTGGAGAGTTCTACCTTTCGGACTCACTAATGCTCCAGCAGTCTTCATGGATCAGATGCATCGGGTGTTGGAGGGGCTATTGGATCAGTCTGTGGTAGTGTTCTTAGATGATATCTTAATCTATAGTAAGACAAAGGCAGAACACATGAATCATGTGCAAGAAGTCCTAAGACGACTACGACAGTGGAAATTTTACTGCAAGAAGTCAAAGTGTGCTTTTTGGCAAAAGGAGGTTACCTTCTTGGGTCATAAGATCTCATCAGAGGGGATCAAGATGGAAGAAGAGAAGATCAAGGCCATTATTGATTGGCCTACCCCAAAGGATGCTACCAAAGTACAAGCATTCAACGGATTGGCCAGTTTTTACCGACGGTTCATCCACTATTATGCTCACGTGGCTGCACCATTGACTGACCTCTTGGGAAAGAACTCGAGCTTCCAATGGACCACCAAGCATGAAGAAGCATTCTAGAAGTTAAAGCATATGGTGTCTTCAAGACCCATTCTTCAACCATATGATCCTCAACTACCTTGTGTGGTTGATTTTGATGCTTCTAACTTTGCAATTGGAGCTGTGTTGCAACAAGAATTTCCAGATGGACTACATCCTATTGCCTTTGTGTCTCGCCGACTAAATACAGCTGAAAGAAATTACTCTGCTCGAGATCGGGAACAACTTGCAATGGTATATGCCACCAAGGTATGGAGGCATTATCTCTTGGGGAAACAAGTGATCATGCAAACTGATCACAAGCCATTGTTGCAGACCTTACACCTAGAGCACATGAAGAGTCAACATCATTGATGGGAAGAGCAACTCCAATTGTTCGACATCAAACTTGAGTACAAACCAGGTCGGTTCCATGTCATCCCTGATGCTCTATCACGACGACCTGATTTGAAGTCTCTTCCTCTCATTGCGGCAGCAATTACGACGGTGTCAATTGATCCCAAGGTTCATAACGAGTTTCGGTTAGCCCTACAGCAAGATCCCTTCTTCCAAATGGTACACGGTTGTCTAACAGCACGTGACAAGGAATACAACACCTTCTCCTTCAAGGAAGGCCTTTTATTCCATGCAAACCAGATCTATGTTCCAACCAAAGGTGATCTTCGACTTGTGCGCCTTCAAGAAGCCCATGATTTACCAATAGCTGGTCACATGGGAGTGGACAAGACCTTGGGCACCCTCCAACGCCAATGGTGGTGGCCCAACATGACATGAGATGTTCGAGACTTTGTCCGATCATGTGAGAGTTGCCAACGGAACAAGGCCAGCAACCAGAAGCCGAGTGGACTCCTTCAACCACTCGCCATTCCATCCGCTCGTTGGGAGCATGTGAGCTTGGATCTCATCACATCCTTGCCAAAGACAAAACAAGGACACACCGCAATTGTGGTGTTTGTGGATAAGCTTAGTAAGCAAATCCACTTGGCACCAACCTGTGATACCGTGGATGCTCCAACCTTAGCACAAATCTACTTCGACAATGTCTTCAAGCATCATGGGATGCCACGTGTACTCATCTCCGACCGTGATCCTCGATTTACCGGGAAGTTTTGGCAAGCACTCTTCCAGATACTCGGCACCAAGCTTGCTTTGTCCACGGCCTATCATCCTCAAACTGATGGACAAACCGAACGCGCCAATCGTACATTGGAGGATATATTGCGGGCCTTTGTCAATGTCCACCATACCAACTGGGATGAATGTCTTGCAGCTGCAGAATTTGCCTACAACAATTCCAAACAGGCAAGCACTAGATTTTCTCCCTTCTTTCTCAATTTTGGCCAAGATCCGCTTGTTCCAGATTCTCTTCATGCTCCACCTCCCTCTCAGGTTCCTCATACTTCTACATTCTTGACCACTATATCCCAATCTCTCCAACAAGCCAAATCTCACCTCCTTGTTGCTCAAAATCGCCAAAAACAATATGCAGACCATCATCGTCGTGATCTCACCTTTGAAGTTGGTGATAAAGTCATGCTATCCTCTAGTAACCTCCCTCTCCCACTTGATACCCAAGTTCGTAAACTTGCTCCTAATTGGATAGGACCCTTTGATATCACCCACATTATCTCTCATGTTGCTTATCGTCTTGCCTTACCTTGTCACATGCGTATCCATCCTGTCTTTCATATTTCCAAGTTGAAACCCTTTGTTCCTAACCCTTCTTCCTTTTCCTCTCGAGTCCAACCTCCCCCTCTTCCTGTCCCTATCAATGATCATGAGGAGTACGAAGTTGATCGTATCCTTGTTCGTCGCCATATTCAACGAGGCCGTCACCAACATACGGAGTACAAGGTCCTTTGGAAAGGGTATCCCCTTCATGATGCTACATGGGAACCTCTTTCTCACCTCCAGAATGCACAGATGGCCATCAAGGAATTCGAAGCTTCACTGGCGACGAGGACGTCACCAACTAGCGGCGGGGGAATATGTAACAATATGGAGTTTAGTGACGAAGTTAGTCGGGCTTACGAAGTAGAGAATAAGACAAAAATAGCCTAGAATATTCTAGAAGCATCTAAGAAGCTTCTTAGGAAGCTTCCCAACTAGTTAACTTGCGTGTCGTGCGTATATACATCGCTACACAACATACATCGCTGTCAACATCATACATTATAAAAGCACAACTCACACATAAGTCATACATAGACTCTAAAGTGCCACAATAATCAGATTGCTTAACATTCTCAACTCAACTCAACTCAGATCAGTACTTGATCTGTCACTCTATAAACTGCCAACAACTGGGCACTGATTACAGTCAAGCCACACCCACTCAAGCATAGAGAATCCAGGTGACGCTCGCCGGCCTCTGTCCACCATAGCCAGGAACTCGAAGGCTCAACATCAGAGAAGTGAGCTCTCTGGAGCTCACTTCGAAACTATACCCCCTGGACTCGAGCTAGCCCTGAAACCCTAACGGTCCTGCTGACGGCACACTCGACGGTGCAAACGGTGCAAAGTGACGGTGGGCCCCACCGTGAAGTCAGTACCCCGAACACGAAATCTAACCGTCGGAAAGTAGTCCCTGAGAAACAGCTAGAATAACTCTAACTACCATCACTGGAACTCCAGTGTCCGAGCATCTAGATGCGGAACTACAAATGGTGTGACAGCTGTCGTGCGTATATACATCGCTACACAACATACATTGCTGTCAACATCATACACTATAAAAGCACAACTCACACATAAGTCATACATAGACTCTAAAGTGCCACAATCGCCCCCCTAGCTAGTGGTTAGGTCCCTCTAACTCCAGATAGCCATCTACTCTAAGTATATGGTATACCCTCTAATGGGCAAAGATCAGGAGGCCGGGTGCTATGGAGCCCCATCATTAGTCGCCTGTCTGCAATCTATACCATATAAAGAATGAACTAGCTATAGGTCAAGTACATCTAGGACATAACCACTGTCCCTGAGGAACCACCGTGAGGGGAGGAGTCATACATGCCATATGCCATCCTCTCGAACAGCTATCACACACTAACATAGTAGCAGCTCCACCAGAAGAGCCACATAACATACACCTCAAGCCTGCACGTACAAGTGCCAAGCTTAGGTCCATAGTACCATCAATGTTTGGGAGGTGGCATGGCGCACAATTGCGCACATGATCCTTCCAAACAACACCATCACGTCCTTCTAACACAAGGACTCCAGATGGCAAAACCTCGCGCACTCTCAAGATAGTGCGGCCTGTAGAAACATCAAGTGTTGTCGGTGCTGTCTGTTGTAGATATACATAGTCGCTTGGATGAAATCGACAGATTGAGGGTCTATAACCTCCTCCTCGAATGGTAGCATAGCGTAAAGTATCTCTATGCTGAGCAATCGCCAAGTTCTCGAAGGCCATCGGCATCACTCTCCGAAAGATCTCTGCCCGCTGAGAACATGCGCTCATCCATACATCAGGGTCATCCAAGTCCAAAACTACAGTAGCATCTCGACGAATGGCTGCAGGTAAATCTGGATCTCGTCCATAGAGTAGAAAGTATGGAGAGAAGGATGCTAAGGAGGCTTGCCGGCTGAACCGATAGCCCATGGCCAACCAAGGTAATTGGAGATCCCAATCTCCCAAGTGGCCTCTCTGCAAACCATACTTTCGCAATCCTCTCTTCACCGTCTGAACCACTCTCTCTGCTAAGCCATCTGCCTCAGGGTGATCTCGGGATGTAGTACGATGATCAATCAAAGCCTTGTCACACAAGACCTGAAACTCTCCCAAGATTTCTGTACCCTGATCAGTCAAAACCTCAGCTGGTGCACCAAAATGACTAAGAACTCGATCCAGGAACGAGTAAGCTGTCCCTTCACTAGACTTGTCAGGAAGTGCCACCAACTCAATCCACTTGGAGAAGTGCTCCACCATCACCAAAACATATCGATGATGTCTCACAGTCAGCGGTAAAGGTCCGGCAAAGTCCAAACTCCAACGGTAACCCAATCCCATGATAGGTAATGGGTGTAACTGTGGCGTAGGAGCATTGAATGATGCTCTAACTCGGTCACAAACCACACATTTGGCAACAAACTGCTGTACCTCGGTCTGCATACCGCGCCACCAATAATGACTCTGGAGTAAGCTATATGTACGCTTTACTCCAAAATGTCCTAGCTCCTCATGAGCATGACGGACCAACTGTGGTCTCTATGATGGAAGTGGTACTACTCGCACTCTACCATCCTCCCATACACGCAAAAGGTGTCTACCCTCCAATCTGAACCGTCTGGCCCGCTGAAGAACACGGTCTCTCTCCTTGGCCCCAACTGTGCCACCCACAACACCAGTGCAAAGATAGTCCATCACTAAGACATCATCATGAATGTCTCGCTGAACTGTACCAATATCTTCACTCTCTGGATCTATGACCTCAATAACTCCTCCTGTATGCGCTGAGAGAGATACCACCAATGTCTCTGCAAATATACACAGAAAGGCTGATGTATGCCAACCTGGCACCATCTCCTCATCTGTCTCACCATGCCAACGTGCTCCGGTCTGATCCTGCTGGCTGGGACATGGGTTTCTACTCAACCCATCTGCATCACGGTTCACCACTCCAGGTCTGTGAACAACCGTGAAATCATACTCCTGTAAAATCAGAGCCCATCGTGCAAGCTTCCCTGAAAGCTTGTCGGACTCCATCAACCACTTCAGTGGCTGATGATCAGTGATGAGAGTGAAGGGGTTACCAAATAGGTAACATCGGAAATGTGCTACTGCCCAAACTGCTGCCAAGCACTCTCCCTCATATGAACTATACTTCGCCTCCGCTGAATTGTTGGAGCGACTAGCATAGGCCACCACAAACTCCTTCTCCTCATCATCATGTTGGGTGAGCACTGCTCCAAGCCCCAACATACTCCAATCAGTGTGAACCTGAAATGGTCGTCCCCTGATCGGTCTCCTCAAAATAGGAGCAGATGTCAACCTCTCCTTGAGCTCTACAAAAGCTCTCTCCTGCTCATCTCCCCAACACCACTCCTGTGTAAGCTTGGTCAGCTTCGTCAAGGCCTTGGCAATGGCACTAAATCCTCTAACATAGCGGCGATAGAAGTTTGCCAACCCAAGGAATGCTCGCACTCTACTCACATCCATAGGCCGAGGAATACGTGCAATAGCCTCCACCTTGGTCTGCTGAACACCAAGTCCTCCGGGGTAGATAGTGTGACCCAAATACTCAACCTGCTCATGGAAGAACCTACACTTCCCAGGATGTAATTTGAGTCCATGAGATCTCAACCTCTCAAACACCTCCAACAACTATCTCTCATGCTCCTCCACAGTAGTGCTATACACCAAAATGTCATCAATATAGCACCGAGCAAAATCCAGTCCAGCTAGGATCCTATCCATGACCCTCTGGAACTCAGCAGGAGCATTCTTCAACCCAAATGGTAAGAATCTCCACTGATATAACACATCCTTGCCGTGAGGATCAATAGCCCAAAATGCTGTCTTGGACTTATCTTCCTCCCTGATCGGCAACTGATGATATCCCGCTCGAAGATCCAAAGTACTAAAGACCTTTGCATGCCCAATCGCATCAAAAATCTCCTCCGGTGTAGGCATGGCATACCAATCAGCCCTGGTCTGTCGGTTGATAGGACGGTAATCTCCACACATCCGCCTATCTGTATAGTTGCCATGCATATCCTTCTTGGCTGGCATCACTGTCGCTGATGCATACTCTCCATGTGAAATCTCCACCAAACCAGCCTCAAAAAGGTCACTACTCCGGCTCTGAATCAATGTCCTCTCCATCTCACTATATCGATAAGGACGTCGGAAAACAGGTGTGTCGCTAGTCAGCTCAATCCGTATACCAGGTCCCTTTAGAGCACCCAAATCCTTCATACTGAAGGCAAAACAACTCGTGTGACTCCTCAAGAACCTCCAAACCCTCCGTCTTTCCTCTCCAGTAAGCTTGGGTCCAAGATCTGGCTCCCAAGTATCCTCTGTAACTGTAGTAGGAGTGGAAGACGTACTGACTAGCTGCTATACTGGGCCCTTGGGAGCAATGGTGTCATGCTCCCGACCACTAGAGGTCCCAACCTCTGTGTGAAAAACTCCCTCTACTCTGGCTGCAAGCTCCATACGTCCTCTGGCTGCATCCCATGTGGACCAAGGGTGTAATCCAAGTAGCCCACGCTCACCTGGATGGACTCCAAGTAGACCACTCTCCCTAGTAGCTACTGGATGTGTCCCAAGAATACCATGTCCACTTGGTCCATCGCCCCCAGCATGTGCCTGAATCGTCTTGATAGGCACAGGGCTCACAAGTGTCCGAGTGGTGATGCCTATCAAGCGCATCCTACGCTGCTCTGCCAAACCAAGGCTCACAATCCAGGTCAAACAGTTCAGGTCCATAGCCTGACCTAACACCTGACGCCTGGATGCCTCTGACACTGCTGGAACAGCGGTAATACCGGTGCAAAAACCCATCGCCCGCTCTCTCTCATCAGCATTGGGCTCCACCAACTGCTGTAACTGTGAGTCCCAAACAAGTCCAGGTCCTCCCTCTCGAAAAGCATGAGAGCCTGGGAAACTCATGAGTGTGGGAAATGTAGCTCTAGGCTGTCCAACTAGGTTCACCACTGCCATGGGTGACCTATCAGCCACTACCACTGTCTGAGACTGACGCCCAACATCCAAGATATCATCAACAAGAATGTGGTTCAGTCGCTGAATCCCATCATAAGCACGATGTAGAACCTCTCTGGGTAAGAGGTTTGTCCACCAAAGACGAAGACGATGAGCCCGTGATCCCACTCTGGCTGCATCTAACAATACAGCAGGTCCCATCCATGAATGGACCTGATGTGTACTCGCCACCACTCTAGTGCGAGAATCACCCATCAATGGAACGTTCTCCAAAAGGTAAGCTGGAGAAACAGACTGATGAACCTGGAGATGTCGTAGTATCCGTAACATCTCCCAAAACACACCAGAACGAGGATCCTGAAGACCCAAACCGCGGCCCGCACGTGTATGTCCCTGACATGGCCATCCAGAAATCACCAAGTGAACAGGCCCATGTCTCTCTAGGTCATGCGCCCCCAGTAAGGAAATGTCTCCTGGTAAGGCCTTTTGGTAACCTCTGACTGTTGACATCGGTAATAACTCCGGATACCGATAGGCCAAGTGTGCCACATGATGTAGAGAGACTCGCCTAGCAGTCTCATCTCTCTCTACATACAAGTACCTCTGTACTCGGATACCCGCCTGTAATACCGCAGCTAGTCCGGTGCTGATCCCACCAAACAACTCCAATAGGCATATCCCCTCTACTGGATACTGCCAAGCAATGAGTGTGGTATCCAGAGGTGTCAAAGCAATCGCCTCTGGAGGCTCATCCTCACACTCATCCCCTGATGGTACGAAGGCTCCACTCCAAGCCTGCTGCACCAACTAATCTGCATGTTGCTGCAATGCCTCCTTTGAACTCCACAATGGAACATCCAAGGTGGATGGAACAATCCCACTCGTACTCCATAGCCGAGTGATCTCCTCTGGTATTGGAGTATCCTCTGCATGGGCGTTCCTCTCCAACAAGTCACCAGGCCAAGTAACTGCACCGCTGAAAGCCAAAACTGATGATGCCATGGTCCCGGACTATAGTGAGCCAAGACTGCCACTACTGAAGCGTACTGGTAGGCGACATACCCGTCCCTCACCAGACTGCCAACCAGGTCTATAAGAGGCTGTCTCCTCCCAATAGTCAATACTGAAACCCATAGGGTATAACACTGCTCCCCCAACTAGCACATCATAAGACTCAGCTATCGTCGCAATAGCCTGAGCTCTCACCACCGAGCTATCAGTCGGATGACCAGGCTGAACTTGGACAACAAGCTCTCCACGTGTGATGTACTGTGTCGAACCACCACCAAGAGATGTCTGGATCTGAAATGGACACCTCTCCACATCGGTCTTCCGTAACTCCAGACCAACAACTGCAGCCTTCCCCAACATAAGGGGCTGCGCACCAGAGTCTAACAAGACTCTCTGTGGTGTATAGACCTTCCCTGAAGGTCCTACCAAACGAAAGATCCCCCTCTGGTTATCCAATAGGACAACACCAGGTGTAAACCGCGCTCTCTCAAAGGCCGGTCTAGCTGGCAACTCCTCCAGTCTAGCCGCTGCTGCCTGCCATAAACCACTGGTCGCTGAACGGATCCCATGCTCCTCAACCAAGTCAGCTCCACTACCAACCACCTCTGCTCTAGTAGTAGGAACTGCACCATCCCTACTCTCACACAACGTGGCAGCCAACCGGAACACTGGGGCTGGGTCCACTCCCAATGTAAACATGTCACTGGCTGAAAATAAAGGATGCCGCATAATCAGCTGAGCCGCCCCCAACATCATGCTAGACTCAATCTGTGTAGTAGCAGGTGGCTGACTAGCAGGTGGCTGACTAGCAGGTACTCCATCAAGTACTCCATCACCACCTACCACACCTGCACTGGGACGTCTAGGAACCATGGATGTCGTCTGCAATGCCTCAGATAACGTGAAAGATTGGGGAAGCCTGACCTGTCTCCCAACCTCTCCTCTCTGTGGTCCAACTCCACTGATGCTCCTCTAGGCTCTGGAGCACGTACTGCACTCCTAGTCACTGCTGCAAATGCATCCACCTGTGCTGCTCCGCACATGAAGTCCAAAGCATCTCTATCACCAGCATATGAGGTGGAAGCCTCAGCACCCAAATCTGATCTCCTATGAGCAATAGCCATACTAGCCAATCTCTGCTCCAACTGCTCAATCCGAGTAGCCATAGCTGTGTCAGAAGTAAGGGCAGGTACTGCACCCCTACTAGGTGTAGATCCTCTACCACCACCTCTACCACCTCGTCCTCCATGAACTGGAGCTCCTCTACTACCTGCCATAGCAGCCCTACCACTCCGTAACTCCGGGTGTAGGTCAAAACACCGGTCACTAGTATGACCAAATCTATGGCAGTGCTCACACTGCCTCTGTGCTGGCTGTGATGCACCAGAGGTATCAGGTCCGCTGCCCTGAGTACACTCTCTCCTATGGTGAGGTCCACCACAAGTCCAACAAGCAACACCACCACTCGCTGGCTGCTGCTGCCCCGAAAATGAGGGTAAGGGTCTAACTCCACTAGGCCCTCCACTCGCTCCATAGGATCTGGGCTGTCCACCCTGTCCTCGAAAACCAACTGGGCGTGGTGCACTCTGCTGCACTCTAGAAGAAGTCACAACCGTGGATGAGGTCTCTCTACCAAATCCAGATGTCACCACTCTCTCCTCCACCATGTTGAGCTCAATACGCTCAGCCAAACCAAAGACTACTGCCAAAGTGGGCGAAGTAGCCTGCAACAACGTAGCATCACGAACTCTACGTCGCAACTCCCTGTCCAGTATCCCATACCAAAACTGGACTGCCTGGGCCTCAATAACTCCCTGAGTGAAACTGATCAGCCGCCTCATGCGAGTGTATGCCTCGCGTAGGCTCTCTCCAGCCTTCCGCTGGAACTCCTGCAAGCTCCTCAGCTTGTCAGTCCGCACTCCCTGGTAGTTCTGCCTCAAACATAGGAAGAACTCAACCATGGGGTCAAACCCCGGTACCACACCACCTCCTGCAGCGGTACCTCCACTCGTAGTAGCACTATCTCCAGCTAGTGCACCTCCACTAGCTCCACCAACACTACTCGAGCTAGAACTCGTAGGTACAGCCGACCTACTCCTGGCCACCGAACCTGAAGTGATGGAGACATAGTGTGGAGACCAATACTGTCTCCATAACTCAATCTCCTCCAAATGAGCTCTCCTGAACTCATGGTAGTCGTCCATCGGTGGACCCTCCAAGTGCTGAAACAACCCCTTCCATGCCATGAAGGGTGTGAACAAAGTCGGGTTCCGCATCTGCTGCAGATCACACCAACTATCGAACTCCTGGATGAAGTCATCCAACTCAATGGTACCCACTGTACCAAAGTAACGCCTAGGGCCTTTGGAGGCCCCATAAATCTTGTCCATGTCCCACAACAACGGTGCGGACACACCAAGTGCACTCTCAACTGAATCAGCTCCTGTGTCGAACTCCAACTCAGAGTCAATCTCCTCCCTCACTGGGACCTGAGATACAGGCTGATACCGAGCACCACTCCGAGTAAACCCATTGCGTACTGCAGGGCTAACTCCTCTGGAATCTCCAAAGAACTCCGTCGTGACAAAGTAACCACACCAACAAACCCGAACCACCAACTGCAACAGCAAGTCACAACCGCAAGTGCCCCACCAAGTGCCAACACCACCGCCTGCCAACACCAACTAAAACACCACCCACTAATGTAACTCTAACCGAGATAACTACACTAGGGGAAGGGCAACCTGTAACCTGCCATCATAACACGCACTCTCACGGTCTGCAGGTCATCACTTCCTGCCTCACCGGAGAGAAACAAAGGTAGTCTGACTGGTCATCACTCCAGCCTCACCACCGAGAGCACACCAGAGCACCAACGCTCAAAAGTCAAGGCACCTCACACAAACATGGTGCACAAACAGGAAGCAGAGAATGGAGGGGATCCAATCACAAGAAATCTAAACGAAAACCCTCCATCTCATAACACAACACGGGACTGACTCTGCCACCATTTGGCATTTGACATAAGAGTAGTTCGTATCTAAGTCCTAAGCTACCAGGATCACCAAGAATGGGATCAAACTGCCTCTCCTAGCCAAAGCTACATGTGTATAGATAACAGTGGCACAGTCACTATGACAACAAGTGAGGGTGGACCAGTTGGCTAGGGCACCAGTCTAGGAACAAGAGATCTAGGGGTCAAACCCTGTTGCGCACAATCTAGCAAGAAAGGCAGATTTTGCCAACCAATGACCAAGATCTACACTAAACTAGCTAGCCTCACGCCAGCAAGCTGGCTTGCTGGCCCTTCTGGCCCTTCTAGGCCTTCGTAGCCTCTCATAGCCCACAGCCCTATGCCTCGAAGCCTCTAACAGCCAAATGAGGCTTTTCTTGTTGCCACTTCGAACCTCCTCCAAAATTGGCAAAACTTCTCCAAATCTGCGAAACTCCTCCAAACTAGCGAAACTTCTCCAAATCTGGCCAAACAGCGAAACTCCTCCAATTCTGGCCCAAAATCTGACGTAAACCCTAAAGATGGATGTCCGCCAAATCCCCCGCTAACTTTCCACTCGAGCCAAATTGACAAAACGGGTTTTTTCAAATCACAATTTCATGAGAAGAGCTTTCCAACTCCACCTTCAATTTCACTTTCCGAGCCCAACTCGCAGCAAATTGGTCCTGCCTTCACCTCTTGAGCTCAAAATCACAACACTGCTCGAAAATTGCTCCTTCTTTGCTCAAAATTTGGCCAGCGCTTCCGCACACCGTCCGCCTAACTGCCAAATTTGCATCAACTACACGAGTTCTGCACACTAGGGAAACATAGAACCTGAATCGAGCTACCACGATCCACCGAGCTTGGAGATACCACCAACACTCAACGTTCCTGCACCCGATTTCCCCCTGACTTCACTTCTCTGATGTAATCAGATTGCTTAACATTCTCAACTCAACTCAACTCAGATCAGTACTTGATCTGTCACTCTATAAACTGCCAACAACTGGGCACTGATTACAGTCAAGCCACACCCACTCAAGCATAGAGAATCCAGGTGACGCTCGCCGGCCTCTGTCCACCATAGCCAGGAACTCGAAGGCTCAACATCAGAGAAGTGAGCTCTCTGGAGCTCACTTCGAAACTATACCCCCTGGACTCGAGCTAGCCCTGAAACCCTAACGGTCCTGCTGACGGCACACTCGACGGTGCAAACGGTGCAAAGTGACGGTGGGCCCCACCGTGAAGTCAGTACCCCAAACACGAAATCTAACCGTCGGAAAGTAGTCCCTGAGAAACAGCTAGAATAACTCTAACTACTATCACTGGAACTCCAGTGTCCGAGCATCTAGATGCGGAACTACAAATGGCGTGACATGCGCCCTAAGCAGGTAGCTTCTAGAAGGAAGCTTCTAGAAGCTTCTAACTAGCTTAGCTTGCACGCCAAGTAGGCGGCTTCTAGAAGGAAGCTTCTTGAGAAGCTTCCTAGTTAACTTGGCTTGCACTCCAAGAAAGCGGCTCAAGGAAACTTCTTGAGAAGCTTCAAGGGTCTTGTATGCTACCTATAAATACCAAGGCCGAAGCTCATGCTAGGCATTCGGAGTTTTCCCTCATTCAAGTGTCCCAATGTGAGCTTCCATTCTCCTATTTCTCTCCTCGGTTTCGGTCTTTTACAGCAAAAGTATGGTTTGCAGAGATGCCACTTGGGAGATTGGGATCTCCAGTTACCTTGGTTGGCCATAGGCTATCGGTTCAGCCGGCAAGCCTCCTTAGCATCCTTCTCTCCATACTTTCTACTCTATGGATGAGATCCAAATTTACCTACAGCCATTCGTTGAGATGCTACTGTAGTTTTGGACTTGGATGATCCCGATGTATGGATGAGCGCATGTTCTCAACGGGCAGAGATCTTTCGAAGAGTGATGCCAATGGCCTTTGAGAACTCGGCAATTGCTCAGCATAGAGATACTTTACGCTATGCTACCATTTGAGGAGGAAGGTAAAGACCCTCGATCTGTTGATTTCATCCAGGCGACTATGTATATCTACAGCAGACAACACCGACGACACTTGATGTTTCTACAGGCCGCACTATCTTGAGAGTGTGTGAGGTTTTGCCATCTAGAGTCCTTGTGTTAGAAGGATGTGATGGTGTTGTTTGGAAGGATCATGTGCACAATTGTGCGCCATGCCACCTCCCAAACATTGATGGCACTATGGACCCAAGCTTGGCACTTGTACGTGCAGGCTTGAGGTGTATGTTATGTGGCTCTTCTGATGGAGCTGCTACTATGTTAGTGTGTGATAGCTATTCGAGAGGATGGCATATGGCATGTATGACTCCTCCCTTCACAATGGTTCTTGAGGGACAGTGGTTATGTCCTAGATGTACTTGACCTATAGTTAGTTCATTCTTTATATTGTATAGATTGCAGACAGGCGACTAACGATGGGGCTCCATAGCACCCGGCCTCCTGATCTTTGCCCATTAGAGGGTATACCATATACTTAGAATAGATGGCTATTTGGAGTTAGAGGGACCTAACCGCCAGCTAGGGGGGGCGATTGTGGCACTTTAGAGTCTATGTATGACTTATGTGTGAGTTGTGTTTCTATGGTGTATGATGTTGACAGCGATGTATGTTGTGTAGCGATGTATGTTGTGTAGCGATGTATGTTGTGTAGCGATGTATATACGCACGACAGCCGTCATGCCATTTGTAGTGCCGCATCTAGATGCTAAGACACTGGAGTTCCAATGATAGTAGTTAGAGTTATTTCAGCAGTTTCTCAGAGACTACTTTCCGACGGTTAGATTTCGTGTTTGGGGTAATGACTTCATGTGGGGCCCACCATCACTTTGCACCGTTCGCACCATCGAGTGTGCCGTCAGCGGGACCATTAGGGTTTCAGAGCTAGCTCGAGTCTAGGAGGTATAGTTTCAAAGTGAGCTCCAGAGAGCTCACTTCTCTGATGTTGAGCCTTCGAGTTCCTAGCTATGGTGGACAGAGGCCGGCGAGCGTCACCTGGATTCTCTTTGCTTGAGTGGGTGTGGCTTGACTGTAATTAGTGCCTAGTTGTTGGCAGTTTATAGAGTGATAGATCAAGTACTGATCTGAGTTGAGTTGAGAGTCGTAAGCAATCTGATTATTGTGGCACTTTAGAGTCTATGTATGACTTATGTGTGAGTTGTGTTTCTATAGTGTATGATGTTGACAGCGATGTATGTTGTGTAGCGATGTATATACGCACGACAGGGTAGAGAGTGAATAGGCGACCGCGTAGGAAAAACAAAGGAGGGGAAGACCCCATCAAGCCGTACAAGGGAGAGACAAAAAAGGTAACATGGGGCTAAGCTCCAATAGAGTCTATATGAAAAATCTGCCCTATTGTACCTAAGATATCCGAGCTATGCAAATTGTACGATCTACACACAATTGGAGCATCCAAAGAAACATCATCTAATGTCATTACTCTCCTATGGATTATATTAGCCATTGCCCTACACAGAGCAATAAACACATGTTCTCTAAAATATACTACAAAGCATGAGAGTGAGAGTGTTATCTAAAATATGTTACAAAGTATGAGAGTGAGAGTGGTACCCCTTGCCGCCTAACATGATAAGAGAATAGGGATCACACATTGAGAAACAGTCTATTCTTCGAACCACGTTATATGTACTAGCAAAAGGCGACCGCGTAGGAAAAATGAAGGATGGGAAGACCCCATGAAGCCGAACAAGGGAGAAAAAAAAAATAAGGTAACATGGGGCTAAGCTGTACTACTGTATGAAGAAATGTATGTGCAGCGCATACACTGTCGGGTGGCTCTTACACCCACGTGCCACCCGATGCGTGGCGCAATTGTGGGTCTTTACCGCTCTGAGCAGGGATAAACTTCACAACGTGCTAAAGGTATTCCTGCCAACAAGTCACATTGGTGACGCGGCTCACTTCAACGGCTTGCACTCTGAAGTTTGGAACTATATAATCTGTGCAAGTCGGGATTGCGTTGAAGCCATTTGCCGGTTGGGTGTGGCGTAGAGCAGACCAGAGTTGCTTATTGTAAAATAAGAGAAGTGCCGAGACTGTGAATACCCAGGGCTTCAAAGGAACACATTTCAGGCAGCTATGGATCTGGCGCGCAGGCTTCTTCTTGTTTTCTCCGTGCTATTCCTCTCTTCAAGCACGGTCCTCGCCAAGGTATCCTTTTGACCTTCACGCAGACAGACTTAAGGGCAACATTGATTGGTTGTCTACAGCCGACTTCACTCAATCCTGATCTTCGATTGCTGCTCCTATTTGTAGATGTACTCATTAACTGTTGTTGACTGCTTCTTTCCGGTTTTAGTGTTTTAGGACTCATGCGCTCACAGAGTGTTGTGTGATAGACACTATTCAGTCCTGTCACAATCCGCTCCAGCCAGCTATCATTCATTCATGTCGTGTTCTCCTGTTTGTACAATGTTTACCTTTTATTTCCGAATGTACTTTTCTACTCGCTCGATGGTTTTCTCTCTGCTTTCAGTTTCAGATGCATCCTCTGGTTTCTGCTCGAGAAGGCTTGCTTCGTTTCTTCCATGATACCGTTTCACTGTAGATTAGATGTTACTCATGGAATGCTTTCTATCGATATCTCTCATGTTCCGCTCTGCATTTACTTCCTTTGATCAACTTCACGTCAGTTTCCATCCGTTCCGACATATATTTTTGTTACTTTCATATGCATTTACTTGGTTCGTATCGTTTGGATCTCCTTCTGCTCCCATTACTCGTAGGTTTACCCACTAACTTTGCCGCCCTTGCAACATCCGCAAAAATGTCTGGAGATAATTGCTTCTGCTATGTGACGATGTGTAATTTCGTTATTCTCCACATCTTGATTCAACGCGCACTTGAACTGACTTCTCGATTTACTACATATTGCCTTGTGCCCACCTCATTCTGTGTAGGACTACTGCGTATACACCATATTTGTGAAAACGGGATGGTTGCCGAAGTCTGGGACTGATTCTGTTATCAGTACAGAGTTTTCTGACGCCAAAGGTAATTCCTACAAAGTCGGCAACCTGACGGAATGGGGAGGAAATATCTTGGATGACGATCACGACTATTTCGAGAGGAACAATGTGGATGTATTCAGCGGGTTGGGCGATTGCTTGGACACCCCTATTTGTAGATTGAACTTGACATCCGATGGAAGTGGTCCTCATCATGGCTGGTACTGCGATTACGTGGAAGTAACGTCTTCAGGGGTGGGTAAGTCTTGTAACAGCCACCATTTCACTGTCGAACAATGGCTTGCAACCGATGCCTCTCCTTATTCTCTCACCACCACCGAGGATGAATGTGCTACTGTCACGCCTGCACTTTCATTCTCTGATTGAGTTCGAACTTTGTCCAGCTGGTCATGCCTGAAGAACTTGCTAATCCGACAACATTGTGGTTTCTGACCAAAGTTCTTCGGTACTCTTTATAATGGGAAAATGGGCTGGAAGTGGGAAAGCATCCGAAACTGGTACAAGACTGTGCGCTCATACATGGAATAGCTGATTTGCTGTCAGATAGTAGGGAAAAATACGACGAATTGGCCGACCATGTAAGTACAACCAAGAGGAATAAAAGCCTTACTGAGTGTTCAACTACTTTGACGATATAGATTACGACCTTGTGACCTGACTTTTTCGCTCGATCTGCTTCCAGATTAGTTTCCATTTGGTCATCTCGTGAGAACCAGCTTCATAGTTTGGAGCTGGTTTCGAATCTGGTTCTTAGAATGGAGCATCCAGTCGTACTTTTACATATCGATAGGTCTTTATTAAGCGCTCATGCGCTTTAACTATCATCCACTAACACTTCCTTCCTCCACTTGTTCAACACTTTCCCTTGACCTCTCGAATGAATCCTCCAACTAGCTCGATGTTTTCCTCTCCTTTTAACTGTATCCTTCGTCGATTCCTTCCTTGACCTTACGTGTATTATACATCAGTTTTGGCTTCGGTTTGCATACGTTGCTGAACGGCTCTCCTTGCTACCATCCCCATGATTTGGATGGCTATTGGTTTGGTGTTCCAAGTGTATCACTCATTCTCCGAAGAGCTTCTGTCCCTAATAATGGACTACTCGATAAACATTACAAATAGTAGTTATGGTGTTACTATAATGAAATACCAAGCACGAGGAATTCAGTATCCATGTCATTTAAAGGATAGTGAAAACTCCATAGTGGGCGAAAATTGGAGTCAAAAACCGAATGCCACCTTGGAGACAAGCCATACTTGCAGATGTGTAATAGTCATCTCAAATTTACTACTAGTGGGTATTTGCTTCTATTCATATTTATGTAAATATTCTAACAGTCGGTGTAATTGAAGTTTCACGCTCTCTTATGTCAGTTTTAATTCCCAATAAAATGATGCACATGTAGAAAATGCTATGTGATAAGTGCAGAACCCATACGAATTTTGAAGAAATTGTATTTGAGAATCTTACTATTTAGGTTTTCACATTATGCAGAAGTCATCTAAACTAGTAATGACAATATGTGAAAATGGTTTATTGAAATTTTACTTCACAAATCAATCTCAGAAAACAAAACCACTATAAAACTTTAATGGACAAAACCTTCAAATCATAAATTTATTAATAATCCTACAAAGTGGCAGTGAACTCCAGATGCACTCTTTCAAACTCTTAAGATATTACCTATTCGAAACTCTTAAGTAGATCAAAACTATCTTGCAACTTCTTTATTCGATAAAAGGCGACCGTGTAGGAAAAATGAAGGATGGGAAGACCCCATCAAGCCGTACAAGGGAGAGAAAAAAATTAACATGGGCTAAGCCCCAATAGAGTTTATTGGGGGAGAATCTAATTATCATGGATCAATTTACAAGTCGCAGCTCTAAGCAATTATCTACCTGTAACTATGTAGTCAACTGCCAATACATGGGTACTGATGTATGTAAGATCTGTTTCCTTCATATTCTAATATCATTTCTTCAAAAGAAGGTAAGAAAAAATGAAGGATGGGAAGACCCCATCAAGCCCCCTACAAGGGAGAGATGAAAAAATCTAATATTATTTCTTCATGTAATTAGAAGTTTTAAGGATATCTTCCTCACCCAGCAAGTTAACTTGAATTACATCAAAATTAGATCAGAATTCTCTTTAAGATTATTTTACCATCATATATATAGTTTGATATTAACTATTTAGCAATTTATAATGACTTTTATTTTGGATAATTCTCCAAACAAAAAATAGAATTATCACTTGCTATTTATCAAAGTTGCTAAGATGACTAAGCCTTGATAGTTACGTATTTGTTCCAAGATGAAGACTAAGCATATGATATATTCCTCAACAACATGAATATTGGTGAGTTCAAATTTGTGCTTAACATGGATTACTTACCCTAGTGCTCAATATAAATTACTTATCATATATAATTGAAAAAACTTGTGCACTCGCCAAGATTTTTCTAAATGAACTCAAAGGTACCTTACTTCTTTATCTACTTAAGTACTATCACAAAGGTCTATTATCTTTCCTTGTACGGATTGGTGATGGGATTCACAAGATAAAGAGCTAACATGAAAGTCAATAATTTTACCTTTAATTACTCAATTTCCAATTTTTATAACTAAAGATAATGACAAATCTCCATTAAGGTATTCAATGTCTAAACTAACCATGGTGCACTATCTAGATGAGCTAAATGTACCTATGTACTTCCTACAATCTATTGGACAAAATACTCAATCTTTTAATGTTGATTACCATTTATATATTCTTGAAGATTTTTTCTATCTCAAATTCCTCATTGTATTACTTTAATTTGTGCAAGAGTAGTGTTTGATGTATACTTATAAACTATATCAAATGGGATTTATACTTTCTCAAAGATAGATGCATGAAACACAATAAGTTGTTTCATAAGAGATTGGAATTGTGATCGATAAACCATTAAAGTTGTGATATGACATTGAACCGTAAAATGTACCATGGATCAATTTTTCTTTTTTTCACCATAAGTAAATTGGTAATGGATTACACTTTATCATACATCTACTTTATCCTTCACCTTGAACTCCATCTTTATGTTGATACATATATTTATATGCATCAATATATTTGTCTTGCTTTGTGTACAATGACTAACTACATGTTGAACTTGTTGATGATACACAAGCTCATAATTGTCCAAAACTTGGTGGTTGTATCATGTATTCTTCATATTATGGTGAATAATGATTATATAGATAAATTTTATGTAGGTAAAATAAAATGATATTATTTTGTAGATGCATTCATATAGTTAATATTTGACAACTTGACAAGAGGTAGCAAGGTATTTCATATCTTTTATTCATCTAAGGTGAATATCTTTACCATATCTTTGTAGGTACTATTTGCTTATTACTTTGATTGTGATAAGAAGTGGATTTGGCTAACTTTGAAAATTCTAAACAAAGCTTCCGATATATAATCATAAGTTGACCTTCTTGTTCTAACAAGTCTTTAAGAAGAGAAAATTGAGAGAAAATAACATCTAAGTTATTCAAAATTAACTTTATTGCAATGGCATCATGTGTTATAGATCTTACATTAAGCATCTTAAGAAATTTACCAATATAGATAACTATGAAGCTTGTATATTATAAGTTAACTCAAAATCTTCAATAGTCATTAGTTCCAATTGTTGCGCTAGAAGAGGTAAAGGTTGTAATAAAGGTATCTACTTTTGAATCCTAAGTTTAATAAGCTAACATACAATAGAACTACTCCACATATGTATAGGTATCTCTTCTCACCATTTTTTATATCAAAAAAGTAGATCCAATAAAAAATATTTGTATCTTTAGTGCTCAATATATCTAGCTAACATATCTAACTAGATCTAAACTAACAATATCCCTTCAATACCACTATGCACAACTTTGGATCCTACAAGTTCAAAATTCTTCTCTCCTTCAAAACAAAACAATCAATTTTATTAATTTTGTCCAACAACAATGCTTCATTAATCACTTCATCCTCCTTGATCTATTATACTAAGTACTCTAAATATGTAGAATCAATATTCATTTTACTCGTAATGTATATCCTTGGCATGCAAGTCAAGATATCTAGAAGTTGCATTTTCCTTATACATACATAATATTTATGTTAAATTTCACTCCATTAAAATTTTTTGTTTGGATAGCTCTAGTTGTATTTCAAAGTGCTCATAGTCTATCTCAACTACAAATTCCTTCTTATCTTCATATGCTTGATAGCCAATACAATTTCTAACCACTACTCTCTTTTTTTTGTATGGTAATTTGGCTTGGTTTAAATGTAACTTTTAAGAAAAAAAAATGAAATTGAGTTCTATCCATCTTCACATTATTGTTTAAAGATCCACCAATTGATGGTCCAAATATATTTAGTAAGGTTGATAAGTCTACACTAATAGTACCATTAATGGATAAAGCTTCAAGCATTATACATATCATATTTGATATTCTATTCTTCAAAGCTTGTAAAAAAGCTCTTGTACTATATTCCAATTTTTATGTTGATATTTATCTAAGAGAGATGGTAGTATTGCTTATGCAAGCATAGTAAATAATTTAAAAAATCTAAATAAAAAAGAAAAAAGTAATTGAATCTGATCCTCAAATATAACTTAATAGTTTTTTATTACTTCTACCTTTTTATTTTGACTTGAATGCCTTTTGCACTCACTATGGTCAAAGTTCTCAAGAAAAAGTCAAATAATGAAGTTATATATAATTTTAATTCAAACTATTGCCTTTTAGGATCTTAAGGAATTCTTTAAGATGACATTCATGATTATCTCTGGTTCAAGTATAGAGTAGAGTATTATTTAAACATGATCATATTTAGTTTACATAAACTGGAAATTGTCATTCATCCATCCTACAGAGGAAACATATTGTTGAGACCAAATGGTATCATACTTTTAAATGTTAACTTAGAATTACCATACCTTATACAAAATTCAATCTTTTTAGCATCTTCATGTGGAATATAAGTTTAGCACTTTATAAGTTGAGTTAGGTGAAGTATCAACACCAATCAAATAAGTCATTCATCTTGGATAAAGGGTTCATGTTTTGAATGGCTTGTTGATTTAGTATATAATAGGAACTTAACATCCAAATCCTTCAATCTTTCATTTTCAAAAATAAAATTATAGTTTCTTTATAAAGATATGAGTGAAGTCCCATATAGAGATATAAATACTTACTCTAATAGTTCTTCAACTTTGGCTTCTCTTCTTCAAGCTAATTGAGAGTCAGCTTATATAGAGCTCTTCAAGGTGATATATTTCTTATAAAGACTTCAATGTTATGGTCCGTCCTTGACCAATTCACTATAGTAATAGATAGATTGGGTATATTGTGGGAATGTATCCTTCTATTACTCCCTTAAATCTCTTAATTCTTCAATAATCTTAACCTTTTCATTGAGAATGATTACATCTATTATGAGCTGTAGTGTAATAGTATGGAGTTTAGTGATGTAGTTAGTAAGGCTAATGAAGTAGAAAATAAGCCAAATTAACCTAGAATATTCCAGAAGCATCTAGAAAGTTTCTTGGGAAGCTTCCCAACTAGTTAAGTTGCGCCCCAAGCAGGTAGTTTCTAGAAGGAAGCTTCTTGAAGCTTCTAACAAGCTTAGCTTACACGCCAAGTAGGCGGCTTCTAGAAAGAAGCTTCTTGAGAAGCTTCCTAGTTAACTTGGCTTGCACTCTAAGAAAGCAGCTCGTGGAAGCTTCTTGAGAAGCTTCTCAAGGGCTTTGTTTGTTGCCTATAAATACCAAAGCCAAAGCTCATGCTAGGCATTGGGAGTTTTCACTCATTCAAGTGTCCCAATGTGAGTTTCCATTCTCCTATTTCTCTCCTCGGTCTTGGTCTTTTACATTGGTATCAGAACAAGAATGGGATGGATGGAATTTATGGACCACCAAATCCATTTCCGCCAAACTATTTGGATTTTCATGTCCAGATATTACCCAAGCATCGTTTCACACAATTCATCACCTCACGCTTTGGGCAGGATTTTCTACATATGATCATTGTGTCTAAGGAACCCTTTATACTTCCGGTTGTAACTTATGGAGAATGGTGGACGTGTTGCATCTATGTGCTAATCAATTAGATAAATAGGAAGTAGTGGGATAGAGTAGTAACTATGGCGGCAACACCGGATGTTACCCTTGCAATGCAGCAACAAATTGAGCACCTTACTCGATTGTTGGATAAATGAGATCAGCAACGACAAGAACATATAGGGAGAGCACCAATTCAAAATGGAGAAGATCGCATTTGATTTCCAAAACCCAAGGTGTTTAAAGGCAAGAATCTTCAAGGCACAATGGAGAATTTTGTGTTCGACAATGTTACTTTGAAGCCACCAATCTTCAAGATGAACTGAAATAGATTCTCTTAGCCTCTAGCCAATTAGATGGTGTGGCAAAACTTTGGTGGCGATTTTGAGTGGAGCAAGCTGAAAGACATTTTGTTGTACTAATTTTGACATAGGCAGAATTCAAGGATGCAATATTGGGTCGATTTCAAACTATAAATGTCACTCGAGCTGCACAAGATAAATTGGCGGAGTTGAAGCAAGTTGGCTCAGTAAGGAGCTACATCACACAATTTTAGAACATCATCATGCAGATTCTAGATATACAAGAAGGTGAAGTTCTAGATCAATTTGTGTGGGGATTGAAGTCACAAACCAAAGTGGAGGTGACTATGCAGGAACCACAAAACATAAAAGAAGCCATGCAATTGGCCGAGCACTTTGATTCCTTGGTTGCGATGACTTGGTCTTGACCTCAACCTGCACAAGGCCTACTAGTACACTATGCACGGGTGGAAGAATCGGCACCAATGGAGATTGATGCTATCCAACGGAGACCACTTGGTACAGCAGATAGAGAAAGATTGCGACAAAATGGAGGTTTTTTTCATTGTCGCCAAGTTAGACATCACAGTGTTGAATGCCTACTTAGGAATGAGCAACCTTGACAAGTTGCCCAAATGGAGTTTGTTTAACAGAATGATCAAAGAAACAAGGAATCCCAATAGGAGATTTTGAGCCGCCTATTGGGATCTTGATTAGTTCCAATGGGATTGAAGGCTCGACCTATGCAAGTTTGCTTCACTTGCAAGGTATGATATCTAATCAGGGTTGTAGGATTTTGATTGATTTTGGAAGTTTTGAGAATGGCACATCTATGCAAGTAGCAAAGGAATTGGGTATTCCTATCAAACCAGTGATTGGAAGTAGTTTGATGATGGCAGATGGTAGAAAAGGTTTTGCATTATGCACCTTGCATCCTGTTACCTTCAAGATTGGGAAGGAATATTTGGAGTGTATGAGGTTTGTAGTGGCACCTCTACACTATGATATCATTATGGGTCTACCTTAGCTTGAATGTCAAAAGGTTCAATTTGATTGGACCTGACGATAGATTCAAGGACAACATCAAGGTAGGAATTTTTGATTAGGTTGTTTGGCACCTCTAAGTAAGACACCTAAGAATAGTCAGTCCCAAGATGGGAAGTTTGTTGAGAAGGTAACCATAGAGCAAACCTTGAAGGGAGATGAGTCCCAAGATAAGAAGTTTGCCAAAAAGGCAACCATAGAGCAAGCTTGGAAGAGAGATGAGTCCATGGAAGGGAAGTTGGTTAGTAAAACAGCCATAGAGCAAGCTTTAGAGGAAGATAAGTGTGTATTTGCAATGTGGATCAAGCCGATTGCACAAGAACAATCTAAGGAGGGCCAAGAGCCTCATCAAGCAATGGTTGATAGGATAGTTCAAGAGTTTGTGGACGTGTTTCTGGATGATTTGCCAAAGGGATTACCCTCTGATCGAGGTATGCCCTTCAAGATTGAGTTATTGACAGAGAGTACTCCAATGAGTAGACCGATCTATCGGCTCTCACCAAAGGAGTTGCAAACAACACTTACGGAGTTGTTGGAGAAGGACTTCATACGACATAGTACCTCTCCTTGGGGAGCACCAATACTATTTGTTCCAAAGAAGGATGGACGACTTTGTTTTTGTATTGATTACCGTGGGCTCAATAAGCAAACCGTGAAGAATGCATATCCCTTGCCTCGGATTGATGACTTGCTTGATCAACTAAGTGGAGCACGTTACTTTTCCAAAATGGATCTTTGCAGCGGCTATTGGCAAATTCCTATTGATAGAGAAGATGTGCAAAAGACTACCTTTCGCACAAGGTCAGAGCATTTTTAGTGGAGAGTTTTACCTTTTGGACTCACTAATGCTCCAACGGTCTTCATAGATCAGATGCATCAGGTGTTGGATGGACTATTGGATTCGTCCGTGGTGGTGTTCTTGGATGATATCTTAATTTATAGTAAGACAGAGGCAGAACACATGAATCATGTGTGAGAAGTCCTAAGACAACTACAACAATGAAAATTTTACTTCAAGAAATCAAAGTGTGCCTTTTGTTAGAAGGAGGTTACCTTCTTGGTCATAAGATCTCATTAGAAGGGATCAAGATGGAAGAAGAGAAAATCAAGGCCATTACTGATTGGCCTACCCCAAAGGATGCTATAGAAGTATAGGCGTTGAATGGATTGGCCAGTTTTTACGACAATTCATCCATTATTATGCTCATGTGGTTGCACCATTGACTGCCCTCTTGGGAAAGAACTTGAGCCTCCAATGGACCACCAAGCATCAAGAAGCATTCCAAAAGTTAAAGCATACGGTGTCTTCAAGACTCATTCTTCAACCATATGATCCTCAACTACCTTGTGTGGTTTATTTTGATGGTTATAACTTTGCAATTGGAGCGGTGTTGCAACAAGAATTCCCAGATGGACTACATCCTATTGCCTTTGTGTCTCGCCGACTAAATACAGCTGAAAGAAATAACTTTGTTTGAGATCGGAACATCTTGCAGTGGTAAATGCCACCAAGTTATGGAGGCATTATCTCTTGAGGAAACAAGTGATCATGCAAACTGATCACAAGCCATTGTTGTAGACCTTACACTTGGAACACATGAAGGGTCAACATCATCGATGGGAAGAGCAACTCCAATTGTTTGACATCAAACTTGAGTACAAACCAGGTCGGTTCCATGTCATCCTTGATGCTCTATCACAACAACCTGATTTGAAGTCTCTTTCTCTCATCACGGCGGCAATTATGACAGTGTCAATTGACCCCAAGGTACATAACGAGTTTTGGTCAGCTCTACAACAAGATCTCTTCTTCCAAATGGTACATGGTCATCTAACAAAAGGTGACAAGGAGTACAACACCTTCTCCTTCAAGGAAGGCCTTCTATTCCATGCGGACCGGATCTATGTTCCAGCCAAAGGTGATCTCCGACTTGTGCACCTTCAAGAAGCCTATGATCTACCAATAGCTGGTCACATGGGGGTGGATAAGACCTTGGGTATCCTCCAACGCCAATGGTGGTGGCCCAACATGACACAAGATGTTTAGGAGTTTGTCCGATCGTGTGAGAGTTGTGAACGCAACAAGGCTAGTAACCAAAAGCCGAGTGGACTCCTTCAGCCACTTCCCATTCTAACTACTCATTGGGAACATGTGAGATTAGATCTCATCACCTCCTTGCCCAAGACACAACAAGTCACATAGCAATTGTGGTATTTGTGGATAAGCTTAGTAAGCAAATCCATTTGGCACCAATGATTAATACTCTGGATGCTCCAACCTTGGCGTAACTCTACTTTGATAATGTATTCAAACATCATGGGATGCCATGTGTACTCATCTCCGACCGTGATCCTTGCTTCATCGGAAAGTTTTGGCAAGCCATCTTCCAGATACTTGGCACCAAACTTGCTTTGTCCACAACCTATCATCCTCAAACTGATGGACAAACTGAACGTGCAAATTGCACCTTGGAAGATATGCTTTGAGCCTTCGTCAACATTCACCATACCAATTAGGATGAATGTCTTGCAATTGCGGAGTTTGCATACAATAATTCTAAATAGGCAAGCACCGGATTCTCTCCTTTCTTTCTCAATTTTGGCCAAGATCCGCTTGTCCTAGATTCCCTTCTTGCTCCTCCCCCGTCTCAGGTCCCTCATACTTCAACCTTCTTGACCACCATATCCAAATCTCTCCAACAAGCCAAATCTCGCCTCTTTGTTGCTTACAGTTATCAAAAACAATATGCGGACCACCATTGTCATGATCACCTTTGAAGTCAGTGCTAAAGTTATGTTATCCTCTAGTAATCTACCCCTCCCACTTGATACCCAAGTTCATAAACTTGCCCCAAATTGGATAGGACCTTTTGATGTCACCCAAATTGTCTCTCATGTTGCTTACCGACTTGCCTTGCCTTGTCATATGCATATCCATCCTATCTTTCATGTTTCCAAGTTGAAACCTTTTGTTCCTAACCTCTCTTCTTTTTCCTCTCGCGTCCAACCTCCTCCTCTCCCTATCCCTACCAATGATCATGAGGAATACGAAGTTGATCGTATCCATGTGCGTCACCACATCCAACACAGACACCAACAACATATGGAGTACAAGGTCCTTTGGAAAGGATATCTCCTTCATGATGCCACATGGGAACCTCTTTCTCACCTCCAAAATGCATAGATGGCCATCCAAGAGTTTGAAGCTTCAATGGCAACAAGGATGTCACCAACTAGCGGTGGGGGAATATGTAATATGTAAATACGGAGTTTAGCAACATAGTTAGAAAGGCTAATGAAGTAGAAAATAAACCAAATTAACCTAGAATATTCTTGAAGCATCTAGGAAACTTCTTGGGAAGCTTCCTAACTAGTTAATTTTCACCCTAAGCAGGTAGCTTCTAGAAGGAAGCTTCTAAAAGCTCCTGACTAGCTTAGCTTGCACGCCAAGTAGTCGACTTCTAGAAGGAAGCTTCTTGAGAAGCTTCCTAGTTAACTTGGCTTGCACTCTAAGAAAGCGGCTCGAGGAAGCTTCTTGAGAAGCTTCTCAAGGGCTTTTTATGCTACCTATAAATACCAAAGCCAAAGCTCATGCTAGGCATTTGGAGTTTTCTCTCATTCAAGTGTCCCCATATGAGTTTCCATTCTCCTATTTCTCTCTTTGGTCTTGGTCTTTTACACGTAGAAAACAAACATCTTTATCATGGATGGTAATTTTTTCTCTTAAAAATTTGTGAACTTCTGTTATATGATCTCATTCTCTTTCCATAGATTATCAATGCATTTATCTTTATTGTTTCTTTCTTTAATCCACCATTGGATTATATTGCTTTATCTAAGCATCCCTAATTACATCATAGCAAGCTTATTTGATAACTTGCTTTTCAATTGCCTTATTAAATTTGTGTACAATAAATCACACTTTTAAGCAAGGTCTCAAAGGTCTTTGTTTGCCAATATCATTCTTTTCTAACTCCAATCCTAGTGTAATTACAACTAATAATGAAAGAAAGTTTACAATCTTCTTGATCTTTCAAGATGCTAATCTTTCCTTCATAAGTTTATACCCATAAATAATAAGCAATGCTTTTTTCGTTGTTTATTTATTAGCTCTTGCACATCTTGTTCCTCTCCTTTTATCTTTTCTCTTTTTGGTGGAACAAGTAAAGCTATGAGGTAAGGTTATTGATAAGTTTTGTACCCTTTATTCTCATGTTGATCCTCCTTTTTATGCTCCCTTGTCTTCTTTGTGCTCCTCATCATCCTCTTCTTCTCATCATTATCCTTTGCTTATTTTCCCTTTTGTATATATTAGTTTGAGTGTAAAGACTTTGGTATTCTTGTGCATGGTAGTACTTAATAAAAAAATATTTTATAATAGTACAATAATACCTTTTATTGTCAAATGTTATGGATGCTTTATACCCTTGTCTAGTTAGTTCATCCTTCTTGCATGTTATAGCTTATTAATAAGGGTCTTGATACATCCCTTTGATATATATATATATATATAGTCAAACATGAGAGCAAAGTCATTCAAAGAACAAGGAATCCAAAACTCATTCCTTGAAATGGTGTGCATATGAAATTTAAACATGATATGAGATGAGAAACCCTAAAGAAGGTAAAGAATCTCACAGATTAAATCCAAGGTTAGCACAAACAAAATATCACTACATCTTGATCAATAGCAATAGAGAACAAATATACATCATGTGATAAATAGATCAGCACTAAGTAAATCATATAGCAAAATAGATAAGTTGTAATTGAAGACACACAAGTCAAAACTAAACCAACCAGTAGAACTGAAATTAGTAGAGTGGACAAAAACCATGTATAAGAACTATGAAGCAAAACAACACATGTGATTTGGAGTAAAGGGAAGAGAGTGGATGGTCTTTAGGCTGAGAAGGAGCAAAGCGTCAAAGGATTGGATAGATCATATCATAGCAAGTGCTATGGACTCTTGAGTCCCAAGACACTAAAAAAATTGAGGTAAGCAAAAGGTGGCCATAGTAAACCTCCAATAAAACACATGCAACTTCATAAGTGCCTCACACAATGCCAAAGTAACCAAGCAAGTGCCAATATGCCTTGTACCAAGTTTCTGCTTGAAACTCATGAGTGCCAAGGCACTCATGATATATATATATATGATAATTTCTAAATTAATCCTCAAAAATGACATATAGGTATCTCTTTTGAATGGATAGGTTTGATATTATGAATCATGCCTTGTCTCACTTGACCTAAAGAAACTTGGTGTTCTTGAAAAGCCAATAATCCTTCCTAACCTTTGATGTAAAAGACCAAGGAAAACTACAAATACCTAGCATGAGCTTTTGCCTTGGTTTTTATTGGCCACTTAAGTACTATTAAGTGTGGAGGTTGAGTATTACTAGAATGCTCTATTGGATAATTCTCACAAGAATGTTAAAGAGTCAATGCAAGATAGATCTTCTATGGGAGTATAAAAGTGTAAGTATAGGACATATCTTCATAAATTATCCCAAGAATAATCAAGAGTTATTACAAGATAGATCTTCTATAGGAGTGTAAAAGTGTGAGTATAGGAGATATCTTCATATGACGGGATTTCATTATGGGAGTGAAAAAAAGGCAATTCACATCAGGACCAATATCTTTATGAATATAAATTAAAATGAGGCATACATTTCTTTTTTTGGAATTTTCTTCTCAAAGCTTTCCATAGACAGCAAGATCATGGAAAACAAAACTCTAGAAAAGCAGTTAAGTCCACCTAAAGTTTGGGATAAATATATCTTGTGGGAACTACGGGATTCTATTGTGGGAGCTGTAGGGCTACGGGTATGGCTGCAGGACCTACATGCATGGGACCTGTGAGAAGGCTGTAAACCTGAAAGAGCTGTGGGAATGGCTCCTACAAGAAGCTACGGGGATAGATCTCACTTCTGTAACTAAGTAAGGTGACATGTATCAATTGGTACCAAACAATCTAGAGTTTAGATATAGGATCAATTAGGACCACATATTCCAAAAGAGAAAAGTGTAAGTGTGTGTTTATATTTTATTTATTTATTTATTTGTAATTTTGACAATTAAGTGTGATTTTGATAGTTCTTGAATAATGAAATCTTGTGCAACTACAAACATAGACAGACATTGGCCAACCCATATCGAATTGGCATAATTTTTATGCATGATATTGTCTTGACCAGATTGATGAAAAAAAATCTCTATAGAAAAGATAGATTCATATTTCCATTGCTCTCTCAATTCCAATTCAAATTCTTTTTGCCCAAAAGTACAAGGTTCCTTTCCAAAGCTACTTCTTGGAGTGCAAGCTAAGCTAGTTGTTTACTTGTTGTGTAAGCTAAGCTAATTGTAACTTTTCATACAAGCTACTCAATCTTAGAAGCTTCTAGAACATTCTTAGGTTATGCTAGTTCTACCTCCTTTTTCCTATATGTAGTTTTTTCTACTACCTCATAAGCTTGTAGTAACTCTTTTTCTAACTCCATATTATAAGATATTCCTCCATCTCATGTTGGTGATATCCTTGTTACCATGTACTCTTTGAACTCTTAGATAGTTGCTTGTGCATTTTGGAGATGAGAAGAAGGCTCCCATGTGGCATCATGAAGAGGTTACCCTTTCCAAAGGATCTCATATTCAATGTGTTGTTGATTGGTATGTTGAATGTCATGATATGCAAGGATATGGTCAACTTTGTATTCTTCATTATCATAATAGAGATTGAAGGAGGAGGATGTTGGAAAGAAAGAAAGTTTAGAAAGAAAGTCAAGAAAGAAGTTTAGAAACAAACAGTTTTAACTTTGAAGTATGGAAGACATGATGATCTTCATGTGACCAAGAAGAGCAAGTTTGCAAGCAACAAGAGAAATGATCTAAAAAATATCAAACAAACCTATCCAATTAGGAGTAAGTCTACAAACTTGGGTGTCAAGAGAAAGAGGAAGGTGACTAGAGGAGAGTATAGAGAAAGAGGAAGGTGACTAGAGGAGAGTATAAAATTATCTCATTTTTGAAAGGTGAGATCACTACAATGTCAATCAATATATTAATTTTGATCTATTTTGAGCAACAAGGAGATGAGGCTGGCTTGGTGTAAGGACTTAGATATCATGGACAAGAAGGTAGAAGTATGAGGAACATGAGATGGTGGTGGAGCAAGATTATAATTTGAACAAATGGATCTTGGCAATGATTAATAAAAAAAGGATAGAATTTGATACTTGTCTGCTTGGAATTATTGTACATGAACTCAATAACCACAAGACAAGTATCCCAATTGGAGTGATAAACATTCAAAAAGATACATAGCATATCTCCCAAGATGCAATTGGCTTGTTTGATTTGCCCATCAATTTGAGGATGATAGGCTATAGAAAAGTCAAGCTTGGTACCAAGGACCTTAAAATGTACTTGCCAAAATTTTCCAATGAAGCAAAGATCACAATCAAAGATGAGAACCCTTGGCATCCTATATTGGTTTAAGACCATATCAAAGTAGATATGGGCCAACATTACAGCATCTATGATATTCAGCATAAGTGCCAATGAATCTACTTGCTAAGCTTATCAACAAAGACCACAATTGTTGTATGACCTTGGTCCGTCTTTGGTCAGGATATGATCAGATCTAAGATCAAATCTTCCCCTCAAGCTTATGGAATTGGGAGTGGTTGGAGTAATCCATTGAGTATTTGGTTGTTTACCTTGTTGCCTTGGCAACTCTCACAAGATCAAATAAGCTCTCAAACTTTTCTTGCTATGTTTGGCCACCACCATTGATGTTATAGTGTACTCAAGGTCTTGTCTACTCCCATGTGACCAAAAATTGGTAATTTATGTGCTTCTTGAAGTTAGACAAGTTGGAGATTACCCATATTTGGAACATAGATTTGATTCTCACAAAATAAAAGGCCATCTTTGAATGAAAATGTGTTGTACTTCTTGTCATGTGTAGCAAGGCAACTTTGCACTAGATGAAAAAATGGATCTTGTTGTAAAGCAATCTTGAACTCTATATGCACCTTTGAGTCTACCAACACTATAGTGATTGTTGTTATTAGGGTAGATTCAAGAAGAATCTTCAAATCAAGTTTTCATGACAAGGTATCAAGAATGACATGGAACTTTTTGGGTTTATACTCAAGTTAGATATCAAAAAATTATAATTGTTGTTTCCATTGGTGATATTGACTCTGCATGTGCTCCAAGTCTAAGGTTTGCAACAAAGGTTTGTAATCAATTTTCATTATCACTTGTTTCCCAATAGGTAATATCACCACACCTTTGTTGCATATATCATTGCAAGTTGTTCTCAATTTCAAGCAAAATAAATCCTTTTTTTGTATTTAGTTATGAAAATACAAAAGTGTTGGGATGTAATCCATTTGAAAATCCTTTTTGGAACATGACTCCAATTGCAAAGTTAGAAGTATCAAAATCAACCACATAAAGTAGTTGAGGATTATATGGTTGGAAGATGAGTCATGAAGACATGATATCCCTTAGTTTTTTGAATGATTTTCCTTGCTTGGTGGTCCATTCAAAGCTTGATGGTTTCCCCAAGAGATCAATCAATGGTGTTGTCACATGAGCAAAAAAGTGGATTAATTGTCAATAAAAACTTGCCAATCCATTAAATGCCCAAACTTCCATAGCATCCTTAGGAGTAGGCCAATTTACAATGGCCCTGATTTTATACTCTTTCATCTTGATCTCCTTCATTGAGATCTTATGACCCAAGAATGTAAATTCCTTCTGCCAAAAGGCACACTTGGACCCTAAACTTCCACTAGTGTAGTCATCTTAAGACTTCTCATATGTGGTTCTTGTGTTTTTTTTTGGTCTTATAATAAATTAAAATATCATCCAAGGAGACTATTTTGTAATGATCCAATAGCCTCTCCAACACTTGATACATTTGATCTATGAAAATGGTCAGAGCATTAGTGAACCCAAAAGGTAAAATTTCTATTCAAAATGCCCATACCTTGTATTAAAGGTAGTCTTTTGTAGATCCTTCCTATCAAAGAGAATCTACCATTAGCCACTTCAAAGATCCAACTTTGACAAGTATTATGCCCCACTTAATTGATCTAATAAGGCATCACTTTGAGACAAAGAATACATATTCTTCATGGTTTGTTTATTAAGGCCATAATAGTCAAGTAGCTCTCCAATTGAAGCTCTCCATCTTTCTTTGGTACAAAGAGTATTGGTGCTCTTCAAGGAGATGTACTATGTAATTCTTATCTTAGTGGTGTACATGAATATGTCATCACCATGCCCAATCAAATTGAGCTTTAGGACTTTCAAGCCAAGGCAGACTTAGGATGATATTATACTATAGGTGACTTATTATGAATCTCATAAACTCTGAATATTCCCTCCCAATCTTTAGTACAATAGGATGTGAAGTATTGAATGTGGAACTCTTTTTACCATCCACTATCATCAATTTAATATCCAATATTAGCTTGATAGGAATATATAATTCCTTTACTAATTGCATATACATGCAATTCCTAGAACTCCCAAGATCAACCAAAATCCTACAACCATGCTTGAATATCATACCTTGCAAGTAGATCAAATTTTCACATGTGGAGCTTTCAATCCCATTGGAAATAACGAGGCTCCCAATAAGTGGCTCAATATCTCCTATTGGTATTATTTGTTTCTTCAATCATCACGCTCCATGAACTCCATTTGGGAAATTGATTGAGGTTATCCATTCCAAAGTGGACATTTAGCAATGAAATTTCTAATTTGGTAACAATAAAAGCAACCATCATTTTTTCATAATTACTTTTGGTCTATCATGCCAAGTGATCTCCATTGGATGGCATCAATCTCCATTGGTGCCGGCTCATCTACTCATACTAGGTGTGTTTGCAAGTTCTATGGATGTCTAAGTTGGGACCAATTTGTGGTAGCTAAGGAGTCAAAACACTCAGATATTTGCAAGCTTCTTCTTGATGCTTTGGTTCATGCATTGTTACTTGTAATTTGGTGTGTGACTTCAAATCTCTCATAAACAATCCAAAGCTTCACCTTCTTGTATGTTTGGAATAAACATCATGGTGTTTTAGAACTGAGAAATATAATTTCTCACCAAGCAAAACTACCTATCATGACATTTGTAGCACCAAAGCTAGTTTACTTGGACATTGGAGTATTAGTCTTGGTAGTCATTGTAATATTAATAGTTGCTCAAAGGTTACTTAGTGGAAGTCAGATTTTTTTGTTAGGGTTACTAATCATGCTATTGGAACTACCATTAGTCACACCATTTGCATCATTAATTGTGCCATCAACAATGCTATTAGGATTGGAGTGGTAGGTCAAGTCCAAGGGATATACCTTCAAAGTGTAGCTCCAAAGAGCTCACTTCTTTGATATTGAGCCTTTGAGTTTTTGGCTATGGTGTACAAAGTCCAACAAGCATCACTTGAAATCTCTTAGCTAGAGTGGGTGTGGCTTGATAGTGTAATCAATGCTTGTTGTTGGTAGTTTCTTTTGAGTGATTGACTTTTTATCCAAGTTTGAGTGTGAATTGAATTGATTATTGTCGCACTTTATAGTTTATGTATGAGTTCTGTATGAGTTGTGTTTCTATAGTATATTATGTTATGTAGCATGCATGCTTTGTAACAATGTATATATGGATGACATGCCAATCATTCTTGTATAGCTTGTGCAACATTTATGGCTTGGAATTGCTCAATGATTGCACTCTTAAGGTCTTCTCACATCAAAATTGGAGCAATAAACTGCCATTGGGTTTGCTCCACCCAAAATTGTTGTAGTAGTTTTTAGGAGGATTTATCTTTATCATTTAGGAGATTTATGGCTCCAAAGTAACATTCACAATCAAATGCAAAATTCTCTATTGCACCTAATAGATACCTTTGGTTTTGGGAATCAAACTTATCTTCTCCTTCTTGAAACATTCTTCTCTCCAATTGCTCATGTCATTGATCCTCACAATCTCTCTCTTCCAACAATTGACTAAGATGCTCAATTTGTTACTACATAATAATGGTAATTTAGACATTGCAGCCATGACTTCTACTCTTCCAACTATCTACTTTTAATTATCTAGGTTAATACATAGATGCAAAATTTACACTACTCTCCATAAGTTACAATTGTAAATCAATGACTCATCAGATAAGGTAACCACATTCAAAAAGTCTTGGCTTGAGCAAGAAATGATGAACTACTAGAAATGGTACTCTTGTAGCACATGGATACAAAAATCCCAATGGTTTGGAGGAGACTAATTAGGGGTCCATAGATTCCATCCATCCCATTGTTGCTCTAATACCAAGTAAAAAACCAAAGAGAGAAATAGGAGAATGGAAGATCAAAATCAAAAGTTACATTGAAAATACTTAATTGAAGGAAACTCCAAATGCCTATCATGAGCTTTGGCCTTGGTATTTATATGCTACTTAGGTATGAGGTTCTCAAGAAGCTTCCAACAAATGTTCTTTCTCAAAGTTAGAATTCTTGAAATGCAAGCTAAATTAATCATTTACTTGTTGTGTAAGCTAAGCTAGCCATCGCCTTGGTGTACAAGTTACCCAATCCTAGAAGATTCTTAAAAGCTTCTCATCCCAAAGCTTCCTATATGCTTCTAGAATGTTCTTAGAATTCTCATGTTATGCTTCCTCTTTTCTCTTATATGTAGGTGTTTCTATTAGTGCATTGGCTTTTACTAACTCCATATTATTACATTAGAGCTAAACTAGAGTATTATCAATTAAGAAGGATCAAATAAAGTATACTAGTATATACTCAAAATCATCAAGTAAGCTAGATAGATCTCCATGCAGAGAGCCTTCACTCTTATATTCTTACTATATGGCTCCTTGAATATGATTCAAATGTATAATCCTTTGTAATCTTTAATGAAGTTATAATTTGAATCTTCTTTAACATTACCTTGTGAGTGAGTTATAGTTTATATCTCTTGATTTATTAAACATTTGAGATTGAAGTTATTTTTTCTATTTAAGATATCTCTTTAGTCATAGTGTTTAATAGTTCTTGTATCATTTGCTTTCTTGATGTTCAATCTACTCTCATCTAAAGCTAATTTTATCTCTTTTGTTTGTTGGAAAAAACTTTGTATGATCCGCATTCCCTTTCTAAGGTTTCTAGCTATTGTACAATACAATGCAAGCTAGCAATACAATGTGATAATTCTAGCTATTGTACCTTTAAGTAAATTCATGAGTACTACCAAAAATGAATGAGAATTAAAAATATTTTAATGCTTATCTTCACCATATCTAATTTTGCATGCTACTTTTGATACAATAGTAATAAATATCAACTCAAGTGTTCAAATTTATAATTGGATATTTTTTACATTCATCATTTAGAATAGAATGAAATTAGTAAAATTCTATCATCATTGGAAGTAAGCACCAAGTTACCACTAGTATTTTGAGGATCAAGCTCGTGACAAGTATGTATGAAAATTCTTATTTAAAGACATGCATGTCTATAAACAGTATTGTAATGCAAGAATTGTTTAGGAAAGAAAGTCAAGGATTCTATGATCATTGAGGATATGGTATATTCCTTGATGATCCATTTGCTTCACAGTCATATATCTTTCATATAAATTTCATCCTCAATAGAATTAATGAAATTTTACCTGAAATGATAATGATTTGATACCATTATATTTTAGGCATAAATCATGATTTATCCAAATGAACTCCAACTTAAAAGTAGTGTCTTTAAGGGTCTCAATCTCTTAAATATTAAATTATAATTACAAAGGCCAACATCATGCTTCATAACTATATTCAAAAGGTAAGGTGCACTTAAGAGTCAATCTTTTTTCTTTATATATTAAAGTTCAACCATCACTTGTAATAACAATCCTTCACATAAATTAATGAGGTGGTATATGAGACAAAAACATATTTTACAAGTCTTGAAAAAATATTTCATAAGATTTAGTCAAAGACTTCACATACAAGCTCTTTTATTCTACAATATCTTCAACTAGATAAGAACTCTAAAGTTATGACTAAGCAAACATGGCTATTTAAATGAAGAAGAAGAAATTAATGAATGCAAGAGCATGCTATTTGTGGAAATAAGTCTTCCTAGAGTTTCATGGGAAGCAAACAAGCTTTATATTTTATTATATAGATATCAATTATATACAAAAAGATATTCTTCCATCTCAATTCAAGTTAAAATATAAGGCATCTGTCATTTGACCTTCCTTGTCTAATGAAATAATTTTTAATATAGTTTTAGATTGAATAAGTTGGAGCAAAGTACCACTCTTTCCTCTTTTAAGAACTATAGAAGTTATTTTATACATCTGGTGCTAGCCAAAACTAACTTGCTTATCCTAGATTATTGCCTTCTTGTATATAACAAACTATTTGTAAAATATGATGTTACAATAGTAGACCCTTTAATCTTTGCCTTCTTGTCTATCAAGTTGAGTTGCTTTTAATATGCTTTAGGTTGTGTAAGTTGGAGCTAAGTACCACAATTTTCTCCCTTAGAAATTGGTTCATTTAGTTGGTGGTAGCCATAATGAATCAACCATACCTTGCTTGCTCTATATCTTACTTTCTCATTTATCAATTTGAACTATTTGTTTAATATGATGTTACATTTATGAACTTTCTTAAATTATTTTCTCTTTCTTGTTAGCAACTTAAACCATTTGTTGAATACAACGATAGTGAACTCTTTGGACTAGAAAATTAAGTACTTGAATAGAGAGTTTATATATATATGAACTAGAACTTTCCACTTTAAATAGAAAGAGTGTAATACAAACTACATTGTTTTTTAACCTAAAATTAAAGAAGATGTCAATAATAGTTTATAATTCTATTGCTTATTTCTATAGCTAGTATTTTAATTGCCCAGATCAAGTCAAAGGATGGATAAAACATTTGTTTTTCAAACAAACGTTAATTGATTTTAACATGAGTAATTTTCTATTTTCAGTAATAAGGTTAAATTTTTATGGATAGTTCACAAGCTTTGCTTATGAATGAAAAGGACTTCAAAGGTCTTGCTCAAATTCTTATCTCTTCTTAATTTCTTTATTTTTTATATATCTAAACACTTCTAGGAATTTATCTTATAAATCTCCCTAAACATAGTTATGGTGAGGCTCTAAATAAATTCAATAATTTATATTCTTTGAAATGATGAAAAAATGTTAAAAAAATATTAGTGAGAAAATTATCTAGTCCAAGAAAAGGGAAATAATTTACAAAATAAGATATTGACAATAGAGTATATATAATATTTTGCCATGTTTCACATTGTTTTGTCTTTCAATCCTTCAGGTCATAACCGAGTCAAAAACATGTTCTCCTTTGCATAGGCATATTTTTAGAACTTTGAATTATATCATGTAGTTCCAATGAGAAATTTACAATACAAGACTCTAAAAGAATTTATCTTCAAATATTATTTTTAAACGGCTGCTTAGGAGAACACTTAAATCTAATTTTGATTCTTTTCTTGAGACCTATAAGCTTAGAGTTTGAATTTATTTGCAATCAAGTTATCGACAAACTTTGGATAAGCTCACAAAAGCACTATTGTAGAATTCTATAGAGCTAAAAGTTACAGTATTCAAGAAATTTGTTAGGATACTCTACGGATACTCAATACATCAGTAGGAACTCTTCATATAACTTAGTTTTTGGTCCATCTCTTCAAGTTCATCTGCAAGTTCTTGCTCATCTCGCCCTTCTATCCTCTTTACTTATCCTTTCAGATTTTGGTTTTATATAATGTAAGTGTGTGTCTCATATCGTTTAACGACCTCTTTGATTAAAATAAGTTCTAACAGCAATAGTTCAGTAGAAAAATATTAATAACCTATGCAAAACTACATGTATATTTTATTATTATTTTTATATATTATATAAAACTTTCCTTTTTTAGTAGTATAAGAGTAGAGAGAGGAGAATACAAGAGTGAAGGGATATATTAAGAAACAAAGAATGAGTGGAGGAAAATGGAATCCATGGTTAATGTAAAAACTGATTGAGGTAACCTTTCAAAGCAAGTCACTCAAATCAACATGATTTCAAGTAGCATACACTTTTTACGTAATGAATTATTTGTCCTTATAAGCTATATTAATAAGCTTGTATACTTCTTAAAGTTTAAATCTCTTATTATTTTTTCTTTTTCCCACTTCCTCCATTTGAATCTATTATTTAAGAAGGTCTCTATTTTGAATAAAATATAGTTAATATTAAAAAAAGTATCTAAAATACAATCTTTCCCCAAAATAATTGAGCTTGGAACATAATATATTTTGAATATAAGTTACTTGAGTAACATCATAGGTGTTTTCTGAATAAAATAAATTTAATATAGACTAAGATTGATCAAGTTAAAATGTTACAAAGGTCTACTTTAGAAATTAAATGCATATGTTTCAACTCTAAATATTCATAATTTTTCAGATTATAACAGTCAATGTTTAAATCCTAAATCTCAATGAATTAAAAAAAAATTAATGAATTTTTCTATATTTAATAATGATATAAAATATTTAAATTTTAATTTGTTTAAATTCTAGTAAGATAAAGCGTTATGAATAAAAAAAATTAAATATTTTCATCTCTTTATATAATTTCAAAAGAAATTTCAGTAAACGTACATTGGTTTGAATATACAATGATTTGATAGAGATATTGTTATTATCATCATTATCTATTATGGTTGTTTCGCTTGAGCAAGATTGCAAAATAACACTTATGTTCTATTATATTTGCTCTTTATTTTGATTCCATCTTGTGATTTTTCTATAATAGCAGGATTGCAAGATTGTACTTGTAATATTTTGCTACTCTTGTATATTTTTAATGATATAATAACCTGTATATCACTAAAAGTATATTTTTAAATGTTTAAATTATATAATAATATTTAAAAATTTAGAAATATAGATATATTAATTGTAAATTTTAAAATATAATTCTTAATTTTAAGTTGGAACAGTCCATAAATATGTAAAAATAAAATAATCTAAAGATAATATGTCTCTAGTAGTTTATTGGGAACTTGTAATTTAAGGAGAAGATATATGATATATAATATATACTATAAATATGATAAAAATAGAATAATAATCTTATTAGAGATATATTTATATTATATATTTAAGTATAAAATAATATCATTAGAGTACTGCAAAGAATAATAGTACGATAAGTGAAATTGTTGTATTTTCTCCATCCACAAAAATCATCTAATTATATCTCAATTTCAAATTATAGAGAAAACTTTTAAATCTAAATCCACGGTAACAGTGGCAGGGAGTGAGATTCTATATCTCAAATGTCTTAAGAAGATATTGACACCAATACAATCTATTACAACAACTCATCGTTCTAGGAGAGTAAAACTGTTAAATTGCGCTTGTTTGTTCTACGAGAGAAAGATTGAAATATTGTACTTTTTGCTTTCTATTATGGTGTCTTAATAGTGTCATCTACTTGTAAGTACAACACTTTAGGTAGTTTTCCTTACCCGTGGAAATTATCTTTTCAATTTACATCAGAGTAATAATGAAATTTGTATGTTCTTGCTAAAAAATGTTCTTATTAAAGGATCAATGCACCAACTAAGTTCAGTGCACATCAAAGGTTTGAAGAACATCTCCATACCACAACTTTATTTACTTTCAGATCAAACTATGTACTATTCAGCAATGTTTGGATAGATTCTAATTTTACAGCTGGATTACGGTTCTCACTGAAATCTAACCCATCTACTTGAGTCCCTTTTGCAACTAGTCTACCCTTGATTGAGTAATGAGTAATTTGCAAAGTTCGAAGAATTGATGATCCTTGTGGTTTCACTAAGTACTCTTCATTCAAAACTTGTTCACATTTGCATAGAGCTCTATCTCTCATTCGTGGAAAGCATGAATACAATTCAAGTTTAGTAATAATCTAATACAAAGGATGCCTTACCATTTTTGTTCTTGGTAGCTCAGGCGGTCTAGAGAGTTATACCTGAATCTCCTTACTTCTCAAAACCATAAATTAAATTTACTTGCTCTTCTCACATTCCAGTTAAGTATTTCTTTTTAATAGTAGTATCATGGAATTCCTCAGTTGGAATTTATATGTCAACATCAGCTTCACTTTTGCTTGTCACTTCGTGGTTCTAAGTCTCCCTTTTAAAGATCTATATACGCGGAAATCTCAAGAACATCCACTTCGAATTCCATGCTACTTTTGCTTATGACTTCCAAGTCTCCCTTATATAGATTTTTATACTCACACATCTCAATAGTCTCCACTTCAAATTCTACACCATGTACACTACTTAAACGTCTCCTTGACATATCGATCTCCTTCTCTGCTTGCATTAGATACAAATGATACAACCATGTTATATACTAAAAATTCCTTTTTTAATTTCAGTATAGATCAACTTCTTGAACTAGATCTATACTCGTGATGCATTAGTTTGAGAGATAATCTTATATCAGTTTTAGATCCAAATATTTGGATTTACAACTTCTTAATCTACATGTATGTTCAATATAGTAATTATTATATTACGTCTTAATAAAGGGTTGCTGGGATACAATACTGCTGTCGCTGGTCGCTTGGGAAGGATCCTCCAAAAGATCTTGTTTCCAGGTACAACTAAGCTGCAGCTGCTTTATAACTTTTACTTGCTCCAATAATATCTCAAGCTTGGTAGTGAAGTTGTTTAGTGATTTGAGATTGCTTCAAAAAACCTCTACATTAGTTGTAAAATTAGCATTATGCTTGTGCTATTTTCTGCCAAGATCAACTATATTGTGATCAAAATGTAATTAGACTACCTTACAAATTACCAGATTATTGAAGTAAATAGTAATGTGGATGTTGACATAACGAGAGTCCCAGTCAACACGTACGTTTCACTCGCTCTCCTGCATCTGTAGGCTTCAATATCATCATCTGAAATTGAAGGGCGTATTTTCTTTCATTGGAGCTTACGACATCTTCAAAATGGATTGGATGATCTACCATGCAGAATGTTGGAATGTTGAAATCTCAGCTTACTAGATCCCAATATTATTTGACTACTAAACCAGTGGGAGCTCCTGATTTTCACTCAAACTCGCTTGCAATCCATATTCTTGTGTTTTGGACAGATTGTATAAGATTATCCGAACATATCATGCGTTCATATACCTGTAAAACTAAAGTCCAGATATGATTTAAGTGTGATTAGAAGATCGTCGATATTTGTATGTCGTATAGTAAATTTGGTCATTGTGCAGCAGAAAGGCATATCTTTCAGAGGCATCGAAGTTTGGTGGTGTGCGTGTTTTTCGGACAATGAACATCTGTCAATATCCACTTTCCCTGTCGTCCACGCGGTTGGATGCATGTGATGTATCAGTGGTAAAATAAGTATGAATTCGCGAAAGTCAATTCGTATGATGATCACCGGCTTCACTGATGATTATCGTACTCGCCAATGTGCACAAACAAACATAGTGATCAGGTGCCATCGGCGCTTTCTCTGCTGGATTTCCGCTTTATAATCATCCTCCAATGGCAACGTTGCAGAATTTCTTATTTCAGAATTTTATTTTGAAAGATCGCTTGGGAAGGATTAGTTTACCAAAGTTCGAACATTCTGTTAACCTCGAGCTCGGACACAGGTGTCATCAGGACTCCAACCAGATCGTCCCACTCTTAGATCTTCTTCGACAGAATCGATTTTGGCGTTCATGTACAGCTCCCAGGGAACGCTGGTTTTAGAAGCATCTTTGTCAGCTCTTGTTGTAAGGATGCAATTGAGCCATAAGGAAGAGGGCAATGACGTAAAAAGTTGAGGACTCTGTGCAGGAGTTGTCAGGGCCTTTGATGTTGAGGAGACTCACGAAAATTGTATCGTTGCCCGAACGCATTTACTGCCGAATCACATCACCTTTGCTACACTTCAGGGACAGAAAGAAACGAGTGCATTCTCATGCTTTCTATGATTCCATGAGATCAAAAGTGAGTCCGGATTCAGGCTCAATGTGAAGAGTAGGATCAGGATTTGCGCGAGTGGCTTGGCTTGTTGGTTCTTCATAAATTTTACTTGAGGAGCGCCTAGCTTACGGGGTTTGGCAAATCTTGCAAATTCAGTCCAGTGAATCTTTGGGGCGTGAAAATCACTCTGAGCCAATTTGGAGACAGCGATTTCTCTGATGAAATTTTCAACTGGTGTGTTTCAGATCCCGAATCCGTAACGAAACGGAGCAAGCTATTTACAAGTCTCGGGAAGTCGTCACGCTTATCATCCTGTTGATCAAACTTTTATCAACTCTATTACCTTCTTCCCAAGTCATGAGGTCGTCATTTATGTACATTCTGTCACTTACATACGCTTTCAATTTAGACCTCAGGCTCTAGTCTACACTTAAAGACAGTTAATATTTACAGGCCCTGATGGTAGCAACAGGAGCTCTCCTTACAGTCGAGGTGGAGATTGGGCATCGAAAATGCACTGCATCAAGATCTAGAATTACTTCATCAGCGAACTCAGTAGACAATTCCATAATGCTGAAGCAGCCGATCGGCTTCACGAAGCCCGCTATGGTAAGCACCATGAACGGTGGAGTAGTAGTATCGGTCCGTGGCTTCTCCAGCGAAAAGTAGCTGCAAAGGATGGTTTTTAATCCCACCAGCTGTAGCAGATGCTGCTTCAAGGATATTGCCACCACTGGACGCGGGCAACGGCTCGGCCAACAAGTCAATATCGTCGCATGTAGACCCATTTTTAACGTAGCTGTAAGAACCTCGGAACAAAGGATTCGTGCCCCATTTGCTCCTGGCCAGTCCTTTACAGACCCCTCGCGGGAAGTCAAATTTAGCCAGCGTGTCTGTGATCCCCTTGGCGATATCTTCGTCTGTCTGTGCCTCCGACAAAAAAGCCTCGCTCCCAGCAAACCAGGCCACGAGCACATGGGACTTCTTATTGATCGGGTAGATGGAGAAAGTCTTCCTCAACCAGGCAGGAACTACTACACCTTCTCCCCCTCCACCGCCGACTCCTGCCTGCCGTTGCTGTTGTTCTTGCTTCAAAGAAGTGGCGGAAGATTCAGAATCCGAAGGCATGACCAAATGCAAGGCTGTATGGTCACCTCCATCAGCTGGGTCCATTTTTATGAACACTTTGTTCACCAATCCGAAACCAAGGTTGGCAATGGAGTTTAACTTCCACTTGGGTAAAGCCGGTTGGAAAAGACCACCATCTATCAGGATCTCCGATGATCCGTCCTCTGCAATTGAGGGGAGTGGAGAATCCTTGGCGTATGAATTAATATTGGCTGACGGGGAAAGGGTAGCTGCTTTCAGTACCCCGAGTGAGCAGGTCACCAAGACATGATCAGCCTGTTCCATGGACCCGTCCTCGCAGTGGATGTTGACAGGAAAATTGGAGGTGTTCAGGTTCCATTCGATATTTTTTACCTTCTTCTTGAATTGAATGGATTGCTCAGGCAACACCTTGCATAATTCCTTTACCACAGTTAGGTATCCCTTGCTTATCGTTTGATGTTCTCCACCATATTCCTTGTACTCTCGGTACCCAGACACGTCCAATTCGTCCAGACAATCAGCACCGGTGACAACCCGTTCAAGAAACTCCTTACTTCTGAAAACACCTTCGGCTAGTCTGCAGGTCTTCTCGCCCCAGGGAGCAGATTCAGATGTTCCTTGTCGCCGTTGGATGATAAATTTTTCAAGTCCATTTCTCAGAAAGGCTCCAATACTTGGAGAATTAACAACCTCGGGAAGATCAGATTCTTTGACTTGATCGAGCAAGTCGTTAAACAAGTCAACGACCGGTTCGGTGGTATCATCATCCACATCCACCCCCTCCTCGGTCCGCACCAGCTCGTCTCGGAGAAATCCACCCTGGCCTTCCCAAGGCTTGTCTCCCCCATCCATTGCATTAATTCTTGTGGCGAGTTTGTAGATAGGACTGCCCTCAATTCCGTGAATCCAAGTCGCCCCGAATTCCATCCGCTCGCCGTGAAACTCAGACGAGTGAATCCGCCCTCCGATTCGCTCACTCGCTTCGAGAATAGTCAGCTGGAGTCTCCCGTGCGCGAGATTCTGCAATCTCTGTGCTGCAGCTATACCCGCCATGCCTGCCCCCACAATCACTATGCGGGGAAACCTGGTGTTCATCACAGGCGGGAACGCCATTATCTCTCTCACCTCAATCAGACAACAACAGCAGATACACAGACGGATGACAGATGGTACTCAGACACCACTCTATCAATCTCCACTCACTCGCTCTCACTCTCCCACACTGTGCCGCTCGCTTTGGTTGATGTATTATAGAGGTGGAGAGGTCAGCACAAGGAGTCTTAAGAGTTTGATCAAACCAATCGGATAGAGTGAGGAAGGAGGCACCCCAACATTTACACCAGTGCGAGTCACGGAGCAATCGAAGTTCGATCGACCGCATTAGATCACTTCCCATGCACTACCACTACCTCCTCTCTCGCAAGAATCCCGAGAAGCCTCAGGAGCAGCATCACCGCATTGCACACTGTAGCACACTCATCCCACGATCGAAACAACCGACGGCCGCCGTCCAGTCTTCAGGGAACTCTTCCCGATAACCTTCTACCGCGTGTCCCTTACTGCAACCGTAGTTCTTGTGCTACCGGGTAAATTACAAAATTTGCGGTCTGGTCCGTATTTCACCATTTCTTTAGCGAATGTTCGCGGAAATGCTCTGTAAACCACCTGCTTTAGCATCGACGAGTCTCACAATCAAAACCGGGAATGTCCAAATTCACCGGCATGAGCTGTAGCACGTGTATCCTCGCCTTCGCCGTCGCCGTCCCCCATCATCTCCTGTAGAGGGAAAGTGTACAGTAACACTGTGACGGGGACGAAATGACTGTCTACGCCGTCATATCTACATGGTTGTCGATGCCGTTGTTGTAGTAGTTCTTCGTGCTCCTTCTCCGCAGACAGAAACTCCCGGCCCAAATAATATCGGCGCAGACCAACAGCGACGACTGGAATGGAATAGTAGAGTAGAGTAGTGTAGAGTAGAGTAAAGTGGAGTCCGCTTTCTGACCTACTGCCGCTTTGCCTTTCCCCTCCCGCTGCTCTGCTGTTCACCCCTAAGGATTGTAGCCGGCCCGGCCCCATGCAGAGCTCAGCATCCTTCGCCCGTCCTGTGCTGCATGGAACTGCAGTACTTCTATGGCGTTCTGTTTAGTCATTATAGTCACTATGGAGACACCAACCTCAATACAATTTCTACTCATTAAAAAATTGATGCATGCAAGTGATTTATCCTCACGCTCTATTTTTTCAAAACAATATATGTTCTCCCCATTTCTCCCAATGTAATGAAGTCTCCTCTTTGTTATTCCATTCTTTTTTAAGTCTCTTCTATCGCCAAGAAGGTTAACATACGGAGTTGGACTCCCGCATGCGATTGGTATGATCTCAACGTGGTGGCTAACAATTCCTAAGTTATCATGCGGATTTACTTGGTGGGTATTGGGCATATTCTGCTCAGAATAAATGCGTGTATCGTGTTTGTCGAGAAGCATGCAGTAATTTTAACTGCAATTATAATAAGTTTGTAGCATATAGTGTTTCTGATCATTCTGTCCTGGAATTTTTGTGCTCGTCTTAGATTTCCATCCCTCGAACTCTTCTCACCCATAAAGCAAGCAAGTTACATGGTTTGAGTAGTTGAAGTGATTTCTCATCTACGAGTTCCTCGTTCTCTTATCGAGTATTGACTATGGAAGGCCTTTCGTGTGTTAAAATTGACCACGAAAGACATCCCACAGCCATTCGTGGTGAATAATTCCCCTGATGTGTTGGTTTCTCTTTTTTAAAGTGGTGGGTAGGTTGTAGAATTTCTTGTCATTGTCATCTCAAGGCTGGTCAAATATGATTCTATGTATAGCTTGCTCTTATAAACCTATATGGAAAAGCAAATTTTGGAGAGAGAGAGAGAGATATTTATTTATCTATCTATCTGTTTATTACAAAGAGATCACTTGCAAACCATGGAAGAAAATATATTTCTATATGATTTCTATGAATGTATATGCTTCATGCCCAAACAACCATCCCATCACAAAAGTGTCGATTTTTGTGATTCTCCAAATCTCGAAACTCAAATTCGTGTTATACAAAACAGTGAGCAACTCGGGTTTTTTTTTAGTCTACTAGCCATATAATAAGATAATAATAATATATGTTTCCTACTGTCAAAAGGAAAAATAGTAACCTCTAATAACTTGACTCATTAAGAAAGTCGAATTCAAAGGAACATGAAACAAGTGTGCAGTTTCTTTTTGCGAGCCAAAGAATGTGGAAGAGTCTTTTAAAGCTCTTCAAGACCGACGAAAGATGCATTTCCTTGCGAGAGAAGAGGAGAGCGTATTGCCACGATTTTTCCTATCTTGACTTTGGAAAATAATGGAACATACGAAGAGTGTGCAATTTGGGTCCTTATCCACACCACTCACGGAGGTAATAAAAAAAGAATAATGCTTATGGCCACAATATATCGAAACCTAGAAAATTCAAAAATGGAAGGAACATAAGAGAAGTGTGCCATTGACTATTATTGCGGGAAATGTAAAAAAAGGAAATATGGAGAAGTGTTTTGATCACTTGGGGATCAAAGAAAAGGTATACATTAAAACCCATAAGGAAAGGAGAGTTTAATGCCACCATTCCTCCAACCTAAACACTGCAAAAACAATGAATCATTGGAGAAGTGCGTAGTTCCGTTATTTGTCCACTGCCATTGTAAGTAATAAATGAGAAAAGAAGGATTTAATGACATCGATAAAGAAGAGAAAAGACTGGGTCATGCTTTGTCCAGCCTCAAAAATTCAAAAACTAAAGAAAATTGGCAACAGTGTGGTGGATCCACTGCCCTGTACTTCCAACAAGAAATCTTAAAGTAAAGTAAACCTACGGTCTCACTTCTGGTCAAATATGTCAGAACAAAGAACGGAGAAGTTCAATAAACGTGCGCTAGCTAAAAGACCCGCTCTGGAGGGAAAGATTAAGATGAGTAACACATGCTATACCATATCAATAACTGTTGGTATGGAAATAGAGCTTAACTATCCTATCCCAGATTGAATGTTACGAGAAGTTGTAGTACTCTTGAAAGGAAACTACTTTGATTATAGATGAACTTAAGACTGCACTTTTATAAATGTAAACAAGGTTGAGATTTGTATAATGATAAGTAACATACAAAGAGATGGGTCCTGATGGGCTTTTCCTAGTCTGGGTGGAGGGGACACTTCCATTTGCAACTGTGACTGGAATATGTCCTTGATCAATGAATCTCGTTAAAACCTTCACTCGAGATTCAATGTCTGTTTCATACACTGCCGTTGTTGAGTTCATCATTGGCATGATAGGATCTCGTTAATTTGCTTCTGAGACTGGAAGCAACGATCGAGAGAGGAACGTTGCCATGGCCAATATGAGAGTATGACAAAGAGCAACCAGAAGACAGAAAAAAATGGAAAGCAGATTCGTAGGCTCGGTTGGAACCATGTTATTGCTGGAGCGGCGTGTAAAGCATGCTATTCCTACTGGCTGCTGCTTCTTAGCGGGCATGATGATGGACGGATGATAAGCTTGTCGAGCACACAGAGGCCTCAAAGACGTCTTCAAGTCAGTAGGAGGTGCTCAGAAATTTCCACGGCACACATTCAGTAGGGATGGAATCATTCAGCACTTGGAAAGAATTTAGCCTTAAGTTGTTGTGAATGTATGGAGGGAGTGCAAATGAGCTGGTACTGTAGTAGAGTCATTTATAGTCCACTCCGCTGAGTTGCTTTTCTTCTCTTCTGTTTTAATCTGTTCCAGTTATGGTAGTGACTAGTACAATGCTTGAACTCATGATGAGAAAACTGGTGGGGAACAAAGAAAGCGTGGGCGGCTCAGATGGACTGGAAGAACATATATCCCATTTTCTGTAATTTCCTTTCATTACAATGCATGGTTGAGATTATAATACTATGACCTAGTCCAACAGTCGATATGGGATTGGGAGTGGAGGGATGGATGAGATTTCGGCGTGTTTCAAGTTGTTTGTGAGTAAAGTTTAAACTTCGAGGATTTGTGAGCTACACTGTTTCTAGTTCGACAACTGACTTGTGACAACTTAAAATTGTGAGCTCAATTGTCGGTAAACTTACGAGGCCTAGGCTACAACAGTGGACTAATTGGATAATGCTTTTGGCTAATACAGTCGGAATCAGTGGTGCGTTTCATATGCGTGGAGCTGCCGGCTAAGCTCTAGTGCTGTTCTGTCCCTGGTTGACAAGCGTACACACTGGGTGTGTTGTGGCTTCAACTTTCACTGAAGCCGACGCTTCCATGACAGGTTTGGGCGTGATCGAAAGGATTAGAAGATTGAGCTCCAGTTTGGGTGAATGATCTACTAGTAACGGGTAGAATAGTAGGCTACTGGGATAGATTGTGTGCTTGATGGCGCCTAATCACATGTAAGGAGTGCAGCGTGGTGGGCTGCGGTAATGCTGGTACCATTTCAGGTCCTTGATTGTGACCAAACTATGATGTCATCCTAGTGGGCGATTATAGAAGGGTTTATTTATTAGGGGGAGATAGATTGTAACTAATTTACTCGGGAATGCAGTACACTGGTGTTCGTCTCTTACTGGTAAAGGTGCGAGAGTGGGCTAATGGGACAGATTGTGTGATTCCTTTTCTGGGAACAAGTGTGCCACACTCGTCGACAAGCGAAGAAGACTGCGCTTGTTGGGAGCAGTGGAAGACTTTCAGTACTGCGACAACTTTGTATGTTCTCCTACCTCAATTATCTCTTATCTAATCTGACAAATCATGATTACTTAAAGTCAATTGGATGGGCTGAAGGAGGGTCCAGATAAACTTCGACATGAGGATATGACATGGATCACGCTTGAGAACTTGGTATACGTAGATGTTGTAGGCTTGATTGTGTGGAACTTACCTGGGGAGTGATGTTCCCATGGTGGAAAACGCTCTGTCCCCGGTAAGACGATCAGCAACTGTCAATCTGACCACTTCCATGATGGTGTTCCCTCACCCTCGGCACACTTGACCCTACAACGTCTGGCACCAGTTCTCTGGTGCAACCAGCAAACTAAATTGGCACGTGAACTCCATTCTGGACAAAAGAAACTTGCAAGGGACCTGTTCATGAAGACTCGGAAAGACGTGGTTGTCATGTGAGAATGATAAGTGATCATTGCATCTTAACATGGTTGAGATTCAGCCGATACATTTCCGGAACAAGGAGCATCACCATCAGAGTACACAGGAGACTAAAGTGTATGTCTGCCCAATAGAAGAGGGTTTGCTTTTGATTCTCCGGGCTCGTCTCGTTGACATGTAGACCAGTGGTTGTCAAAATTGCTTGGGATGTATGCCATGGATGAGCAGCGTATGTTCTTAAAATCTGAGGCACGCTACCCTCCCAGATATGTGCAACGCGAGTTGAACACACCATCAACAATGGCCGACAAACACATGCAGATAACGACTCAGCTCCAGATAATGGAGATATGAGGTTAGGTTACACTCACAACCACTATTTCGTTCAAGGAATTTCCTGTTTGCTGACATTCTTAAAAAGTTAATAAGCGGATATGAAAGTATCAGTTAGCCGGATGTGTGAGCCACGTCAATATGTGAAATTAAGGCAGGACCTCACCATAAGCGGATTTCAAAGTATCTCTCGACCGGTCTTGTTAGCCACATCGATATATGGAATTCAAGGTCACTCATCGATTTTCGTGTCCCAATAAACATTTGGTTTCGTGAACATGGAGATCAAAGAGTTCACGCCCTCGCTCTCATTGAGAGTGAACACGACAGAAAAACTACGAATCAACTCTTGTGCCAGACATGAACACAGATCTGTCTCCAAAAGTCCATACAAGGGAGAGCCTGACAGCACCCCTAGAGGTCTTAGGGACCTAGCAGGGACATAACTTGTCTCCTATACTCCAATACTTGCAGGAGGAAATGGTAACAAGTCTGGTATTTCAGCCAGTCAAAGTTTACCCCTTGATTTCACATTCTGAATTCCTCACAGGACTGTTAAGCTTGTACGGTGGTAACTGGTCCCCGAGATCGAATCAAATGCTGTCACGCAACTTTACTCATTTCTTCCAGAAGAACATGTAAACTACTGTACATGGAGTAGCGCCTTGGTTGGAATCTTTGCTACGAGGATACACGTCATTTCCTGGCTTCTATATACGCTTGTATGGGCTCGGTTCACTTCATGGCCGATGATGACTTGAGATGGACCTCTTCTGCACGATTATCTTTTCTTGAACAAGTAGTGCGATACACCCCACTCTTCTCCGTTGTTGTAAGCGAACATCTCGGCCACTGCCATAAAGAAAGTGCGCCAGTTCACAACCCACTTGGTAACTTCTTTTTCTCCGTATGTAGCAGCAAAAATAGACCGTACAGTCTTTATGTTGGCATCCATTCTTTTGAGCCACTCCTCACTGCAGATATGAACACATTAGACAGCAAACGAACATAAAATTTAGTCAAAACATGTCGTTCGGACATTTCAGAGTAGGAGGGAAGAAATATGATCACTCGAAAATTTTTCCTTTGAGCCGTTCTAATAACGTCGCAGACCATGTCATTTTTAAGCTTTCATCAGTTGAAACTACGAAGGTCCATTTCTCTTCAGAAGAGTGGTTCAGCGGTTAACCTTGTTTGTGCATAGTGTTTTCCGTTTACTTTCCAATGGTTCTCGATGGATACATCATCCTGCAGATAGTGCCAACACATGTAAAGCATTTACCATATTGCATATTCTTTTCTATTCGGCAAGTAGGACAAAACGGGTTAATAACTTTCAGAGAAGATAGCCTGTAAGCGTAGCAGTGTAAGGTTGTGCAATATCCTCACGTTTCTCTACATAACGTCAGTAAATTTCCAACGAACGACAGGACAGCAATAAGTGGACAGGTTTCGACTCTCTTCTACAAAAAGGAACGAAACGAAATAAGAAATCCAGTTCACTCGCTATTTATCTTATTATTTATCAGACTTACTTGAAAATACAGTAGAAGTGTATCAGCTGGCATTGTACCACCGGAGAAAAAATTTCTAGTCATCCAGTCTGTCTCGTCCACATTCTGCCAAAGAGACATGTCCCGTCACAAGCATATCATACATAAGGCTTTACAAATTCAAAACAACTTCTCTTATCTAACTAAGAAATTTCTTTCATGTCCTGATGGTTCATCGGAACATGAATAAATTTTAAGGCTTTCGAAGGTATAAACTTACCTCAAAGTGATACGCAGCAAGTTTGTGACGAAAAATATGGATAAACAATAATGAGTTAGGGTTCATCCATGAGGAGATCTTCTTCAACAGCTTCTGATAGTTTTTCATATGCTGCAGTCGAGTGGATATTGCGGTATTAGCACATGACAGAAGGGCAATATCAGCAAACATGGCAATATTTTAGCATGTGACAGGTGAAACGAAAAGAGTCTGCAGCATGCAAAGAGAAAAGAAAAAGAGGATTGAATTCTCAAAGTTCACCTCAAACATCTCAATAGAGAGAACTCTATCAAAACACTCTTCAGCTTCGAAGGTGTTTATATCACAAGTAATAATGGTTAGGTTTGTCAATCCTCTCTTTCTGCACAACGAACACGTCGTCAAAACATATGCGCTGAGTGTATTCATGACACCCTATACAATATATCAAAGCGTGAACAAGGTAGTGAACCGATCCATAACTGGACCAACTCAAAACATCTAGCAAGTTCATCTTGTTAAGCAGATCATCTCAGACATTGACAACTGATCAAAAATGTAGTACACTAAACAACAAATGCCGAAAACCAGCTTACTTAGCCTCTTCGTCTATGAAAGCCTTCTGAGTCTCCGAGTTGGAGACTCCCGTAACTTTGCTGTTGCGGTACTTGTTAGCAATAAACAATGATAGCGAACCCCATCCACAACCAACATCCAGCACAGACTGGCCGTCTTCCAATTGAGCTCGTACAGCATATAGCTCCAGCATATCTTCCTCGGCTTGTTCAAGAGTGTTTGTAGGTTTCACGAATAATGCTGAGCTGATCATTTCAAATACCAGACAATTGCAACAGCAATGTTTAGTTACCACTGAAAATCGGTGTGAATTGTCACGAATGGGCATGAATTTCGCAACAAAAAGAAGTTGAATGCACTGTCAGAATGATCAGGAGAGAGTTCTCTACATTCACATACATTCTCCCAGCAACTCCTCAAGTTCTGGAATTCTTTTCCACGACTACTCGATACATAGATTCAGCTACTTCTATGCAGTGTGGAAGATTGTCACGTAAGGTTTATTTATTCGACAGCCCCCTTTTTCAACCTCGAGTTATGACTGATTGCATGGACCAGTCATCGTGTAGTTAAAGGTTGAGCTAGAATGAATCAAACATCAGTTTCTGATCCTAGAAACTAAAATCGTGAGGGGTACCTGTACTTGAGGTGCTTGCCAAGGACAAGCTTGTAAAATTCTGTCGGAACCTCGTAGTGTTGCTCATTAGCATCCTCTGTGTTTAAAGCAATTGGCATTTTCTCCAGTGCTGCCAAGCAATTTAAGTCGGACGGCTTAATTCAGCAGAACATTCATTTTAACCTGATTATTCTTTCCAGCTAGAAAACGGTGAAAAATGAGCATCAAAGCTGGTGCGGACACATTTTGGTTCAAAGGTTTTGCAGCATCAAATATCAGTGTGCAAAACCTAGAATTGTAAATTCACTTTGGACCCTACGCAGTCAGATTGTCATATCTCCCCTGATTCATGTTGTCTCGAAAATGTGTGCAATGTGCAGCATACAACTTTTGAAGACTTCTACATTGCACACCAAAAAAATAAAGATTACAACCCTACCAGCTCAAGCGAAAACCCATCACAAAAAGAAGCAGAACATGATCTGAGGAGGCCTACATTGAGCAAAGTTCATAAGCTCTTTCTGCTGCTCCTCTCCGGTGGACTTGATAATTTCCTTGAGCCGAGTTGCGAGTAAAGTCCGCGTGCCGAGGCGAACCAGGAAGTCAGGAATCACATTATAGTGAAGGGTGCGGACTCCGAGCTTTGCTGCATACTGAGTAGGCAGGGCCAGTATCGAGGTGGTAGCGGACGCCATTATGGCGAGAAACTGACGCTCAGAATTTTATTTGTTTTGTGGCCCTGAAATTTCCCTTGCAATAGCTCCCGAGGCAGTCCAGCTTCACTGATTCTCCATGACAGAGCACCGTCGACTGCAGAGGGGGGAGAGAGAGAGAGAGAGAACTGCTACGGATGGCATACCACTGTACGACCTACATGTGGATGACAAAAGAAGGCCGAAAACACGGAAATTACGGCAAAGTTGGCCGAAATCACAGATCCAATACAGATTCTGTCCCGATCAAAGGACACAAGAAGACCGAATTAACTGGCCGAAAATATCATGGGTCGCCGGGCATCGACCGAAAACAGTCCACCTTTTACCAGGACCGAAGAGTACAGAACGTCAAAGGCCTAAACTCGCAATCTTCGCCCGAAAACGCTGCCAGAGTTCAGTCCACTGCCGTCCCTCAAACTGTCACTTTCCTGGGAAATGAAACAACTTCTTCAAGCTCTAGACGTAGAATGATGATCCACGTTTCCCATCACTACGTTACGGGTGCATGAATGGTGATGATCAATGACTAGAACGACGACAAATTAGTATGTTTTATAATCAAAGTCGTCGACGAAATCAGGTAATGCACCAGCGATATCAAATACCGACCCGAAGCAAGCAATAGATACATATGTCTTCACCACCAAAAGCAGCAAAAGGTTGAGCTGTTCTTTAAATGTTAGACGAGCAGAAATAGGAAAGAATGTTTACTTCATCGTTGAACATCACACAGTTCTTGGGAATATGCTCTCACAATTTTGGAAATTGGATGTAGAAATCTAAATCTACAAGGGATCATATTATTCCCGATCGTTATGACTCACTTATGGACTTCAAAGGACATACGTGTTTATATGCACTGTATCTCTTGATCAAAGAATCAAATTGCATGGATGGTTTTTTATTTTCAGGATGTAGAAGTAGAGTTCCATTCAGAGTAGAATTCAATCATCATCAAAATAGAATTAGAATTCAAGTTTTTATAGGAATGGCTTATGTACTTATTAGAACCTATGTATGTTTCCTTATTTCGCCTCTTTTTATTCTTTCTCGATCAAATTTGTTCTAATATCCTTTTCAGTGTGAATAATTCCTAGTCAGTAACCTTTTCCGTATAGCTCAAAAACGTTTACTCATTTGTGCTATATAAAACATATGCGCTTTTTGGATATTGGATACATATTTATTTCTGCTCAAAAACGTATACTATAAAATCCCAATGTAGTCACATAAGTGAAGTTTGACAACTTTCTACTAAACGATGAAGTGATGATTAACTTTGTATAATAAGTGGAGATCTTCCTACATGCTATACATGACCAAATCTGAACTTAATTTTCTGTCGATAGACCTTCTACATCTAGCCCCGACTTCTTAATTTAATAATAAACGAAATCAACCCCACAGTTTCTATTGGCATATCATTATAAGGAATCTAAACTTATATTCATTGTCATATGCAAATTTAACTTCTTTACAACGGGCAAACTAGATCTACACATTGTCGAGAAGTTACATTAAAAGAACTAGTACAGCTGTTTGAAGACGTCCAGTTTGTTAATCCAGGGTGTTTTAGTGTCAAGTTGAATAATGAATGGTTCATTAGGGAGGTTCAATGAGGCTGTTAAAGAAATTTGTAGCGACTCCCTGGATTTTCCAATGTTTGGTTTGGTAGAAACTTTAGGAGGGCGTGTATGGAGGTGATTCGTATATATATAATATTTTATGGTTCAGTTTCATTCTAAAGATTCTATTAACCCTCTGTTAATCATTCTATTTAGCTTCCTTGAAGATTTCCTTAAACAAATCTATAAACCATTTATTTTCATTGTAGATTCCTCGAATAAATTACTAAAGTGTCCATTCTCGATGGAGATTGTCTTTATAGAATGTCTCGTTAGTTTTTATGGGTGGTCATCCATGCCATAGCCACGGCGCTCCCTAAATTCCCAAATTGAAACCTCTCTCTTCTGTTGATGGACAGCAATTAATGATTTACTTTAACCCTCAACACCATAAATATGTAGGATAAGAGCACAAAGGCTACTTCATTCTATCTCCGAGAAAACAAATTAATAATGAGTATTAATCGGAAGTTGTGACTATCAAAGACCTGTTACTCACTTTAGAACGACTTGATTTGATAACCATGTCTATGTGTGAAAAGATATAAGATATTGAATCAGATTAACGTGAAAATGTTGATTGTTTCTCTCTAAATGGAACTTAACATTCCCCTATAGTTCTATACCCGGATTAACCAATATATGCTACTTACCCTTTCTAACGCGAGATTCTATTGTCACTGAACAAATCATTATGAGAATATATGTTGGGTACTTTCAGTAATCAACCGTCATTTGATTCAGTTCTGTGTATATCAGTTGTGATACACTTCACTTGTTGAACTTTTATACCTTCTAACCTTACACTATCATATTTTATTTAATTTTTCATCCAAGACCACAGTTTCGATTAATTCATTTCGAATATGTCATACTTGTCATAGTTGTAAGTGTTATGTCCCACCAGTACCTATCTTCGTAGAAAGATTGAAAATGATTATACAAATGATTATGACAGTATGTTAATGAGGAAACCTATCCTCAGCTTCTTTATATAATTTGCCAATATATAATATTGATAAGAAGTCTAGGAAGTTCGATATAGCTCATTCAAGAGTGTTGGACAGTTAACCGTCGTGAAAAGATGCTCATGATCCATTCAAGAAAAGGTCATATCAACATAGCTATTGAATAAAACCTAGCTAAAGGTATCTTATCATAAACTAAGCTCAATGAGACTAAAATTTCTTTTGAAAATCAGCTGTTCAATTTGTTCTAAATCACGGAAAACGTTTAGTCTCTTACAATCTTTATATATCAAATGTTCAAACTCCTCATATGGCAATCTTCTATAATTGCTACTTTGAGATTTTTATACTTTGAAATATAGAATTAATTATTTTTTCTATTTTTAATATCTTCAAAATCCTAATCTATAAATCTAATTTAACACATCAAAAGTTGAATTTTCTTAGGATTTGCTTAAGACGTTCAAACTTCCTAAAGGCATCTAAAGCTAAACAAAGTTGCATGTAAGCAAATAGTGTAAGATAGATTTATGACAAGTCAATTTTTATGACAAACAAACATCATATGAAATATTTATTGTATTTGAAGTTTCTCTAAAAAAATCAATTTTCACTTTGATGAAACTCAGAAGATATATAAGTAAAATTAAGTTGCTTATCAATTCATCAATCCAATTCACTATTTTGGAGACCATGAAAATAGAAGAAAATCTATGTTGCTTTTCATGCAAGAAAATATCTCAAATCAATTTTAATTTAAAAAAACTTGTATGGGTTAAGCTAAATACTTTAATTCATTTTAGGATATTAAGTCTTGGAGCCAAATGAGAGCCTCATGTTTAAGAGAAAAATATGAATAATTTTGGACATTCTCTTTTTCTAATATTTGATGTACGCTTAAAAAATAAAACCTTGGTGGAGAATAGCATTAAATTCAAACTATTCTTTATTTTTAGAATACCTTTAACATTACTCCTTAAAGCAAACAACTATGTCATATCCTCTTACTTAGAGACATATGTGATATTATTCCATAACTAAAATAAGATATTAGGATGCAAAGCCATATTAAAAAGTGTTGCATGCTTATGCTCTACGCACTTATTCATTGTGGTAATAATATATATAGGTCACATCACTAACAATAATTCTGGCACAAATATTAGTAAAATAGATTTTGTGCATCTCATATGCTTATGTTTGCAATTTTGTCTCATGAATGAAAATGTCCACTGTCTTATTGCCCTTAAAGACCATCCTCTATCTATCCAATTGTTTTTTAAAATTTAATTTACCCCTAAAACAATTAAATAAAAGGAGATGTGAATTTGTGGGATTTTTTATATATCTATAAGTTTTAAGCTTTAACTATATATTATAATATTTAAACTTTAAGATAACATATTTAATTAAAGACACTACAACTAGACATATATGTTGCAAATCCTAGTGGATTACATTCTACAGTGGAAAGAAAACCTTACTTTTATTGAGTGAAAGGATTTGATATGGATGATGAAGATTTCTATGATTTTATGATAAATTTGATATAACACTTTTGGAATTTTATATTTAAAAATTACAGTTATAAGAATCATCAAATATATTTTCTTAAATTTTTATGCTTTAAATATGTTTTATTAGAATTTAATTCAAAATAAAATTATAATTAATTTTTTACTGCCATATAGTTATTTGTAAATATAGAACATGATCCTACATTCTTTCCAACTCCCAAAATATTGTGTGGTCATAATCTTTACAATTCAAACTCTATCATAAATATGAGAGCAAAGATTGAACCTTATGGATTTTTTTATGCTTTTTGAATCCCAAACCATTTCATTTCATGTCCATAATTTTGAATACATCACAACTAACTTCACCTCAAAGCACATTATTCTTAATAAATTCCAACTCCCTTTCTTGGTTAGAGATGTCAAAATCTTGGTCCTTGGAATTTATGTATTGTGGCTTACCTTCATTATATCTCCTTATTTCTTATTGATATTGTATATAGAATCAAGTGGTTAAATATATATGATTTATCAAAAAATAATATCCATCTATTTGGTTTCAATCATTTCTATTTATGATTTTATTTTAATTTAAAATTTATATATTCAATTTCAGATTTTCTTTCTAACCTCTTGAAATATCAATGAAGTACCTTGGAGCCCAAGCCAATATAGATAAGGCTCAAAGGTGAGTGACAAAAATGGCAAGTAGACCAACTCTTCAACAAGAATATATAAAACAGTACAAAGAACAAGAAAAGAAGAAAAAGACTTAAAACTACAAACATAAAGGTGTTTGTAGTGGAGAATAAAGAAGATTACTTAATAAACTAAGCCACCTCTAACCTTGTGCTAGATAAAGCATTTATAGATCTAGACACCTGACCAATATGAAGTCTATCTTGCACATCATCTTAACCTATAGACTTGCATCTTGACTAGAATATATAGGAACCATAGATGAGGCACTAAGTTCCATAATAATTATGAGAGACTAAGGAATCTTGACTTGTTCATAAACATCTCCTCTTTTAGGATATGACTCTACCTATGTTCCTGTAGGCACGTAGCATATAATGCACTATTAGTCAATAAAATAGGCATGTCTACTTGTGTTGATCCATACATGAAATCAAAGGGTTCATCTCCATTATTATCAAGGAGATCATTATCTCCCATACAGGACATAGAGCTATATCCATATTAGCTAATCTTCACTCAAGCTTCTCAATCCTAGTAGGCATGGTTATATAAGAAGCAAGGCAAATACCAAGCCTTTACCCAGTGTGAGTCATCCACCATCACTTTATCTTCCTTAACTGAAGCTCCTTGATTTTTTGCCATTAATAGCCATGTCATATCATAACTATGGATGTAAGTCAAAGTAAGTCAAATCTTTAGCAATGGTCATATTGCCTCTAGACTAGCTATGATGGTCTAGATATATTTTCATTATTATTATAAATGTACTTATGTACTCATAAACTCTAATGTACTTGTTCTTGTAATAAGTACCACCTTAGGTCCAAGGAACAACTTGAGCATACTTATTCTTGTAGCAACTACCACCAAAAGTCCAAGAAATAGAACCATTACTTGGTTGTTTTTTTGACCCAAGCATAAGTGTCTTTTTGTCCTATATCATACACTTGTTCTACAAGGTAGTAAAGGTTGTATACTCTCCTTCAAAAGCAACCATGGTGCAATAAACTTCACTAAACTTTGGAAGAAGTAGCTTATGTAGACAAGATCTCCTTGTCATATGCAAACATCCCTTCTACTTAGTCAATTGAGCTGACTTAAAGATAAATGTTGGTGAGGTTACTTGAGTTAAAATGACATCATGTACTTTGAGCCATAGATCTCTATATGTTAACCAATAGCAAAACTAGATTACATGTTCTTCAATCACTCCCTAAGTTTAAATGATCATTTGTTTCATGCAAGTAAATGCCTTTCATAAACTTCTATAACATTCCATTCAAACTCCTTTTAACATTCTATAGAAACTCTTTCAAGTTGAGATACTAGCTTTAAAAAAAACTAAGATCTTAGCTTTCAGTTATTAAGCACTAGTTTTTAATCTATCTCAAGCATTGAAGAACTCCATCATAGGATTAAAACCCATACCACACCACCTCCTATATCCGACAATATGGTCAAAGTATCAATAAGAGAAACACCAATACGGCTAGCACTAGAACTTGTTGGTATTGCATGTCCACCTCTAGAAAATTAGCTTGAGATGATATATATAATCTAAAGATCAATAATTTTTTTCATGTATTAGTCTTCACCAAGTGTGCTTAGTTGAACTCGTGGTGGTCATCCATGGGAAGACCTTCCAAGTCCAAGAGTAATATCTTCTATATCATTAAAGATATGAGCAAAGTTAAGTCTATTGCAAATTATATCAATCATCAAACTCTTAGGTGATGTCATCCAAGAGCACCTAGTATACTACAATATCACTTTTTAGTCCTTTGAAGATCATAAGGATCAATTCTATGTCCCACAATAATAGTGTAGAATACAATGTGAAGTTCCAATTGAGTTAATTTTCTATTAAAAATAAAATGAATATCTTCTCTTACTAAAAAATAATACACAAGTTGATAATATAGATCCCTTCACATAACACTAATATGTATTGTAACCAAATCCTATATAGAATCTTTGGAGAACTCTAGTACGATGATACAATCAAAAACAACAACCATAACCGCCAGGAATGATCACCCAATAACCAAATGGTAATCCACCTACAAGACATCACCTCTTGATGTCATTTGAGTACACTAACCATGACATATATAATTGCACAAAGTGAAACCTATAACTTATTTCACAAAAACTATGCTTGTAAGTTTGCAAGTTATCAACTATACTTTATGAGCATTGAAATATGAGAAGTCTAAAACTTACTACCACAACATACACCATCAAAATTTATAAGTGATAAGTAATACCTCAAAAGAAAGAAACTAGTATAATTGATCATCAGCGTGCCAATACAAACAAGTGTGTGCACAAATAAGAAGCAAAGAATAGGAAGGATTAAATAAAAAAGTATAAAAATGATCCTATAATTAACAAATGGTCAAAAATATTAAATATCTAAAAAAAATTAATTTTGACAAAGAGAATATGTATCTATTTTTATCTTATTATAGTTACTAAAAAATGGATAAAATATGCTCTTCTAACTAAGGTTATATAGACATTGATGTCTTTTACTCTTGAACAAGTAAGCGTAGATAAATGTGCTGAGGGATCTATTTAGGAACCAAATAGATAGGGTTCAAAATCTATGCAATATAAACTCTTTTGCATGTTATCTCTTGCACACATGTATAGAAGTGGCCAAAGACTTTCTTGTATAAAATCCCAAATAATTTCATGTACACCTATTTTGAAATCCCTTGGTGGCCAAGTTATATTGGCACATAATTCTAAATATATTTCCAAGTTCCCTTGAACACCTTTCATACATTCAAGGAGTTTCTTGCATGCATTCCCAAATTCCCTTGGTTGCTTAATTTTGCTTGCACATAATTTTAAAAAATTCCTAAATTCTTTGGACAAACTCTTAAATCTTCTTGAAAATACTAAAAAATGCTCTTGATGGCCAAATTATGCACATAATCTAAGAAAAATCTTAAATTTTATTGAATTCAATCCTTAATTTTATTGAATAAGCTTCCGTATTCTCTTGGTGGTCAAAATATTCTTGAATAAACTCTTTAATGCAATCTCAAACTCTCTTAGAGACAAAATTGTGCTTGCACATAATCCTTAAGATGTGCAAATTCTCTTGATCACATTCCTATATTCACTTTTGTGGCCAAAATATGCTTGCATATACTATTGAAAGTCCGTCCATTTTCTCTTGTACATACTCTTAAGTACTATGTAAGAGAACTTTACTAGCCAAATTTTGTTTGCATATGCTCTTGAAGGTTGCATGATTCTCTTTATACACTTTCAAATAGTGTGTACAAATTCTCCTGTTTGCCAATTTTGCTTGTATCTATTTTGAAGTTCATTAAGTTTGCTACACTCTTAAAGGTTGCAAAATCACACTCTGAAATTTCTAGCATAAGGTACCAAAGTGGCCAAATCTTGTTATACATACTCCTAAATCCTCTTGTACATACTCTCTTCATGCTCCTAATATCTATTTCTAGATAAATTGTGCTTGCACATAATACAAAAGGTGTCCAAGTTCTCATGCACATAATCTTGAAGTTGGCTAAATCATATTCAAAATTATTGTGTATGCACTTGCAAAAGTGGTTAAATTCTCTTGTGCACACTCTAAATTGCATGCAATTGGAGGTGTGTAAATTCTCTTGCACATACTCTTGCAAGTGGTCAAACTTTTCACATTACTGGATGTGATAATATTCTATTGCACACACACTTTTAAATGTAGACAAAATCTCTTGCACATAATCCAAAATATTATTGTATTAACTTTTTTTCACATTACTCATGAAGGAAGAAAATTTTGACACTCTTTAAAGTGGCCAAATTTTGGTCAAATTTCACACACACTCTCTTGCACATACTCCAAAACGTTACAAAATTTTGACTTAATTGTAGTACCACAAATTTTCACCTTTTCTGATTTCCTCACTAAGGTTTGTTAGTTTGTACAAAAGAATGTGCGGAACTCTCCTTTTTATAGATGGAAATAGGTAGAATGACTTTCTTTGAGAAAGTTGACAATGTAAACACCTGATAACAAAACCCATAAAAGAATGAGGAAGGAAATCTTTGGGTAAGGATTCACATTGTTGCATGAGGATCTCTTTGGCAAGGGCCTCTCTTCTTCATCTTCTAACACCACCTTTGAGAGACTTAGATATGGGATCTTTGGAAGAAGCCATTTGTTGGAAGATGAATATGCTTCACAAGACGATTGAATCTATTGTATTTTAAATTCAATAACACATAGACGGAATAAAGGTAGCTTAACATGAGAGGAAAATTACTTGTGATTTAATACCCTTGCCACCCTAGGACAAATGTAACAATATGTAGTTTAGCGACGTAGTTAGCAAGGCTAACAAAGTAGAGAATAGGCCAAATTAGCCTAGGGTATTCCATAAGTATCTAGGAAGCTTCTTGGGAAGCTTCCCAACTAACTTAACTTGCACCCCAAGTAGGTAGTGTCTAGAAGGAAGCTTCTATAAGCTTCACAATTATCTTATCTTGTACACCAAGTAAGCGGCTTCTAAAAGCCGTTGGGTTAACTTGGCTTGCACTCTAAGAAAGTGGCTCAAGGAAGCTTCTTGAAAAGTTTCTCAAGAGCTTTTTATGTTGTCTATAAATACCAAAGACAAAGCTCATGCTAGGCATTTGGAGTTTTTCCATATTCAAGTGTCTCAATGTGAGTTTCTATTCTCCTATTTCTCTCCTTGGTCTTGGTCTATTACATTGGTATCAAAGCAGGAATGGGATGGATGGAATTTATGGACCACCAAATCCACTTCCACCAAACCATTGGGATTTTTGTATCCAAGTACTACCCAAGCATCATTTCACACAATTCATCACCGCTTTGGACAAGATTTTCTGCAGATGATCACCATATCTAAGGAACCCTTGGTGCTTCCCGTTGTAACTTATGGAGAATGGTGGACATGCTACTTCTATGTGTTAATAAATTAGATAGATTAGGGGTGGTATGATAGAGTTGCAACCATGGCGGCAATCCCCAAGGTTATCCTTGATATGCAGCAACAAATCAAGCACCTTACTTGATTGTTGGATAAACAAGAGCTTCAATGACAAGAGCACAAAGAAAGAGTACCAATTCAAGAAGGATAAAGTCGAATCCAATTCCCTAAACCTAAGGTATTTGAAGGCAAGAATCTCTTGGGTGTAGTGGAGAATTTTGTGTTTGATTATGAACGTTACTTTCAAGCCACCAATCTGCAAGATGAGCAAAAACAAATTTTCTTGGCTTCTAGCCAATTGGATGGAGTAGCAAAGCTATGGTGGAGATTCCGAGTGGAGCAAGTTGAACAACAAATTGTTGCACCAATCTTGACATGGGCAGAATTCAAGAGTGCAATAATTAGTCGATTCCAAGTTATAAATGCCACATGGCTTACACAGGATAGGTTGGCAAAGTTGAAATAGATTGGCTATGTAAGGAGTTCCATAATGCAATTCAAGAACACCATCATGCAAATTCTAGATATATTGGAAGGTGAAGCTCTGGATCAATTTGTGAGGAGCTTGAAGTCAAAAACCAAATAAGAGGTAACCATGCAAGAGCCACAACACTTGGAGGAAGCCATGCGGTTGGCCAAATGTTTTGATTCCTTGGTTGCAACAACTTGGTCTTGACCTCGACCTCCAAAAAACCTATCAATACACTATACACAGGTGGAGGAGCCGACACCAATGGAGATTGGTACCATTCAACAAAGATCACTTTGCACTATATATAGAGAGAAATTATGACAAAATAGGAGTTGTTTTTACTGTTGCCAATTGTGACATTGTATTGTTGAATGTACATTCAAGAATGGGTGACCTCGACAAGTTGCCTATATGGAGTTTGTGGAGAAAAACAATCAAGGAAACAAGGAATCCAAATAGGAAATTTTGAGCCGCCTATTGGGAGCTTGATTAGTTCCAATAGGATTGAAGGCTTGACTTATGCATGTTTGCTTCACTTGCAAGGTATAATATCTAATTGGGGTTGTAGGATTTTTTTTGATTCTTGAAGTTCAAAGAATTACATGTCTATGCAAGTAGCAAAGGAATTTGGTATTCTTATCAAGCCAATAATTGGAAGTAGATTGATGATGGTGGATGATAGAAAGGGTTCTTATTCCGTAGCTTGCATCTTGTTAGCTTCAAGATTGGGAAGGAGTATTTGGAGTGTATAAGGTTTGTAGTGGCACCTCTACACTATGATGTTATTCTAGGACTACCTTGGCTTGAACATCATAAGGTTCAATTTGATTGGAATTGATGATAAATTCAAGTACAACACCAAGGTAAGAATTTCCAATTAGGTTGTCTGGCATCTCTTAGTAGGACACCTAAAAATAATCAGTCCCAAGATGGGAAGTTTGTTGAGAAGGTACACATAGAGCAAGTCTTGAAGGGAGGTAAGTTTCAAGATGGGAAGTTTACCAAGAAAGTAACTATAGAGCAAGCTTTGAAGAAAGATGAGTCCCTAGATGAGAAGTTTGTTAGTGAAGCACCTATAGAGCAAGCTTTGGAGGAAGATAAGTCTATTTTTGCAGTGTGGACCAAGCCAATTGCACAAGGACAATCTAAGGAGGGCCAAGAGTCTCATCAAGCAATGGTTGATCAGATAGTTCAAGAGTTTGCAAACGTGTTTCTTGATGATTTGCCAAAGGGATTACCCTCCGATTGTGGTATGCCCTTCAAGATTGAGTTATTGCCAAGAAGTATTCTATTGAGTAGACCAATCTATTGGCTCTCACCAAAAGAGTTGGAGGAGTTGCAAACAACACTTATAGAGTTGTTAGAGAAGGACTTCATACGACAAAGCACCTCCCCCTTGGGGAGCACCAATATTATTTGTTCTGAAGAAAGATGGAGGATTTTGTTTCTGTATTGATTATCGTGAGCTCAATAAGCAAACAATGAAGAATGCATATCCCTTGCCTTGGATTGATGACGTGATTGATCAATTGAGTGGAGTACAATACTTTCCCAAGTTGGATCTTCATAGTGGTTATTGGCAAATCCCCATTGATAGGGAAGATGTGCAAAAGACTGTCTTTTGCATGAGGTATGGGCATTTTGAGTGGAGAGTTCTATCTTTCAGGTTCACTAATGCTCTAGCAGTCTTCCTGGATCAAATGCATCAAGTGTTGGATGGACTATTGGATTGGTATGTGGTGGTGTTCTTGGATGATATCTTAATCTATAGCAAGATAGAGGCAGAACACATGAATCATGTGCAAGAAGTCCTAAGAAGACTACAACAATGGAAATTTTAGTGTAAGAAGTCAAGGTGTGCCTTTTGGCAAAAGGAAGTTACCTTCTTGGGTCACAAGATCTCATCAGAGAGGATCAAGATGGAAGAAGAGAAAATCAAGGCCAGTACTGGTTGGCCTACTCCAAAGGATGCTACAGAAATACAAGCATTTAATGGATTGGCCATTTTTACCAATGGTTCATCCATTATTATGCTCATGTGGCTACACCATTGATTGACCTCTTGGGAAAGAACTAGAGCTTCCAATGGACCACCAAGCACAAAAGAGAATTCCAAAAGTTAAAACATATGGTGTCTTCAAGGCCCATTCTTCAACCATATGATCCTCAACAACCATGTGTAGTTGACTTTGATGCTTCTAACTTTGGAATTAGAGCCGTGGTGCAATAGGAATTCCAGATGGACTACATCCCATTGCCTTTGTATCTTGTAGATTAAATACGGCTAAAATAAATTACTCTACTTGAGATTAAGAACAACTTGCAATGGTATATGCCACCAAGGTATGGAAGCATTATCTCTTGGGGAAACAAGTGATAATGCAAACTAATCACAAACTATTGTTGCAGATCTTACGCTTGGAACACATGAAGAGTTGATATCATCAATAGAAGTAACAACTCCAATTGTTTGACATCAAACTTGAGTACAAACCAGGTTGGTTTCATGTCATCCCTGATGCTCTATGATGACACCCTGATTTGAAGTCTCTTCTTCCATCATGGCAACAATTACAATGGTGTCAATTGACTCCAAGATCCAAAACAAGTTTTGGTCAACTCTATAACAAGATCCCTTCTTCCAAATGGTACATGGATATCTTACAATATGCAAAAAGGAGTAAAACACCTTCTCCTTCAAGAAAGGCCTTCTATTCCATGAGGACCTATGAGCCAGCCTGTCTCTCACTCAGGATGAACCTCTGATGGCTATTATGGTAGTGCACCATGGACTAAGAAGGCAAGGAACCCCAACTCCATCATACTCCTTCAAGGCTAACACTCCAAGACTCAAGACATTGCTCACTAGAGAACTCAATGAGAGAGAGATAGTTGCAAATGAAAGGATGATGAGTACCTCCTCACCCCTTGTTTATATACTTGTGAAATAGTTACGTACCAAAGTTACTAATTACCATAGTAACTCAAGTTACTAGACTAAAAGTCAAGTAAAATCAAAAAGTAGAAAGGAATATCCATTCACATGGGCATATTCTCCTAAGCATGTGGTCTTATCTTGACCCAACCACTAAGTCAAGGATTCCTTCACATGGCCTATCCTTGGACTAAAGAAGAATCTAAAACAAAAAGGCTTGCGGGCCCAAGAGTTCTCAACTCTTTCCTCAAAGCCAAACACTTAGGAATAATACCAAGTCAACACATTAAAATCCAAAGTAGTGGTGCTCATCTTTTCTACTTCCTCTAAAGTAAGGTCCCCCTCTATCTTAGCTATGACTAACTTTAGCTAACCATGACTAATATAGAACCATCCTTTATCTCTATATAAATAATATCTCTTAAGTACTTGTAATACCAAGCTAAATATCACAATACCATACACATGCACAAATGGGTGTTACAGACCAGATCTATGTTCCAGCCAAAATTTGATCTCTGACTTGTGTGCCTTCAAGAAGCCCTTCTACCCATAGTTGATCACATGGGTGTGGACAAGACCTTGGGTACCCTCCATGCCGATGGTGGTGGCCCAAATATGACACAAGATGTTCAAGAGTTTGTCCAATTGTGTGAGAGCTGCCAACATAACAAGACCAGCAACCAGAAGCCGAGTGTACTCCTTCAAACACTCCCATTCCATCCGCTTGATGGGAATACGTAAGCTTGGATCTCATCACATCCTTGCCCAAGACAGAGCAAGGATACACAACAATCGTGGTGTTTGTGGATAAGCTTAGTAAAAAAATCCACTTGGCACCAACCTTTGATACTGTGGATGCTCCAACCTTAGCATAAATCTACTTCAACAATGTCTTCAAGCATCATGGGATGCCACGTGTATTCATCTCCAACTGTGATCTTTGATTCACCAGGAAGTTTTGGCAAGCATTCTTGTAGATACTTGGCACCAAGCTTGCTTTGTCCACGGTCTATCATCCTCAAACTGATGGGCAAACCAAACATGCAAATTGTATCTCTGAGGATATGTTGCATGCCTTTGTCAATATCCACCATACCAACGGGGATGAATATCTTGCAGCTGCAAAATTTGCCTACAATAATTCCAAACAAGCAAGCACCGGATTTTCTCCTTTCTTTCTTAATTTTGGCCAAGATCCACTTGTTTTGGATTCTCTTCTTGCTTCTCCTCCATCTTAGGTCCCTCATACTTCAACCTTCTTGACCACCATATCATAATCTCTCCAACAAGCCAAATCTCACCTCCTTGTTGCTCAAAATTTTCAAAAACAATATGCGGACCACCATCGTCATGATCTCACTTTTGAAGTTGATGATAAAGTCATGTTATCCACTATTAACCTACCCCTCTCACTTGATACCCAAGTTTGTAAACTTGCCCCTAATTGGATATGACACTTTGATGTCACCCAAATCATCTCTCTTTTTGCTTATTGCCTTGCCTTACCTTGTCATATGCACATCCACCCTGTCTTTCACATTTCCAAGTTGAAACCCTTTGTTCCTAACCCATCTTCTTTTTCCTCTTGTGTCCAACCTCCTCCACCTCCCATCCTTATCCATGATCATGAGGAGTACAAAGTCTGTTGTATTCTTGCACGTTGCCACCTTCAACAAGGACACCGACAACATATGGAGTACAAGGTCCTTTGGAAAGGGTATCCCCTTCATGATGCCACATGGGAAGCTCTTTCTCACCTCCAAAATGCACAAATGGTTATCCAAGAGTTTGAAGTATCAATGGCGATGAAGACATTACCAACTAGAAATGGGGGAATATGTATCAATATGGAGTTTAGCGACATAATTAGTGGGGCCAACAAAGAATAGAACAAGCCAAATTAGCCTAGGATATTTCATAAGTATCTAGGAATCTTCTTGGGAAGCTTCTTGACTAGCTAATCTTGCACCCCGAGTAGGGTAGTTTCTAGCAGGAAGCTTTTATACGCTTCCAACTAGCTTAGCTTGTATGCCAAGTAAGCGACTTCTAAAAGGAAGCTTCTTGAGAATTTTTCGTGTTAACTTGGCTTGCACTCTAAGAAAGCGGCTCAAGGAAGCTTTTTGAGAAGTTTCTCAATGGCCTTGTATGTTGCATATAAATACCAAAGCCAAAGCTCATGCTAGGCATTTGGAGTTTTCCCACATTCAAGTGTCCTAATGTGAGTTTCCATTCTCCTATTTCTCTCCTTGGTCTCGGTCTTTTACAACAAAGGAGTAGCATAAACCTATGAACATATTCTTGAGGATTCACACTTAGGTTGCACACATTTGGGAATTCTATCAAAGAAGAATTAGAAAAGGATTGATTAGTTAAGTGTGCATGAAGAATTGAGGGTGAGTGTGTTTGAGAGAACAATCAACTTTTGTCAAGATGGTGTGGAAGAATGCTTTGAATTTGATGACCCCATTGGTCTACCCTTGGGAAATGGGAACTCAAGCCCCTCTTCTTGGAAAATTTCACTTGAGCTCCTTATTATTGAATTGGGAGTAGACCTTAAGTGCAATGGAATTGGAAATTAAGGGGATAAAGAGAGTAGCACTGGGTAATTTACAAGCAAAGTTGAATTACTAGATGCCATTCCATTGGAAAAAGGTACTTGGAATAGAAGTTAGAGTGGCAAGAGGCTTTCTATTTGACAACAAATTCAAGATGATTGACAAGACATATAAACAAATAGCTAAAGCTTTAGTCCACAACAAGAACCTATCAATAGATGGCTAGAGGTAGATTACAAGAACCCAACACAAAAGGAGATAATAGAGGCATTGATAAAGATCTTCAAATGAATCTTCAAGAAGATCTTCAAAAGATCTTCAAGCCCTAATGAACCATCTTCTAGACCAATTAATGGGTTTGCATTTTTGAACATATCTTCTCCAATAGCCCAATCAACTGGGGACTCATCTTTCATAAGTACATGCAAAGGTTGTATAGTATTTTTTAGGGAACCAATCCTCATTACTTAATGCTATTTCTTGTCCACTTCTATATTAGAAACAACCTACTCATAGAGAAGGAGAAAAAAGAGTTTCCATGTTATAGTTGCACTATCTTACTTCAAAGAGAACTACAAAGAACTTCAATAATGGAGCTTATGAAGGTGGCAAATGAACAATACCTATGGTTGAAAGAATTTATGTCCTTGCTCAAGTAAGAGAAGAAGAGTGAGTTCAACACCTCCTCCATTTTGAAGAAGACTTGTATAAAAGACAAAAGAAGCTCTAGATGATTGTGGAGTTGGTAGACATGGAGGACAAGCAAACATGAAGACACATAGAAGAGAAACCCAAAGACCATTTGGATGAAGAATAATCCATAAGAAAACCATTGGAGGGGAGTGAGGTTAATTTGGACAAAGAAACAAAGATAGATTGTGATAAGAATGAGAGGAATAAAGAAGAAAATCAAACCTTGAAGACAAGAAGGAAAGTGGATACTAAGCAAGTTGGGGCATGACATGGAGGTTGTAGAATAAGGAACATCTTACAAGTCAAAATCCAAAGAGCCTATGGTCCATGATAAGGTCATATCACCTTTGGAAGATACAAGCAATAGGCCAAGATGAAGATTGACTGCAAGCAAAGAGCAAGAAGTAGGAGATATGATGCATGGTGTAAAAGACCAAGACCAAGGAGAGAAATAGGAGAATGGAAACTCACATTGGGACACTTGAATGAGGAAAAACTCTGAATTCCTAGCATGAGCTTTGGCTTTGGTATTTATAGATAGCATACAAAGCCCTTGAGAAGCTTCTCAAGAAGCTTCCTCAAGCCGCTTTTTTAGAGTGCAAGCCAACTTAACTAGGAAGCTTCTCAAGGAGCTTCTTTTAGAAGCCGCCTACTTGGCATGCAAGCTAAGCTAGTTAGAAGCTTCTAGAAGTTTCTTTCTAGAAGCTACTTGCTTGGGGCACAAGTTGACTAGTTGGGAAGCTTCCCAAAAAGCTTCCTAGATGCTTCTAGAATATTCTAGGCTAATTTGGCTTAATCTCTACTTTTTTAGCCTTACTAACTACGTTGCTAAACTCCGTATTGTTATATATTCCCCCACTGCTAGTTGGTGATGTCCTTGTTGCCATTAAAGCTTCAAACTCCTAGATGGCCGTCTGTGCATTCTGGAAGTGAGAAAGAGGTTCCCATGTGGCATCATGAAGGGGGTACCCTTTCCAAAGGATCTTGTACTCTATATGTTGTTGGCGTTTGTGTTGGATGTGACGACATGCAAGGATATGATCAGCTTTGTACTCTTCATGATCATTGAGTGGGATAGGGGGAGGAGGAGGTTGGACGCAAGAGGAAAAAGAAGAGGGGTTAGGAACAAAAGGTTTCAACTTGAAAATATAAAGATAGGATGGATGCGTATATGACAAGGAAAGGCAAGTCGGTAAGCAACAAGAAAGACAATTTGGATGACATCAAAAGGTCCTATCCAATTAGGAGCAAGATTACAAACTTGGGTATCAAGTGGGAGGAGTAGATTACTACTAGAGGATAACATAACTTTATCACCGACTTCAAAGGTGAGATCACAACAATGGTAGTCCGCATATTTTTTTGATAATTCTAAGCAACAAGGAGGTAAGATTTTGCTTGTTGGAGAGATTTAGATATGGTGGTCAAGAAGGTTGAAGTATGAGGGACCTGAGACGGGAGAGGAGAGAGAAGAGAATTTGGGACAAGCGGATCTTGGCCAAAATTGAGAAAGAAAGGAGAGAATCTGGTGCTTGCCTGTTTAGAATTGTGGTATGCAAACTCCGTAGCTGCAAGACATTCATCCCAATTGGTATGGTGAATGTTGACAAAGGCACGAAGCATATCTTCCAAGGTGCAATTTGCATGTTTAGTTTGTCAATCAATTTGAGGATGATAGGCTGTGGATAGAGCAAGCTTGGTGCCAAGTATCTAGAAGAGGGCTTGCCAAAACTTTTTGGTGAAGTGAGGATCACAGTCGGAGATGAGTACATGTGGCATCTCATGATGTTTGAATACATTATTGAAGTAGAGTTGCGCCAAGGTTGGAGCATCTACAGGATCAACCGTTGGTGCCAAATATTTTTGCTTAGTAAGCTTATCCGCAAACACCACAATTGTTGTGTGACCTTGTTGTATCTTGGGCAAGGAGATGATGAGATCTAAGTTCACATGTTCCCAACAAGTAGTTGGAATGGGAAGTGGTTGAAGGAGTCCACTCCGCTTTTGGTTACTGGCCTTGTTGCATTGACAACTCTCACACGATTGGACAAACTCCCAAACATCTTGTGTCATGTTGGGCCACCACCATTTGCATTGGAGGGTACCCAAGGTCTTGTCCACCCCCATATGACCAGCTATTGGTAGATCATGGACTTCTTGAAGGCGCACAAGTTGGAGATCACCTTTGGTTGGAACATAGATCCGGTCCGCATGGAATAGAAAGCCTTCCTTGAGGGAGAAGATGTTGTACTCCTTGTCGCTTGCTATCAAATGACCATGTACCATTTGGAAGAAGGGATCTTGTTGTAGAGTTGACCAAAACTTGTTATGGACCTTGGGGTCAATTGACACCATCGTGATGAGAGGAAGAGACTTCAAATCAGGTCGTCATGATAGAGCATCAAGGATGACATGGAACCAACTTGGTTTGTACTCAAGTTTGATGTCAAACAATTAGAGTTGCTCTTCCCATTGATGATGTTGACTCTTTATGTGTTCCAAGTGTAAGGTCTACAACAATAGCTTGTGATCAGTTTGCATGATCATTTGTTTCCCCAAGAGATAATGCCTCTATATTTTGGTGGCATATACCATTGCAAGTTGTTCTTAATCTCAAGCAGAGTAATTTCTTTTAGTTGTATTTAGTTGACGAGACACAAAGGCATTGGGATGTAGTCCATCTAGGAATTCTTGTTGCAACATAGCTCCAATTGCAAAGTTAGAAGCATCAAAATCAACCCCACAAGGTAGTTGAGAATCATATGGTTGAAGAATGGGTCTTGAAGATACCATATGCTTTAACTTCTGGAATGCTTCTTCATGCTTGGTGGTCCACTTGAAGCTCAAGTTCTTTCCCAAGAGGTCAATCAATGGTGCAGCCACATGAGCATAATAGTGGATGAACCATCAATAAAAATTGGCCAATCCATTGAACGCCCATACTTTTGTAGCATCCTCTAGGGTAGGCCAATCAGTAATGGCCTTTCTTTTCTCTTCTTCCATCTTGGATCCCTCTGATGAGATCTTATGACCCAAGAAGGTAAACTCCTTCTACCAAAAGGCACACTTTGACTTCTTGCAGTAAAATTTCCATTGTCGTAGTCGTCTTAGGACTTCTTGCACATGATTCACATGTTCTTCCTTTGTCTTACTATAGATTAAGATATCACCCATGAACACCACCAAGGACTGATCCAATAGTCCATCCAACACACAATGCATCTAATCCGTGAAAACCATTGGAGCATTAGTGAGTCCAAAAGGTAGAACTCTCCACTCAAAATGCCCATACCTTGTGCAAAAGGTAACCTTTTGCACATCTTCTCTATCAATAGGGATTTGCTAATAGTTGTTGCAAAGATCCAACTTGGAAAAGTAATGTGCTCCACTTAGTTGATCAAGCAAGTCATCAATCCAAGGCAAGGGATATGCATTCTTCACGGTTTGCTTATTGAGCCCACGGTAATCAATACAAAAATGAAGTTCTCGATCTTTCTTTGGAACAAATAGTACCGGTACTCCTCAAGGAGAGGTACTATATTGTATGAAGTCCTTCTCCAAAAACTCTGTAAGTGTTATTCCAACTCCTCCAACTCCTTTGGTAAGATTTGATAGATTGGTCTACTCGCTAGAGTACTCCCTAACAATAACTCAATCTTGAAGAGCATACCTTGATCCAAGGGTAATCCCTTTGGCAGATCATCCTGAAACATGTTCACAAACTCCTAAACTATCCAATCAACCATTGCTTGATGAGGGTCTTGGCCCTCCTTAGATTGTTCTTGTGCAATTGGTTTGATCCACACCACAAATACAAACTTATCTTCCTCCAAAGCTTGCTTTATGGCTACTTTACTAACCAACTTCCCTTCCAGGGACTCAACTCTCTTCCAAGCTTACTCCATGGTTGTCTTTTTAGCAAACTTCCCATCTTAGGACTCATCTCCCTTCAAGGTTTGCTCTATTGCTACCTTCTTGACAAACTTCCCATCTTGGGACTGACTATTCTTAGGTGTCTTACTCATAGGTGCCAGCCAACCTAATCGGAAATTCCTACCTTGATATTATAGTTGAATTTGTTGTCAGGTCCAATCAAATTGAATCTTATGACATTCAAGCCAAGGTAGACCCAAACTGATATCATAGTGTAGAGGTGCCACTACAAACCTCATACACTCCAAATACTCCTTCCCAATCTTGAAGGTAACAGGATGCAAGGTGTAGAATGCAGAACCCTTTCTACCATCTGCCATCATCAAACTACTTCCAATCACTGGTTTGCTAAGAATACTCAATTCTTTTGCTACTTGCATAGACATGCAATCCTTTGAACTTTTAGAATCAACCAAAATCCTACAACCCCAATTAGATATCATACCTTGCAAGTGAAGCAAACTTGTATAAGTCGAGCCTTCAATCCTATTAGAAATAATCAAGCTCCTAGTAGGTGGCTCAAAATCTCCTATTGGGATTCCTCGTTTCCTTGATCATTCTATTCCACAAACTCCATCTGGGTAACTTGTCGAGGTCACCCATTCCTAAGTAGGCACTCAGCAATGTGATGTCTAACTTGGCAAAAATAAAAATAACCTCTATTTTGTTGCAATCTTTCTCTATCCATTTATGAAGTGGTCTCCGTTGGATAGCATCAATCTCCATTGGTGCCGGTTCTTCCACCCGTGCATAGTGTACTAGTAGGCCTTGTGTAGGTTGAGGTCAAGACCAAGTCATCACAACCAAGGAATCAAAGCGCTTAGCCAATTGCATGGCTTCTTTTATGTTTTGTGGTTCTGGCACAATCACCTCCAATTTGGTTTGTGACTTCAATCCCCACACAAATTGATCTAGAACTTCACTTTCTTGTATATCTAGAATATGAATGATGATGTTTTGAAATTATGTGATGTAACTCCTTACTAAATCAACTTGCTTCAACTCCTCCAGTTTATCTCATGCAGCTTAGGTGGCATTTACAATTTGAAATTGACCCAATATTGCATCTTTGAATTCTACCCATGTCAAAATTAGTACAACAATCTATCCTTTAGCTCGCTCCACTCAGAATCACCACCAAAGTTTTGCCACACCATCTAATTAGCTAGATCAAGAGAATATGTTTTCGTTCATCTTGAAAATTGGTGGCTTTAAAGTAATATTTGCAGTCAAACACAAAATTCTCCACTATGCCCAAAAGATATTTGCCTTCAAACAATTTGGGTTTTGGAAATCAAATGCAATCTTCTCCATCTCGAATTGATGCTCTCTCTATATGTTCTTGTCGTTGCTAATCTCATTCATCCAACATTTGAGTAAGGTGCTCAATTTGTTGCTGCATTGCAAGGATAACATCCGGTATTGCCGCCATAGCTACTACTCTATCCAACTACTCCCAATTTATCTAATTAATTAGCACATAAATATGGCACGTCCACCGTTCTCCATAAGTTACAATCAGAAGTATCAAGGGTTCCTTAGACACGATGATCATATGTAGAAAATCCTACCCAAAGCGTGAGTTGATGAATTGTGTGAAACAATGTTTGGGTAATATTTGGACATGAAAATCCCAATGGTTTGGTGGAAGTGGATTTGGTGGTCCATAAATTCCATCCATCCCATTCTTGCTCTGATACCAATATAAAAGACCAAGACCAATGAGAGAAATGAGAGAATGGAAACTCACATTGGGATATTTGATGAGGGAAAACTCCAAATGCCTAGCATGAGCTTTGGCTTTGGTATTTATAGATAGCATACAAAGCCCTTGAGAAGCTTCTCAAAAAGCTTCCTCAAGCTGATTTCTTAGAATGCAAGCCAAGTTAACTAGGAAGCTTCTCAAGAAACTTCCTTCTAGAAGTCGCATACTTGGCATGCAAGCTAAGCTAGTTGGAAGCTTCAAGAAGCTTCCTTTAGAAACCACCTGCTTGGAGTGCAAGTTAACTAGTTGGGAAGCTTCCCAAGAAGTTTCCTAGATGCTTCTAAAATATTCTAGGCTAATTTGGTTTATTCTCTACTTTGTTATCTTATTAACTACGTTGCTAAAATCCATATTGTTACACCTGGGGCAAGATACACCAAGAGATCCTACTACTCTTGATGATGACTTGTAATGTTTTGAGTACAAGAGAACCCCTAAGAGAAAAACAAGGCTTCATCCCTCAATACTATGATGTCCCTAAGGAGCATCTTGTCTTTATTATGTAACAAAGAAGATCCACCTAAAAAGAGCTTCACCCTTAGATCAAATACACAGATTGGTGACATGTCAACAAGAACCACCCTTAGATTGTTTCATGGATTAGTGACATGTCAATCCTTGTACCATTTGGTTGGTCAAAAAAGTTGATTAGAGGGAATATTTGGGGCATCTTCTTATATGAAGCTTGTAAAAGCATAGGTATGTACCATTGGAACGCTCTCAATGAGACAAAAAAGGGAGGAAAAGGCAATATCTTGTTTACTCAAACAAAGAGGAATACCTCTTTTTCAAGGCCTACTTCATCTATTTGGGCCTTCAAAATTGGCTCTAAAGTTTTTAGGGTAATTCCAATCTTTGCCATATTAGTGGAAGTACTCTTTTGGTGACACCTCTATCTAATTTACTTAGACCATCATATACAATATCCCTCTAGATATTACTAAGCCAATTCACACCTCTATATAATATATCTAGCTAATTATATTACATGACCCTAGACACATATTATGCTATGTATGAAGCAATTTGCTTGAAGATGTGTGGTATGCTACAATGGTGGCCAAAATGCATGATCAGTTGGAATTTCAAAAGTCCAGCAAAAGACTCTAGTAGGAGAAACCCTACATCTTCGTAAAGAGCATAAGAAGAGGGTAGAATCAATTGCACTTCAAGAAGAAATCCAAGTGTTGAAAGAAGTAAATCAAGAGTAGATGAAGAATTAACACTCATATATAATGAAACTCAACAAGTTGGGGAAGGAGATAGTGATTACATGCATGTTACTATAAGATCATACACAACTCCAAATTCACAATAGATTATTGAAGGCCAAGTTCAAGATCTTTGTAAGATAGTAGAAGGTCTTGCATTGAAGGTAGAGATTTAGAAGGTGGAATTTAACAAGACAACTCACCACTTCAAAGACTAGGTCAAGAAATTGAAAACTAAGGAGGATTTTGCAATCATTCAAAAAATGGTGTATGAAGAGACATCAAGTGAATTTTGATACGGAAAACCATCTTTGCATTTAGTGGTATAAGATGGATGTTTAGACATTGCAAGAAAAGGAGAGAAATCTTATAACCACATAAAAAAATTTGCAAAGATAGTTGTCAACATGAAAGACTTATTGCCACCTTAACCAATCCTAGAATCAAAGACTCAAGGTCTTGCTCACATGAAGAAGTACAAGTAAAGCTAATCATGAGGAATTTGTAGAAGAAAAGAAGGTGAATACAAAAAGGAAGTTGTGCATAGTGATGGAGACTATGATGGCCAAATTTCTAACTTCCACCACTATTGTAGTGGAGTTCTACTAACTTAGACTAGAAAAACAAAAATTTATGAAGACCAATTGATAAAGCATATAACATTCAATATTTTCATATACAAAAATGAAGTTTAAGGAGTATAAGTGGAACCTATTTCTGATGCTTTTAGATGTTAAGGTTATATTCAAAGGGAGCATAAAAGAATTAAAACTAATAGCATATGTAGAACAAGAGCATAGTACTCCACAATACTTCATAACAAATTCATAGTGCTTGTTTTTAGCAATATTGATATTGAAGTCTAAAGATCTTGGGATTAGATAATTCTTAGTTTTTAACTTTTATTTTATTTTTTCTAGTTAATTATTATAAATTATTTGTAACTCCTAGGTTAGTCAATTATTTAAGGTTGGCACCCAAAGTGATTTCTTGTTCAGTCAAGAGATAGGTGAATAAGTGAAGAGCACTCAAGGCTACTCTATCAATTCTTAGTGGAAATTGTCTTTCTTGTGTTTGTGGCTTGAGCAAAGAATATCAATGAAATCTTCCAAGTATCTTTGTGTGTTTGATCTTGAGTACAACTTGCTGATTTACTAAGTGTGATGCCTTGACACACTCCATTGTGCTATAATGTCACTAAATTCTTGCATGTGTAGACAAAGGGAAGACTTATTTACAAAGAGGTTGGCTTTTGAGAGAGTTGCACCTTGTGAAGGGTAGAGCATTGACCCTCAAAAGAACGCCAATAAGCTCTTTGGGAGGAGTGACTATCTTTGAAAGAAGTGTGCCTTCACAAAGAACTTTGTGAAGGAAGAATTTACATCTTTTGAAGATGCTCAAGATAACTCCAAAGAAATTGACATTTTCATTTTGAACAATCACTTTGAAAGAGTTGATTTAGACTTAGGATTGTGTAAGTGAGTGATTTCCTTTACAAATTTTTTGTGGTTTGCCTTGTTGACATCATTGCACTCTTTTGGGAGTAGTTTATACCCAAGAGGATAAAGAAGAAAATAGTAAAGAACTAGAAAAGTGCCATGTTTTCCCAAAACCAACCATTCCTTAATTGTATCCCTACGGGGAAAAACTATTATTCAGCAATTTATTCCAATTTTCTATTAAGTGTGTTGTTACAACACTCTTAAAGATGGCCAAACCATACTCTCGAATTCTATTATAAAAAACTATAATTTTGAGTATGATTTGTTATGTAAATCTAAATAAAAAGATAGATTTTATTGTACTCTTTGTCTTGTTTCATAAGAATAATAGTATATACAAAACATTTAAGCTCCTCCTATTTTTCATTTTTTTGATTCTTGAACCTTTGGATATTATCCTCATACTTTCTCTCATTATGGTATTGGGAAATTTTATTATTTAATTTATTTTTTCCTACTTTTTATTTAAGTAAGTGTTTTTTGTATGTATTGAAGAAGTATATTTTTGTTTTGCATTCCTTCATAGAAAGGAAGTTGGTTTACTCAAAAGATCTCTTTATTTAGGGAGATCAAAAACAAAATCCCTAAGAAATTTTGTAAAAACACCATTGGTTAAGCCAAAGGCCAAAGATATTTTCATTCTCACCAAAGACCTAAGACATTTTGAATCTAGCAAAATATTGTTAGAAGAACTATCAAAGATTATTGTTTGTACCTATTGAAGGCTAAAAATACAAGGACATTGACTAAAGAACAATCGAGATCAATAGAGCAAAGGTCCAAGCCTATAAATTGGTTCTTCCCATTGAGCAAATCCTATTGGAAGCCTAAATTATTCTCAAAGTTAGAAACACCTAAGACTAAGATATTGGAAAGAGAACTTTTTTTAGAGTATTAGAGCATGTGGTTTATGGTGAGAGGGTAAGAATTTGGTTGAGTAATTACCTTTGGTTATCAAGATGGTTAGCAGAGCTATCATAAAGGTGTACAACTATAAACTAACACTTGAAGAAGATATCTTAGTTTGTGGATAAGTAAGTTGTTTGATTGACTAATAGTTCTTCTTTGACCCGTACTCAATGAAAGCATCCATTAATTGAGAATACATCCTCATTGTCTCATTACATTGGGAGTTAGTGAGGCCACCTGTATTGGAAGTCAAGTTATGGCCTATGGTTTCTCCTACTTCTTTGCTGAGGACTTACCTAAAATGATCTTTTGTCCACTCCTTTGAGTTGCACCAAAGTGAATTATTACTTTGGATTTGATTCTTTTCAATTTCTTGCCCAATTGCTCCTAACATGACCTCTTAATTCTATAAGAAGAAAGTCAAGTGAAACTATTGTAGTTTGACCATCCTCCCCAATCAAGTGCAAGTTCTAAAGGTTCAAGGGTGTTGTGAAAAATCTTCATGATGCTCTACTAACCATCTTGAAAACCTCATAGCAAAGTACTTAACCTTCTTGCTCTTCAAGAATTTGTTTGTTTGTTTGCATAACTACATGCAAAAGGTATACAATGTCTTCAAAGAAGAATGGACCATATTACCAAGTACCCTTTTCCATACACTTCTACATCAAGATAGACCTATTGAACCTAAAGGAGAAGGAAGAGTTCCCTAGATACATCTTGAGTAGGGATTATGATCAACTTTAGAGTTTTGAACCATAAAACTTAGACTAAATTCAAAAGACTATCAAGGGAGCTATAGAGATCAAATTGAGATGTACTATATAGAATAAGAATTTAATCTTTCAATTTATACATTGAGTCAGGATGTCTAATTTAGAATGGTAGGGAAGCATTATGTTAGATCAATCTTCAAGATTATTTCTCCAACAAAATGTGTAAAATTATTCTATCTACAATCCAAGATTTGAGCAACTCCTGGAGTACATTTGGAAGCAACTCTTGGACAAATCAAGTACTCTTTGAGATATTTTTATACTATAAGCATGGAGAGTTATGGATAAGTTTCTTGAATTTGTATCCTTTGCATGCTTAATTTTACACCTAATTAGTTTGCATTGGTGTATGGCATTGCACTTAGATGATTTTTTAGGTGTGTTGTGTATTTTTCTTTGGTAATGTTGGAATTGATTACTAGCTTGTGTGTTGTGATTTCAAGTTAGGTTATCTTTTTTACACCAAATAGAAGGAAGATTGGGAATTGATGTAGATGTTGCTAGTTGTTGTAGAATACTAGTATGTACAACAATCCATGATAGATCTAAATATAACTTCTAGTCCAAAGGGTCCACAACTTAGCACACAATGCTCCCTAGACAAAAAGGCAAATTACAATATCCAGTAAGATGATGAATATGAAATTCTTGCATAAATAGATTGGACAAGTCTATTTTTGTTTTCCTTTAACATTATCTTGTCTCACTAAGGAGACAAGATAATGTTAATGGAAAACAAAAATAGACTTGTCCAATCTATTTATGCAAGAATTAGGCAACTTGCAAAAGGTAGAGTGGAGCAAGTTATGGCAATGGGCCTTTTTCTCCATAGTAATTGCAAATGGCTATGCCCAACAATAGGAGGCTAAAAGAACTTAAACTAGAATAACAAAGATATTTTGCTTTTTGACGATAAGCCTAAAAGTACATAATTCTTCATATCTTGGTATTCTTAGAGTCAATGCATATTAACTACTTGATACATTAGTTAGAAGTGTATGATTTGTTAACATTGGTGAAGAAGATGCAACTAAAAGGTGAGGTGGATGCAACAAAGGAGGAAATGATCATCTTCAAAGGGCTTTTGTTACAATCAAAGCTTAAGGCAAAGTTGAGCAAGAAGTTGGAGGTCTTGTAGAAGGAGAATCAAGATAGATGGGCTATAGTTCAATCCCAAATAGAGGAAGAGAAGGAAGTTGAGGTTGCAAGGTTACCAAAATCAATTAGAGAAATGTAGTTGCAATTGAAATTGCAACAAAAGGAGAAGGACCTTTAGAAGAAATTGCAAAGGGAGCATCTCAATCCAAGAGACTAGTTCCTTTAGCAAAGGAGATCAAATTCAAGAGTTTGATCAATTTTTGGCATGAATTAATGAGGATATATTGAAAATGGCATGATAAAGATTGAGGTACATGAGTTGAAAAAGAATAAGATTGGCATTAATTAATGGGAATATTCACAATGCCATGATAAAGAATGAGGTACATGGGTTAAAAAAATAAAATAATGGCTTCTTCAATAGAATCCACACATATCAAAATTATGATAGAATAGTTGTTGATATATGGAGCATGTTCAAACCAATGTCATTGAGGAAAGAGAGAGTATATGCTCAGCTTAATAGATAATAAAGATTTATCATTAGAATTTATTCTTAGATGTTTATTGTAATACCAATAGCCAGAAATATTATCTACAAGTGAAAATTAGCTTGGTAACATGAAGCATTTTATATATGATGGACTAAGTAGATCAAATAGAGATATCACCAAAAGAGTATTTCTACTAATGGGTTAGGAGCCAAAAATAGCCTAAAAACTTTGAAGTCAATTTTGGAGGCCTAAATAGATGAATTAGGCCTTGAAAAGGTTGGCCTTCCCTCTCCCCTTGTTTAGGCTAGAAAAGGCTAGCCTTCTCTCCTCCTACTTTTCTCATTGAGAGCTTTCCAATGGTACCTCACCCATGCAATTTTGAGATTCTTATAGAAGATTCTCTAAAGATTCCCTTTTGTCAAAGCTTGTTTGACCAACCAGATAGGACCAGAACCAACATGTCACCCATGTATACAACTAATATAAGGGTAGAGCTTGTTGACATGTCACCAATCCATGTATCTGATCCAAGGGTGGAGTTTCCTTTGAGGGAATATTCTTTGTTATATAATAAAGTTAAGGTGCTCCTTTAGAGCATTGAGTTTTGAGTGTAAAGCTTTGTGTTTCTTCTTTTGGGTTTTCTCTTTGGGGTTCTCATATCCTTGGAACATTACATTTATAAAACTTTATAGTTAGTTTGCTTTCATAGGTAGCTATCTTCAAGGAAGAAGCAATTTTCCTTTATAGTGATCAATACATGTAGTTTTTAGCAATATGAAATTTTAGGAAGTAACTAATCAAAAGACAATTTAGTTATTTAAGCTATCATATTCAAAGATCCATATTGTTGAAAATAGAATATGAATAAAGTGAAGAAGACAATTTTCCATGTCATTTTATTAATTTCTTTGTAAAAATTGTATATGTCTTTTTATTTTACGAATATGAATGAATCTTTATTATTATGGTATTTGCAAAGACATTAACATGGTAAATAAGAAAGGTGGTCCATCTTTGATTGGAATTATCACTCTCAAAAATTAACTTGAATTTATTCTGTATGATTGTGAATATTTTATCTTATTTATACTTCTATGATTTGTGGATGCATGAGAACAATTGTATGATGAGTGTGCATGAAAAAGATACTTCCAAAATTTAGTTTCTATCAATGAGATTAAACAAAAAATAACAATGAAAATTAATTATTGATAATTTCATTTATATCTATAAGTTACTTGACTATATATTCATGAGATCACACTATTTTTGTTCCTTATCACATTATTTCGATTCAATGGTGAGTGAGTCATCACACAAATCCTTAACATTGTGCTAGAGAAGACATTTCCAAATATAGATGGCTGACCACTATGAGATCTATCTTGTACACTATCTTAAACACTTACTAGGTTACTTAGGATTCATAATTGAGGACTAAGTACCTTAAAGATGATGAAGTACTAAGGAAGCTTGAATTACCTACAAGCCTCTCATGTTTTGTTTTCTAACTTTGCCAATTCTTTCCTAGGTTCATAGCATATAACATACTCTTAGTTAGTATGATATGCATGCCTACTTATGTTCATCCATATATGAAATCAAGGAGATCCTTATCTTCCACATAGAATTTAGAAATTAGAGTTATACCATCCAATATCTACTCAAGATGCTGAATCCAAGTAGCCATAACTATATAAGAAGAAAGAGAAGAAAAGAGGCCTTTACCTAATGTAAGTACTATTCCATTATCATGCCCTCCCTTGTTGATGGATCCTTGATTCATTGCTCACAACAGCAACAACAACAACATATTGTAATTATGGTTGTAGGTCAAAGTATTGGTCACAATTTACCTTATCAAAATTATGGATATAGGTCAAAGTATTGATTCTAATTGTGACCAAAACTTTGGGGATAGTGATATTGCCTCTAAACTAGCTATGATGCTCTAGATGTATCTTACTTCTACATGATATCCATTGGTGATAGACTCACATGAGCATAATAGTGTATGAATTGTTTGTATAAGCTTGACAATCCATTAATTTCTTGGACTTTTATGTCATCCTTAGGAGTAGATGAATTGGTATTAGCCTTTATTTTCTTCTCTTCCATCTTGATCGCTACTATTAAAACCTCTTGGCCAATCGGGAACTTCCTTCTTCCAATATTCAAGACTTCTCATATGTGGTTATTATGTTCTACTTCCATCCTATTGTAAATTGAAATTCATCCAAGAACACTACCACTTATTTTTCTATTAGACCTTGTAGCACCCAATGCATTTGATCCATGACAACTATTTGAGTTTTAGTGAGCACACCAATGCTTCCCAAAGCAATGTAGTATGTTTTATGAAATCTTTCTACAACTTTGTCAAAGTTGTTTGGAGTTCTTTTAAGTCATTTGGTGAGAGTAAATAAATTGATCTACCCATTGGATTACTATTTGAAATAGCTTGACCATGAAGGGCATATCTTGATAAGGAAAACCTTTACTAAAGATTGTCAAGAAACACATACACATATTGGATTGACTAGTTCATTTTGAGGCTTATTATGCTCATCAAAATCTCCTCACATTATTAGTTTGATCCATAATTAAAATAGAGGAATATTCTTCCAAAGCTTATTCTATAATTGTTATATTAAAAAAATTTCATCTTGGTATTGATTGCTCTTAAGTGTCTTCCTCAAATATGCAAGACAATCTAATTAATGATTGATATTGTATTTGAATTTTTGTTGTTAGTAGTAATCAAATTGAATCCTATGACTTTCAAGCTTAGTAAGACCTAGAATCATATTATAGTATAGGGGAGCTACTCAATTCTCATGCATTCTAAATAATAATTTCTATTTTGAATCCAACAAGATGTGAAGTACAAAATCAGTACAAAAGGGGCTTTGTGAAGTGCAAAGCCCCTTTTACCATTTACAATCATCAATACAAAATATTTTTGTTAATTACATATAGATGCAATACTCAAAGCTCTCATAATCAACCAAAATCCATAACCACAATCTAATGTCATACCCCAAAATTTGAATCAAACTTGCATAGGTCAAGCCTTCAATTCAATTGGAATTAATCAAGTTACCAATAAGTGGCTTGATATATTTTAATTGAATATTTCATTCCTTTATCATCATGTTTCAAGAACTCTATTGGACCATTGGTTAAGTTTATTCATTCTTGCTTGGACATTTCAACAATATAATGTCAAATTTGTTGATAATAGAACCAATTAACAATTGTTTTACAATTTGTTTTTGGTTTGCAAAGTAAAATTGTTCTTGGTCTAAAAAACATGAAATTCCCTATCATGGCCAAACTTGCAAGTCAAACCCTTGAGTTTCTTTCTCTTTGTGCTTTCAAAATTCATTTGCTTTAAACCATTCTACTCCACACACAATTAGATCTACACATTTTACTTTGAATGATGTGAATTGATTTTATAATGTCATTCTTGCCTTCAAACACCTTTTGTTTTGGGAACCAAACATGATCTTATCCTTCTCAAAATTCTACTCTCCCCATTTTCTCAAGTCATTGACCATCAAGATCTCTCTTTTCCAATAGTTAAATAAGTTGCTCAATTTGTTGTTTCATAATAATCATAACTTTAGGCATTCCAATGTTTGATGCTACAACTACTACTCTACTAACCTACCCACATAAAATTATATCTAAGTTACCATGTAAATGCAACATATCCTCTGCTCTTTGTAAGTCATAATTGGGAATGAATATCTAAATTTTTGGAAATGATTCTTTGGTAATATATAGATACATAAATTCCAATGGTTCAGTGGAAAGTGATGTGGTAGTCCATAGATTCCATTCACCACATTCTTGCTCTAACACCAATGTAATGAACCAAAGAGAGAATATGAGAATGGAGGATCAAACTATAACAATCAATTGAGTGAAACTTTAGATGCTTGAGTTGAGCTTATGCTTTTGTATTTATATGTAAATTAAGTACATAACTCTAAAGAAGCTTCCTTGTAAAATTCACTTTTCTTGGAGTACAAGCTAAGCTAGTTTTTTACTTGCATTCAAGCTAAGCTAACTATTTATTTGGTGCACAAACCACTCAATACTTTGGAAGTTTCTAGAAGCTTCTCAAATGCTTTTAGAGCATTTTTAGAATCCCTAAATATATGATAATTTTAACCTTGTTTTAACTATACTTAGCTTCTACTAACTCCATGAAGATTTTATAAACTTCTCACTGAGAAGCTTCTTAGATGTTTCTTGAACATTCTTAGAATTCCAAACTGTATTTTATTTCTAATCTCCTTTTAACTATGCTTATGTTCTATTAACTAGGTAGCATTATTTTGATGATATAATAGTTCACTTCATTCCATAGATAAGAAAGTGTAAGTAATCTAGCTAAGTGATACAAATATTTATAACATGTTTTCATAAAAATGGATATTATACATACACAATTATATCATTATGTAATATTTTGATAGTGTTATCATATAATATATAGACATAATCTAGATATAGAATCTGTGAAAATTCCTAAGTATCAAAGACATGTTGGAATTCTGAATTAAGTTCAATAGAAAGATAGTTATTTTGTAAGAGGTACAATTTTAATGAATTTAGAGAATTAAAGTAGATAAATTTAAAAAGTAAAATAGATATTTTAAAAGAAATTTCTCTCACAACATAAGTTAATTAAATTTCAACTAGTTAAATAGACAAAGTTTTAATATTTGTAAGGTCTATAATATTTGGTATAAAATAAAATAGAGAAAGAGGTGTATATATATAATAGAGAAAGAGTTTTATATATATTTGTTTTTTTTAAATAATTTTATTTTATATAGTAATACCATTAACTAGACAAATTATCTAAAGATAGAAATTTGTTTAGTAATATCTATATGGATGTAGTACACAATGGTCTAAGTAGATCACATAGCATTGTCATCAAAAGAGGATTTTCACTAACAGTGCAAAGGTAAAAAATATGCCAAAAATTTCAAAGCCAATTTTTGAGACCTAAACAAAAGAATTAAGCCAAAAAAAATGGAATCTTTTTCTCCTCCAAGGGGAGAGGTGTTGCCTTCCTCCCATTTGTTTATATTGTTGAGATCTTTCCATGTTGTTTTGAGTTTCATATAAGAAGATTCTCCAAAGATTCCCTTTGGTCAAACTTATTTGACCAACCAAATAGGACAGGGATTGTCATGTCACCACTCCATACAACTAATCTAAAGGTATAGCTTGTTGACATATCACCAATCCATGTATCTAATCTAAGGGTGTAGCTCACTTTGAGTGGATTCTCTTTGCTATATAGTAAACAAGGTGCTCCTTTGGTGCATCAAAGTATTGAGAAATTAAATCTTATGTTTCTCTTCTTGTATTTCTCTTGGAATTTTTTGAGTCCTTGGAGCATTTCACTGGTATTAGAGTAGTGCTTTAATCAAAGTGAGTGGATCACCCCTCTTGGAGGAACAAATGCTTTTGAGATTGAGTAATTTCAAGAGGAGAAAAGTAGTACAATGGATAGATTGTATTACTTTGGGAGAGAGGATAGGATAGATGCTCTTGGAGGAAAATTGATTGCACCTCACTTTCCTTTCTTGAATTTGTTACATGTCAAGATTATGTACATCTAGCACAAGCAAGTGAGTATATTCTTTGTTACCATTTTGGAGTGGAGCTCATGGATATAGTAATGAATTTGCTAACCTTTGTGATTGTACCTATTGTGATATACAATAAAGAGTGTGATTTGGTAATTTATGATTTAATCATTATGATACAATGGATTTGAATATACTGAAGCTTCTCCCTTTTAACACTCTAATAGGAATTATAATGTTCTAAGGACAAGAGAACACCAAGAGAAACATAAGGCTTCATCTCTCAATACTCTGATTCTCCAAACTAACACCTTGTCTTTATTATCTAGCAAAGAGTATTCACTCAAAGTGAGCTCCACCCTTGGATCAGATACATGGATTTGTGATATGTCAACAAGCTCCACCTTTAGATTAGTGTATGGATTGGTAATATGTCAATCCTTGTACTATTTGGTTTGGTCAAACAAGTTTAACTAAAAGGAATCATTAGAGAATCTTCTTGTTGGAAGTTCAAAGTAGCGTGGATGAGGTACCATTGGAAAGCTCTTGACAAGACAAAAAAGTGGAGTGCTCTTGACAAGCCATTTCCTTCTACCTAAAAGGAAAAGGATCATATTATTTTTTGAGGCCTACTTCATTTGTTTAAATCTCCAAAATTAGCTTTGAAATTTTGAAGGTCTTTTTGGCCTTTGCTCTATTTGTGGAAGTATTTTTTTGGTGACATCTCTATTTAATCTATGAGACTATTGTATGTGACATCCCTCAAGATATTACCAAGCCAATTTCCACCTCTAGATATTATGTCTAGCTTATAGTATTACAAAACTCCATTATGTAATTGGACCAAAAGTGCGGTTTAAGGATTTTGTAATTCTTGATTTTGATGAAGAATATTTTAAAAAATTGATAGCTTTTGAGGTCCCAATAGTAATCCAAATCATTTGTGCTCATATTAACTTTCTATTGAAGTAAGAACTATTTATGTTGTGTTTATAAATCATGGAGTTGTAGTTGCAAGATTTGATGCAAGGAATGTTTAACAAGTTTTGGGAGATCAAATGACGATGGAAGAATCACAAAGTAAAGTATGTACCTTTAAGAATGATCATGCAATGCAGGAAGTGGAATCATGGCCAAAACTCAATAACAATGGTCAAATGTAATACCAATAGCTAGCCATATGATCTAGATGTGAAATTTGGTTTGGTAACATCTAGAATGATGTTATACATGATGGTCAAAATAGATCAGATAGAAGTATCACCAAAAGATACTTCTACTAATAGAGCAGAAACCAAAATAGACTTGAGAACCTTAGAACCAATAGCTAGACATATGATTTAAAGGTGAGAAATGGTTTAGTAATATCTGGTAGGATGTTACATATGATGGACTAAACATATAAGAAAGAGGTATCACCAAAAGGGGAATTCTACTAATAGAGTATGGACCAAAATATGCTTGAAATCTTTGAAGGCAATTTTGGAGGCCTAAACGGATGAATTAGGCCTCGAAAATTTGCCCTATTTCCCCTCCCTCCCAAATGGAGGAAAGGTAAGCCTTCCCTCCCCCTTGGTTTGTCTCATCAAGAGCTTTCCAATGGTACCTTAATTGATTTTGAGATTCCTACATGAAGATTCCCTAAAAGATCCCCTTCGATCAAAGCTTGTTTGACTAACCATATAGGACCTAGACCGACATGTCACCCATCCAATTAAGTAATCCAAGGGTGGAGCTTGCTGACATGTCACCTATTAGTGTGCCTAATCCTATGGTGGAGCTTCCTTGGAGGAGATCCTCTTTGTCTATATAATAAAGAGAAGGTGCTCCTTTGGGGCACCGAATGTTGAGTGTGTAATTTGTGTTTCTCTCTCTTCTCTTGTCCTTGGATTATTACACCAAAGTACTTATAGAGGCACTCATGACAAAGACATCAACTTTGGTCAACAATGAAGCCACATTATTACTATCAATGAAGAAGACATGCAACATCAAGCCTTATAAGGGACAACACTATGTAGGAGTAGTGGAAAACTAGATCTCAAGAATGAATCAATACTTGTGATTATATATAGTAAAGATCACCAATCATTTTACACTCATGTTTACGTATGAATACCTAACCAATAATGCTCTCACATAGTATGATGATTGAGAATGAGCAATGTTGATGAAAGGAAGAGAGATCACTTGGATTGTGATGTAAGAAGGGTTGTTGAAGAATTTCCAATTTGTGGATTTTGTGCACATGGCTCAAACACAACTATAGGGGTTGAAGCAAAAGAACATCATACAAGAATATGTGGAGGTATTTTTGGATCTGCAAGTTGTACTAACTAACACGAGCTTAGTAGAAGCTCTTGATAATTCAAACAAGGGTTAAAAGAGCAAATTTGCCAAGACATAATGGTACAAGATCCTTTCACCATTTTTGGAGCCATTTTTGTGCTCAAAGAATAATACGAGTGTTTGGAAGAGGTGGAGAGATAGTACTTACACAACACTATTGGGCTAAGACATTTGCACTTTGGTAGACTAGTTCCAATGGAATTGAGCAACATTTGTTTCCAAGATTGAGGAGCTTGACTACTCTAAAAAGAACGTAGATGGACCAAAGAAAGGAGAGATGGAGTTCCATAAGGAGAAGGGGCTCAAGCATAACAACAATGTTGTTACAATTGTGGCCAATTTGAGCTCATAGCCATCAATTGTTATGCCTAGTAAATGTACTTCATAGCCTTATTGACTCAATAAAGATGAGTTAAAGTAATGGTAGGAGTTTTATACCTCACAACCTTATTGGATCAATGGATATGAGGAAAAGTAGTGGAAGGAAGAGGAAAACTGTGCAAAGGTTGAGGAAGACAACCACACAATTGATTGTTGTAAATAAAGTCCTAGAAGTCAATCAAGTGAGAGTATTGATAGACCTTGGAGCAATAGAGAATTTTTTATCTTGTTTTGTTGTAATAAGGTTGGGGATGGAACTTATAAAGGACAAGAGTGAAGAAGTAGAGTTACGTAATGGTCAGACAAAGAGGATTGAATTTATTACCTAAGAGATTAACACTCACTATAAGAGAGTATCAAGAAGAGATTGAGTGGCAAGTGATGCAATTAGCTTGTTACAATGTAATCATATGCATATTGTGGATAGTGCACTAAAACTCCCTAATAGATTAGAGAGGGAAGTTGTCACGCCATTTGTAGTTCCGCATCTAGATGCTCGGACACTGGAGTTCCAGTGATGGTAGTTAGAGTTATTCTAGCTGTTTCTCAGGGACTACTTTCCGACGGTTAGATTTCGTGTTCGGGGCACTGACTTCACGGTGGGGCCCACCGTCACTTTGCACCGTTTGCACCGTCGAGTGTGCCGTCAGCAGGACCGTTAGGGTTTTAGGGCTAGCTCGAGTCCAGGGGGTATAGTTTCGAAGTGAGCTCCAGAGAGCTCACTTCTCTGATGTTGAGCCTTCGAGTTCCTGGCTATGGTGGACAGAGGCCGGCGAGCGTCACCTGGATTCTCTATGCTTGAGTGGGTGTGGCTTGATTGTAATCAGTGCCCAATTGTTGGCAGTTTATAGAGTGACAGATCAAGTACTGATCTGAGTTGAGTTGAGTTGAGAATGTTAAGCAATCTGATTACATCAGAGAAGTGAAGTCAGGGGGAAATCGGGTGCAGGAACGTTGAGTGTTGGTGGTATCTCCAAGCTCGGTGGATCGTGGTAGCTCGATTCAGGTTCTGTGTTTCCCTAGTGTGCAGAACTCGTGTAGTTGATGCAAATTTGGCAGTTAGGCGGACGGTGTGCAGAAGCGCTGGCCAAATTTCGAGCAAAGAAGAAGCAATTTTCGAGCAGTGTTGTGATTTTGAGCTCAGGAGGTGAAGGCAGGACCAATTTGCTGCGAGTTGGGCTCAGAAAGTGAAATTGAAGGTGGAGTTGGAAAGCTCTTCTCATAAAATTGTGATTTGGAAAAACCCGTTTTGTCAATTTGGCTCGAGTGGAAAGTTAGCGGGGGATTTGGCAGACATCCATCTTTAGGGTTTACGTCAGATTTTACGTCAGATTTTGGGCCAGAATTGGAGGAGTTTCGCTGTTTGGCCAGATTTGGAGAACTTTCGCTAGTTTGGAGGAGTTTCGCAGATTTGGAGAAGTTTTGCCAATTTTGGAGGAGGTTCGAAGTGGCAACAAGAAAGGCCTCATTTGGCTGAATTTCGGCGTTTAGAGGCTTCGAAGGCCTAGAAGGGCCAGAAGGGCCAGCAAGCCAGCTTGCTGGCGTGAGGCTAGCTAGTTTAGTGTAGATCTTGGTCATTGGTTGGCAAAATCTGCCTTTCTTGCTAGATTGTGCGCAACAGGGTTTGACCCCTAGATCTCTTGTTCCTAGACTGGTGCCCTAGCCAACTGGTCCACCCTCACTTGTTGTCATAGTGACTGTGCCACTGTTATCTATACACATGTAGCTTTGGGTAGGAGAGGCAGTTTGATCCCATTCTTGGTGATCCTGGTAGCTTAGGACTTAGATACGAACTACTCTTATGTCAAATGCCAAATGGTGGCAGAGTCAGTCCCGTGTTGTGTTATGAGATGGAGGGTTTTTGTTTAGATTTCTTGTGATTGGATCCCCTCCATTCTCTGCTTCCTATTTGTGCACCACGTTTGTGTGAGGTGCCTTGACTTTTGAGCGTTGGTGCTCTGGTGTGCTCTCGGTGGTGAGGCTGGAGTGATGACCAGTCAGACTACCTTTGTTTCTCTCCGGTGAGGCAGGAAGTGATGACCTGCAGACCGTGAGAGTGCGTGTTATGATGGCATGTTACAAGTTGCCCTTCCCCTAGTGTAGTTATCTCGGTTAGAGTTACATTAGTGGGTGGTGTTTTAGTTGGTGTTGGCACGCGGTGGTGTTGGCACTTGGTGGGGCACTTGCGGTTGCGACTTGCTGTTGCAGTTGGTGGTTCGGGTTTGTTGGTGTGGTTACTTTGTCACGACGGAGTTCTTTGGAGATTCTAGAGGAGTTAGCCCTGCAGTACGCAGTGGGTTTACTCGGAGTGGTGCTCGGTATCAGCCTGTATCTCAGGTCCCAATGAGGGAGGAGATTGACTCTGAGTTGGAGTTCGACACAGGAGCTGATTCAGTTGAGAGTGCACTTGGTGTGTCCGCACCGTTGTTGTGGGACATGGACGAGATTTATGGGGCCTCCAAAGGCCCTAGGCGTTACTCTGGTACAGTGGGTACCATTGAGTTGGATGACTTCATCCAGGAGTTTGATAGTTGGTGTGATCTGCAGCAGATGCGGAACCCGACTTTGTTCACACCCTTCATGGCATGGAAGGGGTTGTTTCAGCACTTGGAGGGTCCACCGATGGACGACTACCATGAGTTCAGGAGAGCTCATTTGGAGGAGATTGAGTTATGGAGACAGTATTGGTCTCCACACTATGTCTCCATCACTTCAGGTTCGGTGGCCAGGAGTAGGTCGGCTGTACCTACGAGTTCTAGCTCGAGTAGTGTTGGTGGAGCTAGTGGAGGTGTACTAGCTGGAGATAGTGCTACTACGAGTGGAGGTACCGCTACAGGAGGTGGTGTGGTACCGGGGTTTAACCCCATGGTTGAGTTCTTCCTATGTTTGAGGCAGAACTACCAGGGAGTGCGGACTGACAAGCTGAGGAGCTTGCAGGAGTTCCAGCGGAAGGCTGGAGAGAGCCTACGCGAGGCATACACTCGCATGAGGCGGCTGATCAGTTTCACTCAGGGAGTTACTGAGGCCCAAGCAGTCCAGTTTTGGTATGGGATACTGGATAGGGAGTTGCGACGTAGAGTTCGTGATGCTACGTTGTTGCAGGCTACTTCACCCACTTTGGCAGTAGTCTTTGGTTTGGCTGAGCGTATTGAGCTCAACATGGTGGAGGAGAGAGTGGTGACATCTGGATTTGGTAGAGAGACCTCATCCACGGTTGTGACTTCTTCTAGAGTGCAGCAGAGTGCACCACGCCCAGTTGGTTTTCGAGGATAGGGTGGACAGCCCAGATCCTATGGAGCGAGTGGAGGGCCTAGTGGAGTTAGACCCTTACCCTCATTTTCGGGTCAGCAGTAGCCAGTGAGTGGTGGTGTTGCTTGTTGGACTTGTGGTGGACCTCACCATAGGAGAGAGTGTACTCAGGGCAGCGGACCTGATACCTCTGGTGCATCACAGCCAGCACAGAGGCAGTGTGAGCACTGCCATAGATTTGGTCATACTAGTGACCGGTGTTTTGACCTACACCCGGAGTTACGGAGTGGTAGGGCTGCTATGACAGGTAGTAGAGGAGCTCCAGTTCATGGAGGACGAGGTGGTAGAGGTGGTGGTAGAGGATCTACACCTAGTAGGGGTGCAGTACCTACCCTTACTTCTGACACAGCTATGGCTACTCGGATTGAGCAGTTGGAGCAGAGATTGGCTAGTATGGCTATTGCTCATAGGAGATCAGATTCGGGTGCTGAGGCTTCCACCTCATATGCTGGTGATAGAGATGCTTTGGACTTCATGTGCGGAGCAGCACAGGTGGATGCATCTGCAGCAGTGACTAGGAGTGCAGTACGTGCTCCAGAGCCTAGAGGAGCATCAGTGGAGTTGGACCCACAGAGAGGAGAGGTTGGGAGACAGGTCAGACTTCCCCAATCTTTCACGCTATCTGAGGCATTGCAGACGACATCCATGGTTCCTATACGTCCCAGTGCAGGTGTGGTAGGTGGTGATGGAGTACTTGATGGAGTACCTGCTAGTCAGCCACCTGCTACTACACAGACTGAGTCTAGCATGATGTTGGGGGCGGCTCAGCTGATTATGCGGCATCCCTTATTTTCAACCAGTGATATGTTTACATTGGGAGTGGACCCAGCCCCAGTGTTCCGGTTGGCTGCCACGTTGTGTGAGAGTAGGGATGGTGCAGTTCCTACTACTAGAGCAGAGGTGGTTGGTAGTGGAGCTGACTTGGTTGAGGAGCATGGGATCCGTTCAACGACCAGTGGTTTATGGCAGGCAGCAGCGGCTAGACTGGAGGAGTTGCCAGCTAGACCGGCCTTTGAGAGAGCGCGGTTTACACCTGGTGTTGTCCTATTGGATAACCAGAGGGGGATCTTTTGTTTGGTAGGACCTTCAGGGAAGGTCTATACACCACAGAGAGTCTTGTTAGACTCTGGTGCGCAGCCCCTTATGTTGGGGAAGGCTGCAGTTGTTGGTCTGGAGTTACGGAAGACCGATGTGGAGAGGTGTCCATTTCAGATCCAGACATCTCTTGGTGGTGGTTCGACACAGTACATCACACGTGGAGAGCTTGTTGTCCAGGTTCAGCCTGGTCATCCGACTGATAGCTCGGTGGTGAGAGCTCAGGCTATTGCGATGATAGCTGAGTCCTATGATGTGCTAGTTGGGGGAGCAGTGTTATACCCTATGGGTTTCAGTATTGACTATTGGGAGGAGACAGCCTCTTATAGACCAGGTTGGCAGTCTGGTGAGGGACGGGTATGTCGCCTACCAGTACGCTTCAGTAGTGGCAGTCTTGGCTCACTACAGTCCGGGACCATGGCAGCATCAGTTTTGGCTTTCAGCGGTGCAGTTACTTGGCCTGGTGACTTGTTGGAGGGGAACGCCCATGCAGAGGATACTCCAATACCAGAGGAGATCACTTGGCTATGGAGTACGAGTGGGATTGTTCCATCCACCTTGGATGTTCCATTGTGGAGTTCAGAGGAGGCATTGCAGCAGCATGCAGATCAGTTGGTGCAGCAGGCTTGGAGTGGAGCCTTCGTACCATCAGGGGATGAGTGTGAGGATGAGCCTCCAGAGGCGATTGCTTTGACACCTCTGGATACCAAACTCATTGCTTGGCAGTATCCAGTAGAGGGGATATGCCTATTGGAGTTGTTTGGTGGGATCAGCACCGGACTAGCTGCGGTATTACAGGCGGGTATCCGAGTACAGAGGTACTTGTATGTAGAGAGAGATGAGACTGCTAGGCGAGTCTCTCTACATCATGTGGCACACTTGGCTTATCGGTATCCGGAGTTATTACCGATGTCAGCAGTCAGAGGTTACCAGAAGGCCTTACCAGGAGACATTTCCTTACTGGGGGCGCATGACCTAGAGAGACATGGGCCTGTTCACTTGGTGATTTCTGGATGGCCATGTCAGGGACATACACGTGCGGGCCGCGGTTTGGGTCTTCAGGATCCTCGTTCTGGTGTGTTTTGGGAGATGTTACGGATACTACGACATCTCCAGGTTCATCAGTCTGTTTCTCCAGCTTACCTTTTGGAGAACGTTCCATTGATGGGTGATTCTCGCACTAGAGTGGTGGCAAGTACACATCAGGTCCATTCATGGATGGGACTTGCTGTATTGTTAGATGCAGCCAGAGTGGGATCACGGGCTCATCGTCTTCGTCTTTGGTGGACAAACCTCTTACCCAGAGAGGTTCTACAGCGTGCTTATGATGGGATTCAGCGACTGGACCACATTCTTGTTGATGATATCTTGGATGTTGGGCGTCAGTCTCAGACAGTGGTAGTGGCTGATAGGTCACCCATGGCAGTGGTGAACCTAGTTGGACAGCCTAGAGCTGCATTTCCCACACTCATGAGTTTCCCAGGCTCTCATGCTTTTCGAGAGGGAGGACCTGGACTTGTTTGGGACTCACAGTTACAGCAGTTGGTGGAGCCCAATGCTGATGAGAGAGAGCGGGCGATGGGTTTTCGCACCGGTATTACCGTTGTTCCAGCAGTGTCAGAGGCATCCAGGCGTCAGGTGTTAGGTCAGGCTATGGACCTGAACTGTTTGACCTGGATTGTGAGCCTTGGTTTGGCAGAGCAGCGTAGGATGCGCTTGATAGGCATCACCACTCGGACACTTGTGAGCCCTGTGCCTATCGAGACGATTCAGGCACATGCTGGAGGCGATGGACCGAGTGGACATGGTATTCTTGGGACACATCCAGTAGCTACTAGGGAGAGTGGTCTACTTGGAGTCCATCCAGGTGAGCGTGGGCTACTTGGATTACACCCTTGGTCCACATGGGATGCAGCCAGAGGACGTATGGAGCTTGCAGCCAGAGTGGAGGGAGTTTTTCACACAGAGGTTGGGACCTCTAGTGGTCGGGAGCATGACACCATTGCTCCCAAGGGCCCAGTATAGCAGCCAGTCAGTACGTCTTCCACTCCTACTACAGTTACAGAGGATACTTGGGAGCCAGATCTTGGACCCAAGCTTACTGGAGAGGAAAGACGGAGGGTTTGGAGGTTCTTGAGGAGTCACACGAGTTGTTTTGCCTTCAGTATGAAGGATTTGGGTGCTCTGAAGGGACCTGGTATACGGATTGAGCTGACTAGCGACACACCTATTTTCCGACGTCCTTATCGATATAGTGAGATGGAGAGGACATTGATTCAGAGCCGGAGTAGTGACCTTTTTGAGGCTGGTTTGGTGGAGATTTCACATGGAGAGTATGCATCAGCGACAGTGATGCCAGCCAAGAAGGATATGCATGGCAACTATACAGATAGGCGGATGTGTGGAGATTACCGTCCTATCAACCGACAGACCAGGGCTTATCGGTATGCCATGCCTACACCGGAGGAGATTTTTGATGCGATTGGGCATGCAAAGGTCTTCAGTACTTTGGATCTTCGAGCGGGATATCATCAGTTGCCGATCAGGGAGGAAGATAAGTCCAAGACAACATTTTGGGCTATTGATCCTCACGGCAAGGATGTGTTATATCAGTGGAGATTCTTACCATTTGGGTTGAAGAATGCTCCTGCTGAGTTCCAGAGGGTCATGGATAGGATCCTAGCTGGACTGGAATTTGCTCGGTGCTATATTGATGACATTTTGGTGTATAGCACTACTGTGGAGGAGCATGAGAGACAGTTGTTGGAGGTGTTTGAGAGGTTGAGATCTCATGGACTCAAATTACATCCTGGGAAGTGTAGGTTCTTCCATGAGCAGGTTGAGTATTTGGGTCACACTATCTACCCCGGAGGACTTGGTGTTCAGCAGACCAAGGTGGAGGCTATTGCACGTATTCCTCAGCCTACGGATGTGAGCAGAGTGCGAGCATTCCTTGGGTTGGCAAACTTCTATCGCCGCTATGTTAGAGGATTTAGTGCCATTGCCAAGGCCTTGACGAAGCTGACCAAGCTTACACAGGAGTGGTGTTGGGGAGATGAGCAGGAGAGAGCTTTTGTAGAGCTCAAGGAGAGGTTGATATCTGCTCCTATTTTGAGGAGACCGATCAGGGGACGACCATTTCAGGTTCACACTGATTGGAGTATGTTGGGGCTTGGAGCGATGCTCACCCAGCATGATGATGAGGAGAAGGAGTTTGTGGTGGCCTATGCTAGTCGCTCCAACAATTCAGCGGAGGCGAAGTATAGTTCATATGAGGGAGAGTGCTTGGTAGCAGTTTGGGCAGTAGCACATTTCCGATGTTACCTATTTGGTAACCCCTTCACTCTCATCACTGATCATCAGCCGCTGAAGTGGTTGATGGAGTCCGACAAGCTTTCAGGGAAGCTTGCACGATGGGCTCTGATTTTACAGGAGTATGATTTCACGGTTGTTCACAGACCTGGAGTGGTGAACCGTGATGCAGATGGGTTGAGTAGAAACCCATGTCCTAGCCAGCAGGATCAGACCGGAGCACGTTGGCATGGTGAGACAGATGAGGAGATGGTGCCAGGTTGGCATGCATCGGCTTTTCTGTGTATATTTGCAGAGACTTTGGTGGTATCTCTCTCAGCGCATACAGGAGGAGTTATTGAGGTCACAGATCCAGAGAGTGAAGATATTGGTACAGTTCAGCGAGACATTCATGATGATGTCTTAGTGATGGACTATCTTCGCACTGGTGTTGTGGGTGGCACAGTTGGGGCCAAGGAGAGAGACCGTGTTCTTCAGCGGGCCAGACGGTTCAGATTGGAGGGTAGACACCTTTTGCGTGTATGGGAGGATGGTAGAGTGTGAGTAGTACCACTTCCATCACAGAGACCACAGTTGGTCCATCATGCTCATGAGGAGCTAGGACATTTTGGAGTAAAGCGTACATATAGCTTACTCCAGAGTCATTATTGGTGGTGCGGTATGCAGACCGAGGTACAGCAGTTTGTTGCCAGATGTGTGGTTTGTGACCGAGTTAGAGCATCATTCAATGCTCCTACGCCACAGTTACACCCATTACCTATCATGGGATTGGGTTACCGTTGGAGTTTGGACTTTGCCAGACCTTTACCGCTGACTGTGAGACATCATTGGTATGTTTTGGTGATGGTGGAGCACTTCTCCAAGTGGATTGAGTTGGTGGCACTTCCTGACAAGTCTAGTGAAGGGACAGCTTACTCGTTCCTGGATCGAGTTCTTAGTCATTTTGGTGCACCAGCTGAGGTTTTGACTGATCAGGGTACAGAGTTCTTGGGAGAGTTTCAGGTCTTGTGTGACAAGGCTTTGATTGATCATCGTACTACATCCCGAGATCACCCTGAGGCAGATGGCTTAGCAGAGAGAGTGGTTCAGACGGTGAAGAGAGGATTGCGAAAGTATGGTTTGCAGAGAGGCCACTTGGGAGATTGGGATCTCCAGTTACCTTGGTTGGCCATGGGCTATTGGTTCAGCCGGCAAGCCTCCTTAGCATCCTTCTCTCCATACTTTCTACTCTATGGACGAGATCCAGATTTACCTGCAGCCATTCGTCGAGATGCTACTGTAGTTTTGGACTTGGATGACCCTGATGTATGGATGAGCGCATGTTCTCAACGGGCAGAGATCTTTCAGAGAGTGATGCCGATGGCCTTCGAGAACTTGGCAATTGCTCAGCATAGAGATACTTTACGCTATGCTACCATTCGAGGAGGAGGTTATAGACCCTCGATCCGTCGATTTCATCCAAGCGACTATATATATCTACAGTAGACAGCACCGACGACACTTGATGTTTCTACAGGCCGCACTATCTTGAGAGTGCGCGAGGTTTTACCATCTGGAGTCCTTGTGTTAGAAGGACGTGATGGTGTTGTTTGGAAGGATCATGTGCGCAATTGTGCGCCATGCCACCTTCCAAACATTGATGGTACTATGGACCCAAGCTTGGCACTTGTACGTGCAGGCTTGAGGTGTATGTTATGTGGCTCTTCTGGTGGAGCTGCTACTATGTTAGTGTGTGATAGCTGTTCGAGAGGATGGCATATGGCATGTATGACTCCTCCCCTCACGGTGGTTCCTCAGGGACAGTGGTTATGTCCTAGATGTACTTGACCTATAGCTAGTTCATTCTTTATATGGTATAGATTGCAGACAGGCGACTAACGATGGGGCTCCATAGCACCCGGCCTCCTGATCTTTGCCCATTAGAGGGTATACCATATACTTAGAGTAGATGGCTATCTGGAGTTAGAGGGACCTAACCGCCAGCTAGGGGGGCGATTGTGGCACTTTAGAGTCTATGTATGACTTATGTGTGAGTTGTGCTTTTATAGTGTATGATGTTGACAGCGATGTATGTTGTGTAGCGATGTATATACGCACGACAGCTGTCACGCCATTTGTAGTTCCGCATCTAGATGCTCGGACACTGGAGTTCCAATGATGGTAGTTAGAGTTATTCTAGCTGTTTCTCAGGGACTACTTTCCGACGGTTAGATTTCATGTTCGGGGTACTGACTTCACGGTGGGGCCCACCGTCACTTTGCACCGTTTGCACCGTCGAGTGTGCCGTCAGCGGGACCATTAGGGTTTCAGGGCTAGCTCGAGTCCAGGGGGTATAGTTTCGAAGTGAGCTCCAGAGAGCTCACTTCTCTGATGTTGAGCCTTCGAGTTCCTGGCTATGGTGGACAGAGGCCGACGAGCGTCACCTGGATTCTCTATGCTTGAGTGGGTGTGGCTTGACTGTAATCAGTGCCCAGTTGTTGGCAGTTTATAGAGTGACAGATCAAGTACTGATCTGAGTTGAGTTGAGTTGAGAATGTTAAGCAATCTGATTATTGTGGCACTTTAGAGTCTATGTACGACTTATGTGTGAGTTGTGCTTTTATAGTGTATGATGTTGACAGCGATGTATGTTGTGTAGCGATGTATATACGCACGACAAAGCTAGTGAGAACTAGCAAATGAAAGATAGTTGGAGATAGGGAAAGATCTCAATGCCAAGAATTGTCTCTCATATCATAGGAACAAGATTTATTAATAAGATAGGTAGATGTGTCTTGTGTCTAATAAGAGAACTCTAGAGTGCACAATTTGATAGACAAATTCCTAAGAATTTGAAAGATGTGGTTGATGAGTTTCAAGATATTTTCTTGATGACTTACTCTCAAGATTGCCACCAAAAAGGAGAGTAGATCATAAAATTGAGATAATTCATGTAAAAACCTCCTTATAATACCCCATTTCAACCATCACCTCATGAATTGAAGGAGTGCAATGTTCAAATCAAGGATATGTTGCAAAAAGGGTTATCAAACCCAATGTATCACCATATGGTGCTCCTACCTTGTTTGTGAATAAGAAGGATGGTATGATGCCAATGTGCATTGACTTCTAAGGCCTAGATTGATAAACACTAAAGAAAAAATATCTATTAACTCAAATGGATGACATATTTAAATCAACTCAATAGGGTAAAACAATTTACACTTGATTTGCAAAGATATTGTAACCAAATCAAGATCACAAAGGAAGACATACACAAAACTACCTTTCAAAGAAGATATGGTCACTTTGAATACCTAGTGATGTTGTTTGACCTTACCAACACACCAATCATTTTCATGGGTATGATAAATAATACATTTTGTCCATACTTGGATAAGTCTATTATCATTTTCCTATATGATATCTTAGTCTATTATAGGATAATGAAAGAGCACAAGCAACATCTATGAGAAGTCTTCTAAATTTTGCAATAGAGCAAGTTATTTGCCAAATCTCAAATTGCAAGTTTGGCAAGTCTTAAGTAGATAAATGGGGACATAGAGTAAATGCAAAAGGTATCCAAGTTTTAATAGCTAAAAGAAACTTCATTTAGAAATATAGTGCTTTAAAAGATCAAACTCAACTCAAGAGTTTCTTGAGATTGATTAGGTTCTACCATTATTTTTCAAGGAATTCTCCAAGGCATACTCCTAACAACACTACTTGGCAAGGGAAAGAAGTAGATGTAGTGAACTGCACAAGAATTTGCCTTTTAGGAATTGAAAGATACATTGCTACATGCACCAATCTTGAAATGGCATGACCCACACTTCCAATCAAGTTGAATAAAATCAAGTTTACTATAGATGCATCAAGCATTGCAATAGGAGTAGTCTTACATCAAGAATGGAGTGACAAATGATACCCAATTGCATATTTCTCTTGAATTTTATTATTGATGGAGCGTAACTATCACACCACCAAACAAGAAGAGTTTTCTCTTGTCCTTGCAACCAAGCATTGGAAGCACTATCTTGGCAAGAAGGCATTTGTAGTGGAGATAGACCACAAACCACTGGTCTACCTCGAGACACAAAAAGGTTCGTCTCATAGATAGATTTGTTGGTGTAATACTAATAGCTAGATAGATGATCTAGAGATGATTTTTGGTTTTGTAACATCTGGAAGGATTTTATATGTGATGGAATTAGTAGATAAGCTAGAGGTATCACCAAAAGAGTACTTCTACTAATAGGCCAGAAAGCAAAATATGCTTGGAAAATTTAGAATCAATAGCTAGGCGTATGATCTAAAGTGAAAATTGGAGTGGTAACATCTAAAAGGATGTTACACATGATGCAAAATGCAGATTAGATAGAGGTATCACCAAAAGAGCACTTCTACTAATAGGGCAAAAGCCAAAATAGGCTTGAAAACTTCAAATTCAATTTTGGAGGCCTAAACAAATGAATTAAGTCTTGAAAACGTGTCACCTCTCTCCAACAAAGTAAAAGGTGGCCTTCACTCCCCCTAGTTTTTCTCATCAAGAGCTTTCCAATGATACCTCATCCACATGATCTTGAGATTCCTACAAGAAGATTCCCTAAAAGATTCCTTCCAATCAAAGCCTATTTGACCAACCAGATGCGACCAAGATCAACACGTCATCCAAGCAAGGAATCTAAGGGTGGAGTTTGCTAATAGGTCACCTATCCATGTACCTAATCCAATGGTGGAGCTTCCTTGGAGGAGATCTTCCTTGGCTATATAATAAAGAGAAGGTGCTCCTTTGGGGCATTGGAGTATTGAGTGTGAAATTTGTGTTTTCTCTCTTGAAGGGTTCTCTTGTCCTCAGAGTATTACAGTTGGGCAAAGCAGAGACAACAGTTCAACATAAAAATCACATATGTGGAGGGCAAGAAACAACTTATGGATGCATTTACTAGAATACCTATGGTGAGCAATCTGGTTGTAAAGATGAACCTAGATTTTTGGCTTACTACTACTACAAAGATTATAAGAGCTTGATCATCCAAAGGTGTAACCAATACCCAAGAACTCACCTTTTTGTGATGGCAAGTTATAGATCTCGGATGCTTGAGACCTAAGAATCATCATTTAAGCTGAATATAATGATTTTGCTACTATAGATCATGTGGGAGTGGACAAGACCTTAGATGCAGTCAATTGTCATTATTCTTGGCCCAAGATGAGCATTGATGTGATGGAGTACATTCAAAGTTGCCTACTTTGTAAACAAAAAGCCTCTAATTAAGCTCCCATATGTCTTCTTCAACCCTTCCTTACTTCTACACAACGTTAAGAGCATGTAAGCATGGATCTAGTTTGTGACTTACCCAAGACCACCTCAAGTTTTGACTCCATTATAGTCTTTATAGACCAACTTAGCAAAATGATTAATGTGTGTCTTATAACCAAAGACATGATTGCACCACAATGAGCTTAATTGTAATTGCGGTCTTTTCTCACCATGGGTTGTCTCAAGTGCTCATCACCAATTGGGGAACTCAATTCACTAATGTTTTTTGGAGAACACTCTTTGGCATCTTCAAAACCAAACTTGCCATGTCCATGGCATACCATCCACAAACCAATAGACAAATAAATTGGGCCAATTGCACTACCAAGGACATGCTTTGGGACTTCACCTTAGAGGAGCAAGAAAGGTGGGACACATTACTTTCCTTGGTGGAATTTACCTACAACAATTCAATGAATGCATGTACACAAGTCAATCCGTTCTTCCTCATATATGGACAATGATCTTTCACTCCTTCAAGTTTAGTAAAGATCCACCCAATGGCTACAAAAGTTGATGTTGTCAACACTTTTGTTTCTAAAATCCAACAAGGTGTGGAGAATATCAAGAACACGTTGTAGATAGCTCAAAATTGGTAGAAATAATATGAAAATGCACATCGTAGGTACATGTGCATTCAATGTCAAGGATCAAGTGTGGCTATTCACAACCAACCTTAAGTTGGTTGCCTCTTGTAAGCTCAGACCTCATTTTATTGGCTCTTTCTCATCCTCTATTGAATCAAAGCAATGGTTTATCACCTTGAGCTATTACTACACATGAAGATCCATCTATTGTTCTGCATTTCATCACTATGTAAATATGCACCATGACCACCCCATCTTTATTTTACAAGACTCTTGACCTTGTCCAACACTCATTGATGGCATGGAGGAATATGAAGGCGAACATATTCTCCAAAAATGCATTTGTGCTACTTGCCATCCGCATGTGGAATATCTCATACATTGGAAAGGGTAAACATTGTATGAGGCAACATGGGAGTCCATAGTTAACTTGACTAATGCATCAATGTTAGTGTAATCTTTTGAGCAATAACTTCACAACGAGGATGTTGTATCTTAAATGGGAGGAGTTTGTAATACCATTAGCTAGATAAATTATCTAGAGGTAGAAATTGGCTTTGTAGTATTTTTTGGGATATTATGCATGATGGTCTAAATAGATCAGATAGAGGTATCACCAAAGTGCAAAGGTCAAAAACACACTAAAGATTTCAAAGCCAGTATCAAAGGCCTAAATGAAAAAATTAGGCCTCAAAAATAAAATGTTTCTCTTTTCTCAAGGAAAAAGGAAATGCATTTTCCTCTTTGTTTGTCTTGTCAAGATCTTTCTAGTGGTACCTCACCCATGTTATCTTGAGTTTCATACAAGAAGATTCTCTAGTCAAACTTGTTTGATCAACCAAATAGTACAAGGATTAACATCTCACAAATCCATACAACTAATCCAAAGTGTGTAGTTCACTTTGAAGATATAATATTTTCTATATAATAAAAACAAGGTGTTCCTTTGGTGCATCACAATATTGAGGAATTAAACATTGTGTTTCTTTTCTTGTTTCTGTAATACCAAGGGTTAGCCATATGATCTAGATGTGAAATTTGGTTTAATAACATCTAGAATGATGTTATACATGATGGTCAAGATAGATCAGATAGAAGTATCACCAAAAGAGTACTTCTACTAATAGGGCAAAAACCAAAATAGACTTGAGAACCTTAGAACCAATAGCTAGACATATGATTTAAAGGTGAGAATTGATTTGGTAACATCTAGAAGGATGTTACACATGATGGAATAAATAGATCAGAAAGAAGTATCACCAAAAGGGGACTTCTACTAATAGAGTAGGAACCGAAATATGCCTGAAATCTTTGAAGGCAATTTTGGAGGCCTAAATGGATGAATTAGGCCTCGAAAATGTGCAGATTCCCCCCCCAACGGAGAAAAGGTTGGCCATCCTTCCCCCCTGGTTTGTCTCGTCGAGAGCTTTCCAATGGTACCTTACTCATGTGATTTTGAGATTCATACAAGAAGATTCCCTAAAAGATTCCCTTTGGTCAAAGCTTGTTTGACCAACCAGATAGGACCTAGACCAGACAGGTCACCCATCCAAGTAAGTAATCCAAGGGTGGAGCTTGCTGACATGTCACCTATCTGTGTCCCTAATCCTATGGTGGAGCTTCCTTGGAGGAGATCCTCTTTGTCTATATAATAAAGAGAAGGTGCTCCCTTGGGGCATCGAATGTTTGAGTGTGCAATCTGTGTTTTCTCTCTTGTCCTCGGAGTATTACAGTTTCTTTTGCATTTGAAACATTATATATATATATATATATATATATATATATATATATATATATATATATATATATATATATATAAATAAGCACAAAACTTCTTCAAGTACAAATATCAAATTAACAAGGCAATTTACCAGACAAAAAAAATCAGTTAGACAATCTCATTCTATCTTTTGTATGATGAAGTAACTGCAATTTACTGACTACAATACCAAAGATGAATTTTTGCATTGCAATAATTTAATAAGAAAAATTAATATATTATTAAGATTATAATTTCATAAGTTTATCATCATAAATAGCTATTTAAAATTTTTAATTATATATGATATAAAAATAAAATTTAGTAAAAAATGAACTCATTTCAAAATGCTTAAAACATCTATATTTTATATTTGGTTTTCACAATTAAGACAAAATACAGTTGTAACTTTTATTAGAGGAGAAGGTGTATATTCTATACTCCAATTTAAGACATAATATCATTCTAACTTTCATAAAGGAGAAAGAGTGTACTTTGAAGAGTATATTTGGTGGTCCATTGTGAGAAACAATACCATTCTAACTTTCATAAAGGAGAAAGAGTGTACTTTGAAGAGTATATTTGGTGGTCCATTGTGAGAAACAATACCATTCTAACTTTCATAAAGGAGAAAGAGTGTACTTTGAAGAGTATATTTGGTCGTCCATTGTGAGAAACAAGACAATCTTAATAAGAGAAAGGACATTCTTTCACAAGAGAAGAACTTACTTATAATAATAAGACCTACCCCACTTTACCTTTGCTTCCTTACTATTACAATTTTATCCTTGTAGAATGCTCTACAGTCATTTAGGAATTTGTTCTAGTTTGTCTATGAAGTATTTATGAGTTATACAAGTTCCTTTGTTAATTACCCAGATTAGCATTTGTGGAACATCCAATAAATTTTTTTACACAATGTGTTATTTACACCTCAAATCACTTGTGTAAGGTATTTTAAAATATTTATTGATAATCATATTTCTCTTGTGATCATTCTATAAGAATAGAAATTAGAACTTGAAATCTAAAATCATCTTTAGTAGATATTTCACATTTTTATTATTTGATTGTTATCCCATCATATTGTAACCATTTTATAAAATAGAAATTGAAACTTCTACTTTACTGTTATTTGGTCCATTCATTTTCATTATTCTTTGAGGTTTTTTTTTATCACTCATACGAGCATTAGTGGAATTTCTTATCAAATACTTATGGACCTTAAAGATTTTGACAATAAGTTATCTTCATAGAAGAAGATATAATATTCATGGGCTTTCATTGCATCCTTAATTCAATCCTTTAATTAAGGAAGTGAAACCTACGAATGTAAAAGCTATATCGCTATTGACTGATCAAAAATTCATATGATAGCGTAGGATTTGGTCTAATATCAACCACACATGTTTAACTATGAATAATCATACTATACTACTGCATAGTAGTCCTTAATAATACAACTAATCTTAGTTTATCAAGATAAGTCTATATGATGCAATATCTAAGCCTTATCATTGGAACATACAAGGAGAATAAATAGAAAAGATAAAATATGATTTAGATATTATAAATATTTCAGTTTCAATTTTAATTATTCACTGCTTTTTATAGTATTATAGGGAATACTGTATAAGTGGGTTAATTTGTGGGTCACAATAAAAGAGAAGATACAAAGATAATCTAAAAAAAATGCACCCAAGGTTACACTGAGTTTTCTTTATTTAGTCGTAGAATTTAAAGGAAGTACTTAGATCTAGTTGGTTTTCATAGTAGGCTAGTTTCATATAAAAGTGAATATATATATATATATATATTCAATGGAGCAATTTATATAAGTGTGTTCATCATGATCAAGTTTTTTTCCTATATCAAAGCAAGTGGCATTTTCACTACTAATCCTATACAGAAAACACCTCTCCCATTTTTATAACTTGAATATGAGTTTGGACTACCACTTATAAATCAATAATGAAAAATACAATCAAAATGAAAATTAATGCAAAACAAAACTAAGGATATGAGAAGCCATTTCAATCACTATAAGCAACGAGCTTCCTCCATAACAAGCCATGAATAAATCCTGACGACAAGTATTTCTAAGATAAATTTTGAATAAATACTTGAGAAATTGAGTAATCTAGGCTGTTATTTAGTTGTAAGTTTGTTTGGACAATGAAATAGTTGGATATATTTGATGGGGAAATAACTTGCAATTTTTAAGAGAAGCAAAGGTGAACTGTCACATGAAGATCTTTCAAGCCCGCTACCATGAAAAACTATTTTCAGAAAATAAAATGACTTCTTGCAGATAATTCATATTTTAATATTACGTCTACTTGGATGTTTGCTTTAACACCCTATGTCTTTACTATAAGTAGTACGTGATTCTTACCTTGTCATCTTGATAGAAAGCTTGTATATTTTAATTATGATCTAATCACCTGAATCATTACTGATGTAGCACCAAAAGTAACAGTTGTAAAGTGAAATAGAAAATTGATAATACAAGATTATCCATATTCAAAATCTCTTTAGATATACAATTTGATTGATTTTTCTAGTTAATAATCTCATTTATCTCAAATGTTTTATCTGTTGTCCTTTGAGAGGTATCCTGCTTCATCTTCAAGTTATGTGATTACTACTTACTCTTCTATGTGTTATAGTCCATGGTTTCCTTGTTACTCTTTTGATCCAATTCATTTACTCTATTAATCTATCTTTTTATTTACTCATCATCATTTATTGTTATGAAATACGTATATTGCTTCGTACCAAGAAAAATACATGTTTCCCTTTACTTATTTTGTAACATGAGGCTTTTCCGGTTTCACACTGCTTGCTTACCATATATTTTTCTTATGAGAAAAGGTTCATTTTTTGTTGGATAAAAACAAAAGGATTTAGAAGAAAATGTATATTCTTTAAATATAATATTTTATATATAAATTTTGATTTATGTGAATTTTCCTATATTCTCTTGTTTGTTAGTAATACAACTCTTTATTCTAGGATATTCGATATATGTATACTATTTCTAGACATGGCGATGTATGGATATAAGTGTACATAGTCCAAGCCAAAATCTCTAAGTATGATTTGTCTTTTGCAGGGTAAAACTAACACTCTTTTAAACTGAAGACGCATACATTCAAACCAAATTGAAACTAAGTATATTTAAGATGGTAAAAACTTAATAATACAGGGATTGCTTTCATCATTTCTGAAGAATCACAATCAGGGAAGTATTACTTGGAAAGCTAGAAATACCTTAAAACTTATACTTGCTATGTAGAAGTTTTGCATCCAGAAGATATAACCCGTCTTTTATTATATACGTGTGTGTTGTTTGCGTAAATCCATAACTACTCCAGATATGAATCATGAAATCTTTTCCCTAGGATCTCCAACAAGAAATATCTGAATCCTCTCTAGTTTATGATGCAAGAATTAATGGTAACTACCAAGCCTTAATTGACCCGCCGCTATCCAAGAACAGTATCTTGGATCAAGTACATGATGATTAAGTAGGATTATTAACACTATACTTAACAATACTATTATGTGCGAGATGAGCTCCCATGACAAAGACGGCAGAAGATCCTTTCACAGTTCTTATTCTGCTCACACAATCAATGCTAGTAACATCTTAGTCTCACCTCATTTGAAGAAAGAAAAGTGAAAATAAGGAACTATTTTCAAGATAATTTGATGATGTTTCAAACAAATCAAGAATAAAAAGAGCAAAGAGATACAAAATTTAAATCTTGTTTAGAAGGAGGAAAATAAGAGACTTAGTTAACAAAAAAGGAATGTGGATGTAATCAAGGATTCAACAAAAGGGCAAATATTTTGGAAGTCAAATATAAATACGTCCAAATGATAGAGACACATCTTAAGTTTAGAAACTAGAAATGTGTAGAACTTTGGAGATTTGCAACTGCACGATTTATCAGAAAAATGTAGAAGAACAGGGAGAAGTATAGAAAGAGACATGAGAGGAGGATCCAGAATGAGTAATTCAATGTCTTTTCTCAACTGTCATTGTTGGAGAGGTGTCGTTCTGTCTCTCTTTATCATTCTCACAGTCAACAACAACAGCAAGTGTGTACTTAATTCATTCATTCATTCATGAGGTGATGGGCTGTTCTTCTTCTTGGAATTGCTGAGCTCTCAACAGCGGCAAGAGCAGAACAGCAGAGTAGCAAAGGAAACAACAGCACCCAACAACGGAATTGTATCGGGCAGGACTGTATCAGCGGAAGAAGCGTGTGGTGGTACCAGTATCGAAACTAGAGCATGAAGGAGAAGAGAAGACGGCAGCGGCAGCGGCTTTGGAATGAAAGAGTATTGGGATTAATTACAGAAGGTGGCGGGATATTGCGTGGTTCAGTCAGTCTTGAGGACGAGAGAGAACGAGAGAGATCAAGAGCTCCACTTTGGTTTTGAAGGGGAGCTTGGGTAATGTCAGCAGCAAGGGCTAAAGAAAAATTTCTGGTGTCCAATTCCCGGTGGGCAACACCATTGCCAAACTGTTGGGTCACTGCTGCAGCCTCTGTGGGTGAATTTATTTTCAGTAACGACAATTCTCTTTTCCTTGGTCGCTGAAATCGGTAAGAACCCCTAATTTTATGGGCGTTGTGCTTGTTCTTGGCCGGGATAGCAAGAATTTAGCTGCTGCTTTCCTTTTGACGATGCGTGATAGTGTGGATGTACTTTTCGGTGTCTTTATCGATTGGCCTGCGTGTTTTTACGAAATTTTGGGTGGACTCTTCCCGCGGGAAGACAGTGGGATAGAGGGAAGAGTGCGTATGAATTCTACTTGCTGCATATGCTAGAAAAACCTTGGCAACGAAAACTGGATTGTCTTTCTCGAGGTTCAGAGCCTTTCATGATGGCAACTAGTATTTTCCGGGTGGGTTGTCCACGCTTACAACATGTTGACCAATCGGGTATATCACAGTGAAACCCTTCCATGCATTCAACTGGGCGTTAAACCCCACTCCCGTCTCTTGGATCTGCTTGGAGGGGACAAAAGTGTCAAGTGAAGCAAGCGTCCAGCCTCTTAGATATGAAAGAGGACAACGTGCATATCTACGGAACCCGCAGGCATTCTGCATTGCTGCATTAGTTTTAGGTTGTCGCAATGGGAAGATACGGCGGGGAATGTGACATTTTTCTCTCTTGAAGGAGGCCTTCCTTTAGCCGTTCATAATAAGAGGGGAGTAACTTCCTATAGAATCAAGTCTTATGTTCCTGTTTTCTGCAATCCGTGTATCCAAGAACTATCAAAGTTCACTAACCATCTTGATTCTGGCGCATACTTCTTGTTTTCAGCAGTAGCTATAGATATTGCGCCAGGACCAGGACAAATCGCCCTGGTTGCGGTGCTCTTATTAGACTTTTCTTCTTTTCTCCTTTCTTTCTCTCATACCGTTTGAACAATTCATCGCCCTGATAGGGAGCACTTGCCACTTCTTTGTTACTGATTTTTATGTTGGTGACAAACTAGAACATACGTAAACATGTGATTACTAGAGGCTCAAGTTTCCACCTTGTTGCAGCTTCAAGGAATTCAAGACACACAAGTTGTGAACCAGTCTCTTGAAGTTGTTACGACTTGATAGCAATCTATGTTCACAATCTCAATTGCTGTCACTATCAGATCTTTGTACGAAGGGGTCAGTACCAGTTCCATTGGCTGGCCGCAACTGCTTCCTGTGCACTCTACGTCAACCTGTCCATTTCTTTCGAGTTCGAATATCAGCTGTAACGAGGGAGAGGCTGAGGACAGCGTTTGAACTGTCGATTGTACACCTCTGCACGTTGGGTTGCAGAGCTCCATTGGTTGTCTCCGTCCTCGTGGAGAACTCCCGAGGCGAATGTTGAATGACTGCCTCTGGGTGTCCCGATTTTGAAGGAGGAAAACGTCCGCAGCAAGCACAATGCCACTTCTCAAAAGGAAACCGTATATTCTCAGCTCTCCTCCACGGGACCTTCGGTCAGACGAGCATGTCTTTCAAGTTCGTTTCACAAAAGAGATTTTCAGGGATTATGAGTATCCTTATCAACTTATTGTTCTGATATTTGTTCGAAAAAAATTGAATTGACTATCGTAGTGCTGGAAAGACTATTGAGAAAAAATTGATGCTCATTTTTGTGTACTTGCAAGAGAGAAATATCCGTGACCATTTTTTGAGAAAGCTGTGAACCATCTTTTGAGTACGCAACAGAAGATGGTTCATCACAGCACATAACAACTTCGATTCTATGGAAGTACCTGTAATGACTGTAGATATTGTACAGGAAGGGATATGCACTTACATTTCCTTAACCACAAATGAAGAGAATACTTGAGTCATGTGAATCTCTATCGACGGAGATTATGGACATGCAAGGTGACGGGAAAGCAAAATCTGACATATGAAGAAGCTCTTGTCTCGGAGCGTAGGGCAACTGAGAGGGTTCAACACTTTCCGAAGGAATTCATGGGCCCAGTGCTGTCCATGGTTCAATTCAGTACGTGATTCTCCCTCTTTCTCTTGTGGGCCTTTTCCTTTCTCATGTTCTAGCTTGTCAAGAATATGTGGACGATCTTTCGCCTGCAGGGTTTAGGAATCCATATCATTGATATCACTACCGAAGATTACCAATCCAAGTTTTCCTAAAGAGCAAATAAGGTTGTATGTTTCGCCCGCAAAAGGATGTCTGTTCTCTCGCCAATAATCTCCTACACACCTAGCCACCGTCAGATGGCTCTCGGTTTCTTACTTGACTATCTCTCGTTGTTACTCTACAGGCCCTCTTCGGATCGATGAACTTGTAGATAGAATTTACAAGGAGTTCAAGGACCGATTTGTTGTCAATGAGGAAGCTCTGGGAAAATCTGGAGATAGTTATTGTCCGTGCAAGATTTTGAAGGTGCTGGCTCAGCATAGTAAAGAATCCTGCCATTACGACGTGGCTTGGTTGGATGAAGATGGGAAGAAGTATGGCACATCCACAGAACCTGCAGACGTTTTGACTCGAAAGAAACAGCCTTTTACTCGTGCTCTTTTGAAAGCTTTCGTCAGGGAAGCAGCCTCCTCTGGCCCCTCAAGGAACTCTATATGGATAGTGAAGAACAAGCTGGCTCGAAAGTATAAGATTCCAGTGGAACCTCCAGAGCGAACTGAGACAGGGGAGCAGAACGGATCTGTTGATAGTGAGAAACAGAAACCTGTGGAAGTAAGTGCTCTAAGCTTGCAGTACTTGATGGTTTGCTATCTACTTGAAGTGCTACTTCAGTTCCTGGACTTATGTATCTATCTTGTTTTCTCAGGCAGAGGTGGTTGAGAACGGTGGACATAATACCAGGAAGCGACGGAAAAGAGATGATAGTGCAGGCGGTCAAGAAAAGAAGATTGTCAAGAAAGGTACTTCGGTGGATGTCAAATCAGCCCGCAAAGACGGTAAAGTTGCTGCAAAAGGTACAGGCACAGTGGTCGCCAAAGACAAGAACTACAAAAAAAAGGGTTCAACGAAGCTGGAAGTCAACACGGAGCCCAGCACTTCTGGCAAAGAGAAAAGGATAAATGGGAGAAAAGGTAAATACCTAGATTTAGTCAAACAATCTAAGGTTGTCGAGAAAAGTACCGGAGAACACTGACGTTCAAATCGAAAGTTCTAACCTGGCGTTTCACTAACTTGAAATTCTGACTGAGTGATCTCAACTAATTCTGTTTGCTCGATTCGAAATGCAGCGGTTGCTCTAGCACCACCTCCTCCTCCGCCTCCACCTCCACCGCCTATTAAGTATCCGATAGAGGACACGCTGGTGAAATCTGGCCCAGATGATCCTGTGTTCACAGAAAGGCCAATCGCCTCAACAGACTTTTTGCTCCCAATGGGAAGTCTCGGGAAACTTTTGATGGTCTGGGACTTTTGTTCTTCGTTCAGCAAGGCGCTTCACTTGTCCCCATTCTCTTTGGAAGAATTAGAAAAGTCTTTGGATTATCGGGAAGGAATTGCCCCAGTGCTTTCTGAGACTCTCTTTGCTTTAGTACGCACGACCCTGAGCGATCCGGTGCTTCGGGACGGGTTTGTCAAGAAACGGAAGCGCAAAAGTGAAGTAAGTTTTTCACCCCCACAGCTACGGGTATATCGCAGTTTGAGAAACCTTTTGTACCATGCATTATGGATCTGAACTACTATATGTTGCCAGGCTTACGTGGAACTCGTAGCTCATGGTCCCGACAGTTTAGTTCCGAACTGGATTCACTAGCATTTCCAATAGTGTCCCTCACTAGAAGTGGGGGACAGAGCTTCCTAATTAGCCCTGGTTTCCTTTGACTTGTTGTAACTCATTCTGGGGAATGCTTACATTTTTTCCTTTATTATATACACTGACCTTTTCATTTCCTCTGCATTCCAGGTCTCGGTCAACACCTTGAAGGACGATGTGAGTGACTTGTTAGAGCTGATCAACAAAGAGAAGATGATGAAGTATGTGCCATCTATTCGGCTTGGCAACTATAAGCAGATCGAAGCATCCGAGAAATTGGAGGTTTTGCAAGAATTGGTAGATAGAAGCCTGAGTTCTACTATAATCAGGGGTCAACTAGAGGAGAATATTGAGGAGCACCAGATACTTGCCGCCAAAAAGCGAGGGGAAGAAGTTGAAGGCTCGAAGAAAAAGAAGCAATCGAAAATGCAGGTGAATGGGACGGTCGATGGAGTAACCGACCCAACTGAAAGTCTAAGGGACGGTGAAATGGTGGATGTAGATGAAAATGGCCTCTTAGTGGATGATAAGGACGGGGTGCAGATGGAGGAAAATGGTCAAGCCATTGGGTGGAAGACTAAAGGAAAACGAAAGCTTTCGGGCAGCCACAGTCCTGTGAATGGAAATGAAGCGAAGTGAGTTGATTTAGATAAGTTGCACGAATATTATTCTGCTTGGTTCTCTTTTCCTGTTAAGCAGGAGAACTAAGCAAGTGCCCTTTCCTGATAACAACCGATCTGCCTGCAGGAAGGAAGAAGAGCAGGAAATCAAGGCTGGGAGCAAATCACGGCACACACTGTTGAAAGCCAAAGAAGCCTTGAAATTAGCTGAGGAGCAGGAGAAGGACAGGAAAAGGACGGAGGATAGCAAAAGGGTACAGGAGAAAAAGAAAGGACAAGTTGAATCATCTACAGAGAAGAAGTCACAGGAACAAATACTTGCGGAGAGCCAGAAGAGGGTAATAGTTTATTTTCTACCTCATGGCCCCCATGTCCATTCGTTTTCAATGGACTCTTCTCTAGGTGCTACTGAAGATCTTATTCGTCGTGCGCACTCCCTTTCTGAACATCAGAAAAAAACTCGCCTGCCAAATCAGCTTGTCTTTCCCGTCTTTAACACCATTGTCGGACTCAGATTTAGAGAAGGTAGTCATTTATGTTTTTCTAGGTGAGTTTTATCCGCCCTAAAGTGACTGGTCCCGCTGTATGGGGATCCATGCACAATCTCAATCTGCGTATTTTTCTTTTACTGTGGGTGACATGGGCATTTATCACAAACCCTAGAATACCTCATGTACTTGACCTCATCCATAGTTCATCACCGTCGAAGCTTGCGTATGAACTTGGTTGTTCTAGGATCGCTCGGAGTGCCTGCTTGCACCAGCATTTGCTAAACATCAAGTGTGGGCCTGGTTCCTGAATATTATTATGAAGATTTGTTTGAATGCAAAATTGTGCTGAATAAAGGACCTGGTTTACTCGTTTGATTTCCTAATGCAGCAAGAGCAGTTTGATCGTGAAGTAGAGAAACGCTCTATAAGAACAAGTCCGTTGGGGAAAGACCGCAACCACAACGTGTATTGGTTTTTCCATCGTGAAGGACGATTGTTTGTGGAGGATAAAAATTCAAGAAATTGGGGGTACTATAGTGCCAAAGAGGAGGTATGACCGACCAAAATTCCGATGCTGCTCTTTCCATGTTTGTCGTCTGATCAAAAAGCATGTAGAGCGCAGCCTGATCCTTTGATATGTGGATTCGTCATAGTGAACCTTATGATTTAATCTCCTTTCATTTGCAGCTTGATGCGCTCATAGGTTCACTCAACCCGAAAGGAATCAGGGAGCGACTTCTGCAGAAGCAAATGGAGAAGCACTATCAGAAGATAAGGTAGGGAGGGCGATAATGTTTTCTGTTGCTATAAACGAAGATATGATAACCATTCACTTCCCACTCAAGTTCTGAAGCCTTACTTTTCAGAATACGTCATTTCTCACATACAATTTCCTGGGTATTTTTCATGTATTGGCTAAGTTGCCTTGTCGATATTGGCCGATTCATGTGGCTTGCTCGTTTGTTTCTCTTAACTTGACAAGTAACCTGAACTTGGATCTTATTTTGCAGTAATGCCCTTACAAGGAGATCCAAAGAGATTGCACAAAAGATTGCAGTAGAAGACGTTGCTGTGAGGCGCTCTGTTCGTGTGCGAACAGCCCCTCGGATAACTGGTTTCTTGGCCTATGTGAATAAATTACGACAGGCATGATGAGGTCCCACTTTTCCTAGCTTACTTGGGAGCTTGTAGATGAAATCCATCTGGGATTTCCTTCTTATCGTAGCGGCAATCTTCCCCATTCTTCAGACCGGATGCAATATACTTAGGAGAAACGTAGACAAACACAGCAGACAAGTTTAGAGAGAAATGAGTCCGTCAAGTATTTTGGACCCCGGCTCTCAATTTTTGTCACCATTGAAAGAGATGAGAAAATTCAATAAATTCACTTTTGTTCGCACCTTAAACTCTCCAGCCTTCTTAGCAAGTCTACTCCAAAACATCCTCACTTACAACAGGTTTCTGACCCAGCATGTCCAAGTCCGGAGCGAGCCTGCTTTCAACCCAAATCTGCACATTGTGCCAGTTGGTCGAAGTCTAACTCAATTTTCCACACCAAAATGGCAACAAAAGCCTCAAGACTTCTTTCATAGTGAAAATCATCTTCAGTTCCTTTTCACTTCATCTTTCATCTCTCTGCTATTTGGCAATAGGACATTCTTATGAACACGATGCCGTTTACTACTTGGAGGTGCGATGCCATCAGATTTCCGAAGGCATCACAGTTCTTTTCCTTGTCGATTCACACTTGAGCTTCAAGGGATGAAGACCACTGGAAGTTTTGACGAGGGCGTTATTATTGTTAGACAGAAACAGTGCAGGGATCAAAAGGATTAGCTCAGTTTTAAGTAGGGGTAGGAGATGCACAAAGTAGGCAATCCGAAGTAGGAAAAACTGAAGAGATCTATCATGACCTCTAATCAAAATCCTCGTCAACATTCTCAGGCCACATTCTTTTCTGTGTACTGTGTTTAGTGTTGAGGACCGTATCGGCTACAAGGAACTCTCGGTAAGTGCAATACCTCCATTCCGGCATGGAGAGTGCAACTAAAGAGGATTTGCAGTTATCCCAAATGTTTACAACAGCAACTTCTTAAGTAACTGCACTTGTATTCAGAGCAAAACTTGCATATACCGATAGTTGTAAATTTCCATGTATTGTTTTTACACTGTCACCCTGATAATATGTATATACGTTCCCATGTTTTTGTGGGTAGCTTTTAAAAATATATTAACCAATGGTAGATATAAAACTTTCAATGGTGGGAATGGTTTCATTTTACTTGTATTTATGAGAAATGTACTAAATTGTACAAACCATTGCAGTTTTGTTAATTCTCTACAAAGTCATAATTTGCATTTAAGGATAGTTTCATTTACGCAAGTTGTGATTTTGGAGATTGGATTTTATCATGTTTAGTGTATGCTTATTCTCTTGGAGCCCATTGAGAGTATTTGCACCCTTTGGTCAAATTGATGGGGATGTTATTTTGGTATTTGATACTTTTTCTTGAAAATGAATTCTAAGTATCCAATAAAGACTGGTAGCCAGCATAGAATAGCTCTTACGCTCAACCATATTTGTATATGAATAAGACAAAAAAATTGTATGGCTTTGCTAGGTGTAGAGGAGAATCAATAAGTAGTATAGGAATTGGAAAAAATTATTTTTGGTAAAAATTGTGCTATGTGCAAAGAGAATTAATATATTGAATATTTAATTTCTAATTGGACTTGGGTGCAAATGGGGTACTTGTTGGATCCTACTATATGAAATGAAATCTACTGAATTGGATAATCAAGAGCCTAAAATATTTACAATATTGGAAGGTGATTAGATCCGTAGATGTGATTAATCACATCTACGGATCTAATCACCTTCATATTTACAACCTTCATATTAGCAGTCATTGTGAATCTATTTTCATGGATAATTGAGTACGTCGTTGTGTTGTATTGTGGACGTTTTCTGCACATTTTTTAACAGAGGAATTAAGCAAACTTTGAGGTCAAAATTTGAAAACCGGAGCCATGTTAGCTTTTTCTCTTATAGATGCATTTGTCATATATCCAGTTGTTGAACTCATTTATATTTTGGATTGTGTTGCAAAATACCACAATAATCTTCAACCATGAGGTACTCAAGATAGGCCAAGCAAAACACTCAAAACAGATTGGATCGATAAAGGTTTGCATCTACTTATGCGAATGTAGAAGATCCTTGGTGTTAAGGATTGCAAAAGATATTATGAAGTTGATCCGCAGCTTATATCAAACTATAAGTACCTCAAGAATAAGAATTCTTGCATCTTCATTGCTTGTATTTATTAGAGATTAACCTCAATTTGCACAATGCAAACCAAACTGAAAAGAAAGGGAAAATTGAAAGAGAAGGGAAAAAAAGAGTCCAAATCTATAACAAAATGATCTTCAATTGAATGAACAAAATAAAGATGAAATGGATAAGCAAATAATAAGAGAAAATTTCTTCAAAAGATATTTTTACTTGTATTGAAGAGAAATCATACTCAGTTTGAAAATAAAAAATAAAGCAAAAAAGAAGGGAAATTGAAAGAGAAAGGAAAAAAAGAGTCCAAATCTGTAGCAAGATGATTTTGAAATGAATGAACCAAATAAGGTTGAAATGGAGAAGCAAACAAAAAGGAATCTTCTTTACAGAAGATAACAAGAGAAAACAAGGCTTCAAAAAGTTGAAAGGTAAGAAATGTGCTACTCAAGTTACAAACAATATCAAAATGGAAGAAGAATTATTTCAAATAGTGATTTATGCTTACCAGTATAAATATACATACAAGAATCAAAGAATTAAATTTCTCAAGGAGCAAATCCTTCAAATAACTTCTATAAGTTACAAAATATTAAGTTTATTAAATATTTCAAATAAATTATTATTGATGGAGCACACAAGGGTTATAAAATTAAACCATCAATGGTTTAAAAGATATAGGAGAGAAATAAGAGAATGGAAAGGTATCAATTGAGGGGAATTATGAATAATTAAGCTAAGGAGGGGATTTGAAATTTATAGGAAATCAAATACAAGAATCCAGAGGAAGCTTCCAGATAAGTTTCCTTCTAGAAGTTGCCTTTCTTGGAGTATAAGCTAAGGCTTATAAGGTAGCCCCTTACTTGACATCAAGCTATTGGATCCTCTTGAAGTTTCTAGAAGGTTCTCACCAAGAAGATTCTTGGAAACTTCTAGAACATTCTTAAATTTCCTAGATGTATGTTAGTTTTAACTTCCTTTAACTATGCATAGCTTTTTCTAAGTTGATATTATTACATATTCCCCATCTTATTAGTGATTGTCCTCATCACCATGGAATCTTTGAACTTTTGTGTGACTACTTGAGCAGTTTAGAGATGAAAAAGAAGCTCCCATGTGGCATTGTGAAGTAATTTTTCTAGAGGATCTTATATTCAATTTGTCAATGGTTTTCATGTTGGAAGTCTCTTTGTGCAAGAATATTGTCAGCTTTGTATTCTTCATGGTCATTAATAGAATTTGGAGGAGTAAGATATTGTATACAAGTAGAAAAAGAAGATGAGTTGGAAACTAAGGGTTTTGCTTTTGAAATATGGAAGCCAGATGGATCTTCATGTGACTAGGGTCAGTTTGTAAGCAACATAAGAAATGTTTTAAATCATATCAAATGGATGTATCTAATAGGGGAGAAGGTTTATAAACTTTGGTGTCAAGAGGGAATGGAGGTTACAAAAGGAAAACATTGCCTTATCACATACTTGAAAGGTAATATTACAATGATATTTATTAGGATATTTCTCTTGTAAATTTTGAAGAACAAGAAGATGAGATTTGGCTTGGTGTAAAGATCTAAATAACACAAACAAGAAAGTGGAAGAATGAGGAATATGAGATGGAAATGGATTAAGAAGAGAATCTAGAGCAAGTGGATCTTGCATATGATTAAAGAAAGAAAGAATAAAGAGAATCGTCAAACTTTCTTGCTTGAGATTATTGTAGGCAAATTTGGTAGCCATAAGATAAGTAACCCAATTGGTGTGTTGATTTTTAACAAAGGTATGGAGCATATCTTCCAAGGCATGATTTTCTTGTTCTATTTGCACATTAGTTTGAAGGTAATAGGCTATAGATAATTCAATCTTGGCATTGAGTATCTTGAAAAGTGCTTGGAGAAAGTTACTAATTAATTGAGGATCAAAATCAAAGATGAGGAGCAATAATAGCCTTGATTTCTTCTCTTCCATCTTGATCTATTCTATTGAAACCTTATAGCCCAAAAAGGCAACTTATTTCTATCAATATGTCCACTTGGATTTCTTGCAATAGAATTTCCATTGCAATAGTCATCTCAAAATCTCTTGTGTGTGGTTCTTATGTTCTACCTCCATCTTACTATAAATTAAAATGTCATCAAGGAACACATACATTAACACATATTGATCTAATACATGGCATTTGATACATGATAATGATTGGAGCATTAGTGAGTCCAAAAGGTAAAACTCTCCATTCAAAATGCCTATACCTTTGACAAAAGGTAATTTTTTGCACATTTTCACCAACCATTGGAATCTACCAATAGCTGCTTCAAAGATCCAAATTATAAAAGTATTGTGCTTCACTTAGTTGATCTGATAAGTCATCAATCCAAAGCAAGGAATACAAATTCTATGCTAATCAATATAGAATTAAAGCTCTCCATCTTTCTTTAGTACAAATAGTATCAATGCTTTATGAGGAGAAAGGCTATATTATATGAAATCTTTCTCTAACAACTTGATCAATGTTATTCAAAGTTCTTTTAACTCTTCTTGTGAGAGTTAATAGATTGGTCTATAAAATCCTTATCCAAAAACTTGGTCAATGTTATTCAAAGTTCTTCTAACTCCTTTGGTGAGAGAGCCAATAGATTGGTCTATTAATTGGGGTACTACTTATTAACAATTTGATCTTGAAGCGCATAACTCAATAAGAAGATAACCTTTTGGAAGATTGTAAAGAAATGCATCTTTAAACTCCTATACTACTTAATCAACCACTTCTTTTTGATGCGTATTATCCTCAATAGATTCTCCTTATGCTAAGGGCTTGATCCACAAACAAAGCTTCCTCCAAAGCTTGCTCTATAGCCATTAAACTAATAAACATCCCATCTTGGGACTAATTGCTTCTAAGTATATTCTTCAAAGGTGGCAAATAGCCTAATTAGTAATTTTTTCCATGGTGTTGTATTTGAATGCTGATGGAAATAATAAATTTGAACCTTATGATGTTCAAGCCAAGAAAGTATTAGTGTAGAGGAGCTATTACAAATTTCATATGATTTGAGTACTCTTTCAATAGGATGTGAGACATTGAATGAAAACTTCTTTTACCATCCATCATCATAAAATTCTTGCCTAATGTTTGCTTGATAGGATTATATAATTCCTTTGCTAATTGCATGTGCATGCAATTCTCAAAACCCTCACTATCAACCAAAATGATACTATATATTGCAAGTGGATTAGATTTACATAGGTTGAGCCTTCAATCCTACTAAAATAAATTAAGTTCTTAGTAAAAAGGCTTAGTATCTACTAATAGGAATCCTTGTTTCTTTGATGATCATACTCTATAATTTCCACTTGGGCAATTGGTTGAAGTTATCTATTCTTACTTGAATTTTTTACAATGTGATGTCCAATTTAAGGACAATAAAAGCAACAACTATTTTATCTCAATTGTTCTTGATCTATAATGTTGAGTGATCTCCATTGCATAATACTAATCTCCATAGATATTGGCTCATCCACTTTGGCTTGATGTGTTTGTAAGTTTAGTGAAAGCTTGGGTTGAGACCAAGTTGTAGTGATTAGAAAATCAAAGTGCTTTGCTAACTACGTAGCTTCTTCCAGATGTTTGGGTTTGCACATGATTACTTATTTTTTCATGTTAAAATTCAACCCTCTCACAAACTATTCCAAAACTTCCAATCATGCATCTCTGGAATCTAAATCATTTGTTTTAGAATTGAATAATGTAACTTCTCATAGATCCAATTTGTCTCAATTGTGTGTAGATTGTACAAGATTCACTACTTAGAATCTTCTAATTATTTCACTCTTGAAGTCTTCCCATATAAAATTAGAGCATCAAATTTCAATTGAGCTTGCTTTACTCAAAATTAACACCTTCAATTTACCTCTCCTACTTGACTCAAAACTAAGAGGATTTGCTTTGGATCATCAAGAAGATTTATAGCTTTAAAACAACACTTGAAATCAAGTATAAAATTCTCTATTACACTTGATAAACTCTAGCTTTTAAATGCCTCAGACTTTGGAATTTGAACTTGATTTTCCTCTTCTCAAAAAGCTACTCTCTCTATTTGCTTGCATTTTTTACCATTACGATTTCTCTTCCAATGATTGAGTAATATGTTCAATGTTCTATTGCATAGAAATGATAATTTCAGGCATTCTTATGTTTTCTACCATGAATAATACTCTAACAAACTCTTACCATAAAGATATTTAAGTTAATAGATGAAACATGTCTACCACTCTCCATAAGCCACAATTAGAAGGATCAATGGTTTAGCAAACAAGGTAATTGCATTCAAGAACTCTTGGCCAAAGCATACAAGGATGAATTGCTAGAAATGATATTTTGGAAATGTGTAATACTCCAAGGACAAGAGAAATCTTCAAGAGAGATAAAAGAGGAAAACACAGATTTCACACTCAATCCTCCGAAGCCCCAAAGGAGCACCTTCTCTTTATTATATAACCAAGGAGGATCTCCTCCAAGGAAGCTCCACCATAGGATTAGGTACATGGATAGGCGCCTTGTGAGCAAGCTCCCCCCTTAGATTAATTGTTTGGATGGGTGACATGTTGGTCTTGGTCATATCTAGTTGGTCAAATAGGCTTTGAACAGAGGGAATATTTTAGGGAATCTTCTTGTATGAATCTTAGAATCACATAGGTGAGGTACTATTGGAAAGCTCTCTATGAGACAAACCATGGGGGGGGGGGGGGGGGGTGAAGCCAGCCTTCCCTGTATTGGGAGGGAGAGAATGTACACATTTTTGAGGCTTAATTCATTAGTTTAGGCCTCAAAAATTGCCTTTGAAGTTTTCAAACCTATTTTGGCTTCTACCATATTAGTAAAAGTGCTCTTTTGGTGATACCTCTATTTGATCTATGTTATCCATCATGTATAACATCCTTCCAGAGGTTAACACCCCAAGTTTCACCTCTAGATCATATGCCTAACTATTGATTCTAAAGTTTCCAAACATGTTTCAATTTTTGGCCAATTAGTAGAAGTACTCTTTTGGTGATACCTCTATCTTAACTATTTAGTCCATCATATACAACGTCCTTCTAGATGTTACCAAAGCAAATTTCATCTCTAGATCATCTATCTAGCTACTTGTATTACACAATATGTGGCACAAAAATACCAATGATTTGGTGGTCCATAAATGCCATCTATCCCATTTTACTTTGATATCAATAGTATAGATTGAGGAGAGAAATAGTAAAATAAAAAATAAAACTGAAAATTTTAATTGGGAGGAAACTACAATGCTTGGGTTCAGCCTGAGCTTTGGTATTTATAGGTAAAGTAAGTACAAGAGTCTAAAGAGAGCTTCCAAAGAAGTTTCTTTTTAGAGTATCCAAGAAGTTGCTTTTCTTGGAGTACAAGCTAAGCTAACTATTTACATAATGTACAAGCTACACTATCCTTTGGTAGTTTCTAGCCAAGAAGCTTTGTAGATGTTCCTTGAAAATTCTTAGAGTTTTTAGATATATACTACCTAACCTCCTTTTAGCTATAATTAGCTTTTACTAACTTTTCATTATTACAAAATCTCTTAAATCTCATAGTAATTTACTTGTTGATTCTTCTATGTTTCCTTCTCTAAATAACACAATAGTTTAGATCCCAAGCATTCCCCACTTTAATTCTTGTCTCCAGATTCAAGAAATCTACTACTTCAATATATATGTAGCAAGTTTACACCTCCTTCTTCCACTTTGCTCAAGGAAAAGTAAGAGCGGTTCTGTAAAATGTTTGACTTGAATCACTTATCCCGTATGCTTCTTCCTCCTATTGGTAACTTACCATGTTGTCAATGTGGAGCAAGATGTACCACCTACCACTTCAAACTCCCATGTCTGATAGCATTTGAAATTGGTTCCCTTCTATAGCTACAATTATCCCTCCTCAAGTGATGTGTGCTATTGATAAACTCAAACACAACATGCAATTGGTTCAATTGCTTCATCATTCCCCACCTACTTGATCATGCACTACCGTGCTTGTCTTTTTTCCCAATGAAATGCATCCCTCAACTTGTGAATAATCTCAAGGGGTTTATTGTCTTTGAGCAAACTTATACATGTGTCTTACTTGTACAACTTTTCAAACAACCAAGTCCCAATTCCGACCAATTTAGGCATCAAATCTTTGGTTCCTCTTAATGCTGAGAAATAGCTAAGGTTATCCTAGATTCCCTAAATTGTACTTAACCTATGGTATTGGATTATACTTACTAAAATAAAAATAAAAATCTAAAAGTATAGATCCTTTTTATAAATCTAAACTTTAAATCCTAAGAATCTGGAAATTGCAATCTAAGATGAACCTTGGTGGAACCAATTAAATGGGAACTACTTATCTAGGTCCAAGATTTATAAGAGCAACTAATACATTTATTGGTGTCAAAAAATATGACTCATCTCCTTCCAAACTTTCCTCCATATGAACTGCAATGTTTATAGCTTCAACCTTTGAGGATGACCTGATTTATGGTCTCAATTGTGCCACATAGTTTTGGGTCAACAATGCTCTTATCCCCAAAATAGTATTCTCCACTTCATATCCACTTTCCTCAAGGCTATCCTGAACTTCTCAAAATATTCCACTCCTTTTGCAAAATATAGACTTTCTCTCCTTCTTTTATTAGATAAGTCAATTAACTCATGAGTCTCTCATAGCTCTTATTTGAAAGAAAATTCCCAATAAGAGCTTCTATTAAACTAACCAGAGTGTCTACATTGGTAGATCCTACTCTCTTTTGCCTATCCACATACACATAAGGTTAAATCTTCTAGGAAATCAAGCAAGAGAGAAACCTATTCCTCCTTTCTCCTCTCATTGTTTCCAAAGCAAGCTCTTTAAAATCACTCACATATGCCTCTACATCTTAACCTCCCTTCCCATAAAAATCAGGAAGTTTTCCAGTATTGTGCCTTTCTTGATATGGCTTCTTCAAGGTTCTTTATCTCTTATGTCTCTGTTTTCAATATCCTACACTTTTAAGCTTTTGATTCAAGAAGAAAATATTTTAATTTGTCTCAAGGTACTCCTTGTACAAAAAAATTATAGTCATAAGCACTCCTCTCATTGAAATCCAAGCTTCTCCCAACAAAAGATAGTAAATGATTTCAAATCTTAGGTTAATCAAGAAGGAATTGTTTCAATAGAGCAAAAAGAGATATAGTTCCATTCTAGAATAATCCATCAAAGGTAACAAAAAAAGAAAAGGTGAAGCAAATACATCTTGCAGAACCTCTTCAAAGGGGACTATCAATATAATTCTCCTTCTCTATCATTCTAAAGATAATCTCTATGGCTAATGACTAGAGTTTTTAGAAGATGTGAGCACCTTCTTACTTGTGACACTTGATCTTCCTCCAACTTTATCTACCAAAGATTAAAGAATGTCTACCATTCCATTGCACTAATATCTGCTTTGAACTCTTTTCACTCTAAAATTTGGACACACGATAGACCTCCTCTCTATGCCCCTACTTGGGCAGAAGGTCTAACATGCAACCAAAAATCAAGTGTATACCTTCTCTATTGGCTCTTCTTGCCTTTGGGTGAGTAGGCTTTGGCTTGTAATACTTGTAATTCCATAATTGTAATACTTGTACACCAACTTTTGCAAAAGGTAGAGACATTTGCCCTTGTGTCTTGACTCTACTTAAATTTTATTTTGAACTCTCTCTCTAATTTAAAGGATAGCTTCAAGTCCAAGAGGAAATTTATATAACCTCACAATACACTATACATTCATTTCTCTCACTCTTTGGAGACATGATCTTTCAAAAAGATCAAGAAAGCTTTCTAAAACACACCAAATTTGACCCCTACAACTTTCAAGACTCAGATCTTTTTTCCTTTCAACTTTGGATGCCAAGATTTTACAAAATATTGTCTAAATATCTGGAATACATACTCACATAATTTCAGCTAAATTAGTGAAATCAATTTGAAGAAATCACCAAAGTCATCTCCTCACACCAAACCATACTTTGGCAAAAATACCCCCTTCACTTTGAAAAGCTATTTCTCATTGCTAAGAGTTGATCTACTTTTTGACTATTGTGGCACAAGGAGTCTATCTTGCAAGTTTAAATATCATGATTTTCAAGAGAAATGGTGACATAAAGAGAAAATGGTGACTTTTTATAGAAAAAGTTTCATATGGTAACTTATACAAAGTTGGAATTTTCTGGACAATTTTATTTCAAAACCTATATCTCATAGCTTGGACATGATCTCTTTGAGATCTTGTACCTATTAGTTGCAGATCTCTTCTTCTACTATCATAGCATTCACATGGGTTTTTGGCCATATATGTCCCTTTAGGAGCTTCTAAGCATATTAGGTGCACACCAGCTCCTATGTTTGAAGATGAGGCATTAGGAATTTAGGATCTTCTCCTAGTTGAAAAATTGCAATAGATTCTAAGACCAAGTCAAATCTGCCTGACTTCACTAACCTCTACGTCAAAAGATCATGTAACTTGGTCAAGCCAATAAGACTTTAATATCTCCTTACCAAGTCAATATGATAATACAAGACCCAAGATGGATGTACCACTCCAATATACTCTAACACTATATCCACTTAAAGATCTCACTATAATAAAAAACCCCTAAGAGGTGCCACTAAATATATAATAGTTAAAGAACAGATCTCTTTCTTATTTAGCCACATTAACTTGGTTAAAGCTACCTCTTACTTAGTTATTACTAGGTTTAACTATCTCAAAACCACCAAATGACTCAAGTGATCAATATACTCCCTATAGTGTTATAATATTGCACATGAAAAGAAGAATCTACAATTTCAAAACTATAGGTCAAGAAATTGGGTCAATGATTTGTTCAAAATAGGACCTAATATTATACATGTAAGAAGAACCTATGTTTTTCTCATTTAAATTATTGCTCCAAGCTCACAAAGGAATGGATGCCTTCTTATCCTTTTGTAATCACCAAAATTACCACAATAAGTACCTTAGTAACCCAAAATAATTCCTAATTTACTTAAATTGCAACAAGTAAGTGAACTTAGGTCAAATCTACCTCAACATCTTATATTTGCAAGTACTAATTGACTCTTTATTTTTTCAAAGCTAATGAGAAGAAGTCTTCTCATCATTTTATGTCCACAAGTATTTTGTGAGATGCAAATATAAATTATGCTAGGCCTATCTCTCTCTCACCCAAGAGATTCCTCTAGTGAAAATTTATATGTGCACCATGTGCTAGAAGGAAGTGAAATTTGGTATCAAGTACCATCAACTATAACAACTCAAAGGCAATTCTATAATAATATTGAGTTAGCAAAAGCTAAGTATAGCTAAAACTAAGTATAATTGAAAGGAGGTTAAAAATATTTCAAGAATATTGTAGAAGCATCAAAATAAGCTCCTTGATGAGCAACTCTTAGAAACTTCCAAAAGATTGAGTAGCTTATAGGTAAAGTAAATAACTAGCATAGCTTGTACTTCAAGAAAGGCAAATTTTTGGTTACCTAGAAAGAGACTTCTTTGGAAGCTTTCTTTGGAATCTTGTATTCACTTTACCTATAAATTAAAAGCTTGTGTTCAGCCAAGCTTTTGGAGTTTCCATCATTGAGATTTTTTTGTTGATCTTCAATTCTTATATTTCTTTCCTTTGTCTACTATAGTCTTATTAGAGCAAGAATGGCATGGATAGAATCTATGGGCCACCAAATTAGTTTTAACCAAACAATTATTATTTCAATATCTATGTATTATCAAAGCATCATTTCTAGCATTTCATGCTTAATTATTTGGCTTAATTGGCTTAATAATGATTTGGATTCATGCTTAATGATTTGAATATAATCATGTTGTTTGATGAACCATTGATCCTCCAATTGTGACTTATGGAAAGCATTAGATGTGTTGCATCTATGCATTAACTATAATATTATTACCTAAACATTTAATCTAGAAATGGAAATTGACTTGGTAATATCTGGATAAATGTTATATGTGATGGTCTAAGTAGATCAGATAGTGGTGTCACCAAAAGAGTATTTCCACTAATAGGGCAGAGGTTGAAAACACCTTGAAAACTTCAAAGCCAATTTTGGAGGTCTAAATTGAATTAAGCTACAAAAAATGAAAGATTCTCTACTTCCAAAGGAAAAAGACACTGCCTTTTCTCCTTGTTTGTCTTATCAAGATCTTTCTAATGATAGCTCACCCTTGTTGTTTTTAGCTTCATATAGGAGATTCCACAAAAATTCCATTTGGTCAAACTTGTTTGACTAACCAAATAAGACAAGGATCAACATGCCACAAATCCATACAACTAATTTAAGGATGGAGCTCATTGACATGTCACCAATCCATGTATCTGATCCAAAGGTGGAGTTCCTTTGAAGTGGATCCTCTTTGCTATATAATAAAGATAAGGTGCTCCTTTGGGACATTAGAGTATTGAGGGATGAAAGATTGTGTTTATTCTCTTGTGTTTCTCTTGTCCTTGGTACATTATATAACTTAGACATAGTTGTGGACAAGAAGTTTGGTAGAGCAATAGTCATGGTACTATGTCATATGAAGTGGAGAGGTACTATGTCATATGAAGTCCTTCTCCAACAACTCTGTAAGTGTTGTTTGCAACTCCTCCAACTCCTTTGGTGAGAGCCGATAGATTGGTCTACTCACTGGAGTACTCCTGGCAATAACTCTATCTTGAAGGGCATACCTTGATCAAAGGGTAATATCTTTGGCAGATCATCCGGAAACACGCCCACAAACTCCTTAACTATCCGATCAACCATTGCTTGATGAGGCTCTCGACCCTTTGTAGACTTTTCTTGTGCAAGTGACTTGATCTACACCGTGAATACATACTTATCTTCCTCCAAAGCTTGCTCTATGGTTGATGTACTAACAAACTTTCCTTCTAGGGACTCATCTCTCTTCCAAGCTTGCTCTCTGGTTGCCTTCTTGGCAAACTTCCCATCTTGGGACTCATCTTCCTTCCAGGTTTGCTCTATGGTTACCTTCTCAACAAACTTCCCATCTTGGGGCTGACTGTTCTTAGGTGTCTTACTCAAAGGTGCCAGACAACCTAATTGGAAATTCCTACCTTGGTGTTGTACTTATATTTGGCATTGGGTCCAACCAAATTGAACCTTATGATATCAAGCCAAGGTAGACCCAAAATGATATCATAGTGTAGAGGTGCCACTACAAACCTCATACACTCCAAATACTCCTTCCCAATCTTGAAGGTAACAGGATGCGAGGTGCAGAATGTAGAACCCTTTCTACCTCCACCATCATCAAACTATTTCCAATCATTGGCTTGATAGGAATACCCAATTCCTTTGCTACTTGCATAGACATGCAGTTCTCTAAACTTCCAAAATCAACCAAAATCCTACAATCCCAATTAGATATTGTACCTTGCAAGTGAAGCAAACTTGCATAGGTCAAGCCTTCAATCTCATTGGAACTAATCAAGCTCCCAATAATTTTGTCACAGTTTCTCTCTATCTACCGTGCCAAGTGGTCTTCATTGAATGGCATCAATCTCCATTGGTGCTGGCTCCTCCACTTGTGTGTAGTGTATTGGTAGGCTCTATGGAGGTCAAAGTTGAGACCAAGTTGTTGCCACCAAGGAATCAAAATGTTTGGCCAACCACATGGCTTCCTCCAAGTGTTGTGGCTCTCACATGTTTACCTCTAATTTGGCTCTTGCCTTCAAGCCTCTCATAAATTGATCCAGAGCTTCACCTTCCAATATATCTGGAATTTGCATGATGGTGTTTTGGAACTGCGTGATGTAACTTCTTATAGAGCCAATATGTTTCAATTCTGCCAACTTATCCCTTGCAACTTGTGTGGTATTTATAGCTTGGAACCAATGAATTATTGCGCTCTTGAATTTTGCCCATGTCAAGATTGGTGCAACAATTTGTCGTTTAGCTCGCTCTTCTCGGAATCTCCACCATAGCTTTGCTACTCCATCTAATTAGCTAGAAGCCAAGAGATTTTTTTTTCGCTCATCTTGTAGATTGGTAGCTTCAAAATAATGTTCACAATCAAACACAAAATTCTCCACTACATCCAAAAGATTCTTGCCTTCAAATACCTTGGGTTTAGGGAATTTGATCTGATCTTCTCCTTCTCGAATTGGTACTCTCTCCACCTGCTCTTATTGTCAAAGATCTCGTTCACCCAACAATCAAGTAAAGTGCTCAATTTGTTGTTGCATAGCAAGGATAACATCGAGTATTGTCGCCATGGTTGCTACTCTATCACACCACTCATAATCTATCTAATTTACTAACACATAGAAACAACACATCCACTGTTCTCCATAAGTTACAACCGGAAGCACCAATCTCAGATTCCTCAGATATGGTGATCATATGCATAAAATCTTGTCCAAAGTGCAAGGTGATGAATTGTGTGAAATGATGCTTGGGTAGTATTTGGACAAAAAAATCCCAATGGTTTGGTGGAAGTGGATTTGGTGGTCCATAAATTCCATCCATCCCATTCCTACTCCGATACCAATATAAAAGACCGAGACCGAGGAGAGAAATAGGAGAATGGAAGCTCACATTGGGACACTTGAATGAGGTAAAACTCCAAATGCCTAGCATGAGCTTTGGCTTTGGTATTTATAGGTAGCATACAAGGCCCTTGAGAAGCTTCTCAACAAGCTTCCTTGAGCCGCTTTCTTAGAGTGCAAGCCAAGTTAACTAGGAAGCTTCTGAAAAAGCTTCCTTCTAGAAGGTGCCTACTTGGCATGCAAGCTAAGCTAGTTAGAAGCTTTTAGAAGCTTCCTTCTAGAAGTTACCTGCTTGGAGCGCAAGTTAACTAGTCGGGAAACTTCTCAAGAAGCTTCCTAGATGCTTTTGGAATATTCTAGGCTAATTTGGCTTATTCTCTACTTTGTTAGCCTTACTAACTATGTTGCTAAACTCCATATTGTTACATTAATACCTATAAATCTTGAACAAATAAAATTTTAAATAGTAATTGGTTGTGCATTTATCAATTTTTTTTCTGAATTTTGGCATCCAAATTCAAAAATCAATTAATAGATATGGATTAATTCCAAAGTGAAAAGTTGACCATGTAGCAAACACAAAGGATGAGAAGAAACCATAAAGCTATACAAGGGGGAGACAAAAAGGTAAAATAGTGCTAAGCCCAAAATATCAATATGAGAAATCTGCCCTGATGTACCTAAGATATCTGAGTTATACAAGTTGTAAGGTCTACAAAATCTTTGAGCATCCAAAGAAGCATCACCTCGTGTGATTGCTCTCTTATGGCTTGCACCAGCCAATGCTCTATATAGAGCAATAGACACATGCTGTTTAAAGTATGCTACAAAGTATGAAAATGAGAGTAGTACCCCTTGATGTCCAATTTGATGAACTCTTGTGCACTCCTTGACAAATGTGTCAAATGTCATGTCCATTTCTCTATATAACTCCAAGGCTAGAGGAAGAAAGAGATGACCTTCTTGCATACCCCTATACTTGGAGACCTTGCATGTTGTTGCTCCACTTGCCACTCATCTAGAGGGATGAGTAATCACTCACTCCAAAACTACATCATGCATAGGGTCTATAACCAAATACAAATGATCATCTCAAACCAAGTTTAAGTCTACTTTGACACGTGTTGTTTGCAAAGCATGCAAGTGCTCCATCCAAGCCAAGTATCCATTCTCTTGTACCATAGCACTATATACATGATGGCATCATGGGTACCTATCCTATGTCTTCCAAAAGGACACCATGTCATATAGACCGTTGTTGCATCTAGTGTAGAACCACACTCACAAGTGGGTAATAAGATGCAAATTGGTAGACCAAAACCTAAGCATAACCTCATCATTGTAGAGAAAGTAGTTGGTATGAGTCAAAGTGCCCTAATGCATAGTCAAGCTAGGATCCAAGAGCCTACACCCTTGCCAAAGCAAGAATAAAATGTGCTTTAGTGACACAAGGGATGGACAAGTCAACCAAGAGAGAATGTAGTGTATGCTGATATTGTTGTTCTATCAAGGAAGACTTCAAACCTTTGGTCCAATCTGATGGTAGTGAAACAAAGGATAGAAGGTCCTCCCATGTTTTTGGAGATAGACCATCTCTCATTTGTTGCAAAAACATATGGTGAGAAAAGTATCCCTCTTCTACCTTGGTTGCATATGTCTTCAAAATTGACCTATCAACAACTATAAAATAGGAGGAATGTAAGGGCATTGAGAGAGCCCAACTACCCAAAAACACTAGAGGCCTACCTCTCTCCACAAGATTGGTAGAGATGTTTGTCTCTATGCTAAGGCCTCTATCACACACTCAAATATCCCTAGTTTGATGATATTACCAAAGACTCATAATCCCACTATCAAAAGCTCTCAAACATGATAGAAAGGTCAAGGAAGAGGGAACCATGTGGAGAAGGTAAGTTGGTCAATGAGCAATGCTAGAGGAGAATATACCATGACTAATTCATATGAAATTTTATTCAGACGTTTCACCTCCAAAATGCTCAGAGCGCCCATACAAGAGTTTGAAAATTAAAGAGGAACAAAGATATCATCAAGTAGCAAAGGAGAAATATACAATAATATTGAGTGAGCAAAACCTAAGTCTAATTTAAACTAAGTATAGTTAAAAAGAGGTTAGAACTAGTAAACACAAGACATTCAAATAATGTTCTAGAAGCATCTAGGAAATTCTAAGCATGTTCTAAAAGCATCCAAGAAACTTCTTGGTAAGAAGCTTCTAGAAAAATCCAAAAAATTTCTTAGCAAGAATCTTCTAGAAGATTCCTGAATTGAATAGCTTGTAAGTAAAGTAAATGGCTAGCTTAGTTTGTACTCCAAGAAAATAAATTTCTTGGATACCTAGAAGGAAACTTCTTGGGACACTTAATGGGGAATCTTTTACTCAATTTACCTATAAGTACCAAGGCTTGGGTTCGGCCAAAACAATCAAATTTTCCCTCAATTTAGAAAGTTTTAGTTTATCTTCCATTCTACCATTTCTCTTGTGATCTGTAACAATTCTCTCATTAGCTCACCAAATCTCTCATTCTTTCTTCAATCAATCAATCAATCAATCTCTCTCTCTCTCTCTCTCTCTCTCTCTCTCTCTCTCTCTCTCTCTCTCTCTTATAGTTATATCCTTCAAAATAGCTTCCAAGAAAGAATGAGAGAAAAAGGTCCTCTTCCTCTCACACCCACAAAAAATTCCTTGAGTTATAGGTTCCAAGATCAACACCATAAGAATTGTACTTTCAAGAAGAAATATCACTCTTTACTTAGCAAATATTTCTAGTACTCACAAAGCCTCATTCCTCTCACTCAATCCATGTTCTAAGCTCACTAAGGAATGAATTTCCTTCAACTCTTGAGCCTCTCCTTATATACTCACTAGAGAAATTGTGGTAAGTACTTTGGTAACTTGTTAAAATCCCTACCTTTCACAAATTTCTTTGGAAAGGAATCCTTAATCAATGGAACATCATCTGAGCTTTGGCCTGACATGCCTCATTTTAAAAGCTTCCAAGAATATCCCTTAGGAACCTAAGACACTCATCTAATTAAAAATTACAACATATTTTAAGGTCAAGTCAAATCTACCTAAGTTGACCTACCTCTACTTCTAAAGGTCACTTCACTTGATCAAGGCAACAAGAGTTGGACATCTCTTATATACCAAGTCAAATGTAAGTTCAAGTTCTGCTATATGCAAACTGTTTGACCATGCAAGTCCATGATGGAGGTCTCACTCCACATAATCTAATAAGAAATTCTCTAACAAGTGCTTACTCTAATATATTAAAAATTCAATAGGGTCACATTAATATCCAATAATAAATATTTACTCTTTCTCCTAATTTTGTCTTACTAACTTAGTTAGAAATACCTCTAATTTAGTTACTACTAAAATGAACTAGTTGGAACTATTTCAAAACCACCAAATACTACAAGTAACAAATATGTATCCTAAGGTATTACATAATAATTTATGTTTGCAAGTCCCAATTGATATTCTTATGTTCACAAGTCTAATGAGATGTTTGCATTCAACCTTTATGTTTATTAGAATCAAATAATCCTTTTATGTTTACAAGTATCAAATGATTGATCCATGATTTATTTTATATCCAAAAGTATCAAGCAACCAGTGGTTCAATATCCCTTTTAAGCTATTGGAGAGACTGACTTCTTGTGAGGGGAGGTTGGACCTTCTCTTGCATCCAAAAAACAAATGTTTGCTCTTGAAAAAAATAATTTTCAATTAAATATTTAAAGCCTACTTAAAAATCATTAAAAATCAGTAATATCCAATTAGTTCCATAAGGAGATTATAGCTTCTCTTCACAAGTATAGTACCTCTTGATGCCATCTAATTTGTTTTTTTCTTATTTATTTGATATTTTCCTTGAAATAGAATTGAGAATGTTTTATAGTCCTCATAGCAAGATTTTTTCTACTTTTTTTCTCTAATCTTCAAGATTGAAATATTCTTGGGACTATTAGTTATCCTCTTTCCTCCTCTCCATATCCTCATATTTAAGGTCATCCAAAAATCTAGAGGCTAAGCTCTACCTTTAAAAATTTTGAGTTCTTAAAATTGGAGTAATGTTGAATTTTACCCACATTCAACTTAAGCTCATAATATGGAAGGGAAGTAGCCAATATTGAAACCTTGTAAATATACTCCATTTCTTCAAAGACGTGTAGTATGGTGGCCATGTCAAATTTTAAGGCATAAAGAAGATGATTATGATAAGTATCTTAGCTTCTTGAAAGATGTCAAACCTAAATAGATAGATATTAGATATTAACAAAAAGTTAGACCTTGATGCTTGAATAAGTGTGTAACCAAAAATACACATTAATTTAAAGATGGTAACAAATCATAAAAAGAGTTTGCAAAAGGAACAAGATTTAGGAAAGTTCACCATCAAGGAGAAATCTTACACTAATCTACATGTGCAATAATACATTTTATCATTTATACTTTGCTATACTTATATGCAAGTAAAATAATAACATAAGCAGATTCCTAGTTTTTTCATGATAACTATGGTCTACCATTGTAGTTAATGAGATATAACTCAATAATATGTTTATTTGTAATCATGAAATATAAACACAATCTCCAATAGCATGTCATAGAAGTACATATGTAATTTTAAGACTATTATTTGTGTGCTATTTTTCTTATGTATGAAGAATAAGTTATCTCTTACTTGAAAATCTTTGTACTATCAAAATGACATGACTAGGAGTTAGCATACATGTAGAGTTGGTATATAAAAAATTTTCATAATTGTAAGTTGATTACTTGATAATAGTTATAATGTCTTATAGGAGAAATAAAGCTTTCATGAAAATAAAGGATTCTATTATCCTTCCATCTTCTACATCTATACTATAAATAAAATTAAGGTTTTGAGCTAAACTTAGTTCCATTCCTACTCATTCAACCACCTTTATCATAATTTTATGAATAAATGATTTTTGCTTATGATAGAGTATGAAGAGTAAAAGGATTCTATCATACCTCCATCATCTACACCTATACATTGATAGAACTAAACTTATGAGCTAAACCTAGTTCCTTTCTTAAGCAACTAACCACCTTTATCACAATTTTATGAAAAAATAATTTTTGCTTGTGATACATTATGAAACTCTTTTTCCATCTTTATTCAAATAAAATAGCTTTCTAATTCAATGGATGATGTTGTAGGGGAGATTATTGTTTGGGAGAAATGTACAAGCCTTTTATTTGGTTTATGTATCACTTGCTATGCTTTCAATATAGTCCTTAGCTCCTACTTACTTTAACTTTCAATATCAAGTTGAATGTTTGAACATAATTCTTTTCAATGCTAAGATCTCTAATTATAAGTAGGAAATTTCTAGCATAATATATTACCTTGTTATAGGATTCCACCATGGTCATTTAAATATGGGATTTTCACTCTAAACAAGACTTTGTAAAGGTACTCATCATATAAAAGATAATTAGGAAATAAGTATTGATTAGGGTTATAATAAAAATATATGAAGTCTGTTTCTAGACTATGGTGTCCTCATTCTCCATAATTTTGAACTACAAAATCAAACTATTGGTTAAATCAATAATGAAGCCCAAAATTACAAAGTTCCTATGATGATTCATTCAACACGTATGGATTTTATAATAACTAATTTCCAACCATTGATAAAAGCAAAGAGTTATAAAGTTCTTGTAATATATGATGCATATGAGTTTCAAAATACCTCCATTATTTTATCTTAGTATGTATAGCAAGTTCAAGGCTTTATTCTTATTTATAATTATCTGATTTTCTGTTGGAACATAAAATTTGTAAATGTTAATTAATTATGAGATATATATATATATATCATAATTGATTAACATTTACAAATTATATATATATTTATATATATATATATATATATATACCATACCGGTGATCAGGACTTATTCTTTACTGTTTATTTAGTCATTGGTCAGAACAGTTTCTGTTCTCATATACATATGTACATGTCTCATTTTTGATGCATCGCTTATTCTCTGATATGTGACTATCCACTCTTTTCCCTTTTGCCCCAACTCACATGTATTGTTTTGCTTCATGCTTCATGTTTTGCTTCATTTTAAGTTCAACCAGAATGGTTTATTTTTGAGTTGTAGGTCTTCAATTACAGCTTGTTTCTTACACTCCTTACATTACTTCAGGTTCAGTATATCTGTTCTCTCCCATTGATCAAGATACATTGATATTACAAGTTAGAGTAATAAGTAGCATAGCTATTATGATATATAGTGGTATACTCTATCCAGCCTATTGAGTTATAATGCATCCCTCCCTCTTGGAGTTAGTCTTGGTATACTCTATCCAATTTACTAGGTTATAGTGCGTTCCTCTTGGAGTTAGTCTCTACAACATCTCTGTTTTGAGCCTTTCAACTGCTCACACAAACTGAATACTGCTAATGTTGTTTGGTTGACACATGGCACCATCTCACATGTGTGACTATCTCGCCCTATGGCTCTCTCTTCCTTCATGGTTCTCAAGGCCTCTCTGAGCACCTGAGGCCATCCTTTCCCTCGGAAACCCTCTCCCCTCTCCTTTGCTTTCTGCTTTTTTAGGTTATAGTTCTTGCTGAGCTCATAGTGCGTTCTTCCTTGTTAGTTCCACCTTTTCATTCCTGTCAGTTCAGTGAGCCGGCCTGTCTCTCACTTAGGATGAACCTCTAGTAGCTATTATGGTAGCGCACCATGGACTAAGAAGGCAAGGAACTCCAACTCTATTATACTCCTCTAAGGCTAACACTCCAAGACTCAAGACATTGCTCACTAGAGAACTCAATGAGAGAGAGATAGTTGCAAATGAAAAGATGATGAGTACCTTCTCATCCCTAGTTTATGTACGTGTGAAATAGTTACACACCAAAGTTATTAATTACTGGAGTAACTCAAGTTACTAGGCTAAGAGTCAAGTAAAATAAAAAAGTATAAAGGAATATCCATCCACATGGGCATATTCCACTAAGCATGTGATCTTATCTTGACCTAACCACTAAGTCAAGGATTCCTTCACATGGGCTATCCTTGGACTATAGAAGAATCCAAAACAAAAAGGCTTGCGGACCCAAGAGTTCTCAACTCTTTACTCAAAGCCAAACACCTAGGAATAATACCAAGTCAACACACTAGAATCTAAAATAGTGGTGCTCATCTTTCTCACTCCCTCTAAAGTAAGGTCCCCTCTATTTTAACTATGACTAACTTTAGCTAATCATGACTAATGTAGAACCATCTTTTATCTCTATATAAATAATATCTCTCAAATACTAGGGTAAAAGACCAAAACTGAGGAGAGAAATAGGAGAATGGAAACTCACATTGAGACACTTGAATGAGGGAAAACTCCGAATGCCTAGCATGAGCTTCGGCTTTGGTATTTATAAGTAGCATACAAGACCCTTGAAGCTTCTCAAGAAGCTTCCTTGAGCCTCTTTCTTGGAGTGCAAGCCAAGTTAACCACGAAGCTTCTCAAGAAGTTGCCTACTTGGTGTGCAAGCTAAGCTAGTTAGAAGCTTCTAGAAGCTTCCTTCTGGAAGCTACTTGCTTAGGGTGCAAGTTAACTAGTTGGGAAGCTTCCCAAGAAGCTTCTTAGATGCTTCTAGAATATTCTAGGTTATTTTGTCTTATTCTCTACTTTGTAATCCCGACTAAATTTGTCGCTAAACTCTATATTGTTATATATTCCCCCGCCGCTAGTTGGTGATATCCTCATCGCCAGTGAAGCTTTGAATTCCTTGATGGTCGTCTATGCATTCTGGAGGTGGGAAAGAGGTTCCCATGTGGCATCATGAAGAGGATACCCTTTCCAAAGGACCTTGTACTCCGTATGTTGGTGATGGCCTTGTTGAATATGGCGATGCGCAAGGATACGATCAACTTTGTACTCCTCATGATCATTGATAGAGACGGGAAGAGGGGGAGGTTGGACTCGAGAGGAAAAGGAAGAGGGGTTAGGAACAAAGGGTTTCAACTTGGAAACATGAAAGACAGGATGGATACGCATGTGACAAGGCAAGGCAAGTCAATAAGCAACAGGAGAGACAATGTGGGTGATATCAAAGGGTCCTATCCAATTAGGGGCTGTGGTACCCACATTTTTCATTCCGTACGAGTTTAGAAGAAGAAATGCCTTGTTGAAACCAAATTCAAACCAAATGGAGAAGAAATGAGTGCAAACCTGTGATTTGATCAGACCCGAGGAAGTAGACTTCATGTTAGAGGAAGAAGGACTTGGATTAGATGTAACCCAAAGAAGCTTACTTTGTGTCAGAGGAGGGAAAAACTCGGATCAGACGTTAAGGAATGCAAACCCGAAGGAGAAATAGAAGTTGCAGGTCAGGATTCTTGCGAGGGCCATATCTCAGTGACCACAACTCCAAATCAAACATGTTATATCTCGTTGGAAGCGTCTAGTTCAAGGCTTTCCATTGTCACCAAAATTGCAAAGTTTGAAGGTCTGTAAAAGAAGTTACAAGCATTTAAAGTTTTGGGAGTAGATGTACTTCGGGTCAAAGTGTCTTCGGGTCAATGTGACTTCGTAATTCGGACTTCGTACTTCGGACTTTGGGTCTAAAGACTTCGCCTCAAGATGAAAATGACTAAATCAGAGGTAACCGGACCTCAGAGTGCAGTGAAGGTGACTTGGGGAGTTTTGCCAGAGGGGTCAGAGGAAGTTAGAGTAGAGAAAGAAGATAGTTAGGATACCCATGACTTCAATTTCAGTTTTAATTGAAGATGGAACATGAATTGAAGGAGAAGTAGCAGTAGTGAATAAACCCGAAGTGCAAGATCAAACAGTAAGTGTCTTCGGGTCAGTAACATGAGTGATTAGGGGAAAGTGGGTTACAAATTGAAGGTGTAGATAGTGTATTCATGCTTTCAATTACAATTCTTGACAATGACACAGTAGAATTAGTAAAAGAATTGATTGTAGTTAGACCCAAAGTAAGAGTGATAGGAGTGCAGGTGTCTTTGGATTTGACATTTGACACTTTAGAGAAGAGTGGGTTGGGAGATAGAGATTTAGAAGGCTTAACTATGATAGAAATTTCATATCAGGAAGGAGAAATGTTAGAATTAGTGGAGGAATTAGGAGTTGTGAAACCCGAGGACAGAGTAGTAGGAAGTAAGATTACTTCGGGTTTGGGTTTGAAAGCCGAGGACAAAGTAGACATCGGATTGGATTAGTAACCGATTTGAGATTTGAAGGGGCAGATATGAAAGGTTGCATTGTCATTTTGCATCTACAGGTTAGAACAGTTGTTGTAGAACGGTATAGTTGTTAGAACTGTCGATTGCTTCACTATTTAAGAGTGGCATTCGCAGGAAATTGTTGTTCAGTGCTCATTATTTTTGAGAATAGATAAAGCGAAGTGCTGTGAAGCAGTGCTTGTCGTTTGAGCTTGATTCCGAGTATCAATTTCACAATTGTGTTTGTGAGTGTTTGGAGAAATTCAAAGTGCAAGTCAGAGTGTTTGTTGGATGTTGGATTCCACAGCCTTGATCTTCATTCTGTGTGTTTGATCCTGAGTGAAGTGCAATCAAAGCAATGCCTTGACAGATCTGAGAGGAATTGTAGTGTTGGTAGTATTTTGCATTTGTGAGTGCAGTGTGAAGTTGATGTGAAGCAATTTCGATCGAGGAAGTTGTGCCTTCAGTGGAGGGGTGGAACACAATTGTGAGGCAAAGTCGTTTTGCAGTGAAGTGCCGTTTTCGGGAGAGCCTAAATCATCACAATCAAGATTGTTTGGAAAGATTTGATGGAGTTGTGATTATGGAGTGTTAATGTGTGACAAGACTGCGAGTCAGTGCTTGTTACTCTCTTCTGGGTGTGGTTTCTGCCTAAGAGATTAAAGACGCAACCAAGAAGAACTACATTGTTACTGTTTGTTTTGTATTTGACCAATTCTGACTTGTATCTCTACGGGAACGAACTTTACTTACCCAATTACCGCAAAAGTGATATTTGCCGGGTTGTCACAAGGGCAAGTTTACAAACTTGAGTATCAAGTGGGAGAGGGAGGTTACTAGAGGATAGCATGACTTTATCACCAACTTCAAAGGTGAGATCACGACGATGGTGGTCTGCATATTGTTTTTGGCGATTCTGAACAAGGAGGTGAGACTTGGCTTGTTGGAGAGATTGGGATATAGTGGTCAAGAATGTAGAAGTATGAAGAACCTGAGAGGGAGGAGGAGCAAAAGAGAATCTGGAACAAACTGATCTTGGCTAAAATTGAGAAAGAAAGGAGAAAATCTGGTGCTTGCCTATTTAGAATTGTTGTATGCAAATTTTGCAGCTGCAAGACATTCATCCCAATTGGTATGGTGGACATTGACAAAGGCCCACAACATATCCTCCAATGTACGATTTGTGTGTTTGGTTTGTCCATCAATTTGAGGATGATAGGACGTGGACAAAGTAAGCTTGGTGCCAAGTCTTTGGAAGAGTGCTTGCCAAAACTTCCCGGTAAATCAAGGATCACGGTTAGAGATGAGTACACATGGCATCCCATGATGCTTGAAGACATTGTCGAAGTAGATTTGCGCTAAGGTTGGAGCATCCACGGTATCACAGGTTGGTGCCAAGTGGATTTGCTTACTAAGCTTATCCACAAACACCACAATTGTGGTGTGTCCTTGTTTTGTCTTTGGCAAGGATGTGATGAGATCCAAGCTCACATGCTCCCAACGAGCGGATGGAATGGCGAGTGGTTGAAGGAGTCCACTCGGCTTTTGGTTGCTGGCCTTGTTACATTGGCAACTCTCACATGATCGGACAAAGTCTCAAACATCTCGTGTCATGTTGGGCCACCACCATTGGCTTTGGAGGGTGCCCAAGGTCTTGTCTACTCCCATGTGACCAGCTATTGGTAAATCATGGGCTTCTTGAAGGCGCACAAGTCAAAGATCACCTTTAGTTGGAACATAGATCTAGTCTGCATGGAATAAAAGACCTTCCTTGAAGGAGAAGGTGTTGTACTCCTTGTCGCATGTTGTCAAATGACTATGTACCATTTGGAAGAAGGGATCTTGTTGTAGAGCTGATTGAAACTCATTATGGACCTTAGGGTCAATGGACACTATTGTAATTGCTTCCGTGATGAGAGGAAGAGCCTTCAAATCAGGTCGTCGTGATAGAGCATCAGGGATGACATGGAACTGACCTGGTTTGTACTCAAGTTTGATGTCAAACAATTGGAGTTGCTCTTCCCATCAATGATGCCGACTCTTCATGTGCTCCAAGTGTAAGGTCTGCAACAATGGCTTGTTATCAATTTGCATGATCACTTCTTTCCCCAAGAGATAATGCCTCCATACCTTGGTGGCATATACCATTGCAAGTTGTTCCCGATCTTGAGCAGAGTAACTTTTTTCAATTGTATTTAGTCAGCGAGACACAAAGGCAATAGGATGTAGTTCATCTAGAAATTCTTGTTGCAACACAACTCCAATTGCAAAGTTAGAAGCATCAAAATCAACCACACAAGGTAGTTGAGGATCATATGGTTGAAGAATGGGTCTTGAATACACCATATGCTTTAACTTCTAGAATGCTTCTTCATGCTTGGTGGTCCACTAGAAGCTCAAGTTCTTTCCCAAGAGGTCAATCAATGGTGCAGCCACATGAGCATAATAGTGGATGAACCGTCGGTAAAAACTGGCCAATCCATTGAATGCTTGTACTTCTATAGCATTTTTCAGGGTAGGCCAATCAGTAATGGCCTTGATCTTCTCTTCTTCCATCTTGATCCCCTCTGATGAGATCTTATGACCCAAGAAGGTAACCTCCTTCTGCCAAAAAGCACACTTTGACTTCTTGTAGTAAAATTTCCATTGTCGTAGTCGTCTTAGGACTTCTTGCACATGATTCACGTGTTCTGCCTCTGTCCTACTATAGATTAAGATATCATCTAAGAACACCATCACGGACCAATCCAATAGTCCCTCTAACACTCGATGCATCTGATCCATGAAGACTGCTAGAGCATTAGTGAGTTCAAAAGGTAGAACTCTCCACTCGAAATGTCCATACCTTGTACAAAAGGCAGTCTTTTGCACGTCCTCTCCTTCAATAGGAATTTGCCAATAGCCGCTACAAAGATCCAACTTGGAAAAGTAGCGTGCTCCACTTAGTTGATCAAGCACGTCATCGATCTGAGGCAAGGGATACGCATTCTTCATAGTTTGTTTATTGAGTCCATGGTAATCAATACAAGAACAAAGTACTCCATCCTTCTTTGGAACAAATAGTACCGGTGCTCCCCAAGGAGAGGTACTATGTCGTATGAAATCCTTCTCCAACAACTCTATAAGTGTTGTTTGCAACTCCTTGTAATACCAAGAGCTAGATGTGAAATTTGGTTTGGTAACATCTAGAATGATGTTATACATGATGGTCAAAATAGATAAGATAGAAGTATCACCAAAAGAGTACTTCTACTAATAGGGCAGAAACCAAAATAGACTTGAGAACCTTAGAATCAATAGCTAGACATATGATTTAAAGGTGAGAATTGGTTTGGTAACATCTGGAAGGATGTTACACATGATGGACTAAATAGATCAGGAAGAGGTATCACCAAAAGGGGACTTCTACTAATAGAGTAGGAACCAAAATATGCCTGAAATCTTTGAAGGCAATTTCGGAGGCCTAAACGGATGAATTAGGCCTCAAAAATGTGCAATTTCCCCCCCAACCAAGGAGAGGCTGGCCTTCCCTCCCCCTCCTTTGACTCATGAAGAGTTTTCCAATGGTACCTTACGTGATTTTGAGATTCTTACAAGAAGATTCCCTAAAAGATTCCCTCCAGTCAAAGCTTGTTTGACCAACCAGATAGGACCTAGACCAGACATGTCACCCATCCAAGTAAGTAATCAAAGGGTGGAGCTTGCTGACATGTCACCTATCTGTGTCCCTAATCCTATGGTGGAGCTTCCTTGGAGGAGATCCTCTTTGTCTATATAATAAAGAGAAGGTGCTCCCTTGGGGCATCAATTGTTTGAGTGTGCAATCTATGTTTTCTCTCTTCTCTTGTCCTTGGAGTATTACACTCCTCCAACTCCTTTGGTGAGAGCCAATAGATTGGTCTACTCATTGGAGTACTCATTGGCAATAACTCGATCTTGAAGGGCATACCTTGATTGGAGGGTAATCCCTTTGGCAGATCATCCAGAAATACATCTGCAAACTCCTGAACTATCCGACCAACCATTGCTTGATGAGGCTCTTGGCCCTCCTCAGATTGTTCTTGTGCAATTGGCTTGATCCACACCGTGAATATAAACTTATCTTCCTCCAAAGCTTGCTCTATGGCCGCTTCATTAACAAACTTCCCTTCCAGGGACTCATCTCTCTTCCAAGCTTGCTCCATGGTTGCCTTCTTGGCAAACTTCCCATCTTGGGACTCATCTCCCTTCCAGATTTGCTCTATGGCTACCTTCTCGACAAACTTCTCATCTTGGGATTGACTATTCTTAGGCGTCTTACTCAAAGGTGCCAGACAACCTAATCAGAAATTTCTACCTTGGTGTTGTACTTGAATTTGTTGTCGGGTCCAATCGAATTGAACCTTATGACATTCAAGCCAAGGTAGACCTAGAATGATATCATAATGTAGAGGTGCCACTACAAACCTCATACACTCCAAATAATCCTTCCCAATCTTGAAGGTAACAGGATGTGAGGTGCGGAATGCAGAACCCTTTCTACCATCCGCCATCATCAAACTACTTCCAAACATTGGCTTGATAAGAATACCCAATTCCTTTGCTACTTGCATAGACATGCAATTCTTTGAACTTCCAAAATCAACCAAAATCCTACAACCCCAATTAGATATCGTACCTTGCAAATGAAGCAAACTTGCATAGGTCAAGCCTTCAATCCCATTGGAACTAATCAAGCTCCCAGTAGGCGGCTCAAAATCTCCTATTGAGATTCTTCATTTCCCTGATCATTTTGTTCCACAAACTCCATTTGGGCAACTTGTCGAGGTCGCCCATTCCTAAGTGGACATTCAACAATGCGATGTCCAACTTGGCGACAATAAAAGCAACCTCCATTTTGTTGTAGTCTTTCTCTATCTGCTGTGCCAAGTGGTCTTCATTGGATAGCATCAATCTCCATTGGTATCGGTTCTTCCACTCATGCGTAGTGTATTGGTAAGCTTTGTGTAGGTCGAGGTCGAGACCAAGTTGTCGCAACCAAGGAATTAAAACGCTCAGCCAATTGCATGGCTTCTTCTATGTTTTGTGGCTCCCGCATGGTCACCTCCAATTTGGTTTGTGACTTCAATCCTCACACAAATTGATCTAGAACTTCACCTTCTTGGACATCTAGAATTTCCATGATGATGTTCTGAATTGTGTGATGTAGCTTCTCACTGAGCCAATCTGCCTCAACTCTGCCAATTTATCTTGTGCAACTCGGGTTGCATTTATAGTTTGAAATCGACCAAGTATTGCATCTTTGAATTCTACCCATGTCAAAATTGGTATAACAATTTGTCGTTCAACTTTTTCTACTTGGAATTGCCACCAAAGTTTTGCCACACCATCCAATTGGCTAGAAGCTAAGAGAATTTGTTTCCGCTCGTCTTGAAGATTGGTGGCTTCAAAGTAACGTTTGCAGTCAAACATAAAATTCTCCATTGTGCTTGGAAGATTCTTACCTTCAAACACCTTGGGTTTTGGAAATCGAATGCAATCTTCTCCATCTTGAATTGACACTTTGTCTATCTGTTCTCGTCGTTGCTAGTCTCGTTCATCCAACAATTAAGTAAGATGCTCGATTTGTTGTTGCATTGCAATGATAACATCCGGTATTGCCGCCATCGCTACTACTCTATTCCACTACCCTCAATTTATCTAGTTGATTAACATATAGATACAACGCGTCCACCATTCTCCATAAGTTACAACTTGAAGTATCAAGGGTTCCTCTGACATGGTGATCATGTGTAGAAAATCCTACCCAAAGCGCGAGGTGATGAATTGTGTGAAATGATGCTTTGGTAATATCTGGACATGAAAGTCCCAATGGTTTGGCGGAAGTGGATTTGGTGGTCCATAAATTCCATCCATCCCATTCTTGCTCTAATACCAATGTAAAAGACCAAAACTGAGGAGAGAAATAGGAGAATGGAAACTCACATTGAGACACTTGAATGAAGGAAAACTCCGAATGCTTAGCATGAGCTTCAGCTTTGGTATTTATAGGTAGCCTTGAAGCTTCTCAAGAAGCTTCTTTCTAGAAGCCGCCTACTTGGTGTGCAAGCTAAGCTAGTTAGAAGCTTCTAGAAGCTTCCTTCTAGAAGCTACCTGCTTAGGGTGCAAGTTAACTAGTTAGGAAGCTTCCCAAGAAGCTTCTTAGATGCTTCTAGAATATTCTAGGCTATTTTGTGTTATTCTCTACTTCGTAAGCCCGACTAAATTCATCGCTAAACTCCATATTGTTACAACTAGTAATACAAAACTAAATATCATAATACCACACACATGCACAAATGGGTGTTTCAATTCTGCCTTATTCTTTGCTCTCTAGCTCTCTGCTTGACACTCTTCTAACTTGGCTCATTCCTTTGTTTCTTACTAACTCCTCCTAGGTTCTTTATGGTTTGCTCTTTGGTTTTACTTGCTGCTAACTGTAATGGACTTTGTCCTTGCAGGCATTTTCTAGGGATATCTTGAAACACTCACACTCTCCTACTTTTGATCTTATTTTCTTCTTTCTCTTGTTCATTTTTTTGTTCATGCCTACATTTTGCAATTGTCCAATTTTTGCTCTTTTGGAAGTTTAAGCTCCATTTGTTGATTTATGTAGCCTTCCATTTCTATAACCTTCCCCTGGTGGTTTATTATTTTGTGTAGCAATGCTAAAAGATGGCTATTTATTTCTTCAAGCTGCATTATTGGAAGCAACCGAGTTTGCCTTGGCACTCGTGAGATTTCGAGCATAAACTCGGGACAAGGAGTACTGATAATTATTCAGCTACTTTGGCATTGTGTGACCCACTGATGAAGTCTTTGGTGTTATCATGGAGGTTTACTAAGGCCGCCTTCTACTTCCTCAGTTGTTTAGCGTCTCGAGACAAGGAGTACTGATAATTGTTCAGCTACTTTGGCATTGTGTGACCCACTGATGAAGTCTTTGGTGTTATCATGGAGGTTTACTATGGCCGCCTTCTACTTCCTCAGTTGTTTAGCGTCTCCGCACTCCAGTGTCCATAGCATTGGGTGTGATATACTTTATATATCCTATCCTCTTACACTTTGCTGTAGTTACACTCTTACATTTAGACCTATTTTTGCAGCCACATCCTTCAAGAATTCTTGTTTTGTTCCACTCTTCCATTCCCTACTATTTCACCACATAGTCCTTTCCCCTTTGATCTATGACTGCTTCTTGCCTCGACCTCTAGTGTTTACTATGTTCTTCCCCAGCTCCATCCCAAGTTCTTCATCTTCATCCACACACTGCATCATGGTGGGCTCTTACAGCAAGTTTCCTATTCCTCTTGCTTCATCCACGCATTGCATCTATGCGGGGTCTTACAACACACATGTTTCCTATGCCTCTCGCTATTGGTTGCATTGCTGCTCTCGATTTCATTTTTTAGTGGTGAACTCTTACATCAAGCTTTCTATCCCACTCTCACATTGGCATTGATGTTCTCGTTTTCATGTTCTTTATTGTCCATTGGCAGTATTGAATTCTCAATTTATTGCACTTATGCCTTTGCTGCAGGTTAATTTTGATGCATTTTACATTAAAGCTGTAACACTACTCTAGCATTGTGATTCAAGTACTGTTGTTTATCATATATGTGCACTTCATGAGTTCTGGATAACCCGCTCCCTAACGACTTTTGCTCTCAAATACCAACATATATATATATATATATATATATATATATATATATATATATATATATATATATATATATATATATATATATATATATATATATATGGTTTAAAAGACTTCTAATTTATACACAAAAATTAGTTTCCATATCAGTCTTTGTAATTGTGAGTAATCGAATTAGTCTGAATATAGCTAGCATGATTATAGAATTCAAGACCGAAAATAACTTTGCTGACAGTAATTTTCTCTCGATTTTAAAGTATGTATTTCAATGAAGTGGCAAGTGCGTCTCAAATTGCTTTTCCTTTCCTTTTCATATTTTGACAGCCATTTTATAATATTGATAGAAAGCATTTAACACGTAACAAGGAAAGTTTACTACTACAGTGGAGAGTTCTACGTGATGAAAGATGGATTGGAATATTTCTCTCTCAATTTGAATGCCAAGCATTGAAGCACCTGTTTCAACCGAATTCAAGGTCCACACTAATTTGCCAACTGAAATAGCCTTTTAAGCTACATCCATATAATTCAACTAGCTAAGTGGAATATATCTTAGTTCACACCTCTTTGGGAATTTTAATTTAGATGGTCACAGGATCGCATTGATATTCATTGGTCTGAACTGGACTTTTCCTTATTCTTGCATGGGATGAAAGATTTGAGATGACATAAAAAATTATTAATTTATTACAATAATATATTTATGCAAATAATACTCACTAATATAAATACATTATATTTATACTTTATCATTATTGGATTGGAAAATAGTCTTAGCAAATAAATGATTATAAATAAATATAATCATCCCCAAATTCAAAGATATATAAATCTATTTAGCTAAAATACTCATAAACATAAATTTATTTTAATAGATTATAATTAAATATATGAAAATATTAATATTATAACATAATAAATATTCAAAAGTGTATTTTCTTGTTCAATATATACTAATCAACAATATAAAATTTAAGAAGTATATTACATTTACAAATATTAAAAATTAATCTTAACATTAAAAATTTACAGGTCAAATTCGTTTATACTATTTAATAATAAAAATAAAATACTTATTTAGGAAATAAACTAATTATTAAACAAGTTAGATTATTGAACAAGTTATAGATTTAAATAAAGTCGCCCCAAATATTAAAGGTTATATCGACCAGTTTCGGAAGCTGGATTTGTTTTTCTCCCATTTATTTCGCTATTGTCGTTATGGTTATAGATGCCAAACCATGGTCTCTTTACCGCAGTTCCCGGAGCTGGTCCGATCCTCGCTGGAGCTGACCAGTTAACTGAAGCCAGAGACGACGAGACGATTCCAGAAGCGCTGAGAAGTGAGCACACCGATATCTCGAGATTGTTCATGCGTGAGACACAGTGCACTCGAGACGAGACTCAAACATTCGAAGGGCAATATTTAACGACTACTCGAAGGACGAGAAGGGCAATCTTGCTCGAGCGAACGGTAGATTGATCAGATTTTACGAGCGGTTTGCAAGTTCATTGTATAGATAGACAACCGTACGTGAGAAGGATCAGATTTACGAGCGATTTTGCACGTTCATTGTGTAGATAGACTACCAAATTTGCCGGGGAGCGACTAACGTCGCGCGCGTGGAGGAGCCAATCGTTTGGAGTGGCAGCACTTGATTTCATAGCTTGTAAGTAGAAGAGTGATTATTTTGCTGGTGACAATTGGAAGCCATGAACCCGGAGCGCTTTACCCACAAGACGAATGAGGCTCTCGCTGCGGGACAGGAGATTGCGATCAACGCGGGCCATGCACAATACACTCCAATTCACCTCGCTCTCGCCTTGATTCAAGACCCCGAGGGATTGTTCAGCCAGGCCGTGAGTGCAGCCCGGGGCGATGGAGCTGTCTCTTCCGTGGAGAGAGCGTTCAATCAGGCTCTTAAAAAGATCCCGTCTCAAAGCCCTGCACCCGATGAAGTTCCTGCGAATTCAGCCCTCGTGAAGTGCATTCGGAAGGCACAGTCGTTCCAGAAAAAGAGGGGAGACAGTCACCTGTCGATTGACCACATAATCATAGCAGTTCTCGAGGACTCTCAAGTCGGGGACTGCATGCAGGAGGCCGGGGTCCAAGCTGCGAAGGTGAAACAGGAATTGGAGAAAGTTCGTGGTGGCGAGGGGAAGAAGGTTGATAATGCTACTGGGGATACGAATTTCCAAGCGTTGAAAAAGTATGGAAGAGATCTTGTCGAGCAGGCTGGGAAGCTGGACCCTGTCATTGGCAGGGATGATGAAATCAGAAGAGTTGTTCGTGTTCTTTCCAGGCGGACAAAAAACAATCCTGTGCTGATTGGAGAGCCTGGGGTCGGAAAAACTGCTGTCGTTGAGGGCTTAGCGCAGCGTATCGTTAGAGGAGATGTGCCAAGGTGAGTTACGAAATCCAGGCTTGAATTGCACGGGGTTGGGCTCTGTTTAGTATCTTCCAGTTCTTTTCCAGGGATCAAGTTTAAAATCCGCACGCATTTCTGTAGACCTCGAACAGCAGAATTTGTATTTTCTGTCTGTAAGAGCTATAATTGAAATCGTGGGAGATTTGAGGGCTTTAGGAACCCAATTGGAACTTGGAGAAACTGATGTTGGTTTTGCACCATGATGAAATCGCGGGAAATTTGAGGTTTTACGAACCCCGATTGGAATTTGGATATACTGATGTTGGGTTTGCTCCACATGCAGCAACTTGAATGATGTACGCTTAATTGCGTTGGATATGGGGGCGTTGATCGCTGGCGCGAAGTACAGGGGAGAATTCGAAGAGCGTCTTAAGTCGGTGCTTAAGGAGGTGGAAGACGCGGAAGGGAAAGTGATTCTCTTTATCGACGAAATTCACCTTGTTCTGGGTGCCGGGCGAACCGAAGGATCCATGGATGCCGCGAATCTATTGAAACCCATGTTGGCTCGTGGCCAGCTTCGATGTATTGGTGCCACGACTCTGGAAGAATACCGGAAGTACGTCGAAAAGGACGCTGCATTCGAACGCCGTTTCCAACAAGTAAGTCTTTGGATCTTGTGTCCGGTCGCCATTTGTATCCAAGTATAACAGGGTTTTATGATGGTTCTACTGTGAATTGTGGGTTTTAATCGACAAAATCGGGTGATTTTGTTTATTCATTAATATCTATTTTGTTGCATTATCAACGATGTAGGTGATTAGAGCGTCTAGCATGTTCTCAAATATTTTTGCCATATCTGTGTTTCTGCTCGGGAAACTTCTCCTTTAGCAAATTAGTATTTAAAGATGTCATTGTCGGATTATTAATCTCTACAGTGATCTGGAGTGGAAAACGTTTTAGTGAATGAACTATAGAGCCTAGAGCTGAAACTGATTTCTTGCCATCTGATTGGAATGCAGGTTTATGTCCCAGAGCCCAGCGTGCCTGATACAATTAGCATTCTGAGAGGTTTGAAGGAGAAGTACGAAGGGCATCACGGTGTCCGCATTCTTGACAAATCACTTGTTGTTGCAGCGCAGTTATCAAGTCGCTACATTACAGGTCGCCATCTCCCGGACAAAGCAATTGACTTGGTTGATGAGGCCTGCGCCAATGTTCGTGTGCAGCTGGACAGCCAACCAGAGGAAGTTGATACCCTGGAAAGACGGCGAATCCAACTGGAAGTAGAGCTTCACGCACTAGAGAAGGAGAAAGATAAGTCCAGTAAAGCTCGCTTACATGAAGTCAAGCAGGAGTTGGATGACTTGAAAGATAAACTTCGGCCTCTGAAAATGAAGTACCAACGGGAGAAAGCCAGGGTTGATGAGAGCAGAAAGCTAAAGCAGAAACGTGAAGAGATTCTTCGCAACATACAGGATGCTGAAAGAAGAATGGATCTTGCGAGAGTGGCAGATCTCAAATACGGTGCACTTCAAGACATTGAGGAGAGTATTGCCCATCTGGATGCGGATATCGGAGACAACAACATGCTTACAGAGAGTGTTGGTCCGGATCAAATCGCCGAGGTTGTAAGCCGGTGGACGGGAATTCCTGTTACCAGGCTTGGTCAGAATGAGAAGGCCAGACTTATTGGTCTCGGAGATCGACTACACCAACGAGTTGTGGGACAAGATGACGCGGTATCAGCAGTGGCAGAAGCTGTACTTCGATCCCGAGCGGGTCTAGGAAGACCCCAACAGCCCTCTGGTTCTTTCCTCTTCTTGGGCCCTACTGGTGTTGGCAAAACGGAGCTTGCAAAGGCTTTGGCAGAGCAGTTGTTCGATGATGAAAATCAGCTCGTTCGCATCGACATGTCAGAATACATGGAGCAGCACTCCGTGGCACGACTCATCGGAGCTCCTCCAGGTTACGTCGGGCACGAAGAAGGAGGCCAACTGACAGAGTCTGTACGAAGGAGGCCTTACAGTGTTGTATTGTTCGATGAAATAGAGAAAGCGCATCCTAGTGTTTTCAACACTCTCTTGCAGCTCCTCGATGACGGACGTCTCACTGACGGACAAGGCAGGACAGTGAATTTTAATAATACTGTCATCATCCTGACTTCGAATCTCGGTGCCGAGCACTTACTTTCCGGACTCGTCGGCGAACAGTCTATGGACGTGGCTAAAGACAAAGTCATGCAAGAGGTAACCCACTAAATTCTTAGAATAAAGACTCTCTTGTACCGGTAGTATAGAGTTTCTAATGCACCTGAGTTCGCTTACTTTGAGGCTGAAGGTGGGTTAACAAGAGGTCACTGCCTTTTACATTCATAAATTATTCTCACATATCATTGTGTGACGTGTGCAACAGGTCCGATTGCATTTCCGACCAGAGTTACTGAACAGATTGGATGAGATTGTGGTCTTCAGTCCACTCACACACGATCAACTGCGAAAGGTTGCCCGAATTCAAATGAAGGATGTGGCTCTGAGGTTGGCTGATCGCGGCATAGCACTCGCTGTTACTGATTCCGCTCTGGATCTTGTCTTGGCCGAATCTTACAATCCGATTTATGGAGCCCGTCCACTTCGACGCTGGTTGGAGAAGAAGGTAGTAACTCACCTCTCAATGATGTTAATTAAGGACGAGATTGATGAGAATACCACGGTGTATATCGATTGCCCACCTGGAGATAGGGTACTCACTTACAGAGTGGAGAAGAATGGAGGACTTGTGAATAGCGAAACGGGTGCTAAGGCTGACGTTCTCATAAGTGTTCCGAGCACCGCATTGAATACCGCTCCTCAACAAAGTGTTAAGAAATTGAAGATCGAGGAGCACATGATGGATGAGGACGACGACGAAATGTTGGATTAAGTTCATGAGGTGCACCGCCCAACTCCACACCTTCAAGCCTGGACGCGAATCTCCCGATATACTCGATCTCGTATGGTCTGCTTTCTCAGCAGCTCAGCTCAAGGGACCATGGCTTAAGAGCTTGGTCCAGATTAGCTTAATCACCAAGCTGAATCTTCATTATTTCATTCTTGGCGCCCTTTTTTGTTCCACATGCGGATATTTTGGATCCATAGACCTTCCGCGACGCGGAGAAGATGAAAGCAAAGTTGGTTTCATGCTGAGCTTGAGAGCAAAGGATCTAGATGGCACTTACGATACACGCAACAACAGCATAAGTGCAGGAGTTTGACATACGCAGATTTATAGGATGCACAAAGTGAAAAACAAATTTGCGTGTAGTTACTGAACTGGCAGAGGCTGCGATCTCAAGCATCTCGCTGGAAGATGGAATCAAATCAAAGTTTTGAGAAATGTACATATTCTGATACTGTTTTCCAAATAAAAGTGACGGTTGTTTTTGACCATCCACAATCTGATGTTTTAGACTTGCGTATGGCCTTTGTGTTATCTCACAACCTTAGGTGCAGTGAAACAAATCCACGCAGAAGCTTCACAGTTAGGAGTATTCGCGGGAAGCGGAGTAAACTAACGATGTCAATTTCAGTTCTATTCTTGAATTGTTCCAAGGAAAAAGTAAATACATCTGCAAGGAAGCAAATAGTGAATTACCTTGCCCGAACATGATAATGATATTGAGATGATATAGAAATATAGATATGATATAAAGAATTGATATGTCCAAATTGGTAGCAAGGCTGTCAAGTCCGTCATTGTTATTACATGCTTCAGTTTTTTGACCCGCTGTATAGAGATATAGATATGATATAAAGAATTGACATGTCCAAATTGGTAGCAAGGCTGTCAAGTCCGTCATTGTTATTACATGCTTCAGTTTTTTGACCCGCTGTATGAAAACCACCAGTTCACACAATAGGAAATATCAGTCATCAGAAAAATAGAATTTCTGAATGCCTTCAAACACAATAACATGCAATCCAGGCTGGTTTGTGATTGTTCACATTTATGAAATGTGATTGTTCTCCCTAAATTAGAGTTCAAAGATCATTACAGTCTTGTCTTATCAGACATACGGTTTATCATGGAGTTAGAGAATTGCGGGCCTTAGATGATAAATCGTGAACATTTGGAATTGAAACATCTTCATTCATATATCAACAACACAACATCCAAAAGTAATTCAGAGAAGCGAATGTAGTTACTTGAGAAATGTCTATAGTAACGACCGATGCTTACCACAAGCCAGGTCCAAATGCATGCATTATAAAATCTATGTGATGAATATGTATGAACGCTTTCATACATATGCAAACAATATAAAAGCATACCAGACCAGACCTAAAGAAAATCTGATGAAGTGAAACTCCTGTGGAAGTAGTGGTTACTCACATGCAGGTGAAAGCACGAGCTCATGACCTGAGCAAGCCAAGTAGCCAAGGTTTTTGTTCTTCTGGAAAGATTGAAAATTCACCGGAATCAACGGTCCAATTGTATGAACTCGTGGTAGCAGATAGACTTTGCAAGTATGCACATAGCTCCCACAGATTGGTCAGCGTTTATGATAAGGATCTGCAAAATTGTGAAGCTGCGAAGGCAAGAATGAGAAAATATATTTGATGGTGAAGATCCTCACAACCCTAGTCAACGACACATGATACCTGGTACTGTATATATGTCAAATCGGCCCAACTTGAAAACCTGTCTGCGCATTTCTCTGAACGGAATGCACAAGTTGGCGAACGCTTCTAGGCGAGCCGGAAGAATAAGGTGTCTTCTTCGTTCCTCCGGAGCGGGGTGGGTACTCTTGAAGAATATAGAATGTATGTTTATATGTATTTTATACAAATGTCGAACTTCACTCAGAGCAGGTTACTCGTATCGTCTGATTTATCGAGCATTATAAAGTCAGATTCGAGTCAAAAACCTTCTGTAGCAGTTGAACTATTCTGGACAAAGTTTCAGACCTGACTCAAGTAATCTCTACTTTCGAGCAATGATCAGATCGTTGCCTTGCAATCGAATATGATAGCCTCCATGAATTGAAACTTGGAAAGTATTCCTAACTCCCGAACCTTCAACGCAAGTAACTTGTCTCAAGCGCTCGACAGCATCAAAACCCAAGCTCTTCCCTGTGTAGCTGTCTGTAAACTGTTTCAAAACTCTACGCTGCAGAGCAACGGGGAGAGATTTTAGGAGCATGACGTCCAGACTCTTCTCACCTCCTGGACTCCCTATTTCTGATTCTGCTTTTGCTAAGATAGTCGCACACAGATTGGCGAGATAAAGCTGCTCTCCATGCAGAATCTCAGCCCATCTTGCCAAAGACTTATCGATCCCTTTGTTGAAATGTTTTCTTAAATACGGAAGCAGGTCATGCCGAATTCTATTACGATCAATATCCAGAAAATGATTGCTAGGATCAGGCCACAGAGGCATCTCCATCTGCTGGTGAAGCTCCCGTAATTCGGATCTGGTAACATCCAGAAGTGGTCGTACCAAAGCAAGAGTGTACCTTGAGTCTGTAATCAGGGGCACAGTCCCCAGCTCTGGATCTTCACAGCTGTGAATGGCTTGATCTCCCTGGAAGGCAGACTGGCGAGACAGAGATGGGTCTGGGTTCAGCCATCTTTTCCAAGTCAGAGACTGAAGGCCGGAAATGCCAGTTCCTCTGAAGAGATTGTACAGAAGGGTTTCAACTCTGTCACTGGCAGTATGTGCAGTGACAATCACTTCACAGCCATGGCTTACAGCAACTCGCTGCAGAACACCATATCTCCACGTCCGAGCACGTCCTTCTCCCAAAACAGAACCTGTGCTGACCGCTTGGTAGTAGTCCAAATTGAAGTTTTGGGCAATCTGTGCCACATGAGAGGCTGCCTCACGGGAGGAAGCAGACCACCGGTGATCACAATTTACAACGCTGAGTCTCCATCCCCAAATGGGTTTCAGTTTCACCAACAAGTGAAGTAGACACATCGAATCCTGTCCCCCAGAAACTGCCACAAGAATTTTCTGCCCTGGTCTCAAGAGCTGTTTTTCGCTGATTGTCTGGCTCAGTCTCTTCACCAACCGCGCTTCCAAATCTTTCATAGGTTTCGAGTTTTCCCTTCTATCGGAAGTTTCTGCTCCTTCCGCTAAGCAATTCCAAACTTGCTGCGAATTTTTGCCTACTCTTTCGGCTACACCCGGTCTGCACTTCCACGGATAACAATGGTGGGACAATTTCTCTACACTGCCAGTCGCTTTCCCGATTCGTATGGAGCAGACGGGAGAAGTTGAGTGCTCCCGACCTTTTGTGGTTTTCCTGGAGACATGCAGCACGAGTGGAAGACTGACTGCCGCAGCCATAGGAAGCTCTGATAAATGTCACGCCCTAGAGAACACTCCGAGCAACCTATGGCTCTTTCCTCATTCCTCGAGCGTTCCGCTTCGGGAATCACCCACCATCTTCTACGTCAGCACAAGCCTCGACCCCGTTGTGCTCACCCCTCGCTGCGTCGGCGCTATTACAGTACGAATGCTACATACTATCAAATCCATGGATTTAAGTATCATATCCATGAGTTCAGTTCAAAGTCCGTATGAGTTTACTGTCCTTTCCCTGTGCTTGAAATTTCGTGCATTGGCAATTTTGGTGCAAAGAGCCACACAGACGATAACGAAGCTTAACCTGATACTACTCCGATTGCTATGAGTAGGGTGTGCATTATACCACGACTGTAGAGCTCTGAGCCGAGGCAGAGATCACTTGTAATTGAGGTTTTGGCAGCTTATGACCGTAACAAAGTTGAAGACTCAGAACTGGCTCATGTTTTGGACTTATTCGTGAGATGACTAATCTTTTCCTCGTTCCACATCCTCGACATACATGATAAACCATTGGACTGGAGATCGTGCAGAAGCTGCAAACTCGTCCTTCCGCAGGCTTTAGTAGTAAGCCATACTTGGAGTTCACAGCCGGTGGTTTGGTTAATTTAAGTAAAGCTCCAGACTCACGATTGTGTAGAGAGTTCTACGATCCCTAATTTTAGGAGAGAGACCTTTTGCCACACCGAGGGCTGGTTCATGCTGATGAGCTTTTGCCTATTGGCAGCCCCAAATTGATTGAATTGATTGCTTACACATGGCCTCATAAGGTTAAGGTTTTTTCTTTCTCCCTCCGTTTTCCTGTACAGAGCCTTGGAAGGTGGGTCCTCCTCAGTGGCGACAGTTTTAGCGTTTCCAACGTTGATTTTCCCCACCAGTAATACTTGGCAGCAAATTTCGTTTGCTTGCGCAAAGATAGCATCCACTGAAACAATTTCCGTACTAACGGAGATTTTGGATTATAAGTCGAAAGAGCTGAAATCTGCATACCCTGAATCAATTTCATCAAGAACCGAGGTAGCTACTTCCAGATAAAATGTTCAAGCATCCCCGGCAGAGAACTAAGATGCCAATGGCTAATCCTCCTCACGGCGTGTACATTTTTGGTAAAAATATCTGCTGTCCCCATGGAATTTTACACAGGAATTTGCCAAGTTCATGTGAGTATACTTCAACTGCAAGCTACTAAGCAACGTGGAGTTTTAATATCTGAAAGAGGTTGATCCGATTGAAACTCCATGTGCGTAATCTTACAGAGCAGGGCTATGACCAGAGAATTGCTGAAGATCTTGCCCGCTCTGTGAATCACCATCTTACTGCCCTTTCGAAAATTGACAATTTTCCGCTGAATTCACTCTAACTCCCAGATAAGCACGGGGGATTTACATGACCGAGGAAATTGCATAGTGAAGAATTACAAATCGGGAGGTGATTGCTTAGCATCACGACCCACTTGAGTCACAGCCCTGAAAATCTGAGAAACCCCTGTGAATACAGCTTGCAACACGGCACCAGCTGCCACACCTGCTCCAAACACCCCGGCCAAGCTGGGTTTCGTGTCAATTTTCGCTTCTAAGATATCCAGACGTTTCGTCACAGACCCAATACTACTCGTAACAGCTCCTACTGACTTCTCCATCGCTTGAGCTCGCTTCGGAAACCTTTGCACGGCATAAGTCAGGGCCTTCTGCAGATCCTCTATCGCCTTCTCGCTTGCCGCTTGCTGATCAAGTCCCTTCTGTTTGTACAATTCAATAAGCTCCTTCGCACTTGGTGGCTTGGATGGTGGTGGGATTGGACCTCCAGGGGGTGCGGGAAATGGTGGAGGTCGAGTACTCATTTTGCAACTGGAAATTATTCTGCAAAATCTCCAACACTCAGTCCTCGACCGATTCCAGGTACAATACCCTACCAAATTTGCAGAGACAGACTACTGCCAAGAAGTGAGACTAGTAACCGAGATGTGGAAACCGAGACTCAAAACTGACTAAACCCTAACCCTAAACCCTAAACCCTGGCTAAGGCTTTAGGGTTGTTTGAGTTTTGAAACTTACTCAGCTACGGTAGTTGCATGGATGGACTTCTAAAGTTGGGTTGATTGGTACCTTGAATCCCGAGGTGGATGCCGGAGGAGGTGACAAGTTTCGGACAGATTAAGGAGGAGTTTGTGGGAAAGGAGAACCTTTGCACGGGGTGCACAGGGTTTGGAATTCTGCACATGGGAGCAGCAGAGGAGGAATTGCGTAGTTTTGTAGACAGCAGAGGGCTGATCGATTATTTACAGGAAGGGTGAGAAATCGGAGTAACGGTGTGTAAGGTTTGGGGTTCAGGTCAAGTCCCTTGATTTACAAGACGAGGCAAAATGGTGAAGGGAAAGAAAAGCGTGAAGAAGTTCGCCCAAAAGCATTTGGGCGCCGCGCTAAAGCAGCGAAAGAAGCTGAAGCCGATGAAACAGGCTATTCGACGGCAACAAGCTGCTTTCAAACCTGGTAAAGGAGGAGCTGAAGAGGAAGAGCTTTTGGCTGATGAGAATAAACAGGGTTTGAATGCGTCGGGCTGGCCTGATCAAAAGCTTCAAAAGAAGTCCTCTTCTGAGGCTTCGAAACATAAGACTGAATTGAATGCATTGTCTGAAAAGGTACGATTACTCACAACCGTGCTAATTCAAATAATTTCATTATTTGAATTATGAGCGTAAGATCGAAATCAAACACGAGTTCGGAGTGCGCACTTCTTACTATGGCACAATCACTGGCGCAAAAGAATCGACAGGCACTTTTCTTATCTTTTACACCATAAAAATTGGCACTCAAGTTAGGTTGCAGGTTCCTGCCTTGCCACGAAAGGAGGAATTTCAGAATTTTGAACATCCGAGCGTCAGTACGATTATCTGAAATTCTGCAATGATTTTGACTTGCAGGATCCAGAATTTTACGAGTTTCTGAAGGAGCACGACAAGGAGTTGCTGGAGTTTGAAGATGATGAAGAGGTGAGTGTAATTGATGCGGGTTACCTCTAAAAATTTAATTAAATTTTTTTTTTGTAAAATTGTAATTTGGGAGTTAGGCTCTGTCAAGATATGAGATATTTGAGCTGGTCTAACATTTCCTTTCTGTAGGAAGAAGAGGAAGATGACGATTTGGATGCTGCTGGGGGCGAGGACGATGATACTGGTTCGCCCGCCGTTGAGGATCCCAAGGAAGGGGACTCAGCTGTCACCCTTACAACTGCCCTTGTCGATGAATGGTGTGCTGCAGTCAAGGAGAAGGGAAATTATGGAGTAGTCCGGAATTTGCTTCAAGCATTTCGTGCAGCTTGCCATTATGGAGATGGTGAAGAGGATAATTTGAACACCAAGTACAATCTTGCCAGTAGCCATGTTTTCAACAGAATCATGGTGTTTTGTCTGGTTAACATGGACGGAATTTTGAAGAGCATGCTTACTTCTAGCGCAACTTCAGGAGAGAAATCAAATTTAGAAAATATCCTTAAGGATCCCCAAAAGAGCTCTCGATGGAAGAAAGTGGAGCCGCTGGTGAAGTCCTTCCTCGGAAATGTCCTTCACATTTTGAATCAGATGACTGACAATGAGATGATTTCCTTCACCCTCCGGAGGCTAAAAGCGTCAGTTCCTTTCCTATCAGCACTTCCAAGGCTGTCCCGCAGATTCCTAAAGGTAGTTATCCATTTTGATGGTCCCGTGTGTGAAGAGGATTACTTCTTACGAGCAGATCTGGAAATTTGTTTCGAGCCCCCCAAAAACGTACAATTTGTTGTTTTACAGGCAGATTTGGATCGTGAGTCCTGCTTGGGTCGAAGATCTGAAGTTTGTATATGCGTGTCCTGCAGGTGGCTTTGCACTTTTGGGGTAGTGGAGAAGGAGCTCTCCCTGTCATAGCCCTCTTTTTTATCCGTGAAATGGCTGTGAAACTTGGGCCAGACATGTTAGACGCCGTCCTTAAAGGGGCCTACAAAGAGTTTGCCGTGAATTCAAAATTTGTAAATGCTACATCTCTGCCTCGAATCCAATTCCGATTGAGCTGTGTTGCGGAACTATACGGGATAGACATGAATGCGTCTTACCAGCTAGCCTTCGTATTTATCCGACAGACAGCCTTCATACTCCGAAACGCGATAACTGTCAAAAGCAAGGTAGAGTGAACTACCACAAGCAGTGACTACACGTCTCGAGAAACATATGAACTAATGACACCTTGCCTTGGCACTCATGAGTTTTTGAGCAGAAACTCGGTACCAGAGTACTGACACTTGCTCATTTACTTCGGCACTGCGTGAGGCACTGATGAAGTCGCATGTGTTTTAGTGGAGGTTTACTATGGCCGCCTACTGCTTCCTCAGTTTGTTTAGTGTCTCAGGACTCAAGCGTCCATATCGCTTGCTGTGATATACTTTATCCAGTCCTTTGACGCTTCGCTCCTTCTCAGCCTAGAGACCATCCACTCTCTTCCCCTTCGCTCCAACTCACATTTGTTGTTTTGCTTCATGGTTCCTATAGATGTTTTCTGTCCAATTTCAGTTCTCTTGATTGGTTTAGTTTTGACTTGTGGGTCTTCAATTACAGCTTGTCTATTTCGCTACGTGCTTTACTTCGCGCGAATTACATGATGTATATCTGTCCTCTACCGCCATTCATCAGGATATAGTGATATTTCGTTTGTGCTTAACCTCGCATTTAATCTGCTAGATCCTTTACCTTCTTTAGGGTTTCATTTCTCATCTCGATTTGCACATATCATCTTTACAATTCATATGCACACCATTTGCACGTAATGAGTTTTGGATCCCCCGTTCTTCGAACGACTTCTGCTCTCATGTCTGAATATGAACTACTGACAATTCAGTTTTATCGACTTATTCTCACTGCAATCTAACTTTGACCTTCTAGAACCAACTTCATTGTAGTGGACCCAGCAAGTGAGGTCCTTTAAGTCTTTCAATTTACTCTTCTTTGAGTTATCCCCAGACTTATCACTGTTACTCGGCTTGTGTCCAGGATGCTTTCAAAAGCGTTTACAATTGGCAGTATATCAACTCTCTTCACTTATGGGTGAAGGTCCTCTCAATGTATGCTGCTCAACGAGACTTGCAGCCACTTGTTTATCCTCTGGCTCAGGTCATTGGAGGAGTGGCTAGGCTAGTACCTACTGCCCGCTACTTTCCTCTGCGGTTGCAATGTGTGAAGATGTTGAACCAACTCGCAGCTGCTACCAGTGCTTTTACCCCGGTGACAGCACTACTACTAGATATGCTGGAGTTCAAAGAACTACACATGTCGCCCACTGGAGGTGCCGGAAAAGGCGTAGACTTTGACGCTATTATCAAGGTATGCTACTCATTCTGCTCTCATTTCCTATTTGCTAGTGTCTCGCCTAAGTTGCAACCATTCTTGCCTATCGGACTTTTGTAGTAAGGGGAGAACTTTTGTAGTTAGTGGCCAAGTGAAATGGAATCGCTTATCTGTACAGCAGTTGTCTTGCTATCAGAGTCTTTCATCATTAACGTGTGTAATCTGTGTTCTATTCAGGTTGCCAAAACAGACATCAAAACCCGAGCCTTCCAGGATGAGTGCGTCGCATCCGTTGTCGAACAACTTGGTGAACATCTTGCTCAGTGGAGCTATACCGTTGCTTTCCCCGAGTTGAGCGTAGTACCTCTGCTACAGCTGCGCCAGTTTGTGAAGAAGACAACTGTTGACAGGTTTCGTCGGCAGGTGAAGCAGTTTGTGGAACAGGTCCGTACTTGTCTAAGGTTCTGTGCGGTAACGTCTCAATGACGTACCGGTATGGTCAGTTTGATCTTATAGTTGGACCCGCGCATAACTGGCTGCTTTTTGAAAGTTGGGTTGCAGTTCTGACTAGGTGATGTGTAGTGTCTCTTACTATGTTAAAAGTGTGGAGATCTTTTCAATCTGTGCAGTCTTATTTCGTTGAAGTTCCACAAAGTAGTGCGTACTTTGTATGGCTCTCACCCTAGTCATTTCACCACTTCAAGATTTCCGTTTTGTCGTGCTTCAAATTCTGGCCATCAATGCAATTTTTTAAATATTACGCTTGGGCATTGCAGATAGAGCGCAATGTGCAGTTTGTCGGGAAGAAAAGAGATGCGGTTACATTTTCTCCCAAGGATACCGCAGCCGTACAGACGTTTCTTCAGGTAGGACTTCTTTTTTAGCCTTGAAAGGCTGAGAGCTTAAGCCTTACTCCTTTAATGAAAGCTCTATGAGTGAGAATTCATTTGTGACCTTCTAACTGCAGGCTGAGAAGGAGGCTGGAGCCAGTCCATTATCTAAGTACTTGGTTACTCTTCAACAGCGTGCGCAGCAACGTCGTAGCTATCTTCACAAGTCCAGGTACCTTGAAATTGATGAACTGCCAATCCATCATACCTTGTCAAATCTCAATTGATGTACTCAGAAATATTAAGATTTGCCAGTGATGTCAAAGTTCTGGAAATGTAGGTCGGGTTCTGTAAATGCCTCTGTTGCCGCATTTACAGAGCGTAATGTAGAACGTATCTTATTGCTGCACGACTTCTGCCCCGCAAACTCGATTGCCCCGAGCCCTTCTTTACATACTTCTCCTTTCTCGTACTTCGATTGTCAGTCTTCTCAAGCGCTCACAGCGTCTTGTATGTGCCTGAGCACCCTTTGTATGAAAGCAATTAGGGCTTGGGAGAAGTGTTAAATGCCATTCTAGAGTCCAAAGCGACGCAGAGCTTGGTTAGTTTTCTGAAGCCATGCGAGTGTGTATGTCTAACAAGCCAACTCTTCTGGTTTTGAAGTGAGATTGTTGGAGACATCAGTGGCTCTAAAAAGAGGAAAAACAATAAGGATGATGATGGCGAGGATGATGGTGATGAGGACGACGGTGATGAAGATGAGAACGAAGACGGTGAAGATCAGAGTGGAGATGAGGAGAAAGCAAAGAAAGTCTTCAGCAAAGACTGGCTTCCACAGAAGGAGTAAGAATGCTGTTCCTAATATCAAACCTCGACACACTTGGTTATAGTTTTCTTTTCTCGAGGCTCAACTAAAGAAGGGCGTGGTTTTGTGTGAAAGTCATTACATGATTAATGCAAAAAATCTGTATTTCAAAACTCTCATTTAGGGATGCAATCTGGAGTGCGTTCACTCATCCACACGAATTAAACCTCGTAGAATAACCACTTTATCCAATGTCACATTTTGGGAAGAATATTTGAAGAACTACCTAGTGGTTTCAACTGAACATAGTCTGACTAAAAGGTGGAACCGGATATTCAATCGGTTTGCAGAAAGGCCAAGGAAGAAAATGGAGCGATCAATGGAACCAAAACGGGTAAGGTTAGGAACGGCGACGACTCAGATGAGGACGACAATGATATTGTGGAGGACCTCCTCATGTCATCTGATGAAGAAGATGCAGATGAGCTGGGTGTTTCAGGTAGTGATTCAGATGACTTGACTGATATCCCTGTACAGAAGGCAAAGCAAGTGGTGAAGAGAAAGAAAGGACCTCCAAAATCGGGTGGGTCCAGTGAGAAATCAGCGAAGAAACAGAGGCACAACCGGCAAACTAAGGCCAGGCCTATGAGGTCCTCTAAACGGAAGTAGGATAGATCTGTTTCATGATCTTTAGACTTAGAAGCGAATATTTAGATAAAGTCCAATTTTTCCACTGGTGCACCTTTCGTACCAGTAGAAACTGTAATCTACAGCCTCCGGTACTGTATAATGAGTAAAGACGGTGGGCACGGGAGTCCAGCAACTCTTCACAGAAGAATATTAGAGAGATGACCTACGCAACTTTTGTAGGAATTATTTTCCAGAATTTACCAGCTCTGTGCGTCAATCTGACGTGGAGGCGTGTTCTGTCATGAATCAACAAACACCAGATAAGTTTTAGGATTTAACCAGCTAAAACTTCTCTGGACCACCAAAGAGTGTAAGATTGGGGCCAAATTCCCTCAGCAGGCCGTTGCAGCTCTACTACTTGTTTTCTCATTATCGGTAGTCTCTAGTCTACCCATAGTCCACGAAGAAGTCACCTTCTTTGGTACTCGGCACCATTCTCATGACTTTTCTGTACTTGAAAGCCGGAGTACCGTTCTGTTCTTTTGATCAGTATCGTAACTTATCGAAGTGAAAGACTCCGAAGTCCCAAAGGCTTTCAAACGAGCCCGGAGGCTGTGTCCTGCTGTTTCTTCCAGATGCTTACTCACGCAGCAGACACCCACCTGCAGTAAGGTGTGATCCCCGGCAAGGCATATGCCACTCTGGGGAGTTGGAACACGTGGCTGTACCCACACGTGAGCAAGAACATATTGGTTATATTGACCAAACGTAACGTGATCCTCGTCGTCTCTTTATGTCACCGAAGACTGTCAGTACCGCCATGTCAGTATACATAACCAGGTACCAGCGCCACGCACTATTTCGGTTCGAAACGTTAACGATTAAGATCCATATCAATGTCCAGTTTACAGGGACATTGTGACCATGAAGAGGACAAGGCGACCGGGTAGAAAACAAGAACGGGAAGATACATATCTCCGGGTTATTCAGATTATCGACGATCGAAAGTCAAATCACGACCAAGTAGACAGGGACACGAGACGAAACAGAGCTCCAACTTCACCACGGGCATGAACGAGAAAAGAAGTATCTTTCAGTTCCGGCCATTTCCAGCAATTTCTTCGAAAGCAGGAGCGCGCAGATGTCACTATGGGGAACAACTCTTTGACTTTCGACGTCGAGGATCCCTAAATTCGGAATATATCAGAATACAGATGAATTTTGCTGAGTTCTAGGTGGAACCTGGTTGTAATGGCTATGCACGTGGGATTCCGTGAAGAGTTAGGATTATTGGCAAGGTGTGTTGGTGTTTAGGGTTTTAATTGTGAAATCCATTGACAACCCGCCAACTTTAAGGCTGTGTAGAACGTCCCTGTGCCTCGGAACTGTCTTCAAAACTCAGGGTGTTTCCAAATTCAAGAGAATGAGGAGAATGAAAGTTCCAGAACATTGGAGGGAAGAATTGGGACGTAACCGAGCGGACAGACGAAAGTGAGCCCGCGCAGTTGCCGTTCCCTGTCAATTGGGAGATGGAAGGAGGAGGAGCAAAAGAGGATGAGACAGGAGCGAGGGTGTCAAAAATGGGTGCGAAAGAAAGGCGGAAGGTGGAGTCTCTCGGATGGCTGACGGAGTCTTCTGTAATGCCCAAAAAGCAGCGAGCAATTGCTGGAGTTGGGGCGTCGTCTATTGTAGAGTTAAGGGCAGAGCTTTACAGAACCCAGGAGGATGTGAGGAGAGCCAAAGAGGGGGCTGTAGATGCCGATGTACTAAGATCGAGGAGGAAAATTGGAGTTTCAGACAAGTTTGCACAGAAGAATGCTGGAGTGGAGGAGAGAGCTGCTATGTAAGTTTTGCTCTTATATGTCGCTTGCGCTACTACTGGAGCTAGCCTAACTAGGTTTTCATGTCGTTAGGTATGGAAAAGCGTTGAAATTCCTGTCCCTGATAGTATCGCCATCTACCAGCTGCACGTGCTATTATATGTCCAATTCAGGTTGATGCTTTGCTCTATAATCACGTTCGTTTCTGAGGGTGAATTGGCTAAAGCTTATTTTGACGATGCTATAATGTGTGTTTTGCATGTTTGAGAACTGAATTTGTCAAGCTACTCAGTCCCTAACTCCATTCCCCGTTTTGTGCTGTCAATTTGGGCTAGTCTCCTAACAACTCTCCCTGATCATGCAAATAATCCGCATTAGAGAGAATTTGATAGCAATAGTTTTGGCTCTATCAGCGGAACATGTTGCTGGAACTTATGTCTTTGCTGAAATTTTGAGAGGAGAACTTTCGAAAGAGCATATGGAAATGATACTTACTCGGGTGCTTGCAGAGATGCGCTGCACCTGAAGTCATCTGACGATGGCGCAGCAACGTATGCTGCTTTAGAGAAGAAAGCTGAACTGTACGATAAGCTTGTGAAGGGAGGAATTCCAGACGAGGAAGTGGACAAATACAATGTGGATTTCTTCAGGAAAGGGTACTTGGAAGAGGAGGCCGAAGAAATGAAGAAGGACGCTGCTGATGATGATTTGGAGGATAGAAATCGTGACCCTTCAGGCCTGAAATCAGAAGACAGGCAACCACAAAGTGGCTGGAGACGAGACGGTGCTACTGGACTTACTCAGGAACATAAACAAATCGTAAGGTGTGCTCTCGCACCCAACCTTTCTGCACTTTATCTCATACCTAGTTTTGGATAAACTATAAACTATCTTGTTGCTGTACTGATTTCGTCGGTTTCTTCACAGAGAGGTAAATGAAGAGACGAAGAATGCGAGGGAGAAGACATCCGTTTTGAAGCAGCAAAGGCAACAGCAGGCGTTTAGAAAACGAGAACAACTACGGCAACAATATCTCAAGCGCCAGGTCGAGAGACTAAAGACTCAAAGACAGCAACACCAGATCTCTTCACCATCTGGAGACCAGGATTCCCCTGGCACTGCTTCCTGACATAGAATAAGATAGGTTAGCTTTACATTCATTGCTGGTTGGTGCAATTAGTACATGAGGATCTCCTTCCTCAATGCATTGTCGATTGGTCTTGTGCACAGTTTTGGACCATACCACTACACCATACTCCTGTACAACAAAAATATATCAGATGTCATATTTGAAGTGCAACTCAGAAATAGAATGTTACATTAGTAGAAGTGGATTGAATTGTATCACCTCTGGCATACTTGATACATGCCCTTCAGATTGCAACAGGTGGTCACACAACCTAGTTCAGATCCTATTGAGAAGACCCCAACATTGATAAGTATCGAAGTCTTGTATTTTTCTTTTGTCTTCCTACGGACTTCTACGATGTCTGTCCTGGAAGATTTTACAAAAGTTTGGTGATAGCTGTGAACTCCAATATTATGCTGACTTTTCTTGGTCAAAGCCCTTTAGGGCCTCGTTTAGCTCGCCTCTGAGAGGCACGTCAAACTCGCTATTTTCCTGCTGCAATTTGGGCAAAGTATCAATAAACCACCACCGATTGTGCACAGGAGTTAATGTGTGATGGACAAAACCAACTGCCATATTTTATATGGCCATCTGAAATACTTGTTAAGATGAATGACATCTTCTGCTTTCATACTATAATACAAGGTAATGCAACCATCATGGGGGCCCGGAAACCAAAACTTGCCTTCACATGTGATAGAGAGGACCCGATCTAAGTATCACATTCTTGAACTTTATCCGGAAGACGGAGAACACCAACTGATGCTGAACAGAGCGACCAAATAATACATTTCCAGTCACTACAATAATTTTGCTAACAAGATAGTAGACTGTTCATGACACTGACGCAAGAGATGGAGAGCCATCTTTCATGGTCGAATTAAACTGCGTAAAAGGACTTTTAGCCAAAAGCTCCACAACAAATTGGAATTGGAAGTATCCTCCAAGTAATAGAGCTCGATGTTCTTTCTGGCACGGTCCCCACTTTAGCCAGATTGTAATATAAGAGCGCAGGGATTCTTGGACCTTTGTTTCGAATCTTCTTCATCATCATCTTTGAATGATATGTGGAATGAATTGAAATATGTGTACCCCCTACGCTGAGTGGACGTATAGACACATATGAACGTCGCCACCTTTCCATAATCTTACAGGGTCCCGCAAGATCCAGAAACGGCGATCCCGAAGACGAGAGAGCAAGAAGGAAATTTTGCTGAACTCCATGAGCAAGTCAAAACGACACCAGAAACTAGCTCCCTTTCCTGGTTCCCTCTACTTATTCGCAGGAATAGCAACAGCTGAGATCCCACAAGCAATGCATGTCGGTCCAACAAATGTACTTGTGTGATAACGGTTGCATAGGCAAGACAAAAGCTTTCGAGATTCACCCTGTGACTTTAGTGAGCCTGGTAACTGTTATTCTTTCACGGATAGGTAGAGATCCGCCTCAATCATTCTACTGACATAGACAGCGCAAGTATGAATCCCTTAGTGTTTGCGGTCATAGATGTGTGTCCAGCAAGACAAGACTCCTTAATCTGAACAATATGCTTTTTGTCAGCACTCGCCGAGAAGCTCCGTTAAGAAGACTGCAGCATCTAGTACCAGACTCGTGGAACTGAGGCGCTCCTCTGGGTCGGGGGTAGAGAATCCTGTACAGGAGTATTTCATGCGAAAGGAATGAAGACTACACTACACTGGGTTAGCGTTCACTTTGTCAACTCCTATAATAAGGTGTTGGATAACACCTAGCGTGGTGGTGTGGAGCTAGAAATTTAAGAATAATTTACGCGACTCACACAGCCGCGTAAATTATTCACGTAAACTCGGCCGACCATTTACTACTGCAATACCAAATGAGAGGTTGCATAACACCATGGATGGTGTCAGAATGTACTTCTTCACGTAAGAAGACTGATTACAATATGCTGCATACTACCACAGCACCAGGATGTGACAAAATGAAAGAATCACGGGAGAGCAAGATATCTTAGAGAGTCATCGGATCTACAGAAAAGCTCACCACAGAGTCCACTCGCTAAATACAACAATGTTAGGTCCAGAAACAAGATGAGAATAGGACCAACAAAGATTGGCTCATTCTCACCTGTGCAGGCCTTTCCTGCGTACATTGACTGCACACTTACATATAACCAGGGGCAGCTCTCGTGAAAGATCGACTGTACTGGCCCTGAGAATCAAGAAGACATCCAGCTTGAACCACTACCGATCGCTTGAGCGTTGCAAATTTAATATGAGGACTTAGCTGCTCCCATTCTCACCCAGTCACAGGCTTTCGCAAGCGACTAGCTGAGATGGATCCTCACCGAGACTACGACGATTGTGAGGATGGTCACGATGATGGTGGTGATGGCCATGATGAGGAGCAACGTACCAAGGAGCAACCCATTGCAGCGGATGAAGGATCAGGAGCTGACACCACCATTAGGGAACCAGCAGATGAAACTCCAATCGCTAAAGCTGACCCTGTCGTTAGCCTCACTAAAATGTTCTGCTTGGCAGATAAATGGGACATCTGTATGATGATATTGGGTTTCGCAGGGGCGATCATCAAAGGAGTTACAGTTCCCCTTATGTTTTACCTATTCGGTTCAGTCCTAGAAGCGTATGGAAATAATAAGACCGACCGGGTAGCGATGGCTTCGGAGATCTTCAGAGTAAGTAAGACATCCGAACTAGATAAAGTTTCAAGAGTAACCTCCTTAAACTGGTCTACTCAATCCAACTGCTTCTTTCCAGTACCTCGATCTGACCGATACCGTGATGCAGGTTGCTGTATACTACCTGTATCTTGGATTGACAAGTGTGGTCGCGGGATTTTTTGGTGAGTGCACAAAGATCATTTTCACAATATTCATCCATTAACTACTCATCTCATCAACCAAAGAAGGCATGCAGAACGAATTGGTCAACTTGTTATATGGGTGATATATATTAGTGACTCTGATCTAGTAACTGCCCCGCATGGCCGCTTTGGTGGCAGAAACTGCCTGCTTTATATACAGTGCGCAGAGGCAATCTACCAGGCTACGAAGGAAGTACCTTGAAGCAATTCTGATCCAGGAAGTAGGCTACTTCGACACGGAGGCCAACACAGCCGCGATCATAGATTGTATCACAGAAAAGATCATCGACTATCAAGATGCCACTGGCGAGAAGGTAGTGTTAATGCTATTTGGATTTGATCAGAGTCAAGTTAGCTCGACGCATCTGATTGGGAGTTATGGAACATCAGTAGAAGTTTACTGAATCTGAGATGGCATGAATGTGCAGATTGGACATTTTTTCTTCAACGTAACCACGGCTGTCGGTTCCGTTGGTCTAGCATTCTTCTTGTGCTGGCAGCTTGCTCTCCTTACCTTCCTAGTGCTGCCTTCTGTGACGATGACTGGCGGTTTCTACACTCTGGTGCTCGCAAACCTCGCAAGGAAATCGCAATTCGCCTACCAAAACGCCGATAGCATAGTATACGAGGTGAGTTTCACACCGATTGTCAGTATTGAATTGGAGAGTTAAAACCCTTATGGAAATTGATACAGCATCTCTATCACATGGACTTATATCAGCTTCTCTTAATTCTTTGTAGACTGTCTCCAACATACGAACTGTGTACTCGTACGTTGGGGAGATGAAAGCAAATAAAGATTTCTCGGATGCTCTGGTGGACACGGTTAAGCTAGGCAGTAGAGCAGGTATGGCTAAGGGCGTCGGACTTGGAATGCTGAACGGGACCATGAATGCGAGCTGGGGTATGATGTTCTGGATAGGAGCTATCCTTGTGTCCAAAGGACAGGCAGACAGGACGGGCGTTATCATCAGCATATTCTGCATCATATACGGAGGCTTGTAAGTTTAAGTCATCCACTGATTCCATGGCAATTCAAGACAAGCTACTTACTGGATTAAAATGCTAGAAAACTTTGTGATAACAAGGTGTCTGTGTCGACTTCAGGTGTTTAGGTCTCGCAGTCCCAGACATTGAGGCTATGGGGAAAGGCAGAAGGGCAGCTTATCCAATTTTTGAAATAATAGAACGCGTGCCTAAAGTGAAAGATGGAACAAAGCCCCGAAATTTGGCCCGAGTACACGGCAAGATTGAGTTACAAAATGTGCACTTCTTTTATCCCTCTCGACCCGAGGCACCGATATTCACGGGCTTATCATTGACAGTTCCCGCTGGGAAAGCCGTTGCTCTTGTCGGCAGCAGTGGATCTGGGAAGAGCACCATCATTTCTCTCATCAGCCGGTTCTTCGATCCCCTCAAAGGTACTTATTACTACCACCACAGCCGTTGTAGAGTCGAAATGGCGTAAATCCCCCAAGAATTAAACTCAATGTACAGGTGGTAACTTAAACTCTATGTTGTTGCAGGCAAAATATTGGTTGACGGGCACGACATAACACAAGTCTCGATCCACTCGTTGCGAAGCAACATCGGTCTGGTGGGCCAAGAACCAGCTCTATTTACAACGACCATCCATGAGAACATCCTAATGGGGCGGCCCAATGCGACAGACGACGAAGTGGAAGCAGCTGCAAAAGTGGCCAATATTCACTCGTTCATCAGCAAGCTGCCAAATGGTTATGCAACTCAGGTGGGTATCGAAGCTCACTGCATATACTCTCCTAGTCTTGCATAGATAATGTGAAGCTGTGCTACTGTCGCTGATGATGCAATCTGATCTGATCTGATCTGATCTGATCTAATCCGGGTATGAAGGTGGGAGACAGGGGAACTCAACTCTCCGGGGGCCAGAAGCAGCGGATAGCCATAGCTCGAGCCGTTCTAAAAGATCCAGCAATCCTCTTGCTGGATGAAGCAACGAGTGCCCTGGACGCGGAGTCCGAGAGGGTTATTCAAGACGCCCTTGATGTGCTCATGCTTGCAAGAACCAGCGTCACTGTAGCTCACAAACTTTCCACCATCCAGAACGTTGATCATATCGCTGTTTTGGAGTGCGGAGAGCTGCGTGAGTGGGGCAGCCATAATGAACTAATGCTCAAGGGCCCGAGTGGAGCATATTTCAATCTTCACCAGTGCCAAGATGCCAAACGCTCCGAAGACATTGAGTGAGACTTTTATCTCATGCAAGCTGTCCTTTTCCTTCGAGTGCATGTTCACTTTCTTGTTTTGTCCTCGGGAGAAGATTCAAAGTTTGCGAGTATGCAAATCGAGGATTTGAACATGTTGTGTATCTTGTCTCATCCTCGAGAGACAAGACAAAGTCTGAGAGGATGCAATGGAGGTGAGCATGTCAGCTTCTCGTCTTGACCTCGAGAAACCTTCAAGTTCTGAGAGTATTATTTAATCGTGGTTTGTTGTTACCTGGGAACAGAAAGTTTACTCCACCACAGCAGCAACAGACCACCCCTCGTCCAAGTCTTACTCGTTCCAACTCTGGCAACCGAGGCCTCATGCTTCTCGCTGGTGGAGACTCTTCCGCTTCATTCGTGGCTTTGGACTTCCCAACAACCCCCACTGGCCAATCTATGTCGGACGAAATCAGAAGACACTCAGATTTCCTAACCCCACGTTCAAGTGTCTCATTCTCCAACAAAGCTGACGCATATTTGGGACCAAACTTTACTCAAGATATATTGAAAGCAGCTACCGCCTTGGAAGCAGCTGCTGCAAGGGACAGTACATTGACGAGATTATACAAATTAGCTCTCACTGAATGGAAGCGAATAGTCCTAGGCTGCCTTGGATCGGTATCTGCCGGATGTGTGAAACCTGTATTCTCTATACTCATGGTCCAAGCTGCCACGTCCTTGTATAAACGAGAAGATCAAGTTCAGGACGCTGTCAGTAAATGGGCAATTATCCTGGCGTGTCTGGCTGTTTATTCGGTCATTACTTCTTCCATCGAGCATGCCTTCTTCGGTCAAGCAGGAGAAAGAATTACCAAAAGTGTCCGTGAAAGAGTTTTTTACAGTAAGTCAGAATCTCCACTGAACAGGCTAGCATTATTACCAGGAACCGCGGTGTTATTTTACGTAGATGTGTTGCTTATTATCCTCGTGCTCGGTCGAGATGACTGCAGGTGTTCTGAGAAACGAAGTCGGATGGTTCGACCTTGAGGACAACAGCAGTGCGCATATTACAGGGAGATTGGCCACCGATGCAGCATCCATAAACACGGCTATAGCAAAACAGCTCTCGTCAGCAGTCAATAATATATCATCCGTCCTTTTTGCCATCGGCGTCGGGTTTGTGTATGACTGGAAGATGACTTTAGTCAGCATAGCTCTCCTTCCCTGCTGGTTGATCAGCGGCGTCGTAAGGGTGGGTGCCTGTACAGTGCTCTCGAACTCATCACATCCCTCCAGATATTGCAGACTAGGACCCGTGCTCTTCTGTTTTGTGCTGGTCGGTACGTTGCATTTGATCAATATTTGGAACTTATTAGTTGCAGACAAATATTTGAACTGGCCTACAAAGAAGTTGAAAATTACAAGTTTTCTGCGAGCTTACTTTTGTCTGCAGAAAGGATAATGCGCTAAGTAATGTAAAGAATGTAAGTAAAAATATGGATGAAGCTCTGAGGCGTTACATGAGCTCACCATCCATGGAGATAGAAAATTCAATCCGAGAAAGTTATATGAAATGATCATTCTTGGACAAAGATCATCATTACTGCTGTTCTAAGCTTTGCTCCTTGCATCTCGTGATCGCAGTACAAATCGACCCTCGGCTACGCCCACGTTCTGCGAACAGCTCATGAGAGTGCCAGCAGCTTTGCAGTACAGGCTGTGACGAACATCCGAACAGTTGCATCCTTCACACTGGAAACGAGAATCATAGATACACTGAACCAAGTATTGCAAGAGCCATTGGGAAACGGCCGTAAACACGCGATCGAAACAGGATCTGCGAACGGTGGAGGGTTTGCTTTGTCTCAACTCGGCAATGGTCTGAGTCTATTTTATCTCACGGCAGCAATCAGGACAGATAATGCCGACTTTATAGCGCTGTTCACTGTTTTCCAGGTTATGTGCAACACTGCAGCTTTTCTCTCGGAGCTCCTCGCCATCATTCCGCAGTTCGCAAGAGTAAGGGATGGCGTGAACAGCGTCTTCGAGGTGATGGATCGTTCCACAGAGATCGATCCCGACAAGGCAGGCTCCAAGAGACCGGACTCCGGGTTGGTAGGCAAAATTCAGTTTCGAGGAGTTCATTTCCGGTATCCTCTACGACCAGACGTTCCAGTTCTCAGGGACTTAAGCCTAAAAATCGAAGCCGGTGAATACTTCGCCCTCGTGGGAGAGAGTGGCTCAGGCAAATCATCGTGCATAGCCCTCATTGAAAGATTCTACGACGTCAGCGCGGGACTTGTGTTGATCGACGGCGTGGACGTTAGGGACTACAATTTGAGTTGGCTCCGGGAACAGATCGGCTTAGTTCAACAAGAGCCATACTTACTTCGCTGCAGCGTTCGTGAAAACATCGCCTACGGTGGCCATTACAGCGAGGCGCAAGTGATCCAAGCAGCGAAAGCCGCAAACGCGCACACGTTCATCAGTGCCTTGCCACAAGGTTACGATACAGATGTAGGAGATCGCGGGTCTCTTCTCTCCGGAGGACAGAAACAGCGAGTCGCTATAGCTCGAGCTGTGCTCAAGAATCCAAGGATCCTTCTCCTCGACGAAGCGACGAGTGCTCTGGACGCCAATTCTGAGCGCATCGTCCAGAATGCACTCGACTGCCTCATGGTGGGAAAGACTACGCTTGTCATAGCCCATCGATTATCCACTATCCGTCATGCGAATACCATTGTTGTGATGAAAGCTGGCCGCGCTGTCGAACAGGGAAATCACGACAAACTCATGCTAATTACGAGCGGACATTATGCGAATTTGGTCGCTTCCCAAGATCATCAGAGAGAAGGCGACCGCGTGTGACCGTCAAAGTCCACACACCGACTATATTTCTTACATCATTTTCATCTGTTTTCCTCCATTAGCTTGTACATTCTGGGCCCTCTGTTGCTAACTACGTAATGCATTACTGTGTACACTGTAGATCGTACTGCGTAACCATTAGTTCCCTTTCCTGTAGTCCTCGTGTAAGTTACGGATCATTAGTCTTGTAACGTGAAGTAACTTTCCATGAGTCTATGAATTTGAAGGAACTATTAAATGGAATGAAAAGCGTGAATTGTTCTTGAATAGCTTGAATTGTTTTCGAATATACTGTTTTAACACTTTAAATCTCAATCTCATCCCTTCGTTGGATCTCATAACGTTTTAATCTTCCAACCTCCATATAGTTCATATCTTTAGTCTCTTGTATAATGTCAAGACTAAGAACGCTGGTTATCAAGGATGTGTGTGACTCGAACTTATTTAAATATTATCAAAGGTTATAATCAAATCATTAGAAAAAGAAATTGGATTAGAACTGCAAATGAAGAAAAAATCAAAGGCAGGAAAATCGTACAAGATCATTATACTCAATCATTGATAATAAGTTATAAAAATTGGATTAGAACTGCAAATGAAGAAAAAATCAAAGGCAGGAAAATCGTACAAGATCATTATACTCAATCATTGATAATAAGTTATAAATTTTGTCTTTAAAATTTTGTGACTATGATATATGTTAACATAATTTATTATAGATAAAAATTTTATTTTTATTATATGATGCAAAATTTGATGCAAAATATTCACATTTTAAGATATTCAATTATCACATTTGAATGAGTTTAGTTATTAGGTTTATTTGATTTCCAATAAATAATAGTTTTATAAAATAGAATAAAAGCCAAGTCATAGTACAAACTGAAGCATGAAAAAATCTTCCTAATAGAATAAAATAATATATAATATATAATATTTTTTAATAAACGGAAAGAGAAAATGATACTTTCTAATCTATTAAATGTATGACGTAACAATATAAGAAGATCATATATGATCAATTTAATTAAAAATTTATTTTACAGGTTCATTTTATTCTATCTTTACGGCAGATTGTCAAATTCCTTTCTAAATTTTAGTTCAATACTATGATTGAACTAAAATAGTAGGTAGTAATATTAGTGGGTGTTATTTCACAAGTAAATTATATTCGTAGATGTTTATTGTGGGTCAACTCCCCTTATTTGCTTACACTAATGAGTGTTGTGTCACGGCTTTGCTTGCAAAAAGGCATTACCTATGAATATATTATGAATTCTATTTCCAAGTAATTTTTATTCAGCTTAAACATAATATTATAAGGAACTTCTATTCAGCCTAAACATAATATTATAAGGGACTTTTATTTTATATTATGGATGATAAATTATTATTTATTTATTTCTATTTCTATTTAGCCACCATATAAATTATAAAGTTTTTAGTTCTCTAAGTTTACTTATATACATCAGCTTCATGATTAATCTCTCTAAAATTTAATTTATTCTTCTCTTGAATTTTTTATTCATATTTCCAAATTATTACATCTCTTAATTTCTCTTATAACCAAAAATTTTGTACAATTCAAAGTTCCTTCATTTCATTATGTTTATATACTTACACTATATAAGGTCACATCCTTGTGATATAGTTTCTGAATTTTTTATTTTAAATATTACAATTAGCCATTCAACCAATATAAAAAACAAATATTATATCTTATTTGATGGATATAAACCATTTTGTCAGAGGAAACTTTACACAAAACAAAAAAAAGTACAGTAATATAGATCTGATTGTATATGTTAGTTAATTCTACTTTTAGTCAATACATAAAATTTTCACTTCAAAGTAAATACAATCTACTCTAATTTAGATATAGTAAAAAAATATTTTAATTATATAATATTTCTTATTGAACAAATCCGAATTATTTGGATACATAACATGAAATGGTTGCAAAATCTTTATAGGATAAACATATATTCTATTGGAGTTTAAAATAATCATGTAATAAAATGATTATTACCTTCATTAATTTTTAAAATAAAACCTTAATCTCTAGTTAGTCTTCTTTATTGCTAAATTTTGAACATACTTTAATAATAATACTTGAAATAAATGCTATATTATTTAATAAAGTTTTTGGAATAAGAATATCTAAATTTTAATAAATTCTTGATTCTATTGGTTATTTTCATCTTCATTTCAATCTTGTTCACATTCTTAATTTACAAAAAACATCAAGGAGAAACTCAATAACTAGCTAAAAGTATATGAATAAAATCACTTTTTTTAGTTTTTATAGAAAACTTAGTTGAAGATATTAAATAAATTAATATTATTAGAATTATTATTATTACATTTGCAATATCTAAGCTAGTTTGTTATGATGTGGAGATGATTATCTTGTATTTGCAATTATATCAAGAGCAATATGTGGACTACTTAGTGTTGCTCTAGAAAGTTCATTTCTCCTATGTTGATCTCTTGGCTACGATGGATAGTGATTGGGTGAAAAAAATTCTATAGGCGTTGGTGGTAGTTGTGTTGGATAATTAACAATCAGGTGGATGGTGTGCAAAAGTGCTACCAAATTTTTCCTAATCAAAAGTCGTGGTGATAAGATTGGGGAATCAATTTGAGAATGGAAAATTTGAATTATAGACCATTGAGTGGATTGTGTGTAGAAACTCTAATGATTTTGTTGGATAATTGACACTTGGGTAGATCGTGTGCGGAAGCACTGTTGATTTTGCTAGATAATTGATACTTGGGTAGATCGTGTGCTGAAGCATTGTTTAATTGATAAAATTTGGGTGGATCGTGTACAAAAGAGCTACTTATTTTGTTGGATAATTGACACTTGGGTAGATCCTGTTTTGAAGCATTATCTAATTTATAAAATTTGTGTGGATTTTGTGCAAAAGAGCTACTTATTTTGTTAAATGATTGATACTTGAATGGATCAAGTATGGAATCACTACCTGATTTTCATGATCAAAAGTTGTGGGTGTCCAATTGATAAAATTAGGAAATTGATCTAAGAATGAGTAGTTTGAATTGTTGAATATATATTTTGAGGCTTCAAGGCATAAAGCTACAAACTAAGCAAACAATATGAAGGCAAACAAGCTACTTTTGTTAGAATGACATATGCCAAGTTATTCACTAACTTATCTTGTGCTAAGTTAGTGAAATTCCAATGGTAATATGTCAAAATTACATCAACCATAAACTTATTTCGTGCCAAGTTAGTGAATTTCCAATGGTAGTTTTTGAATTGTGCTTATTAAAATTTATGTGTGTCCAATTGAAAAAATTGAGTAGATTGTATGCAAAAGCACTATTTATTTTGCTGATAATTGACACTTGGGTGGATTGTGTGCAAAAGTACTACCCAATTTTCATGATCAAAAGTCATGGGTAAAATTGATAAAATTTAGAGTTGATCTAAGTGTGAGTAGTTTGAATTGTTGAATATGAGTTTTGAGGTTTTGAGGTTGTAGGCTAGAGAGGTTATGAAGGCCAGCAAGCCAATTTGTTGACATGACGCTTGCCAAGTTATTCGCTAACTTGTCTTGTGCAAAGTTAGTGAATTTCTAATAGTAATTTATCAAAATTAGTTCACCTATTAACTTTACATGAAGCCAATTTGTTACCGTGACCTTGCCAAAGTTATTCACTAACTTATCTTGTGCAAAGTTAGTGAATTTTTGAGAATAATTTATCAAAAGTAGGTCATTCATTGTAATACCATTAGCTAGAAAAATTAACTACATGTGAAAATTGGTTTGGTGATATTTTTAGAGATGCTATAAATGACAGTCTAAGTAGATCATATAGATGAATCACCAAAAAGAGTACTTCTACTAATAAGGCAAAGATTAAAAATACATCAAAAACTTCAAAGCTAATTTTAGAGGCCTAAATGAAAGAATTAGGCCTTGTAATATAGAATCTTACTACCTTCTCTTAGGGAAAAAAGTGTTTCTTTCTCTTCCTCTTGTTTTTTCTTGTTGAAATCTTTCCAATGGTATCTCTTCCATGATGTTCTAAGCTTTCTACAAAATATTCTCAAAAGATTCCTTTGGTCAAACCTGTTTGACCAAAAAATAGGACAAGGATTGACATGTCACCAATCCATGCATTTAATCTAATGTTGTAGCTCATAGACATGTCACCAATCCATATATCTAATCTAAGGGTGTAGTTCCTTCAAAGGAGACCTTCTTTTCGTATTATAAATTTTTGTGGCATTGGAGTTTTTTCAGATTTCTAATCTTGTGTGCTTCTTTGGGTTGCTACACTCACTAACTTGGCATGAAGCCAATTTTTTGGTTTGACACTTGCCAAGTTATTCACTAACTTATCTTGTGCCAATTTAGTGAATTTCTAATGGTAATTTGTCAAAATTAAGTTACCCACTAACTTGTCTCATGCCAAGTTAGCGTAACTTATTTTGTGCCAAGTTAGTGAATTTCCAATGGTAGTTTCTAAAAAAATGGCCATTCATTTGTATTGTGCACATCTTGGTGGGATAACTTATCTTGTTCAAAGTTAGTGAATATCCAATTGTAATTTTGATTGATGGTAATTTGTCCAAATTTGGTCAATCTTCAACTTGTCTCATCCCAAGTTAGTGTAACTTAATTTGTTCACGAGAAAACTTATCTTGTTCAAAGTTAGTGAATATCCAATGGTCGTTTGAATTTCCAATGGTAATTTTGATTGATGGTAATTTATCCAACTTTGGTCAATCCTCAACTTGTCTCATCCCAAGTTAGCGTAACTTAATTTGTGCCAAGTTAGTGAATTTCCAATGGTAGTTTGTCAAAAATTGGCCACTCATTTGTATTGTGCACATCTAAACCTTAGACCTCTAGTCCCTAATTTGGCTCCTTAGCCAATTGGTCTACCCGTACTTGTTGTCTTAAGATTGGTGGACTCATATCTTTATATATGTACCTAGTTTTTCCCATAGGCTTGTATACCATATTGTTCATGTTTGAGCCTACCAATAGTTTTTCCAAAAGGCTTGGATACCATACTGTTACACATGAGTCCTACTTGACTTCTGAACTTATATATAACTACCTACCACTATTTTGGTTTGTTTGCCATATGGATTTCAATTGGTTTCAATCTTCAATTTCTAGACACATTAGGCCTTTTCTTATGGATATGTGGGCCTAGTTTGTCCTTCACTTAATCCAACAGATTTTTCCTCCTCTCTATGCACTTTCTTATTTCCCTAACTCCTTTCAAGCTTTTCCTTTGCTTCTTTGTTCTTTCCTTCTTGCACATTGCCTTTGTTCTTCTTGTTTGAGTTCACTTGTCCCTTCTCGTGCATTGTTGATATTTCTTTCTCCCCACATGTAGAAGTAACAACCTCGACTTGATTATTTCTCATGGTTGTGTCCTTGTTTTTCTCTCTATGAATGTATGTTTGTGATTTTAGGGATTCATTGGGTATGTTTTGAATCCTCCACTCTTCTTACTCATGTTGATTCATTTTTCTCTTGCCTGATCTTTATCACGTGGTTGAGACTCCTACATTTATTTATGTGCCTGCACTTTTGCTTGCTCTTTCTTACACACTTCCACTTTTGTTCTTTAGTTTTTCAACATTCTCATTACTTATGAGCGGCACTTTAGCAGAGCAACCAAGTTTGCCTACTCATGAGGTTTTGAGCAGAAACTTCATATGAGGGGTACTGACAATTGCTCAACTACTTCAGCATTGCGTGACGCATTGATGAAGTCACATGTGTTTTTATGGAGGTTTACTCTAGCCATCTTCTACTTCCTTTTGCTATTTATTAGTGTCTCAAAACTCAAGCATCCATAGCACTTATTGTGATATACTTTATATCCTATCCTCTTATGATTCACTCTCATTACCCTGTTACACTTTTACCCATTTTTGCAGCCACACCATCAAATAACTCTTGTATTGTCCCACTCCTCTATTCCCCTTCCCTAGTATTGTTCCTTTGCTGTTTGACTGCTTCCTGGTTTGACCTCTCATATCTATAATGTTCCGTCTCGACTCCAGCCCACATTCTTAATATTTATCATTCACACACTACTTATTGGTAGGCTCTTACATAATTTTTCCAATTTCTCACAGTCATTTACATAGAAGCTCTCTATTTCACCTTGTTTACTAGTCCATTGGCCATTTATTATTCTCAATTTGTTCCAATTATGCCTTTGTTATTGGTTACATTAAAGGCATTCTACCTTAGGGTTTAACATTACTCTAGCATTGTGAATCATGAACATATTGTTTATAGATCATTTGCATCTCATAAGTTCTGCATAACCATTCCCAGAATGGCCTTTGCTCTCATATACATATATATGTATCTTTAGCTAGGAGAGTATATTTTAGTTCATACTTGGTGGTCATAGTAGGGTGGGAATAAATAGACATTCTTAATATTTTAAAATTCCAAATGGTTATAGAGTTAGTCCATTTGGATTTTTGTGAGTTGAAGGTTCATTATATGGATTTCTTGTGATTCATTTGGATTTCTTGAGATTGAATCCTTTCTATTCTATACTTCTTGTTTTTTTGGGATGTCTTTATACTTGGAGCATTAGTGTTCTAGTCATTCTTGGTAGTAAGGTTTGAGAAATAAGTAGTTATATTAATTATGTTTTTTTTTGTGAGGCTAGAAGTGATGACTTATAGATTGTGAAAGTGCATGTTGTGATGATAGATATAAGTTTTTCTTTCTCTTAGTATAGTTGCCATGGTTAGAGGTACTTAGGCGGCATATGTAATTGGTGTTTTTTAAATTATATAATAGCTTCTTATTGGAGGCTACTATTTAGTGGTGATACTTGGTGATTACAATTGTAGTGTTTATGGTGCGTTTTCATAACAAAGTTCTCCACAGATTCTAAAGGGGATATTTTTACAATATGAAATGGTTTCACATGGAGTGGTATATGCTATTAGAAAATATCTCAAGTCTCAATGAGGAAAGAAATTGATTTTAGTCTTGAGTTTGACATGGAAGTTGCTCTAGTTGAGAGTTCATATTATGTTATCACACTATTGTTGTAGGGTATGGATTTGTGGAGCCTTCAAAGACCCCATGTGCGACCCTGGTATAATGTGCACCTATAAAGACCAAGACCAAGGAGAGAAATAGGAGAATGGAAGATCAGATTGGGACACTTGAGTGTAGGAAAACTCCACATACGAGCATGAGCTTTGGCTTTAATATTTACAAGGAGCCTATAAGGTTCTTGAGAAGCTTCTCAAGAAGCTTCCTTGAGCTACTTTCTTGGAGTGCAAACCAAGTTAATTGAGAAAATTCTCAAGAAGCTTCTTTCTAGAAGCTGCCTACTTGGCTTGCAAGCTATGCTAGTTGGAAGCTTCTAAAAGCTTCCTTCTAGATGCCACTTACTTGGGGTGCAAGCTAAGCTAGTAGAAAAGCTTCCGAAGAAGCTTCTTAGATACTTTTTAAATTTTCTAGGCTAATTTGGCCTATTTGATTCTTAGTTAGTCCTAACTAACTTCATTGATAAAATCCATATTGTTACATATTCCCCTATTGCTAGTTGGTGACGTCCTCATTGCCAGTGAAGCTTCAAACTCCTAGATGGCCATTTGTGCATTCTAGAGGTGAGAAAAAGGTCCCATGTGGGATTATGAAGGGGATACCCTTTCTAAAGGACCTTGTACTCTGTATGTTGTTGATGGTCTCATTGAATATGGCAACATGCCAGGATATGATCAAATTTGTACTCCTCATGATCATTGATAGGGAGGGGAGGAAGAAGAGATTGGACATGGGAGGAAAAAGAAGATGGGTTAGGAACAAAGGGTGTCAACTTGAAAGACAAGGTGGATGTGCATATGACAAGGCAAGGCAAGTCGATAAGCAATAAGAGAGATGATTTGGGTGACATCAAAGGGTCTTATCCAATTAGGGGTAAGTTTACAAACTTGGGTATGAAGTGGGAGGGGTAGATTCCTAAAGGATAGCATGACCTTAACACAAAATTCAAAGGTGAGATCACAATAATGGTGGTCCGCATATTGTTTCTGACAATTTTGAGCAAGAAGGAGGTGAGATTTGGCTTGTTGGAGGGATTGGGATATGCTAGTCAAAAAGGTTGAAGTATGAGGGACATGAGATGGAGGAGGAGCAAGAAAGGAATCTAAAACAAGTGCATCTTGGCCAAAATTGAAAAAGAAAGGAGAAAATCCAATACTTGCTTGCTTGGAATTATTGTAGGTAAACTCCACAACTGTAAGACATTCATCCCAACTTTGAACATTGACAAAGGCACATAGCATATCCTCCAAGGTGTAATTTTGACGTTCAATTTTTCCATCAGGTTGAGGATAATTAGGCCATGGATAAAGCAAGCTTGGTGCTAAGTATTTGGAAGATTTATTGCCAAAACTTTCCAATGAATCAAGGATCATGGTCGGAGATGAGTACACACAACATCCCATGATGCTTAAAGACATTGTTAAAGTAGATATGTGCTAATGTTGGAGCATCCATGGTATCAAGATTTGGTGCCAAATGGATGTTTTTATTAAGCTTGTCCAAAAACACCACGATTGTCATGTGACCTTGCTTTGTCTTGGGCAAGGATGTGATGAGATCCAAGCTCACATGTTTCTATCAAGCAGATGGGATGAGAAATGGTTGAAGGAGCTCACTTGGTTTTTGGTTGTTGATCTTGTTGCATTGGCAACTCTCACATGACTAGAGAAACTCTCAAACATCTTGTAGCATGTTGTGCCACCACCATTGGCATTGGCGGTTACCCAAGGTCTTTCCACACCCATGTGACCAACGATTGGTAAGTCATGGGCTTCTTGGAGGTGCACAAGCTGGAGATCACCCTTGGCTGGAACATAAATCTGGTTCTCAAAAAATAAAAGGTTTTCTTTGTAGGAGAAGATATTTTACTCCTATCACATATTGCAAGATGACCTTGTACCATCTGAAAGGATGGATCATGTTGTAAAGCTATCCTAAACTCGGTTTGGACTTTGGAGTAGATTGACACTATCATAATTGCCATCATGATGAAAGGAACAACCTTTAAATCAGGTCATTGTGATAGAGCATCAAGGATGATAATGAACCGACCGGGTTTGTATTCACGCTTGATGTCAAACAACTACAATTGCTTTTCCCATTGATGATGTTGACTCTTCATGTGTTCCAAATATAATGTCTCCAACAAGGACTTGTGATCAATTTGCATGACCACTTGTTTCCCCCAAGAGATAATGCCTCCATGCTTTGGGGCGTATAGTATCACTTGTTCTTGATCCCAAGCAAAATAATTCCTTTTCATTGTATTTAGTCTATGAGACACAAAGGACAAATAAAATGAACCATCACTAGATTCATTGGTTCATTGGATTCCATCCAATAAGGCAACATTCCATCCAACACCCGATGCATCTGATCCAGGAAGACTGCTGGAGCATTAGTGAGCCCAAAAGGTAGAACTCTCCACTCATAAAGTCTATACCTTATGCAAAAGGCAGTCTTTTGCACATCCTTCTTATCAATAGGGATTGCCAGTAGCCACTACAAAGATCCAACTTGGAGAAATATCATGCTCCACTCAATTGATCAAGCAAGTCATCAATTCAAGGCAAGGAGTATGCATTCTTCACTATTTATTATTGAGCCCATGGTAATCAATACAAAAACAAAGTTGTCTATCTTTCTTTGGAACAAATAGTACCAATGCTCCCCAAGGAGATGTACTATGCCATATGAAATCCTTCTCCAACAACTCTGTAAGTGTTATTTGCAACTCCTCCAACTCCTTTGGTAAGAGTTGATAGATTGGTCTACTCATTGGAGTACTCCTTGGTAATAACTCATCTTGAAGGACATACCATAATAACTCATCCTTGAAGGGCATACCATGATGAGAAGGTAATCCCTTTGGTGGATCATCCGGAAATATGTCCACAAACTCTTGAACTATTTGATCAACCATTGCTCAATGAGGCTCCTAGCTCTCCTCAAATTCTCCTTGTGCAATTGACTTGATACACATCATAAAAATAGACTTATCTTCTTCCAAAGCTTGTTGTATAGTTGTTTCACTGACAAACTTCCTATCTAGGGACTTATCTTCCTTCAAGGCTTCCTCTATTGTTGCTTTTTTGATAAACTTCCCATCTTGGGACTTCACTTCCTTCAAAGCTTGCTCTATGGTTGCTTTCCTCACAAACTTCTCATCTTGGGACTTCTCTTCCTTCAAAGCTTGCTCTATGGCTACTTTCCTTACAAACTTCCCATCTTTGGACTAACTATTCTTAGGTGTCTTACTCAAAAGTGCCAAACAATCTAATCAAAAATTCATATCTCGATGTTGTACTTGAATTTGTCGTTGGGTCCAATCAAATTGAACCTTATGATGTTCAAGCCAAGGCAGTCCTAGAATGGCATCATGGTGTAGAGGTACCACCACAAACCTCATACACTCAAAATACTCCTTCCCAATCGTGAAGGTAACATGATGCAAGGTATAAAATGCAGAACACTTTCTACCATCTGTCATCATCACTCTACTTCCAATAATTGGTTTGATAGGAATACATAATTCCTTTGCTAATTTCATAGACATGTAATTCTCTAAACTTCCAAAATCAACCAAAATACTACAATCACGATTAGATATCATACCTTGCAAGTGAAGCAAACTTGCATAGGTCAAGCCTTCAATCCTATTGGAACCAATCAAGTTTCCAATAGGCGGCTCAAAATCTTGTACTGGGATTCTTTTTTTCTTGATCATTCCGCTATACAACCTCTATTTGAGCAATTTGTCAAGATCGTCCATTCTTGAATGGACATTCAACAATACAATGTCCAATTTGGTGACAATAAAAGTAATCGCTACTTTACCACAATCTTTCTCAATCCACTATACCAAGTGGTCTCAAGTGGATGGCATCAATCTCCCTTGGTGTTGGCTCTTCCACACGTGTGTGATGTGCTAGTTGGTTTTGTGAAGGTTAAGGTCAAGACCAAGTTGTCGGAACCAAGGAATCAAACTGCTATGCTAGTTGCATGGCTTCTTCCAAGTACTTTGGCTCTTGCATAGTCACTTCTAATTTGGTTCAGGACTTCAAGCCCTCACAAATTGATCCAAAGCTTCACCATCCATTATATTTGGAATTGCATAATGGTGTTCTCGAATTATGTGATGTAGTTTCTTACATAACCAACCTACTTCAACTCTACCAACTTATCTCGTGCAGCTCGTGTGGCATTGATTGCTTGGAATCATCTAATTATTGCACCCTTAAATTCTTCCCATGTCAAGATTGGTGCAAAAAATGCCTTTCAATTTTCTCCACTCAAAATCGCCACCATAGCTTTGTTGCTCCGTCCAATTGGCTTGAAGCTAAGAGATTTGTTTCAATTCATCTTGAAAATTTTTAGCCTCAAAATAATGTTCACAATCAAATACAAAATTCTCCATTGCACCCAAGAGATTCTTGCTCTCAAATACCTTGAGTTTTGGAAATTAGATTTGGTCTTCTCTTTCTCAAAATGGTGCTCTCTTTATGTGCTCTTGTCATTGTTAATCTTGTTCATCCAACAATCAAGTAAGGTGCTCAATTTGTTATTACATAGCAATGATAACCTTGGGCATTTCAGCCATGGCTACTACAATATCACTACCCCCAATTTATCTAATTTACTAACACATAGATGCAACACATCCACCATTCTCCATAAGTTACAACTTGAAGTATCAAGGGTTTCCTCAAACAAGGTGATTGCATTCAAAAAATTCTGCCCAAAACATGAGGTGATGAATTGTATGAAGTGATGCTTGGGTACTACTTAGACACAAAAATCCCAATGGTTTGGCTGAAATGGATTTGGTGGTCCATAAATTCCATCCATCTTATTCATGCTTTGACACCAATGTAAAAGACCAAGACCGAGGAGCAAAATAAGAGAATGGACGATCACATTAGGACACTTTAGTATGGGAAAACTTCAAACCCTAGCAAGAGCTTTGACTCTATTATTTATAGAGAGCCTGCAAGGCTCTTGAGAAGCTTCTCAAGAAGCTTCCTTGAGCCACTTTCTTGGAGTGCAAGCCAAGTTAACCAAGAAGCTTCTCAAGAATCTTCCTTCTAGAAACCGCCTACTTGGCTTGCAAGCTAAGCTAGTTGGAAGCTTCTAGAAGCTACTTACTTGGAGTGCAAGCTAAGCTAGTCAAGAAACGTCCCAAGAAGCTTCCTAGATACTTCTAGAGTATTCTAGGGTAATTTGGCTTATTTTCTACTTCATTACTCCTCCTAACTAACTCCATCTCTAAACTCCATATTGTTACAACACCATGAGTTAGATGGTTTAATCCAAAAGTTTAATAGTTTGTTTGATCTACAAAAAATGCAAAACCAATTTTTTTCACACCTTCTATTTGATTATTCTATTGGATTATTCTAACATTTGGAGAATACACCTTATGAACAATTACTATGAGTTCAAGCAATCACACTTAGACTAGATTGACCTATGGAGACAATATTGGTCTCCAAACTACATCTCCATCACCTCAATCTTGGTTTTTAGAGGTCAACAAGCCATACACACAAGTTTTAGTTGTAGTAATGTTGGTGTATTTAATTGTAACATATTTGTTACTTTGTTAGTCCTAACTAACTTCATCACTAAACTCCATATTGTTACAACACCATGAGTTAGATGGTTTAATCCAAGAGTTTAATAGTTTGTTTGATCTACAACAAATGCAAAACCTGATTTTTTTCATAGCTTTCATAACATAAAGGGATTATTGCAACATTTGGAGAATACACCTATGAACAATTACTATGAGTTCAAGCAATCACACTTAGACTAGATTGACCTATGGAGACAATATTGGTCTCCAAACTACATCTATATCACCTCAAGCTTGGTTTTTAGAGACCAACAAGCCATACACACAAGTTTTAGTTCTAGTAATGTTGGTGTTTCTAATTGTAACCTATTTGCTACTTTGTCACGCCATTTGTAGTTCCGCATCTAGCTGCTCAGACATTGGAGTTCCAGTGATAGTAGTTAGAGTTATTCTAGTAGTTTCTCAGGGACTACTTTCTAACAGTCTGATTTGGTGTTTGGGGTACTGACTTCACGGTGGGGCCCATCGTCACTTTGCACCGTTTGCACCGTCAAGTGTGCCGTCAGCGGGACCGTTAGGGTTCTAGTGCTAGCTCGAGTCCAGGGGGGTATAGTTTCAAAGTGAGCTCCAGAGAGCTCACTTCTCTGATGTTGAGCCTTCAAGTTCTCGGCTATGGTGGACAAAGGCCGGCGAGCGTCACTTGGATTCTCTATGCTTGAGTGGGTGTGGCTTGACTGTAATCAGTGCCCAGTTGTTGGCAGTTTATAGAGTGACAGATCAAGTACTGATCTGAGTTGAGTTGAGTTGAGAGTGTTAAGCAATCTGATTACATCAAAAAAGTCAAGTTAGGGGGAAATCAGGTGCAAGAACGTTGAGTGTTGGTGGTATCTCCAAGCTCGGTGGATCGTGGTAGCTCGATTCAAGTTCTGTGTTTCCCTAGTGTGCAGAAGCTTGTTCAAGTGATTCAGATTTGGCAGTTAGGCGGACGGTGTGCGGAAGCGCTGGCCAAATTTTGAGCAAAGAAGGAGCAATTTTTGAGCAGTGTTATGATTTTGAGCTCAAGAGGTGAAGGCAGGACCAATTTGCTACGAGTTGGGCTTAGAAAGTGAAATTGACGGTGGAGTTGGGAAGCTCTTCTCATGAAATTGTAATTTGGAAAAACCCGTTTTGTCAATTTGGCTCGAGTGGAAAGTTAGCAGGGGATTTGGTGGACATCCATCTTTAGGGTTTACGTCAGATTTTACATCAGATTTTGGGCCAGATTTGGAGGATTTTTTGCTGTTTGGCCAGATTTGGAGAAGTTTTGCTAGTTTGGAGGACTTTCACAGATTTGGAGAAGTTTTGCCAATTTTGGAGGAGGTTTCGAAGTAGCAACAAGAAACGCCTCATTTGGCTGAATGTTTAGAGGCTTCGTGGCATAGGGCTGTGGGCTACAAAGGCCTAGAAGGGCCAGAAGGGCCAGCAAGCCAGCTTGCTGGCGTGAGACTAGCTAGTTTAGAGTAGATCTTAGTCATTGGTTGGCAAAATCTGCCTTTCTTGCTAGATTGTGCGCAACAGGGTTTCACCCTTAGATCTCTTGTTCCTAGACTGGTGCCCTAGCCAACTGGTCTACCCTCACTTGTTGTCCTAGTGACTGCGCCGTTGTTATCTATACACATGTAGCTTTGGCTAGGAGAGGCAGTTTGATCCCATTCTTCGTGATCCTGGTAGCTTAGGACTTAGATACGAACACTCTCTTATGTCAAATGCCAAATGGTGGCAGAGTCAGTCCCATGTTGTGTTATGAGATGGAGGGTTTTTGTTTAGATTTCTTGTGATTGGATCCCCTCCATTCTCTACTTCCTGTTTGTGCACCATGTTTGTGTGAGGTGCCTTGACTTTTGAGTGTTGGTGCTCTGGTGTGCTCTCGGTGGTGAGGCTGGAGTGATGACCAGTCAGACTACCTTTGTTTCTCTCCGGTGAGGCAGGAAGTGATGACCTGGAGACCGTGAGAGCGCGTGTTATGATGGCAAGTTACAGGTTGCCCTTCCCCTAGTGTAGTTATCTCGGTTAGAGTTACATTAGTGGGTGGTGTCTAGTTGGTGTTGGCACTTGGTGGGGCACTTGCGGTTGCGACTTGCGGTTCCAAGTGGTGGTTCGGGTTTGTTGTTGCAATTACGTGGTCACGATGGAGTTCTTTGGAGATTCCAGAGGAGTTAGCCCTGCAGTACGCAGTGGGTTTATTCAGAGTGGTGCTCGGTATCAGCCTGTATCTCATGTCCCAGTGAGGGAGGAGATTGACTCTAAGTTGGAGTTCGACACAGGAGCTGATTCAGTTGAGAGTGCACTTGGTGTGTCCGCACCATTGTTGTGGGACATGGACAAGATTTATGGGGCCTCCAAAGGCCCTAGGCATTACTCTGGTATAGTGGGTACCATTGAGTTGGATGACTTCATCCAGGAGTTTGATAGTTGGTGTGATCTGCAGCAGATGCGGAACCCAACTTTGTTCACACCCTTCATGGCATGGAAGGGGTTGTTTCAGCATCTGGAGGGTACGCCAATGGATGATTACCATGAGTTCAGGAGAGCTCATTTGGAGGAGATTGAGTTATGGAGACAGTATTGGTCTCCACACTATGTTTCCATCACTTCAGGCTCGGTGGCCAGGAGTAGATCAGTTGTACCCACAAGTTCTAGCTCAAGTAGTGTTGGTGGAGCTAGTGGAGGTGCACTAGCTGGAGATAGTGCTACTACGAGTGGAGGTACCGCTGCAGGAGGTGGTGTGGTACCACGGTTTAACCCCATGGTTGAGTTCTTCCTATGTTTGAGGCTGAACTACCAGGGAGTGCGGACTGACAAGCTAAGGAGCTTGCAGGAGTTCCAGCGGAAGGCTGGAGAGAGCCTTCGTGAGGCATACACTCGCATGAGGCGGCTGATCAGTTTCACTCAAGGAGTTATTGAGGCCCAGGCAGTCCAGTTTTGGTATGGGATACTGGACAGGGAGTTGCAACATAGAGTTCGTGATGCTACGTTGTTGCAGGCTACTTCGCCCACTTTGGCAATAGTCTTTGGTTTGGCTAAGCGTATTGAGCTCAATATGGTGGAGGAGAGAGTGGTGACATCTGGATTTGGTAGGGAGACCTCATCCACGGCTGTGACCTCTTCTAGAGTGCAGCAGAGTGCACCACGCCCAGTTGGTTTTTGAGGACAAGGTGGACAGCCCAGATCCTATGGAGCGAGTGGAGGGCCTAGTGGAGTTAGATCCTTACCCTCATTTTTGGGTGAGCAATAGCCAGTGAGTGGTGGTGTTGCTTGTTGGACTTGTGGTGGACCTCACCATAGGAGAGAGTGTACTCAAGGCAGCAGACCTGATACCTCTGGTGCATCACAGCTAGCACAGAGGCAGTGTGAGCATTGCCACAGATTTGGTCACACTAGTGACCGGTGTTTTGACCTACACCCAGAGTTACGGAGTGGTAGAGCTGCTATGGCAAGTAGTAGAGGAGCTCCAATTCATGGAGGACAAGGTGGTAGAGGTGGTGATAGAGGATCTACACCTAGTAGGGGTGCAGTACCTGCCCTTACTTCTGACACAGCTATGGCTACTCGGATTGAGCAGTTGGAGCAGAGATTGGCTAGTATGGCTATTGCTCAGAGGAGATCAAATTCGGGTGCTGAGGCTTCCACCTCATATGTTGGTGACAGAGATGCTTTGGACTTCATGTGTGGAGCAGCACAGGTGGATGCATCTGCAGCAGTGACTAGGAGTGCAATATGTGCTCCAGAGCCTAGAGGAGCATCAGTGGAGTTGGACCCACAGAGAGGAGAGGTTGGGAGACAGGTCAGACTTCTCCAATCTTTCACGCTATCTGAGGCATTGCAGACGACATCCATGGTTCCTAGATGTCCCAGTGCAGGTGTGGTAGGTGGTGATGGAGTACATGATGGACTACCTACTAGTCAGCCACCTACTATTACACAGACTGAGTCTAGCATGATGTTGGGGGCGGCTCAGCTGATTATGCGGCATCCTTTGTTTTCAGCCAGTGACATGTTTACATTGGGAGTTGACCCAGCCCTAGTGTTTCGGTTGGCTGCCACGTTGTGTGAGAGTAGGGATGGTGCAGTTCCTACTACTAGAGCAAAGGTGGTTGGTAGTGGAGCTAACTTGGTTGAGGAGCTTGGGATCCGTTTAGCGACCAGTGGTTTATGGTAGGCAGCAGCGGCTAGACTGGAGGAGTTGCCAGCTAGACCGGCCTTTGAGAGAGTGCGGTTTACACCTGGTGTTGTCCTATTGGATAACCAGAGGGGGATTTTTCGTTTGGTGGGACCTTCAGGGAAGGTCTATACACCACAGAGAGTCTTGTTAGACTCTGGTGCGTAGCCCCTTATGTTGGGGAAGGTTGCAGTTGTCGGTCTAGAGTTACGGAAGACCGATGTGGAGAGGTGTCCATTTCAGATCCAGACATCTCTTGGTGGTGGTTTGACACAGTACATCACACGTGGAGAGCTTGTTGTCCAGGTTCAGCCTTGTCATCCAACTGATAGCTTGGTGGTGAGAGCTCAGGCTATTGCGACAATAGCTAAGTCATATGATGTGCTAGTTGGGGGAGCAGTGTTATACCCTATGGGTTTCAGCATTGACTATTGGGAGGAGACAACCTCTTATAGACCTGGTTGGCAGTCTGGTGAGGGACGGGTATGTTTCCTACCAGTACGCTTTAGTAGTGGCAGTCTTGGTCCACTACAGTCCGGGACCATGGCAGCATCAGTTTTAGCTTTCAGCGGTGCAGTCACTTGGCCTGGTGACTTGTTGGAGGGGAACGCCCATGCAGAGGATACTCCAGTACCAGAGGAGATCACTCAGCTTTGGAGTACGAGTGGGATTGTTCCATCCACCTTGGATGTTCCATTGTGGAGTTCAGAGGAGGCATTGCAGTAGCATGCAGATCAGTTGGTGCAGCAGGCTTGGAGTGGAGCCTTCGTACCATCAAGGGATGAGTATGAGGATGAGCCTCCAGAGGCGATTGCTTTGACACCTCTAGATACCACACTCATTGCTTGGCAGTATCCAGTAGAGGGGATATGTCTATTGGAGTTGTTTGGTGGGATCAGCACCGGACTAGCTGCGGTGTTACAGGCGGGTATACGAGTATAGAGGTACTTGTATGTAGAGAGAGATGAGACTGCTAGGCAAGTCTCTCTACATCATGTGGCACACTTGGCCTATTGGTATCCGGAGTTATTACCGATGTCAGCAGTTAGAGGTTACCAAAAGGCCTTACCAGGAAACATTTCCTTGTTGGGAGCGCATGACCTAGAGAGACATGGGCCTGTTCACTTGGTGATTTCTGGATGGCCATGTCAGGGACATACACATGCGGGCCGCGGTTTGGGTCTTCAAGATCCTCGTTCTGGTGTGTTTTGGGAGATGTTACGGATACTACAAGATCTCCAAGTTCATCAGTCTGTTTCTCCAGCTTAACTTTTGGAGAACGTTCCATTGATGGGTGATTCTCATACTAGAGTGGTGGCGAGTACACATCAGGTCCATTCTTGGATGGGACCTGCTGTATTGTTAGATGCAGCCAGAGTGGGATCACGGGCCCATCGTCTTTGTCTTTGGTCAATGAACCTCTTACCCAGAGAGGTTCTACAACGTGCTTATGATGGGATTCAGCGACTGGACCACATTCTTGTTGATGATATCTTGGATGTTGGGCGTCAGTCTCGAACAGTGGTAGTGGCTGATAGGTCACCTATGGCAGTGGTGAACCTAGTTGGATAGCCTAGAGCTGCATTTTCCACACTCATGAGTTTCCCAGGCTCTCATGCTTTTCAAGAGGGAGGACCTGGACTTGTTTGGGACTCACAGTTACAGCAATTGGTGGAGCCCAACACTGATGAGAGAGAGCGGGCGATGGGTTTTTGCACTGGTATTACTACTGTTCCAACAGTGTCAGAGGCATCTAGGCGTCAGATGTTAGGTCAGGCTATGGACCTGAATTGTTTGACCTGGATTGTGAGCATTGGCTTGGCAGAGCAGCGTAGGATGCGCTTGATAGGCATCACCACTCTGACACTTGTGAGCCCTGTGCCTATCTAGACGATTCAGGCACATGCTGGGGGCGATGGACCGAGTGGACATGGTATTCTTGGGACACATCCGGTAGCTACTAGGGAGAGTGGTCTACTTGGAGTCCATCCAAGTGAGCGTGGGCTACTTGGATTACACCCTTGGTCCACATGGGATGCAGCCAGAGGACATGTGGAGCTTGCAGCCAGAGTGGAGGGAGTTTTTCACACTAAGGTTGGGACCTCTAGTGGTCAGGAGCATGACACTATTGCTCCCAAGGGCCCAGTGTAGCAGTTAGTCAGTACGTCTTCCACTCCTACTACAGTTACAGAGGATACTTGAGAGCCAAATCTTGGACCCAAGCTTACTAGAGAGGAAAGACTGAGGGTTTGGAGGTTCTTGAGGAGTCACACGGGTTGTTTTGCCTTCAGTATGAAGGATTTGGGTGCTCTAAAGGGACCTAGTATACAGATTGAGCTGACTAGCAACACACCAATTTTTGGACGTCCTTATTGATATAGTGATATGGAGAGGACATTGATTCAAAGCCGGAGTAGTGACCTTTTTGAGGCTGGTTTGGTGGAGACTTCACATGGAGAGTATGCATCAGCGACAATGATGCCAACCAAGAAGGATATGCATGGCAACTATACAGATAGGCGGATGTGTGGAGATTACCGTCCTATCAACCGATAGACTAGGGCTGATTGGTATGCCATGCCTACACCGGAGGAGATTTTTTGCATGCAAAGGTCTTCAGTGTTTTGGATCTTCGAGCGGGATATCATCAGTTGATCAAGGAGGAGGATAAGTCCAAGACAATATTTTGGGCTATTGATCCTCACGGCAAGGATGTGTTATATCAGTGGAGGTTATTACCATTTGGGTTGAAGAACGCTCTTGCTGAGTTCTAGAGGGTCATGGATAGGATCCTAGCTGGATTGGATTTTTCTTGGTGCTATATTGATGACATTTTGGTTTATAGCACTACCGTGGAGGAGCATGAGAGACAGTTGTTGGAGGTGTTTGAGAGGTTGAGATCTCATGGACTCAAATTACATCCTGGGAAGTGTAGGTTCTTCCACGAGCAGGTTGAGTATTTGGGTCACACTATCTACCCCGGAGGACTTGGTGTCCAGCAGACCAAGGTGGAGGCTATTGCACGTATTCCTTGGCCTACGGATGTGAGCAGAGTGCGAGCATTCCTTGGGTTGGTGAACTTCTATTGCCGCTATGTTAGAGGATTTAGTGCCATTGCCAAGGCCTTGACAAAGCTGACCAAGCTTACATAGGAGTGGTGTTGGGGAGGTGAGCAGGAGAGAGCATTTGTAGAGCTCAAGGAGACGTTGACATCTGCTCCTATTTTGAGGAGACCAATCAGGGGACGACCATTTCAGGTTCACACTGATTGGAGTATGTTGGGGCTTGGAGCGGTGCTCACCCAGCATGATGATGAGGGGAAGGAGTTTGTGGTGGCCTATGCTAGTCGCTCCAACAATTCAGCGGAGGCAAAGTATAGTTCATATGAGGGAGAGTGCTTGGCAGCAGTTTGGGCAGTAGCACATTTCTGATGTTACCTATTTGGTAACCCCTTCACTCTCATCACTGATCATCAGCCGCTAAAGTAGTTGATGGATTCCGACAAGCTTTCAAGGAAGCTTGCACGATGGGCTCAGATTTTACAAGAGTATGATTTCACGGTTGTTCACAGACCTGGAGTGGTGAACCGTGATGCAGATGGGTTGAGTAGAAACCCATGTCCCAGCCAGCAGGATCAGACCGGAGCACGTTGGCATGGTGAGACAGATGAGGAGATGGTGCCAGGTTGGCATGCATCGGCCTTTCTATTTATATTTGCAAAGGCTTTGGTGGTATCTCTCTCAGCGCATACATGAGGAGTTATTGAGGTCATAGATCCAAAGAGTGAAGATATTGGTACAGTTCAGTGAGACATTCATGGTGATGTCTTAGTGATGGACTATCTTTGCACTGGTGCTGTGGGTGGCACAGTTGGGGCCAAGGAGAGAGACCGTGTTCTTCAGCGAGCCAGACGGTTCAGATTGGAGGGTAGACACATTTTGCGTGTATGGGAGGATGGAAGAGTGCGAGTAGTACCACTTCCATCTCAGAGACCACAGTTGGTCCGTCATGCTCATGAGGAGCTAGGACATTTTGGAGTAAAGCGTACGTATAGTTTACTTTAGAGTCATTATTGGTGGCGCGGTATGTAGACCAAGGTACAGCAGTTTGTTGCCATATGTGTGGTTTGTGACCGAGTTAGAGCATCATTCAATGCTCCTACGCCACAGTTACACCCATTACCTATCATGGGATTGGGTTACCGTTGGAGTTTGGACTTCGCCGGACCTTTACCGCTGATTGTGAGACATCATCGGTATGTTTTGGTGATGGTGTAGCACTTCTCCAAGTGGATTGAGTTGGTGGCACTTCCTGACAAGTCTAGTGAAGGGACAGTTTACTTGTTCTTGGATCGAGTTCTTAGTCATTTTGGTGCACCAATTGAGGTTTTGACTGTTCAAGGAACAAAGTTCTTGGGAGAGTTTCAGGTCTTGTGTGACAAGGCTTTGATTGATCATTGTACTACATCCCGAGATCACCCTAAGGCAGATGGCTTAGCAGAGAGAGTGGTTCAGACGGTGAAGAGAGGATTGCAAAAGTATGGTTTGCAAAGAGGCCACTTGGGAGATTGGGATCTCCAGTTACCTTGGTTGGCCATGGGCTATCGGTTCAGCCGGCAAGCCTCCTTAGCATCCTTCTCTCCATACTTTCTACTCTATGGACGAGATCCAGATTTACCTGCAGCCATTCGTCAAGATGCTACTGTAGTTTTGGACTTGGATGACCCCGATGTATGGATGAGCGCATGTTCTCAGCGGGCAAAGATCTTTCGGAGAGTGATGCCGATGGCCTTTGAGAACTTGGCGATTGCTCAGCATAGAGATACTTTACGCTATGCTACCATTCGAGGAGGAGGTTATAGACCCTCGATCCGTTGATTTCATCCAGGCAACTATGTATATCTACAGCAGACAGCACCGACGACACTTGATGTCTCTAAAGGCCGCACTATCTTGAGAGTGCGTGAGGTTTTGCCATCTGGAGTCCTTGTGTTAGAAGGACGTGATGGTGTTGTTTGGAAGGATCATGTGCGCAATTGTGTGCCATGCCACCTCCCAAACATTGATGGTACAATGGACCCAAGCTTGGCACTTGTACGTGCAGGCTTGAGGTGTATGTTATGTGGCTCTTCTGGTGGAGCTGCTACTATGTTAGTGTGTGATAGATGTTCAAGAGGATGGCATATGGCATGTATGACTCCTCCCCTCACGGTGGTTCCTTAGGGACAGTGGTTATGTCCTAGATGTACTTGACCTATAGCTAGTTCATTCTTTGTATGAGATAGATTGCAGACGGGCGACTAACGATGGGGCTCCATAGCACTCGGCCTCCTGATCTTTGCCCATTAGAGGGTATACCATATACTTAGAGTAGATGGCTATCTGGAGTTAGAGGGACCTAACCGCCAGCTAGGGGGAATATTGTGGCACTTTAGAGTCTATGTATGACTTATGTGTGAGTTGTGCTTCTATAGTGTATGATGTTGACAGCGATGTATGTTGTGTAGCGATGTATATATGCATGATAGCTGTCACGCCATTTGTAGTTCCGCATCTAGCTGCTCGGACACTGGAGTTCCAGTGATAGTAGTTAGAGTTATTCTAGTAGTTTCTCAAGGACTACTTTCTAACAGTCTGATTTGGTGTTCGGGGTACTGACTTCACGGTGGGGCCCACCATCACTTTGCACGGTTTGCACCGTCGAGTGTGCCGTCAGTGGGACCGTTAGGGTTCCAGTGCTAGCTCGAGTCCAAGGGGGTATAGTTTTGAAGTGAGCTCCAGAGAGCTCACTTCTCTGATGTTGAGCCTTCGAGTTCCTGGCTATGGTGGACAGAGGCCGGCGAGCGCCACCTGGATTCTCTATGCTTGAGTGGGTGTGGCTTGACTGTAATCAGTGCCCAGTTGTTGGCAGTTTATAGAGTGACAGATCAAGTACTGATCTGAGTTGAGTTGAGTTGAGAGTGTTAAGCAATCTGATTATTATGGCACTTTAGAGTCTATGTATGACTTATGTGTGAGTTGTGATTCTATAGTGTATGATGTTGATAGCGATGTATGTTGTGTAGCAATGTATATACGCACGACAAATTTGTTAGTCCTAACTTACTTCATCACTAAACTCCATATTGTTACATCACCATTGAGTTAGATGGTTTAATCCAAAATTTTAATAGTTTGTTTGATCTACAACAAATGCAAAACCTGATTTTGTTCACACCTTTCATAGCATAAAAAGATTATTCCAACATTTGGAGAATACACCTATGAACAATTACTATGAGTTCAAGCAAGCAGACTTAGACTAGATTGACCTATGGAGACAATATTGGTCTCTAAACTACATCTCTATCACCTCAAGCTTGGTATTTAGATCAACAAGCCATACACACAAGTTTTAGTTCTATTAATGTTGGTGTATCTAATTGTGGTGCAGTAGTTGGAGATGGTGTTATTGAGTCTAGAGTCTGATTGGGGTTCATGATTCTCTAAATTGGCAAGTGTGGCTGGGAGCTAGGGTTTTGTTGTTAGGTCAATGAGTGGGAGTCAAGGAGAAGCCACCCCCTTGCAAAGTCAAAGGCAACACTCCAAAAATAAAATTTCAAATGTGAGGGCTTCTTGTCCCATTGCAAGAACATGTTGTAAGTCAATGACTAATTAGCCTAATAAAGCATCAATGCAATTGTGGGTGTAGGTAGATTCTTGGCCAAACCACATGAAAACTTGTTGTATGTTTCTTCTTATTTTCATATTATTGATCTTATTTCTAGATAGAAATTTGCATACTAAACAAGTGCTACTACAAGCAGTGGTACCATGGTAGGAGATGGTGGAGAATTGAGGTTTAACCCTATGGTAGAGTCTTTCAATGCTTGAGGTAAAATTACCACGGAGTGTGGATTGACAAGTTGAAGAGCTTACAAGAGTTCCACCAAAAGTTAAAGAGAGCCTATGCAATGCATATACTTGTATGAGATGGTTGATCAAATTCTCTCATTGAGTCCTTGAGGCATAGCTTATCCAATTTTGGTATGGAATGCTAGCCAAAGAGCTGTGACATAGAGTACATCATATAACCTTATTACATGCAACTTCACTAACATTGGCAGTTGTCTTTGGTTGACAAAGTATATTGTGTTGAACATAATGGAAGACAGAGTGGTGATATCTAGATTTGATAAGGAGATATCATCTACACCAATCACTTCTTCCAAGGTGTAGCAAAGTACATCCCACCATATTTTTAAGGGTGGAGTGGATAGTCCCAATCTCTTAGAGTGAGTGGAGAGCTTAATGCACATTGACATGTACTCTCATTTTTTGGTCAACAACAACCATCAAGTGGTGGTGTTACTTGTTGGACTTGTGGTAGAGCCATCACAAGGAGCAGTGTACCCAAGATAGTGTGCATGATACCTCTTGATCATTGTAGTCAACCTAGAAGCAAGGTGACTATTGCCACATTAGTGACCAATCCTTTGACTTACCCATAGAGTTATAGCATAGTAGCATTTTTATTGCAAGAGGCCAAGGAGCAATGGGTCATGGAAGACTAGGTGGTAGTAGAGGACCCACACATGCTAGAGTACAATACTTACTCTTTCTTTTGAACATGGCCATGGCTACTCAGATTAAGCAATTAGAGCAAAGATTGACTAGCATGGTTATAGCTTAATGGATATTATATTGAGATGTTGAGGTCTCTACCTCTTATGTTGATGATGGAGAATTCCTTGACTTTATGTGTGGATTGGCACAAGCAAATGCATTTGCTATAGTGACTAGGAGTTCCAAACTAGCTCTTGAGTCCAAAGGAGTGTCATTGAAATTAGACCTATAGAGAGGAGAGGTTGGTAGATAGGTTATGCTTCCATAGTCTTCTAAAGATTTTGAGTAACTACAAACCTTATCCATGGCTCCTAGGTGTCCTAGTGAAAATGTGTCAAGTGGAGATAGAGTGCAAGATAGACCATATACTAAGTAGTCACCTACTTTTATTGAGACTTTGTCTAGCACAATTTTGGAGCCAGCTCACTTGATTATCCACTCTCTTTTGTTCTCAACCATCAACATGTTTACACTAAAGTTAACTTAGGTTCAATGTTCTAGTTAGTTGCCAGACTTTGTGAGAGTAAGGATGGTGTGGTTGTTGCTTCTAGTGAGGAGGTGGTTGATGGTAGAGTTGGCTTGACTGAGGAGCATGGGATCCATTTGTGACTACTAGTGGCTTGTGGTAGGTAATAATTGCTAGATTGGAAGAGTTACTTGCTAGACTTGCATTTGAGTGAGTTAGGTTACACTTGGGATCATGCAAATGGACAACCAAAGTGGAATTTTAGTTTGGCTAACCTTCAAGGAAGATCTATAGACCACAAAGATATTTATTAGCCTTTGGTGCTTAGCTCCTTATATTGGGGAAGTCTGTAGTTCTTGGTCTTGGGCTATGGAAGACCCATATTGAGAGGTGTCCATTTCAAATCTATACATCTCTATGGGATGGTCCCATATTTTATATCACTTTGGAAGAATTCATTGCACAAATTCAGCCTAATTATTTGACTGATATTTTTGTGATGGAACCTATGCCATTGCAACAATAGTAGAGTCATATGATGTGTTAGTGTGTTGAATAATATTATACCTCATGGATACTATATTGATTATTGGGAGGAAATAGCTTCCTATAGGCCAGGTTTGCAATATGTCACCTATTGGTATGCTTTAGTAGTGGTAGTCTTGGCTCACTATAGTCAAGGATCATGGCATTAGTATCAATATTTTGTGGCTCCATTTTTTAGCTTGGTGAGTTACTTGAGTGGAAAGCCCATACAAAGGATACTTTGGTGTTGGAGAGGGTTACTTTGATTTAAAGTATGAGTGGAGTTGTTCCATCCACCTTGGATTGTGGAATTCTGATGAGTAGGTACATCAGTTTGCAAATTGGTTGGTATAATAGGCTAAGATTGGAGCCTTTGTATTACAAGTGCACCAATTCAATCATGATCTTTCATAGTCTATTGTCTTATCATCTTTAGATATCACACCTATTGCTTGGTAGTATCTAGTGGAGAGAGTGTGCATATTGAATTTGTTTGGTGTGATCAACATTGGACTAGTTGCAATATTGCATCAAGCATACAAGTTCAAAGGTACTTGTATATGGAGAGAGATGAGACTACTAGACAAGCCTATTTACATCATTTGGCAGACCAATACCCTAAGTTATTACTAATATCAACAATCACGTGTTACTTGAAGACTTTACCATCAAAAAATTTCTTGACGGTGATGCAAGATCTTGAGAGATATGGTACCATTCATTTGGCAATTTCCAGATATCATATCAAGGAGATAACACTTGTTAGCCAAGGTTAAGGTTTATAAGATCCTTGTTCTAGTATGTTTTGGGAGATGCTACTCATATTACTACATCTTCAACTTCAGTAGGCAATTAGTCCAACATACATTTTGGAGAACTTCCTTTGATAGCACACAAGCAATGGTGAGTACACATCATGTTTGGTCTTGGATTGGCTCTCACGAGTTGTTGGATTTGGCTAGAGTTGGATCTTGGGTCTATCACCTTTGTCTTTGGTGGACTGTGAGCCGGCCTATCTCTCACTTAGGATGAACCTCTGATGGTTATTATGGTAGCGCACTATGGACTAAGAAAGCAAGGAACCCCAACTCCATAATACTCCTCCAAAGCTAACACTCCAGGACTCAAGACATTGCTCACTAGAGAACTCAATGAAAGAGAGATAGTTGAAAATGAAAGGATGATGAGTACCTCCTCACCCCTTGTTTACATACTTGTGAAATAATTACGCACCAAAGTTACTAATTTCTAGAGTAACTCAAGTTCCTAGGCTAAAAGTCAAGTAAAGTCAAAAGGTATAAAGGAATATCCATCCACATGGGCATATTCCACTAAGCATGTGATCTTATCTTGAGGCAACCACTAAGTCAAGGATTCTTTCACATGGGCTATCCTTGGACTGTAGAAGAATCCAAAACAAAAAGGCTTGTGGGCCCAAGAGTTCTCAACTCTTTCCTCAAAGCCAAACACCTAGGAATGATATCAAGTCAACACACTAGAATCTAAAATAGTGGTGCTCGTGTTTTCCACTTCCTCTAAAGTAAGGTCCCTTCTATATTAGCTATGACTAACTTTAGCTAATCATGACTAATGTAGAACCATCTATTATCTCTCTATAAATAGTATCTCTCAAGTACTTGTAATACTAAGCTAAATATCACAATACCACACACATGCACAAATGGGTGTTACATGACAAACCTCTTACATAAAGAGGTTTTATAGCTTGCATATGATAATATTCAACAACCAACATACCTTACTATTGATGGTATTGTGGATGTTGGGAACAGTCTCAAAAAATATGAGTGGTTGATAGGTTAGCTATGGTAGTAGTGAACCTTGTAGGGAAATCTAGAGCCGCTTTACCTACACTAATGAGTTTCCTAGTGTCCCATGCTTATAGAGAGGTTAGTCTTGGACTAGTTTGGCACTCACAATCATAATAGTTGATGGAGCCCAACAATGATTAGAGATAATGAGCGATTGATTTTTGTATCAATATCATTGCCATTTTATCAGTGTCAAAGACATCAAACTATTAGGTTTTAGGTTGAGCTATGGACTTGAACTACTTGACTTGGATTATAAACCTTAGATTGATTGAGCAACATAACTTGTGGTTGATATGCATCACCACTCTGATACTTGTGAGCTCTATGCCTATCAAGATTATATAGGCACATATTTAGGTGCAATGAGCAAGTGTGTATGGTATCCTTGATACACAAACAATCACTATTAGTGAGAGTGGTTAGTGAATAGATTTGTCTCTCATTTAGGTTGAATCTTTGATGGTTATTAAGATTAAGGTAGCACACCTTCCATGAAGCACTCTCAATGGAAATAGAATTTGTCTATTGAACTATCTTTAGACTTAGAAGCAAATATGGTCCACCTTTAGTACCAAGAGAGTCCGAAATCTACTGCCTCCTGTACTGGATAATGAATAGAGTAAAGATTGCGGGCAAGGATGGAGTCGAGCGACAATATTCGCATAAGTAGAATTATTAGAGAGATGACCTCCTCCTCTAGGCTAACTTAGAAATCACAAACCCCTTTGTGCGGTAGTGGAAGCCGTGTTCTGTCATGAATCAACAAATACCAGATCAGTTTTAGGATTTAACCAGCTAAGACTTAAGTGCATAGTTGGGGCAATTTCCTCCGCCGGTCGTTACAGCTCTACTATTTGTTTTCTCATACTAAGTAGTCTGTAGTACACCCATAGTCCACAAAGTATGCACCTTCTTTGGTACTCGGCACCATTCTAATGAGTTTCCTACTCGCGAAATTCGGAGTACTGTTCTTCTCGTCAATAAATTACGATATTGATCAAATCTCGTAAATTATTGGGAATAAAGACTTCCAGATATTGGATTAACCTCGTAATTTATTGAAGAGAAAGACTTCCAACCCCAAAGGCATTCGAACATGCCCGCTGGCTATTGTCCTGCTGTTTTTCACACAGCACACACGCAGCAGACACCCACACTGGAATGAGGTTGAGGTTCCGGGCAAGGCTCATGCCACTCCGGGGAGTCGGAATACCTACCTAGCTGTACCCACACATGAACTAGGAATAATTATGTGGGCCAATGTAAGTTGAATAAAGGTTTGTGCCAGATGCTCCTCGTCGTTTCATGTCATCAAAGGCTGTTGTCATCTATACCTTAACAGGCACCAGCACCACGCCCTATTCCAGGCCAAAAGCGTTAACGAGAGGGACACCTGATCAACCCAGCGAGCGGAGGGGGGCATCTGATCAACAAGAACTGGACTATAGATAGGTCCCTTTGAGATGGTTGATGATTAAGAGTCGAAACACGACCAAGTAGACAGGAACACCGATTCCGAACAGAGCTCCGAGCTCCACCCTCGTCGTTCAGAGCTCCTGCTTTACAAAAAACTGCCGGGAAGGGCCAGAACTGGGAGATAGGTCTTCTCTCGTTCATGCCCGTGATGAGATGTGTCACGGACATGAACGAGAAAAGATCTATCTTCCAGTTCTGGCCTTTCCCAGCAGTTTCTTGTAAAGCAGGAGCACGGAGATGTCGGTATTTGAATCAACTCTTTGACGTTCGAGGATCCGTGAACTCGAGATCTACTCGAGATCTTTTGCTGAGTTCCAGGTTGTGATGTCAATCTATGCTCGTGGGTTCCGTGAAATCTTGGGATTGTTGGCAAGGAATGTTGGTGTTTAGGGTTTCAAATTGCGAAATCCATTGACGACCGCCAACTTAAGGCTGTACAAGGTCCCTCTGCCTCGGAACTGCCTTCAAAACTCAGGGTTGTTCCAGATTCCAAAGAATGAGGAGAGCCAAGGTTTCAGAACGTTCGAGAGAAGAATTGGGACGAAAGTGAGCCCGCGCAGTTGCCGTTCCCTGCAAATTGGGAGATGGAGGGAGGAGGAGCGAAAGAGGATGAGCCAGGAGCGAGAGTGTCAAAAATGGTGCGAAAGGAAGGGCGGCAGGTGGAGTCTCTCGGATGGCTGACGGAGTCTTCTGTGATGCCCAAAGAGCAGCGAGCAATTGCTGGAGTTGTGGCGTCGTCAATTGTAGAGTTAAGGACAGAGCTTTACCCAGGAGGATGTGAGGAGAGCCAAAGAGGGGGCTCTAGATGCCGATGTTCTCAGATCAAGTCGGAAAATTGGAGTTTCAGACAAGTTTGCACAGAAGAATGCTGGAGTGGAGGCGAGAGCTGCTATGTAAGGTTTGCTCTTGTATGTCGCTTGCATAACAACTCTAGCTAGCCTAACTAGGTGTTCATGTCGTTGGGTATGGCCAAGCGTGGAAATTGCTGTCCCTGACAGTCTCGTCATCTACAGCTGCACCTGCTGCTAGATGTACAATTCAGGTTGCGGCTTTGCTCTATAATCACGTTCGTTTCTGAGGGTGATATTGGCTATAGCTCATTCTGACGAAATGCTGGATGTGTGTTTTGCATGTTTGAGGACTGAAATTTGTCAAGCTACTCAGTGCCTAACTCCATTCTCCGTTTTATGCTGTCAATTTGGGTTGCTAATCTCCTAAAACCTTTCCCAGGTCATGCAAAAAATCCGCACTGAGGGAATTTGATAGCAACAGTTTTGGCTCTATCAGCGAGACATGTTGCTGGAATATTTGTCTTTGCTGGATTTTGAGAGGAGAAATTCCGAAAGAGCATATGTGAATGATACTTACTCGGGTGCTTGAAGAGATGCGCTGCACCTGAAGTCGTATGCCGATGGCACATCAACCTATGCTGCTTTGGAGAAGAAAGCTGAACTGTACGATAAGCTTGTGAGGGAGGAATTCCAGACGAGGAAGCCGACAAATACAATGTGAATTTCTTCAGGAAGGGGTCTTGAAAGAGAAGGCCGAAGAAATGAAGAAGGACGCTGCTGATGATGGTTTGGAGGATAGGAATCGTGACCCTTCAGGCCTGGAAACAGAAGACATTCACTCAAAGTGGGTGGAGACGTGACGGTGCTACTGGACTTACTCAGGAACATAAACAAATCATAAGGTTTGCGCTTCTCACCAAACCTTTCTGCACTGTATCTCATCCCTAGTTTCGGACATGTGGTAAATTGTAAAACTATCTTGTTGCAGTACTCATTATTTCGTCGGTTTCTTTACAGAGAGGTAAGTGAAGAGACGAAGGATGCGAGCGAGAAGACATCCATTTTGAAGCAGCAAATTCAACAGCAGGCTTAAAGAAAACGAGAACAACTACGGCAACAATGTCTCATACGCCAGTTTGAGAAACCAAAGACTCAAAGACAGCTACACCAGCTCTCTTCCCCATCTGGAGACCAGGATACCCCTGCCACTGCTTCTTGACATAGAATAAGATAGGTTAGCTTTACGTCGAGGTGGTTGGTGCAATTAGTACGTGAGGATCTGCTTCCGCAATGCATTGGCGATTGGTCTTGCACACAGTTTTGGACCATACCACTACATCATACTGCTGTTCAACAAAAATATATCAGATGTCATATTTGAATTGCAACTCAGAAGTAGATTGTTAGCTAGCCCCACGAGCCAGTCCCCGGACTCTTTGGCGGTTAGGCACGTAGTGCTTCAGACCCTTCAGACCAACGCGAATCTTTCGCGTTGGTCTGAAGGGTCCCAAGTGGACTTCTTTGGCTTTACGAAAGAAGCACCTAACTGGAAATGGCTGGTTCGCACATGGGAAGAAGGCACAACGTGCTTCTCTGGCGTTAGAGGGGTCCGAAGGCCCGGAAATGGCTTTACGACGACGTAGAAGTGGATTGAATTGTATCACCTCTGGCATACTTGACACATGCCCTTCAGATTGCATCAAGTTGTCACACAACCTAGTTCAGATCCTTTGGAGACCCCAATATTGATAAGTATGGCGTGTTGTACTTTTCTTGTGTCAAGCTTTTGTCTTCCAGGACAGATATCGTAAAAGTGGATGTCTGTCCTGGAAGATTGTAGAGAAGTTTGGTGATACCTGGGAACTCCGACATTTTGCTCACTTTTCTTGGTCAAAACCTTTTTAGGGCCTCGTTTAGCTCGCCGCTGAGCAAACTTGCTATTTCCCCGCTGCAACTTCGGCAAAGTATCAACGTACCACCACCGATTGTGCAGAGGATTCGGTCGTGTGATGGACAAAACCGAACTGCCATATTTTATATGGCCATCTGAAATACTTGTTAAGATGAATAAACCTTCTGTTTTCATACTACAATAGAAGGTATTCTAACCATCAGGGGGTCTGCGGAATCAAATGTTGTTTCACATTGGATAGACTACTGGATTTGATTATCACATTCTTGAATTCAATCATACTACTGACGTAGCCACGGCAAGTATGAATCCCATGGTGTCTGTAGTCATATATGTGTGTCCAGCAAGACGAGACTCCTGGATCTGAACGATCTGCTTTTCGTCAGCACTCGTTGAGGAGCTCCGTTAAGAAAACTGCAGCATCCAGTACCAGACTCGGGGAACTGAAGCGATCACTGGGTTGGGGGTAGAGAATCCTGTACAGGAGTATTTCACGAGAAAGATATGAAGTATCAGAAGTAGTACACTACACTGGGTTCGCGTTGACTTTTGTCAACCCCTATATCAAGGTGTTGAACAACACCTAGCATGGTGGTGTGGAACTGGAAATTTAAGAATAATTTACGCGACTCACACAGTAGCGTAAAATTATTCGCGTAAACTCAGCCGACCCTTTACTACTGATGTACCAAATGAGAGGTTCCACAACACCATGCATAGCGTGAGAATGTGAACTTCACTTACGAAAACTCATTACAATATGCTGTATGCATACGATAGGAAATAGTAATACAGCAGTGTTTGAGTGGAGCTCTCAAAATGTGAGAGCGCAATTGCATTTACAATGATAAGATAGATTAAGAAAGGAACGCTGCAGAGTTGCTAGATTACATGCGGTGCTTAGCACCTCGACTGGTAACGGTCCCTAGGGTGACTAGATGGCAACTGTTATCATTTGCACTAAGTCACATAAACTGTCTTGTGACAGTTCGCAATGCACACAGTGCTTTAACTTAAAGTGAGTATAGGTAAATACTGGTTTCCACACATACTACCACAGCACAACGACGTGAAAAAATGAAACAATCACGGGCGAGCAAGGCATTTCAGAGAGTCATCGGATCTACAGCAAAGCTCCCCCTCAGACTGACTCCACTCGCTAAATACAGCAATGTTAGATCCGTTATTAAGATGAGAATTGGACAAACAAAGAATGATTAAGTCTCACCTGTGCATGCCTTCCTGCGTACATTGACTACACCCTCACATATAACCAAGGCCTGCTCTCGGGAAGATCCAGTGTACTGGCTCTGAGAAATCAAGACATCCAGCTTGAACCAGTACCGATCGCTTGAGCGTTGCAAATTTTAGGGAGCTGGTCGGGAGAGACATTGAAATTGTGTTTATCACTTTAAATGTCTCGATCTCATCCCTTAGTTTGATATCATAATATTATCAACTTCCAATGTAGATCATATTTTAGTCACTTATATAATACCAACACTATTCCAAAGATGTGAGACTCGAACTTATTTAAAATTTCTCAATGACTGTTGTTAGACCATTAAAAATTAAGATTCATTAGAAGTGTAGATAGACACAAATTTCAAAGGAGGTAAAATCTTTCAAGACCATTGCGGGTTAGAGGAAAACTCTGACTTTGATAATGTAAGTTTCATCTTCAAAATTTAGGGACTTTGATTACATTATTTACTATGAACCAATTTTAACTTTTTAAAGTTTTACGGTATATAGTAGAAATCCTCACGTCTTAATACTCGGGTATCACATTTGAATCAGTTAGTTATTAAATTTCATTCATTTTCTAGTAAGTTCGTGTTTATAGAGTAGAATAAGAGCCAATTCCTAGTACAACTTGAATCATGCAAAATTGTTCATTATAGTATAAACTAATATATCTATTGTCATCTAATTTTATAAGTCTTGATAATTCTTTAATTTTATATTTAATTATTATTATCATAATAATAATATTAATAACTTCTCATTCATATTTACTTATTAACTTAAATTATGGCTTGAGTTTGAAGGTGGAGAGATATAAATGTACGATTTGATCAAATAAGAAGATAAGATATAATGCAAGTACTAAAAATATTAATATAGGTTTTCAAATAATTCTATATTTGCCATAGCTTAGCGGATTACCTTCTAATTTTAGTTTGTAGTTCAATACCCTGATTGAATATCAATTTCAATATAGATAATAATACTAGTGGGTGTTAATCACTTCTCAAGTAACTTATATCTTTAGATATTTATTGTGGATCAACTTTTGTTTTCGTTCTTTGATGAGACAAAGGAGTCAACCAAAGATAAAAGTTATTCGCACAACTTTCTTTAGAGTAAGCATTGTATCATTGAATAAATGTAGTGCAAATTATCTTACTAAATCGATTAGATAGCAGTTTTTATGAAGCTTAAAGGTAATATAATATAGGAAAATAATTTAAACCATTGATGATAAAACATTAATTAAATATTTTTTATTTTCCACTTGGTCACCATATAATTTTGTCTTTTTTTGTTTGTCTAAGTTTACTCATGTATGAGCTTCATAAGTATTCCCTCAAAAGTAAATTTTTCTTCTGAATTTTTTCTTTATATTTCCAAATTATAATCTCCTAGTCTCTATTATAACTTAAAGTTCTATAAAATTCCAAATTCCTTCATATTATTATGTTTACATACTTACCCTATCTAAGATCACTTACTTGGGATATAATTTGTTATCTTTCATTAAGGTAACCCAAGTAGCCCGTTCAACCAATATTACCAGTAAATATGTATATCTTATTTGAATGGATATACTGTTTTTTTACCTGGAAAGTTGCTCTAACACTTGAAATAAATGATAATTAAATTCAATAAAAATCTTTGAGTTAGTAATTAACATCTTCATTCTGATTTCAATGTTGTTCATATTCTTAATTTACCATAAACATCAAGGAGAAACTAAACAACTAGCTAAAACCATTGAATATAGTCAACTTATTTAGTTTATCACCTTTTAGGTTATCAAAAAATTTAGCATAAAAGTTATTAAATCATCTCTAATAAATTTTTAATTCAATATTTAAATTATATAAATAATAAATATTTCAATCTCATCACAAGAAAGGCATTATATCCTTTAATATCAAATGATGTTGGAAATATAAATATAGAATTAAACATATTTCACCCATAAGACAAAACCATCCCGCATGCCTTCAAAGTCATCAATGCATAGGCAAATACCGAAAATACATTAAAAAAAATACCGAAAGTGTTTACAATTTCTTCTAAGTAAAAACTAAATATTTACAGATTAAAACAGAGATTTAGAGGTTATTTTACTTTGGCTATTTCACAAATAGAAAAGATAAAAATTGTAATGACGAGCCATCATCTTGTAATCTATGCCATCGCACATTGCAACAACAACAAAAATTTATATATACGTAGATTATATTTTCAAAATATTAACTTAACAATATTCCAAGTTTTTATATTTAAAACATTAATCATATCACTATCATATATCTATTATTTACTCGAATCCTCATCTCCTTCTCGTTGAGAGTGCAAATGCGAAAGCATGCGTTCCTAGGATTTTCTCACGATTTACGGATTCGCTCGTGAAAGATTTGGGATTCAAATGAAAGAGCGAGTGATTCGTGAGGCAGATGGGAGGATTGAAGGCGATGGCAAGGGCTATGATTGCTGCATGACATTCCTAGGTTTCTCGTTACCTTGCAATGATAGACTTGATGTATCTACTGGAAATTCACGTAGACAGTCTCCGGTTCTCCATTTAGTCCGGACTTCGATGTACATGTGTTCACAATTGTTAGTTAGAGTAGTATACACAACTTTCGAGGACCATTAGGTTGGAAATGAGGATTTGAGTGGCAGCCTACAGTAGACTTTATATTCTTTTAGGCAGCATGTGTCCATTGTTCTATAGAAAGCAGTTACTGGTGTAATTTATGGGAAAGCAATCACACCATATGATATGATGTCTCTTAAGATGTTCCAATTGTTTATAAACTATATGACTTGCATAATTTGGAATTTTAGGTACAATAGTGCAGATTTCTCATATATTCGGGTCTAATCCCATTTTACCTTCTTCTTCTTTTTTCTCTCTCTTGTACTGCCTGATGGGGTCTTCCTATCCTTAGTGTTCTCTATGTGGTCGCCTCTTCTCACTTCCTTGTATGATCCCTATAAATAGAAGAGTCGAAGCTCATGCTAAGCATTCAAAGTTTTTTCACATTCAGAGTTTTTTCACATTCCGAGTTTTTTCACATTCAGAGTTTTTTCACATTCAAGTGTTCCAATGTGAGTTTCCATTCTTCTATTTCTCTCCTCGGTCTCGGTCTTTTACATTGGTATCAGAGCATGAATGGGATGGATGGAATTTATGGACCACCAAATCCACTTCCACCAAACCATTGGGATTTTCATGTCCAAATACTACCCAAGCATTGTTTCACACAATTCATCACCTCACGCTTTAGATAGGATTTTTTGCATATGATCACCATATCGGAGGAACCCTTGGTGCTTCCGGTTGTAACTTATGGAGAATGGTGGATATGTTGCTTCTATGTGTTAATAAATGAGATAGATTAGGGGTGGCGTGATAGAGTAGCAACCATGGCGGCAATGCCCAAGGTTATCCTTGCTATACAGTAACAAATCGAGCACCTTACTCGCTTGTTTGATGAACAAGATCTTCGACAACAAGAGCACATAGAGAGAGTACCAATCCAAGAAGGAGAAGATCAAATCTGATTCCCTAAACCCAAGGTATTTAAAGGCAAGAATCTCTCGGGTAGAGTGGAGAATTTTGTGTTTGATTGTGAATGTTATTTTGAAGCTACCTATTTGCAAGACGAGCAAAAATAGATTCTCTTGGCTTCTAGCCAATTGGGTGGAGTAGCAAAGCTATGGTGGAGATTCCAAGTGGAGGAAGTTGTACAAAAAATTTTGCACCAATCTTGACGTGAGCAGAATTCAAGAGTGCAATAGTTAGTCAATTTCAAGCTATAAATGTCACACGAGCTGCACGGGATAGGTTGGCAGAGTTGAAACAGATTGGCTCTATAAGAAGTTACATCATTCCAAAACACCATCATGCAAATTCCAAATATATTGGAAGCTGAAGCTTTGGATTGATTTGTGAGGGGCTTGAAGTCAAGAACCAAATTAGAGGTAACCATGCGAGAGCCACAACACTTGGAAGAAGCCATGCGGTTAGCCAAACATTTTGATTCCTTGGTTGTAACAACTTGGTCTTGACCTCGACCTTCACAGAACCTACCAATACACTACAAATAGGTGGAGGAGCCAACACTAATGAGATCGATGCCATTCAACAGATACCACTTGGCACTGTAGATAAAGAGAAATTGCAACAAAATGGTGGTTGTTTTTATTGTCACTAATTGAGATATTGCATCACTGAATGTCCACTCAAGAATAGGCGACCTTGACAAGTTGCCCAGATAGAGTTTGTGGAGCAAAAAAATCAAGGAAATGAGGAATCCCAGTATGAGATTTTGAGCCGCTTATTGGGAGCTTGATTAGTTCCAATGGGATTGGAGGCTCAACCTATGTAGGTTTGCTTCACTTGCAAGGTACAATATCTAATTGGGTTGTAGGATTTTGGTTGATTCTGGAAGTTTGGAGAATTGCATGTCTACGCAAGTAGCAAAGGAATTGTGTATTCCTATCAAACTAGTAATTGAAAGTAGATTAATGATGGCGGATGGTAGAAAGGGTTTTGATTCCGTACCTTGCATCTTGTTACCTTCAAGATTGGGAAGGAGTATTAGGAGTGTATGAGGTTTGTAGTGGCACATCTACACTATGATATCATTCTAGGATTACCTTGGCTTGAACGTCATAAGGTTCAATTTGATTGGACCCGATGACAAATTCAAGTACAACACCAAGGTAGGAATTTCCAGTTAGGTTGTCTGGTACCTATGAGTAAGACACCTAAGAATAGTCAATCCCAAGATAGGGAGTTTGTCAAGAAGGTAGCCAGAGAGCAAGCCTTGAAGGGAGATGAGAAGTTTGCCAAGAAGGTAACCATGGAGCAAGCTTTGAAGAGAGATGAGTCCTTAGATGGGAAGTTTGTTAGTGAAGCAACCATAGAGCAAGCTTTGGAGGAAGATAAGTCTATATTTGAGGTGTGAATCAAGCCAATTACACAAGGACAATCTGAGGAGGGCCAAGAGCCTCATCAAGCAATGGTTGATCAGATAGTTTAGGAGTTTGCGGATATGTATCCGGATAATCTTTTGAAGGAATTACCTTCCGATCGTGATATGCCCTTCAAGATTGAGTTATTGCCAAGGAGTACTCCAATGAGTCGACCAATCTATCGGGTCTCACCAAGGAGTTGGAGGAGTTGCAAATAACATTTATGGAGTTTTTGGAGAAGGACTTCATACGATATAGTACCTCTCCTTGGGGACCACCGGTATTATTTGTTCCAAAAAAGGATGGAGGACTTTGTTTTTGTATTGATTACCATGTGCTCAATAAGCAAACGGTGAAGAATGCATATCCCTTAGTTTGGATTGATGACTTGCTTGATCAACTAAGTAGAGCACGATACTTTTCCAAGTTGAATCTTTGTCGTGGCTATTGGCAAATCCCCATTGATAAGGAGGATGTGCAAAAGACTGCCTTTTGCATAAGGTATGGGCATTTTGAGTGGGGTGTTCTACCTTTCGAGCTCACTAATGCTCTTGTAGTCTTCATGGATCAGATGCATCAGATGTTGGATGGACTATTGGATCGGTATGTGGTGGTGTTCTTGGATGATATCTGAATCTATAGCAAGACAAAGGCAAAACACATGAATCATGTGCGAGAAGTCCTAAGACGACTACGACAATGGAAATTTTATTGCAAGAAGTCAAAGTGTGCCTTTTGGCAGAAGGAAGTCACCTTCTTGGGTCACAAGATCTCATCAAAAGGGATCAAGATGGAAGAGGGGAAAATCAAGGCCATTACTAATTGGCCTACTCCAAAGGATGCTATAGAAATATGTGCATTTAATGGATTGGCCAATTTTTACCAATAGTTCATCTATTATCATGCTCATGTGGTTGCACCATTGATTGACATCTTGGTGAAGTCACCTCCATTGGAACTCAAGCTTCCAGTGGACCACCAACCATGGAGAAGCATTCTAGAAGCTGAAACATATGGTGTCTTCAAGACCCATCCTTCAACCATATGATCCTCAACTACCTTGTGTGGTTGATTTTGATGCTTCTAATGTTGCAATTAGAGCAATGTTGCAATAAGAGTTCCCAGATGGACTACATCCCATTGCCTTTGTGTCTTGCCAACTAAATACCGCTGAAAGAAATTACTCTACTTGAGATTGGGAACAACTTGCAATGGTATATACCACCAAGGTATGGAGGCATTATCTCTTGGGAAAAAAAATGATCATGCAAATTGATCACAAACAACTATTGTAGACCTTACACTTGGAACACATGAAGAGTCGATATAATTGATAGGAGGAGCAACTCCAATTGTTTGACATCAAACTTGAGTACAAACCAGGTTGGTTCCATGTCATCCCTAATGCTCTATCACGATGACCTAATTTGAAGTCTCTTCCTCTCATCATAGCGGCAATTACAACAGTGGCAATTGACTCCAAGGTCCAAAATGAGTTTTGGTCAGCTCTACAACAAGATCCCTTCTTCTAAATGGTACATGATTGTCTTACAGCATGTGACAAGGAGTACAACACCTTTTTCTTCAAGGACGGCCTTCCATTCCATGAAGACCGGATCTATTTTCTAGCCAAAGGTGATCTCTGACTTGTGCATCTTCAAGAAGGCCATTATTTACCAATAGTTGGTTACATGGGGTGTATACAAGACCTTGGGTGCCCTCCAATGCTAATGGTAGTGGCCCAACATGACACAAGATGTTCAAGAGTTTGTCCAATCATGTGAAAGCTGCCAACGCAACAAGGCCAACAACCAAAAGCCGAGTGGACTCTTTCAACCACTCCCTATTCCATCCACTCGATAGGAACATGTGAGCTTGGATCTCATCACATCCTTGCCTAAGATAAAGCAAGGACACATAGCAATTGTGGTGTTTGTGGATAAGCTTAGTAAGCAAATCGACTTGGCACCCACCTTTGATATTGTGGATGCTCCAACTTGAACGCAAATCTACTTCGACAATGTCTTCAAGCATCATGGGATGCCATGTGTACTCATCTCCAACCGTGGTCCTTGATTCACAAGGAAGTTTTGGCAAGCACTCTCCCAGATGCTCGGCATCAAGCTTGCTTTTTCCATGGCCTATCATCCTCAAACTGATGGACAAACCACACATGCAAATCATACCTTGGAAGATATGTTGTGTGCCTTAGTCAATGTCCACTATATCAATTGGGATGAATGTCTTGCAGCTTACAGAATTTGCCTACAACAATTCCAAACATGCAAGCACCGGATTTTCTCCTTTCTTTCTCAATTTTGGCCAAGATCTACTTGTTCCAGATTCCCTTCTTGCTCTTTCCCTATCTTAGGTCCCTCATACTCCAACCTTCTTGACCACCATCTCCCAATCTCTCCAACAAGCCAAATCTCACCTCCTTGTTACCCAAAATTGTCAAAAACAATATGTGGACCACCATCATTGTGATCTGACTTTTGAAGTCGGTGATAAAGTCATGTTATCCTCTAGTAACCTACCACTCCCAAGTTTGTAAACTTGCACCTAATTGGATAGGACCCTTTGATGTCACCTAAATTGTCTCTCCTTTTTCTTATCGACTTGCCTTGCCTTGTCATATGCGCATCCATCTTGTCTTTCATGTTTCCAAGTTGAAACACTTTGTTCCTAACCCCTCTTCTTTTACCTCTTGAGTCCAACCTCCTCCTCCCCCTTTTCCTATCAATGATCATAAGGAGTACAAGTTGATTGTATCCTTGCACTCACAACATTCAACAAGGCCATTGACAACATACGGACTATAAGGTCCTTTGGAAAGGGTATCCACTCCATGATACCACATGGGAATCTCTTTCTCATCTCCAGAATGCACAACTGGCCATCCAAGAGTTTGAAGCTTCATTGGCGATGAGGATGTCACTAACTAATGGTGGGGGAATATGTAACAATATGGAGTTTAGCAACAAAGTTAGTAGGAAGTAACAAATAAGACAAATTAGCCTAGAATATTCTAGAAGTATCTAAAAAGCTTCTTGGGAAGCTTCCCAACTAAACTAGTCGGCTCTTGTTAGGCATTTGGAGTTTTCCCACATTCAAGTGTCCCAATGTGAGTTTCCATTCTCCTAATTCTCTCTTCAGTCTTGGTCTTTTACAGCATCCTTGGATATCTATCCCAATTTAGTGGCTTTCTAAATGGATTTCTTCAATGCCTTCTATACTATTTCTTGTTCAACTTTTTTTTTGTGCTTTACACTCAACAAGAGATCAGATCCCCTCCTTGATGTCATTTGTCTGCACTATGGTATAGAGCTACCTTTGTTGTAGAGCAATCACACTACCATAGAGTAGTTTATATAGTTTGTATCTGCTAAGAGCACACTCTATCTGCCATAGCCCATTACATGGCTTTGCAAGAGGTTGTAGCCGCTTTTCTTCATGTCTCTTTTCATCCCTTTTAGAAGATAACTACATCTTGAGCCCTTTGGAGGATGTAGTTCAAGCTGTGGCAGTATTCACACTCAACCTAGATACCTTGGTTTTATGATTCTAGACTCATAAATGCAAGGTATGTACTCCTCACTTCCTTAGAGTTCCCACCAAAATTCCACTTCCTAGTAGGAGGCAAGAGAGTTCTAAGTTATCCAATAAAGGTGGATGATTTTTGTAGCTTGTTCATCTCCAATACCTTGGTTCAAGCTATAGCCCATGATCATTTACTTCCTTGGGTGGAACACATAGGTGGCCTACTGCATTTACGCATTATTTTCTATCTAAAGCCTCCTATTTGGCATATACTTACACCCATAGATGTACTCTTGGTCCACTTATGCACGTTGATAACACCATATGTTACACTTTCTCTATTTTATGAAGACCATGTATGCTCCCACAACTATCAAAGGAGTGATATAGGCTAAAATAGCTCTATACATAGCCATAGGAGGATTCAATCTCATACAACTAGAGGTTATTATACTAGTAGCCTATATAGGTCCATGGACTCTAGCAGCCCCCTCTTAAGCGACAAGTTCTTACACATTGGTGATCCTTTTATGTTATGACAGTGGATTCAAGCACTTATCACTTCCAATCATATCTTCTATTGGCTTGTGATCTTTTTCCAAGCCATGTATAACAACTTGAAGAGAAAGCAATCAAGATTGGAACTCTCAAAAAACTACGATGCCCCAAAGGAGCAACTAGTCTTTATTATATAGCAAAGAGGATCCCCTCCAAGGGAGCTACACCCTTAGATTAGATATATGGGTTGTTTGGTTGGTGACATGTTAGCAAGCTAAACCCTTAGACTAGATGTATGTATTCGTGATATGTCAATCTTAAAAGAAATATTTGGGGAATATTTTTATAGAAAGCTCAAAATAGCATGGAAGATGTACCATTGGAAATATTTTGATGAGACAAACAAGAAGATAGAGGGCAACACTTTTTCTTAGAGTGGATATGAGTCCAATTTTTTAGGCTTAATTATTTTGCTTAGGCCTTTGAAATTGGCTCTAAAGTTTTCAATATGTTTTGACCTCTACCCTATAGTAGAAGTCTTCTTTTGGTGACTCTTGTATATAATCTACTTAGACCATCATGTATAACATCTTTAAAGATATTACCCAGCCAATTTTGACTTGTAGCTAATTTTTCTAGCTAATTGTATTACAAACCTCTCCCCATTTAAGATGCAATGTCCTTGTTGCAAAATTGGTGTTCAAAAGATTACGCTACTACCGGTGCATTGGTCAAGTTAGATACAAGTTCCCAAGTAGCCTCATACAATGGGTATCCTTTTGGTGGATAAGGTATTCCACATGCTGATCGCGGGTACCTTGGATGTGTTTCTAGAGAATGTGCTCTACTTTTTATTCCTTTGTTCCATCAATGAGTGTTAAACAAGTTTGAGCTTCTTGTACAAAAGGAAAGTGTGGAGGTTGGGATGCATAAAGTTATAGTAAAGAAAGATGGAACTCTTGATGGCTCTTCCTTCATGTGTGAAGGAAGCTTGAGGTAATATGTTACTACTCCAATTGGTCGGATGATGGGAAAAGGACCAATGAAGCAGGGTTTGAACTTACAAGGACCAACTAATGTAATGTTGGTTGTGGACAGCCACACTTGATCCTTGACTTCAGACTCCATGTATTAGTAATATGCATTTGCATATTGGTTTTGGCAATTTTGAGCTATCTATAACTTGTTCTTGGCATTCTTTATTCCTTGTTGGATTTGAGACACAAAAGCGTTGACAACATCAAATTTGGTAGCCACTAGGTTGACCTTTACTAGGCTAGAAGGTGTGGAAGGGTGTTCTTCATACATGAGGAAGAAAAATGTGAGTTTTGTAGATGCATTCACAAAATTGTTGTAGGCAAATTCTACAAGGGAAGTGGTGTGTCCCACTCTTCTTGCTCTTCCAAATTGAAGTCCCATAGCAAGGCCTCAATAGTGCAATTGGCCTGATTTGTTTGTGCATCAGTTTGTATATGGCATGCCATGAATATTACAAGTTGGTTTTGAAGACTCCAAAGAGTATTCTCCAAAACAAACTAGTGAGTTGCGTACTACAATCTGTGATGAGCACTCAAGACAAGCCATGTTGAGAAAAGATTGTAGCTAAGTACAATTAAGCTAATTGAAATGAAATCATGTCCTTGGTTGTAAGACACAAATGAATCACTTTGCTCAATCAGTCCACAAAGACTGCAATGGAGTCAAGATATGAGGTAGTCTTGGATCGTTTACAAATTAGATCCATGTTCACTTGCTCCCAATGTTATGTAGGGGAATGAAGAGGTTGAAGGAGACATACAAGAGCTTGATTAGGTGTTTTATTTTGCTGAAAAAGGAGGCAACTTTGAAGATAATCCATCACATCTTGGGCCAATAATAATGGAATTTGACTTCATCTAGGTTTTGTCCACCTTAGCATGAGCTGCAAAGATAGAATCATGACATTCAACAAGAATGGTGGTTCATAGGTATGGAGCATTGGATCCATACCTTGCATCCAAGAAGGTTGAGTCCTTGGGTACGTGATACCATTGGATGATTGAGTGCCTACAATCTATGGGTCAATCTTTGTAGCCTCTAAAATCCTTGTTTTAAAATTTTGGATTCATCTTGACCTCTACGACAAGATTTTTCATAGGCATCCAAGTGAATGCATACATGATTTCTTCTTGCCTTCCATATATGTGAAAATCATGTTAAACCATTGTCTCTACTTTACACAATGAATTTATCAATAGGATAGATCTTTTTATATCTTTAGGTAGACTAGTATTTTATGGTATGTCTCAACTACAAATATCTTATTGCCAAGATAGGGCTTCCAATGCTTTGTAGCAAGAAAAATTGCCAATTCTTCTTGTTTGTTGGTGTGAAAATTTTTCTCTATTGGTAATAATTTTGAGAGAAATATACAATTGGGTGCCATCCGTCCTCCTATTCTTGTTGTAGAATTGCTTTGGTTGCAATGCTTGATGCATCTATAGCCAACTTGATTAGACTTTTGAAATCATACTATTTCAAGATTGCTACATGTAGTAATATATTTTTCAATGGTTGAAAAGTAAGTTCCTATGCAGTTCCCCATGTCCATTTCTTGCACTTTCCAAGATGTTAAGGGTTGTGTAACCTTGGAGAAATCCTTGACAAATTGATGATAAAATCCAATTGATCCCAAGAAACTCTTGAGTTGAGTTTGATCCTCTAGAGCAATCCACTTTTGAATGACTTCTATTTTATCTATTAAAATTTGGATACTTTTTACATTTATTCTATAGGTAATCTACTTCAGATTTGCAAGTTTGTACTTTGAAATTTTTGTGTACAATTGATTCGTTCACAAAATTTGGAAAACTTCTCATAGATATTGCTTATGCTCCTTCATTGTCCTACTATAGACTAAGATATCATCTAAAAAGTTGATAATAGATTTATCCAAGTATGGAAAAAATATGTCATAAATCAAACTCATAAATCAATACATTGGTGAGATTGAATGGCATCATTAGGTACTCAAAGTGACCATTTATTGTTTAAAAGGTAGTATTGTGCACATCTTCCTTTGCAATCCTGATTGGTTATATTCACTTGGAAAATCAAGTTTGGTGAAGTGTTTTGCCCCATTGAGTTGAACAAAGAGGTCATCCATTTGAGATAATGGATTTTTTTTTCATCATTTATTTTTTAGGCCCAATAGCCAATGCACATCTGCAATGTACCATCTTTCTTCTTCACAAACAAGACAAGAGCTCCATATAGTGATATGTTGGGTTAGATGAACACTTTCTATATCATATCTTCAATTTGAGTCTTGCACTCATTGAGCTCATGAGGTGAACGTAGATATGGGGCTTTGCAAGGAGGTGTGCTCCCAAGAGGTACCTCAATTTTATGATCTATGCTCCTTCTTGGTGGTAATCTTGAGGGTAAATCATCAAGAAATATATCCTTAAATGCATTTTATCACATCTTCAAATTGTCAAGAATTTTTTGATCTAGTTGTGCATTATAGACTTCTCATATTAGGCCATGAAACATCTCTTTGTCTTATTGATAGCTATTGTTCCTATGGCATAAAGAGGCAATTCTCACATTTAGGATCATATTCTATCTTCAAATATCTTCCATTGGCTAGTTCTCATTATTTTCCTTTGCCAATCTACCATGTAGTTGTATTGCTCCATCCATGGTATACCCAAATTCACACCATAACAAGCTAACTATATCACTTGCCACTTAATTTCTTCCTCATAATCTCCTACAAAAAGTGTTACCTTTCTAAATAATGAATTAGTTCTCTCTATTTGACTATGAGGTAACTCTAATTCTTCACTCCCATCCTTCCCTAGTTCCATTTTCAACCTTATGCAATAAAGCAAGACAAGAAAATCTTTGTTGCTCCAAGGTCTATCAATACTCTTACCTGATCGTCTTTTAGGACTCTATATGTGACAATTAATTGTGAATTTGTCTTCCTCTATCTTGCACACTTTTCCTCTTCACTCACCCACTTTTTCTCCTTTCTATTGAACCACTAAGGCCATAAGCTATATTTATTGGCAATCTTCATTTCTCAATGTGATTTCAGCATCCTCATCTTTGACTCATCTCTCTAGATTGCTCAAAGGTTACCTATATGGAGACCAAAGGCTCCTATGGAATTGGGCACAACAAATGATGGTTATGTGCCCAAATTGGCCACAACTATAATGATATTGTTGTTTGCTTTAGCCTCTTTCACTTGGGGACTCTATCTCTCCTTTCTTTAATATGTCCTTGTTGTCCTTGGAATTATTGAGCTCCTTGCTCTCAACAAAAAATGTTGGTCAATTCCATAGGAATGAATCCACCAAAGTAAGGTGTTTCAGCCTGATTGTGTGTGTTAGGGATACCACTTCATTTCTTCCAAGTACTCTTGTTATCCTTTGAGCACACACAAAAGTTTCAAAAACTATATGAGGATTTTACATCATCACCTCTTGTCAAATTTTCTCCTCTAATCCTTGTTTGAAGTTATCGAGAGCTTCTATTGGGTCATATCATTTATAGCAATCCATAGATCAAGAAATACCTCCACTTATTCTTGGATGTTATTTGTTTGCTTCAACCTCCATAAATTTTGAGCCATTTGCACAAAATTTACCAATTAGAAATTCTTCAACAGTCCTTGCATTACCATCTATGTGATCTCTCTTCCTTTTGCCAATACTAATTATTCTCAAGTATTGTACCAAATGAGAGCTTTATCAATCAAGTACCCACATGCAAACATACCTATAGAACAATCTATGATCTTTGTTGTGAATAATCAAAACTATCAATTCATTCTTGAGATCCAATTCTCCACTATCCCAATGGAGCATTGTCCTTTCAAGGGTTGATGTTATATGTCTTCTTTATTTGTAGTAACAATATAGCTTTTTTATTTGTAGTAACAATGTGGCTTCATTGTTTGCAATAACAATGTGGGTTTGTTCATGTTGATCAAGGTCTAGGTCATTGTTATGGGTGACTCCACAAGTAATTTGGCCATTGTCATTGGGTTTTAGGATGATCTCTCCTCTTTCATTATATTTTCACTCTTGATGTAAGCACTTGACTTTGTAATGCCTCTAGTGCTTGTAATGCCTCTATTGTCATCTTAATCTCTTGGACTTCTTTGCATCAGATCTTGCAACTACGGCTCCATGATTTGTACACACTATGGACTCTCAATAGATACTTCATACTTCAATAGAGGGTTAATATGATCATTTAGGAAAGAACATGAACTACTTAGACTACCATTGGTGTCAAAGACCAAGACCGAGGAGATAAATAGGAGAATGGAAACTCACATTGGGACACTTGAATGTGGGAAAACTCAGAATGCCTAGCATGAGCTTTGGCTTTGGTATTTATAGGTAGCATACAAGGCCCTTGAGAAGCTTCTCAAGAAGCTTCCTCAAGCCACTTTCTTAGAGTGCAAGCCAAGTTAACTAGGAAGCTTCTCAAGAAGCTTCCTTCTAGAAGCCGCCTACTTGGCGTGCAAGCTAAGCTAGTTGGAAGCTTCTAGAAGCTACTTACTTGAGGTGCAAACTAAGCTAGCCGGGAAGCTTCCCAAGAAGCTTCCTAGATACTTCTAGAATATTCTAGGCTAATTTGTCTTATGTGCTACTTCGTAAGCCCGACTAACTTCGTCACTAAACTCTATATTGTTACAATTGGGACTTAAAAGGCTATCACTCATTGATAACACTCCTCATAAAAATTATGAACTACAAAATCCCTAAATATCACTTTTGGCCTAACTACATAACAGAATTCTATTTGAGTTTTAAAAAGAAGACGACTTGGTATATTCAGATCCATTGTATCATAACAAAATGTAAGTTATCAAATCCTACGTCCTATCATATATCCCAAAAGGTAGAATCATAGGGTTTGGTAAATTTATTACTATGTTCATGAAAGACACTTCAAAATGGTAAACAAGGTACACTCTCACTTGCTCACATTGGATGTACATAATCTTGATGTGGAAAGGATTGAGGAAGGGAAAATTAGGCACTTGAAATTGTCTTCCAAGAGTATTTGTCCCATTCTCTCTCCAAAATATCCAGTTTCTCAATCTTCAATACTCTCTCTACACTCAGAACTACTCAATCTCAATGGCATGTGTTCCTCCAAGAGGGTGATCCACTCACTTGGATTAGAACACCAGCTTTGATATCATTGTAATAGCTCAAAGAAAAAAGCACTCAAGGTTTGAATTCTCAAAAAACTATCATGCACCAAAAGAACGCCTTATTTTATGATGTAGCAAAGAGGATCCAAGACAAGGGAGCTACACCTTTAGATTTGATATATAGAATGGTGATATGTCAACAAGCTACACCCTTAGATTCGATGCATGGAATAGTGACATGTTGATCCTAAATAGAATCTTTGGGGAATCTTTTTTATGAAGCTAAAAATAGCATAAAAGATGTACCATTGGAAAGATCTCAATTTGAGAAAAAAGACATTCTATTTCTCAAGGCCTAATTCTTTTGTTCAAGCCTCTGAAATTTACTTTGAAGTTTTTGGTGTATTATTTTATCTCTACCCTACTAGTGGAAGTCCTCTTTTGGTGACTCTTCTATGTGACCTACTTAGACCATCATGTATAACATCTCTATAGACATTACCAAGCCACTTTTCACTTGTGGCTAATTTTTCTACCTAATGGTATTAAACCATGCATGCACAACATTCCAAACATTTATTAATTTCATATCACTAGACTCTTGGAAGGTTCATGCAGCCTCATTCATGCTCAGTTATTTCATAAATCTAAGAATCTTTCTTGAGGAAAGAAAGGCTTTGGAGCTTGGCTCCATGTCTCCCTTTGATAGAGGATTTTTGTTTCATGTCTGAGGAGTTTACCACAACTTTCCGCCTATGTATGGGTTTTCCCACATCCAGCCTTACTAGGATGTCCATACCAATGCACATGAGGTTCTCTGTATGACACATAAGGAATATGTACTTAATAATGTGTAGTAGGTGGAGAACCTATTTGTGTTCAATGATGCCACTTGAGATATGGTGGCACATATCCTCCAAACTACATTGTCCTGATATAGATTGAGTAGTGGTTTGGACCTACCTAGACCACCTCCTTGTCATCTGAGAGCAAATATTTTTGCATTCACAATTGGTCAACATACCTCATTTGATATGGTGACTTCAAACCCCTTACAAATAGACATTAGCACAAGCTTGCATCCATGCAAGAGCAACAATGACAATCACCACTCAAAGAAAGGAGGACCATTATGTACTATGGCTTTCCTTTTATACCTTTAATCCTTTGGCTTTTGAGTTTATTTTTGCACTTTCATCACCACTTCAATGGTCTCCTTAGAGAAGGAGCTGGAGATTCCTTGTAGAGTAGAGAAGTTGAGCTTGACCCTCAAACCATACTCACCTTTTACTTTGGATGAAGATTTTTCATCACTTTACAACACTCTAGGTAGCAATAGTAGGTATGCTTATCGTGGCTAGTGCACTCACTCTCCACTTACAAGGGACCATTGGAGTACCTCTATAACATAGTCCAATTGGATATTGCATTATTACTTAATAGTACATTGTTATGTACCTTTTCCCTTGCTTGGCTTGGGGTCTATAATCCTATTGCAGTTTTTAGTCCCTTTGTTTCATTGGACCTCATGCTCTATATCCCTATGCACTCCTTGGTTCCTTGGTGCGTTGCACTCCTTTATACTCCTGGTTAGTTTTACTTTGGATATATACTATTGGGTCCATGAGGCTTATTTCTTTCTCATCAAATGCTTCTATTTTGAAGTTTGACATTCATGTAAAGTGTATGTGACAAGTTCACCCAAGTCCTTTACTGAGTTTAACTTATATTATCTAGATGCCAAAGATATTGTTATGTATCTTTGGCGTATTTCTCATATGTTCTTAAATATTTATGTACTTACTCGACTGTAAAATTATTTTAGTATAACAAGATTACATAATTTATACATAATTAAGCTAATTATATATTATAGAATAGAAAATAAATTCCTAGATTGGAGACGATATTCAAGTTTGTAAAATATCTCATCGATAAACGGTACGATAAACAGCATTTGCCAATTGAACTGTTTCTGTTAATTTCAGTTTACAAAATCTGCTAATTAAATTATTTTCGATAACTTAAGGAGATTACTTCAATTCAAGGAGAATTGACTTACTATATTTGTTAATTTTTTTCCCAACTGCTAGTTGTCTCCTATTCTATCCGTACTATTTGGAGGGTTTAAATTCTTCTACAATCTATAAATGGAGGGTCTGATTCGAAGATAGTCACTCAGGGGTCAAAAGAAGATAGCATCTCACGCACTAAGAATTATTTTCGATAACTTCAAGGACATTACTTCAATTCAAGGAGAATTAATTTGCTGTACTTGTCAATTTCTCCCTATTGCTAGTTGGCTCTTGTTCTGTTAGTACTATTTGACGGTTTAAATTCGTTTACAATCTATAATTTGACGGTTTAAATTAGAATCATTTTAGGTAATTTTGTGGGGATTACTTCACTTCAAGAATAATTAACTTACTATATTGTCAATTCTTCCCTTTTGCTAGTTCTCTCCTATTCTGTCCGTACTATTTTGAGGATTTAATTTCTTTTACAATCTAAACTTGAATGTTTAAATTCTTCTACAATCTGTAGCTTGACAGTGTAATTCGAGGGTACATAAAGTATATCTATTACGAAGGATGCATTTAAGGTCTAATTTGAGGATAGTCACTAACGGGCGAAAAGAAGACAGAATCTCGCGTACTAAGATGGAATCTTACGAGAATATACAGAGATACATTAAAAAGTCAAACACGCTTAATAAGGAGACAGAGTCGTACTAACAAGTAACAAGAAATAAAGTCTGGCGCGACGAGGGGTAATCTTGCAAACATAGGCACAGCTACGTTAAAAGTCAAACCCGCTTAATGGGGAGACAATATCTTGCGCTAAAAGTCAAACCCGCTTAATGAGACACAATCTTGTGTTAAAAGTCAAACCCGCCTAGTGAGGAGACAATCTTGCGGGCAATGTAAACGGATACCTCCAGCCACCCCAATCCAGTTACTTGAGCACATAAAGAAAGGCTAGATTAAAATCATTTCTTCTTTTTGGGTCCAAAGTTTGTGGGAAGAACAGAATGAGTGGACATAGAGATCGTAAACTCTCCAGATTGTATTTCGCTCGTCGAGTTTGAAATCGATGTACTCTTTACACTCTTGCTTCAATTGCAGTTAATGATCTCCTCTGTGATCAGAGATGCTTGGATCGGATTGGTGAACAGAAACGAGAACAGGGCAGGTAGCTACGACGACATATAATCAGATGTATCTTGACAGTACTGCTCTTTGTCACTGTCCTGAAGAAGTGATCGCAAATTATCTTCCATGCGCAATGAAGAGGCAAAGCCAAGACTTACACTCACTCAGACACTGGCAATTACCGGAAGGGACATTTACCCCTTCAAAAGAAGAGAAGAACAAGATGCAACATAATCTACAAGATGATTTTATCACTGACAATAGCAATACAAATGGCAGCCTCTGGAGCTTCGACCGAAACCATTTTTTTGCCTAGACCCTTGTTGCAAGGATCAGCTCTTACTACACCGATACAATCTACATTGCAAAACATAGGCCCGCACTCAATGTAAACTTGTAGTCAAAGAATGTATTCAGCCCAACTAATACAGTCCATCAGAGCCATGTGGGGCCTATGAGAGCGTCATCATCATCATCATCCCTGTCTCTCCCGAAAGGATATTTCTAAAACAGTCGTAGGACGGACGGTAATACAGCAGCATGCACGCCACCATGAGAACTGACATGAAACATAAGCTTACAAGGTGAAAAAGAGAAGCGGTATGGTTCATGCGTAGCTCTCATGTTTGAGATTTGAGGTACCGAGTCGGTCATTTCTTCATGCATTAGATCATGATAGCAGCATTGCATTGCTTAGCGCTCTGAGTGAAGAACAAGCTCCCAGTAGTGGCTGACTGACTCCCACGGCACACCGCAGCTTCCTCTCCCCTTCTTGTGCCATCACGTTCCCAACACGATGATGATGCTCAGCTGCCCAAGGGCGGCTATTGGAAGAGCTCTTCTGCTCTCGTCCTCCGCAAGGGACAGTCCTCGCAAATTCTTTAAACTCAGCTGCCCTGTCTATCCTCCCCACGCACAGCTGCTGCATGCTACTTCCAAGTCCAAAGCAGCAGTCAAGTAGTGGAAAGCTCCACTGTACAAAAGCCAGTCCCTCCCGCAGGACAGCTCCAGTGCCGGTACACAATGTTTCCATCTTTCCACATCGAACAAGAGTCACGATCGTGAGAGAGAACTTCTCAGGATAGGCATAAGCAAGACCTATTATGTCCGGAATGCTGCTAACCAAGGCATCCCCTTCAAAGGGTATAAGTCACTCAAGGGCACCCCCCGCGCTGGACTTCGTTGCCACAGGATTTCTCAAACCCCGCGGGCATGGTGGCACCATCCTCGGAACCACTGCTGGTTGGCCGTGGAACAGACGGTGGAACAATATTCAGAAGCTCCAGTCCTTCTTGACTCATGTGCATCACTTCAGATGGTGACAATATGCGTATGCTTCGTACACAGTTCACAAACTCGCTGCAAATAGCGCACAAACCAACAGTCAGATGACTATGTCTCACTTCCAGATGGTGATAATATGTTGATGCTTCGTACACAGTTCACAAACTCGCTGCATATAGCACACAACCAACAGTCAGATGACTATACCTTCACGTATACAATAAACCTTAGTGGTAACAGGTACAGCAGCATCACCCAGAATTCAAGCCAGAAGTACTGCAGATTGGGCATTGGCATCGGAATTGGATATATGAACTTACTCCCAAGGATCGTCACCGACAAGAAGAACATCGCCTTCATTGTCCACGAATACCAGCTGCCACCCTGACCTCTGTGGGTCTTCGAGCTGTCCTTCGAGACCAAACATGCGTGCAAGATGTGCACGCAAATCGCCATAGTTATTGAACCGGGCCACATCGAGAGATCTTCCAACAGAGCCAAGCTTATAAACCTGCAAAGAGATCCGAAAGATGTCAACCCTCAGACTTGGCAGCACACAAACGGAAGAGCGCAAGGTCACTAATGTAGCATTAGATGAAGTACTAGGTCCGCCTGTCAACCCTGAAAGATGCATCAATGTGTAGAGCTCACCATATTCCAAACTAGACACAATGAACTTCCAACACCAAATATCACCTTAAGCTACGGACTGCTGTGCCTGAGTAGTAAAAGATGGAAGGAGGAGAACAGACCTTCGTGTAGCTTCGCTGGGGGGAAGTTACAGGCGGCATAAAACCTCCCCGCGGCAAAGCCCCAAATCCACCATCATCCATGGGATTACCGTGCGATATCATCCCAGGACTGATAGGTAAATCCGACCCAGAAGAGGAGCAGTACGGTCCTGGAAGTAGACTCCCACCGGCAAACCGAGCCTGAGCATCCTTCCCTTTACCGAATCCTCTCGACCCCAAGCCGGACCCATTTGGCATTTGGTCAATAGAAACACCAAATAGGAGATGACTCCGTGGGTCGGATTGCACCTGGTCTTGCTCTTGAGAGCTATCGCGAAACACCCCGAACGGAGAATTTTGCATGGGAAGAGCGGTCAAACCAGATTGACAAGGTTCGTTAGATGAAAGCGCGAAAGTAGGAGCAGAACTTGGAGAAGAATCTGCTCGCCCCATGCGGGAACTGGGATGTGCCTGGGAATCAGATGCAGCTGTGGAAAACCAGGCACTTGATACAGAAGAATCTCGACCGACTAGGCCAGACCCAGGTAGCATACCGGCCTGTTGAATAGCACTTTGACTGGTGCGCAGAAGATTTGAGAACTGATTGGTATCTTCACTAGTGAGAACACTTCCTTGTTGTGTCCTGCTGAGGAGACTCTGCAAAGGGAATGACCCTGAAGCAGTGGAAGCAGGCGACAAGTGCACCTCAGATTCTGTGTACCCGGATGATGCCCGCAGAGGAGGCAACTGCATTGGTGACTGAGGCCTACTAGACGAAAGTTGAAGTAACGGCCCCGTCACATCAGGCAACTGCATCGGCTGAGGCGGCTGCAGGGATTGCTGTTGTTGATGTTGTTGTTGTTGTTGCTGCTGCTGCTGAATATTCAGTTGCTGCTGCTCCTGTTGTTGCAGTTGAGGTTGCTGCTGCTGAGGACGGAATTGCAGTGGGTGGTTCTGCATGGACTGCTGCGATTGTCGCTGGAGCATTTGCTTATTTGTGTCATTAGCTCTAATCTCTTGAAGAGCAGCTGCAGCCATTACCCGATAAAACTCTGACGATGTTGTTCCCGGCGTTACAGAATCTGGGCTTTGAGGTAATCTGGGTGTCCAAGGATCCATTCCTAGTCCCCTGAAACCTATGTTTGAAAGACCATCTCTATCCCCATCGTCTCTCAACCACATGGGAGACTTCTTCACTGATCCATCTACTTCTTCATCTTCACCTGAATAACAGAAAGCACAGGAAGGCGTTAACTTGAGCTCTAAACCACGCCGGTCGCAAAACTTTGTCATCCTTTCAAGAGGTTCCACGAAGCCTCAAAACCTGTACAACGACCCAAGCTCCATAAACGTAAGGATCACAAACTCGCATCAGAGGAAACTTCAAGAACAGACAAATATATGTAGCGTAATGAAATATAGACTGTCTATAAAATATATACAGAACACAGAGAAACATATTTCTACATTTCTGCCAAGAGCTCCGGCACAAGTAAAGAGTGCGGACAAGTTTATGATACCAAGATGGTAGTCGTAAGGGTACTAACCACTCATCCCAGAATGCCCACGAGACGAAGCCCGGGGCCTCTTCGCTCTCAAAGTTAGTGGGGGACATATCAAGAAAGGAGTCGTTAGCGGCTCTATCTCCCACAACGAAACACGCCGCTGCCTCTCGCCCGCTGTGGATTCATCCCACCCCACCTGCGAGCCAAATGGACATATGAGTTCATTCCACGGTTTGAACCATCACCAATCCCTTGAATATCCAATTCTCTACTTGACCGCATCATCATCCCTGTCTTTCTAAGATATCATGACTTCATCTGCTTTCCTTACCTTTAGTGAACGCCAGTGAGAATTCGGCCACCGTATAGGATCCACGTCACCGATGCCAGTAATGGTACCCATGTATCTGTAGAAACCGACGATCACTGGGATTAGCAGATAGTGATTGATCCAATGAGAAACTAGAGGAGGACGAGAAAGGGGAAGAGGGTCAGGAAGGTAGAAGATGACACCAGAATCTTTGTTGTTTCTGGCCTTGATAAATTACCATCCAGACGAGTTCTGATTACTGCAATACGACCTACATTTCACTCCATGTATTATCCAGCTCGCAGGCTGAAACTGTAGAATTCTGGAATCAAATGCAACGGACCTAATAATGAGTAAAAGTTTATACAACTTACCTACGAACTCCCGACTCCTCGGTTTCAAAAACCATCCTGAATCGCATCCCAACAGAAACCTGGGTGCTGTAGACGGCTTTGTTGTACTTCGCGAGTGGGATGACAAACTCAGATGGACTTGCCCTGCATATCAAGGTTTCAACGGCGGAACTCAAACTATGTCAAAGTCCAAAAGTAAGAACCACACACCGTTCACTGCAACTCTCAGCGAACTTCTCAAGCTATGCACACACATAATCAACTCGGAAGGAGAAGGATAGGAACAAGTCACGCAACCTTCAAGTCTCGTCTAATCACACTGGATCACCCAACGGTCTCATTGGACGTGTAACTGAGGCTGTTGCTATCATGGTTGACAGATATAAAAGTAATCGAGTGATATACCTGGGATTGTAGAAGATGGTAAATCTGCTATTCGTAGCAGCTGCATGGTTGGCAGCCGCAAGGACTCCAATATGCATACTGTCACTGGTGAGGACCGAAGAGGGCATAGCCGTCTGCTGCCTATTAGCACGCCTTATACCCAGAAGAAGCTGGCCCTTGTCATCTCTACACCATCGAGAAATATAACACTTAGACAAACAATGAAGTGCCACTCGCATTCGTGCCAAAGTATGATACAACAAGAATGCTAGTGATCAACAGAACTTTACAGGAAGGGGTTATCCATGAACACTCTCAACGATTCTGAGAAGCCCAGAAGGTTTGCTAGACTAACCAAACTAGATGTGAAATTACCTAATGAAAAGGACAGAATCTCCAGCTTGCAGTCGCTTGGCACTAACGAAAACACTCCATCCGGTAGTCAGGAGATGTCTACGAGGTTGACCTGCTCGGAAATATGTTAACCGTCAATAAAAGGTGTAGAACTCTTCCCACCTTGGAACATCAGGCAACATCTGCTGAGTGTTGCAAAAATGTAAGCAGCATTTCCCCACAATGGCAGCTAGCGACGGTGTCGTAAAGTGGTGCCACTCGCAATATTATCCCACTGACTGGCTTTGGGGACAATTATTCGTACCTCTGTAGATATGCCGGAAGTGCCACTCCTGATCATGGAGGTCTCTTGCTACGAGCTCCTGAGCAGGGTGGGCAGGAGGTTGCTGAGAGTAGTCCTGTCACAGGTGAACGTTTTAAAGGCGTTAACATTCGTAGGATGAGCGATAGAGAGTTACTAGTACGACAGAATCTGCCTGCCAATACCCATGATGACGACGGTGAACCGTCAAAGGAGCCTTGTTCAAAGGTATCCAGATATAGTTGTATAAGCATGAGAGAGAGAGAGAGAGAGAGAGAGAGGGTACCAGGGGTGGAAACACTTTCTCGGCAGCTCGCCGTGGAATCGAGAAGCCACCATGGGTACTGGTATCACTTGCAGTCAAGGTCTTGCAGAAGAAATCTGTAGGTTGCTTGGGGTTGCTCGCGATATCAGGAACCAACAGAGGTTCCTTCTCTTGCTGCTGCATGAAAAACCATACGAATTAATACACCACAAACATTGGACCAGGCTTTCATGGGGTGTATGATGAACAAGGATACAACTAGTTGGTAAGACACATGTCATCTTTCGGGAAACTACACCAGAAATGATTGCTGAAGCAAGCGGGCGTCGGAGCCTTACCCCACTCATGGGTATCAAAGTCATGCGGGTGTACACTTCATCAGTCTCCATGTCCGCCTGCAATTCAGAACGTTGTCTGTACACAATTAGCACGCCCACAAGACAATTCGAACTGAAACTGCAATAGAAGAAAAACTGGGTGGACGCAATAGCAACGAAAATGGCAAAGTTGTAGACTAATGAGGTATTGAAGTGGTAATGAGTTGGACTCACATGAAGGGTAACATTGTCGAGCAGACAGATCAACCGCGAGGGGAGATTGGGATAGCTGGGTATATGCACATCGGCCTCCTTTTGGGTCGATGCAGCCACCTGAGTGCAACCCAAGTGTAATTAGATTCCCACAAGGTCGGAGAAGAATCACGTTAGCAGCAGAAGCACCACGGTGCTGATCCACAAGGCAAGCTGAGAGCTCACATGCGACAACACCCACTCTGACGACAGAATACTTCAACAGCAAAGGGATGAGCAGAAACTGCAAGCGGCTTTCACTAGCTCAAGCTGAGGAAGAAATGGTGTAAACAATCCCGATCCGATTGGGGAGCGTACCTGCTCGCTATGACCCTGAGGAAAATAGACCACGCGGCTGCCCACGGGAGGCACAGAAACAAGAGGACCAGCACATGCATGCCATAGTTCCGAGTTGAGACTTCTTTGTTCACCTGCATCCACACAAGCGAGACAGACAGCTGAGTACTAATCTGGCTCCTCTGACGCTCGGTGAGGGCGGTTGGTTGCAATAAATTGCCATCCGCACCCCTTGAAACGTAGATCGAGAGACGAATGGGACTCTATGACGACCCTGGCTCAGGAAAGATGTGAAATTGGTCTGGGACAGGGGTCGCCAGGGTGGGGTAAGACGTAAGCAGCGAGGACCGCCCTGACAGACGAGAGGGAAGCTCCATGCATCCCGCCGGTCACAACCTAGACAGTGGTGTTTTTGGCCAAGACCCATATCGGATTTTGTGCGGGACGACGTTCCATCCCCGAGCTCTCAACTATCTGTAACTCATACGACCTTAGAAGACGGTTTCCTGTGATCGTTTGCGGCACCAAGCGACGGAAACAAGTCTCCTACAACTATATTCTTGCTTACTTAACTCCTACTGGCATAATGATCACCACACGCCCAGCCCTGCGTTGCCCGTCTCTCCCAGCGAAGCTCTTCTCTTCTTGAGATAGACCTCTTTCAACTCTTTCAACCATCAGATGACCTGATCCCCCTGTCTTTCAGTCTTGTCCATTGACGCTCCTGAGAAGCTCCTGTTCAATCAAATAATCCGCTGGAACGCAAATTGCTTGCTTTTTATCCGTAACTGTACCACTCTTTGACTTTAAGCTTTCTCTCCTCCCTTCAAGCACCCCCATCCCTGTCAAATCGGCTTCACCCATCTAGCTATGTATCTAGCGCCTCAGCGTCTGCTGTTATGGACCCCGAGGACGGATGGTCCACCGTCAATGGGGAACACTACCGCGCACTTTCGCCAGATCCCCGAATTGACATTGTCACAGCTCCCCTTCATCTAATCCAGATGCCCTCGGAGACTTGGAAGATGGGCATGCGTGTCACGCCACTGTGATCCCTGGGAGCTCGGGTGTCGGTTTGATGAAGAATGAGTTTGGGTATCATCAATGCTTCTACTACAGGGGGGAAACTAGGTGTAGTACGAGAGGCAACAGATGGGAACAACATCCTGTGCTTGGACAAGAGAAACAAGCCAGACGTAGAGTCTCCCGATCTAGGCAGCTTCATGAGCATGAATATGCTTCATGAGGAGGAGCTTCCAGTCACGCGGCAGGAAGCGATGAAAAGAGGAGGATAACAGCTAGCTTACTGCAGATGTGACGAGAAGAGGGAAAGGGGTGGGAAGGGAGGAAGTAGTGTACCTGTCATTGTTTGACCATATCCAGAGGCGGACAGCCTCATCGGCGGACAAGAATACATAAAGAACCTCAGGCAATCGTGAAGTGTAGCAAGCGGAGGTGTGATTGCGCAGCTCCCTCAGACAGCGAGAGAGACGGGGAAGCACATCTCTGTAAAGTTCCACGTACGATGTTCATTCCTGTGTATGCCTTTCCAGCGCCCCATCCCTTCCCTGCTCTGCTCTGCTCTGCTGCTCTACTGGCTAGCTTATTCTTACCCTCTCCTGAGTTCCAGCTTTACATTGCAACTTTGACACAACTCCTCGACTCCTGTTGCTGTTGCTTGGGCTCTCTCTCTCTCTCACACACACAAACACACACACAGACACTCCCACCTCTCTCCTCCCCGCTTGCGAAGATAAGTTTCGTCCAAAGTCGAGAAAGTCACTTCGAGACGCAAACCGAACCGGTTGAACCTGCAGAGGTGTAAAACGTCGATAGAAACCCCTGCTGACACGAGCACGTCTGGAGGTTGTAAAGCACACGGCTGCTGCTGATCTCTGTACACACTACTGCTCAAGATGAGTAGCAGATTGTGGAAGAAATTGGGAAACTCTACTAATCCTGTGAGAAGACGACGAAACCTTGGACTTCCAGTCACTAAATCTGTAGTCGTTGTATCTGCTTCTGCAACATCAACACTATGCTTGAGCAGTGAAGTCCTCCTTCATCTGCCAATGTCCGTTAAAAACCATTGGAGGAGTAAACAACCTCCACGACGACACCAGAAACACAAGTCCTTTCCCGAGCTTTCCTCCTCCACTTTCTCCTACCAAACTGCCGGACTCAGACGGCCAACCTCTTCTCTCTTCTCCTCTCTTCCTCCTTCCTGCCTTCCTTCTCCCAGGCGGGCCCCCCTCGAAAGAGTTGTAGACTGTCCTTGTTGAAATGAGAGTGATATGATAATCTCTTCCTTCCCAGTGGGGTACTATCACCACCACCGCAACCCAATTCCCAATCGCCTCTGCCTGTCTTAGTCCTCCTTTCCTTCTCTAACCTTCCCTGTTAGTCTTTCTTACTAGTAGAAATTGTAGTTTGTACCCTCAAACCACTCGACGCCCAAATCCTCTCTCTTCCTTCTTTCTAGCGGGCATCAGCAGCCCCCTTCCTTACTACTGCTCGACCATCAACAACAGCAGGATCTTCCTTCAAGAGCTTCTCTACTATCTGCTCCTTTTACTACCACTTCCACAACTCCTGTCTTGCGTGCTGTTCTCCTCCTTCTCGTCATCGACTAATCTTCTGCTCGACGACTTCCCTCCTCTCATCCCATCGTTGCTTTCCTTCTCTCCATCAACTCACTCACTCTCTCTACTACCCCTCTCCTCTCCTCTCCTCTCCTCGTCCACCTGCTGCTGTCTGTCCAGTGGTCTGTAGAGAGTCTGCGCCTCCTTCCTGCCCTCCCTCCCTCCTCTCTTTCCTTTTCCTTCCTTTCGCGTATACTACAAACTTTTCTTTTCTTTTCTCTTGTTTCTGGGTGGTGGTGATCTTGAAGTAAGGAAAGGGGAGAGAAACAGTACAGTATAAGGAGGAGGAAGAAGAAGAGCAAAGGGGTGGGGGCTTTTCCTTCCCATTAAAATCTTGCCATATATTAGTAGTGATCGATATACGAAATTAAAATATTCTTTGAAAGGCGGCGAGCCATCCACAAGCTTAGGAGGCTAGAAGAAGGGCTAGAGGGCAAGACGGTAAGGTATAATCACTGGGTGCCTATGTTTTACCAGACAAGGTCTGGTAAGAACCACGATTTGGGAAGACAGGAAAGGGTGAAAAGCGGGATGAGGGTTTACCGGGATGCAGAGGACTACAGTCAACTTTTTACTACCGGGAATGGTGTCGAGCGGCGGAGACCGGGTCAGAGTTGATGTTAGCGAGGTTGAAGTGTGAAACGGAGAGTAGGAATTTGCATGCCACGTGTACCCACAGCAGAGGCTTCACTCCTCCCTACGAGATAGACAATTTACCTACGTGGGTTGCCCTCATTGCTTCTCTGGCCAAAGTTGTTCTCCGATTCACGCCTATCGTTGACGAGAAATGAGAAATTAACTTCCGCTGCACTTCCGAGTTCACCCTGGCTGATGTTTACTTTCCTGACGGCCTGTAGGGCGCAGTCTTGCCCGCTGTGGGCCCCCCGGCAGACAACCACTGACCCAATTTACTCCCCCAGTCGCAGCGTGGATCTTTCAGATAATATCATTTCTCCGATTCTCACTCGTTCCCCCGTCTCGTCGCGATTATCCAATTAATCTCGGCATCCCCCTTTTATGTATGTGTGTTGTGTCTTTTGGTTCCCTCCCACCAACTCATGGCTCACCCCCTAGAGTACACGTCCCCATCCCCTTCCTTCTTCTCTCCCCTTCGCTGGCTCGGCCACAATCATGATGAGGATGCCCCAGCCATCACGTGAACGACCCCATCACATAACAGGCATCCCCCCATCACCATCCATACTCCCGAACGTCGTTCCCCTGACTTCCGTTGCTTAACCCCATCCCAGGATTCTTACTTTTCATTTTGACCCTCCATTCTGCTGCTTCAGGGCAGACATTTCCCGACAATCGCCCCTGACTTCCTTCTTCCATCTCTTTTTCCTTCGGACTTTCCTCTACTCTGGGAGAAAGCCAGTGTATGGCGGATCCCATCCACGTTTCATTCTGCCCGAGGAGATCCGGCGCCAACCACAGTTAAACAGCCGATGTGTTTGTTCGAGTCCGCAAGAAAACCAGGTTACCGTCCGTTAACCTGGTTCGCTTGCGCGGGTTCCGCCACAAACCCGCCATGGCCTTGCTTTACGGTTGGGCCTCTATCTTTAGCAAGCATTTCATTTCCGTCAGTCAGGTGGGTCATATTCATTCGGTCAGGAGAACAGTAGTTTCGTAGATAAGGTACGGTGGTGGTGCTAGTTGTAGTACTCGTGGTGGTGATATGGTATGGTGTACTTGTACTGTACACTGCGAATTCTGGGAGGGAGTTCTACAGTGTAGTAGTGCTGATGACTGAACTGGACTGGAGCGGAAGAAAGTATTGGCACTATTTGGCTCTTTATGCAAGTCTTTGATACTTCAGAGGACTATTTATGGAGGAATATTTAAGAAGATTATATTGTCGCACGACTCTTGGAGAGCATAGGATGGAATGGGAGGTCTACTAATTCTCACTTTGCCCAAATTTAGCAACGCCTCTGTCAACTCTAAAGTGCTCATATGGGATGGGAATATTGAATGAATTATTTAATGCCCATCCTTTCCCACTCCCATCTTGATTCCCCATGTGGATCTTCATTATCTATGTAAGGGAGCAGAAGGCAGGCACTCCTCCTCTTTCGTTGCGTTTACAGATCCTCATGTCGGTGCTCCTCTCCATTTTCCCCGCTACGAAGTGGATAATAGATGGGCGAGAGATTCGCCCGCTCCTCCCAAGAACAAGACGACGACTGACTTAAAGCACCAAACGCAAATTTTAATCATAACACAACTTTATTCTTGCGCAAAAGCATTCGGAGAAGACGGTTGACCTCTTCAACATACTCTAAACGGGTAGTATTTACGGTGAGGAGGCAAAATATGAATTAACTTTCAATGATATTCCATCTTTGAAGTCTATTGGGCTTTAGCTTCGGTGGTTGTTACTACTTTAATGACTTTTTGAGCTCTAGGTAAAATCCAATCTACACACACATCTACTTACAATTATTTCCTGAAAAATCAAATCAAAATTTGAGATAGTATCTATAGAGAAATATTTCATTAGGATACTATCCATAGATAGTATCCTAATGAAATATTAAGATAGTTATCTATTAACAATTTTAGTATTAGCCCCGCGCATGATACCATGGCAAAAAGTCCTTTTCAAACATATATCGTCCCTGTCTCCACCCTTTGTCCCCGTCCCAAAACAATTTCCATTTATCGTCTTTCTCCCCGTCCGTTGTCTCCATCCCCTTCCGTAGTATTATCCGTTGTCTTTGTCTCTAGATATAGTTCTGTTCAAGGTCTCCATCCGTTGTCCCCATCCCCATGATCACTTCCGTCTATCATCCTCGTCCCCTCGGCACCCACCCTAGTGTTCGGCGATCGATCCACTCTTGAAGGTAATTAAGATTCTTAAAATCACTACTCGAGATCCTATAAATATAAAAGAGGATCATTGATATCTTATAACATGTAGATGTTCATAGCCTATAAAAGACTTTTTTTATCATAATCAATCATTTGACAAAAGAATTAACCTAGTATTGATTTCTTTTTTAGATATATTTCTAAGTGATGACAAAATTCAACTCAATTATTTAATTTGACATAAAATGGGTAGTTGATTATAGACATCAAATCTAATCAAAGTATCCGAAATTAGAGCTTTTGATATTTATCTTTCAAAGGTTTAAAGATAACTAAGTGAACTATTTGAGATCTTACTTGGAAATATTTTTCATCTGTCATTAAATCTTACTTTGTATCTAGTATAGTTCATTAACCTCCTAGAAATTATCTTTAGGGTGACCATTTTCTTTCACAAAGGATTTTGCTATGTTTTATTTGGGAATCTATAAGGTTCTTGGTAAATATTGAGTTATAAATATCCTTCCTGTACTATCACTTACTATTTGTAATAACTATTTCAAAGGCACTATTGAATAGATAATTTGCCTGATTTGCTGATTATCATCATCACCCTCGCTTAAACTATGATTGCCTCTCTGAGTTTCCTTATTTGCCTTTGCCTGCTCCTATATTGGATGATTGTTCAGGGCAATCAGGTATGTTTTGGATCACTGTCGTTTTTTTCCCCACTCAAGTTCTTTCCCGTCTCCGTTGCGAGAGATTACTGTACTGGCAACCGTAATATTGGCTAAGAATCCATCTGCAAATGCTATTTGGGAACAGGACACTTATACCAATTTATGTCTACAGATTTGTAAATAATAAAAGGCGACCGCGTAGGAAAAATGAAGGATTGGGAAGACCCAATCAAGCCGTACAAGGGAGAGAAAAAAAAAAAAAGTAACATGGGGCTAAGCCACAATAGAGTCTGTATGATAAATCTGCCCTACCGCACCTAAAATATCAGATTTGTAAATGGGAAAATAGAAATGGATGCATTTCTTATATGCGAAAGGTCAGTGTAGTTCGTCTTCAGTTACCTTTTCGTCTCTGAAGAGAAAGTACTAGTTTGACTAACGTTATGAAGAGTCAATTCGTGAAAGAAAATAGAAATGGATGCATTCTTAAATGCAAATGGTCACTGTAGTTCATCTTTAGGTAACTTTTTCGTCTCATAAGGGAAAGTACTAGTGTGACAAGAGTATTGAAGAGTCAATTTAGTGAAAGAGAAATAAAAATGGACATAAACTTAAAAGTAAATGGTCACTGTAGTTTGTCTTTAATTAATATTTTTCTTCTCAAGAAGAGAAAGTACTAGTGTGACTAAAGTATTGAAGAGTCAATTGGTGAAAGAGGTTAAAAAAAAAGGACGGAAACCTAAATGTAAATGGTTAGTTTAATTCGTCCTTTTCGCCTCTGAACAGAAAGTATAGAGTGACTAAGGTATTGAAGAGTCAATTCGTGAAAGGCATATGTTAAATATATGGTCTGTAGTTTGTCTTTAATTAAATCGTTCGTGTCAGAGGAAAAAGTATAGTGCAACTAGAGATGACGGTAATGTCACGTGAAATATATGGCTAAGAACCCATCGAACAAATATTATTTAAGAAAGGGATACTTACATCAATATTTGTTTACAAATTCGTAAATGGGGTGCAGTCTTAAATGTAAATGGTCAGTGTAGTTCTTCTTTAATTAACGTTTCCGTTTCTGAAGAGAAAGTACTATAGTGACTCAAGTATTTAAGAGTCAATTCGCGAAAGGTATATGTTCTATAAATGGTAAGTGTAATTTTGTATTGAATTGATCTTTTGTGTCAGAGAATTAAATACTACTGTAACTAAAGTATTGAAGGATCAATTCGTGAAGGTACTTGTTATATATATTGGTCTGTAGTACATTCAAAATCTACAGAAAAAAATAGATAAATATGTGATTTTGTATGAAGATTTTTTATTCAAACGAGTACCTCTTACACTGTCTGTTTCTAATCTAGAATTACACAGAACCATTTACAACAAATCTTGATGGTAGAAGTGTGTAAACAGCTTTGTATAATTGCTGCTCCCTTAATTTCTCTTATCATGCTAGACATATTTTGTGTGTAAGTTAACGTTGTATGTACTCAAATATAAGAATGGTGGTTGGATGTGGCCCCACATTCACAACCGGCCTTATATTAATTGGAGTTTTTGTCTCCAGAATCAATATATTAAGATATTTTGGTGTGAAGGAACACAACTCCCTTATGTTGTGTTACTGCTCACCTTCCACCTTTGTTATTCTCTTTGCTAACACTTGTGGGACGGTCTATTACCCGTCTGTTAGAGGAAAGAGAAAAATAAAGGAGGTGCTAGCATCGAAATCTGTCACTACAAGATGGTGATAATTAAATTAAATCGGAAAGGTAGTTCAGTCTTTAGTATTAATTCTCTAACTTGATTAAATTCCTTTTCCTTGACATTTCGAACAACAGATTCAAAGTCTATTAAACTTTTTTTATCTCTTCATCACCAATAGATTTGATCATCAAAAAGTTGATCTAACTTGTTGATTTTGACATCTCCAACAACAGATTTAAAGTTAACTAAACTTATATATTTCTAATAATAAATTTATTATGATTGGTATATAAATATATAGTGAGGTTATAATTAATGTAAAACTTTCTGGTTAGTTAGTTCTCCAAGGGTATAGGTTATTGTGCTCCGTATAAACAACCTGATTCGTAGATTTTATGAGAATAATATACATTATTGCTCAACAAATTTCAAAAGCAGTTTAATTTACTCTCTGATTTTGAGAGAAAGTTGATGGTTGAATCAATCCCTTATGTGGTGTATGTATCAATTTTTTCTGTGATATTATTAATCTTCTTTAATTTTTCACGTGAATATTCGTCGCATTCAATAAATAACAAATCATTACAATTAATAAGTTCGCAGAATGAGAAGATTACAAGAAATACTACATAGAGAGGTCAAAATTGAATCGTTAACCCCAACAAAACAAACATAGATCCTCAAACACATAAAAGTTATCGGACATAACTTGTTAGAGAATTATCATACAGAACAACGAGTTGGTGTCAACTAATACCTTAATTATAAATATAAAAAATAAGTTAATTTATCATTAATTCCTGAATTAAAGTATTATGACTAAAATTTTGAAGAGTCAAGTCGTGAAAGATATATGTGGTATAAATGGGCAGAGTAGTTTGTCTTTAATTAATCTCCGAGGAGATAGTACACTGACCAAGTATCGGAGAGTTAAGTCGTGAAAGTTATATGTTAGATATATTGTAAACTTAGTGAAATTTGTGAAAGGTAGATTTTATATCAATGATTAGTATAGTTTTGTCTTTAATTAATTCTTTGGTGTCCGAGGAAAATTATAATGTAAAAATTGAAAGTCCAAATGGTAAAAGGTTCAGAAAAAGCAACCGCCTAAGAATTTATTGAAGACAAAACTACATTGACCATTTATATAGAATCTACCTTTCCCAAATTGACTTTTTCGAAACTCTAGTCCCAGTACTCTTTCACACATTGATTCTTCAAAACTTTAGTTCGCAAATATATATATATATATATATATATAACAAAAGAGGTGATTGTGATTGTTATAGATTGGTCTTTAGTGCATACAAAATCCATAACAGAGAAGAGCTGAACATGTGTTTTTGTATGAACATATCAGTTTGTAAAAGTTTGGATTCCCTCCCAACAGGAGAGGCCCAAGTTACTGTTGCAAAGGAAAGACAATCCACGCGGATGATAACGAACACAAGACTTGCCAAACTCACTTCGCATACTTCCCATACTCAATATACTAAAGCTTATAATAACTTTAGCATGAGTTTTCAAAATAGATTAAACTGTCTATGGCAACGTCGTTGACAAAACATTTCAAGTTGACTAAACTTGGTCTATCTAAATATCTAGGATCAAATTGAATGTCCGAGATTTATGACAAAGATTTCCAAGATTCTAATAACCTTAACATCAGTCCACAAATGTGACTTAACTTGTCTATTGCAACGTTTAAAACAAAAGATTTAAAGTTGATTTCAATTTCCATATATGCATCCCTAATAAATAGATTTATGACAGATATTTGCAACAAAAAATTCAAAGCTGACTACATTGGTCTATCTAAATATCTCTAATACTAGATTTAATGTCTGAGATTTTCCATCAAAAGAAATAACAATAAATTGGTACTTGCAACTTCATCACAATATAATTAGTAACTTAGTACATTTAAAATTATCTATATATTTTTAAATGATAATTAATTTTCAATTTAATTCCTTAGTTATATATCAAAAGAATACAAAAGAAAAGTTATTCATGTACATCAAATTCAAAGAAAGCAGATTTAATTTAAGCCTATTGATATTTATCTTTCAAGGTTCCAAAGATAATTATGTGAATTATTTAATATTTTCTTTAAGATGATGTAATCATACATCAATAATTTTTTACTTTTGATCTGGTATATTAACTGATCTTGTAGAAGTAAAAATGTCTTATTCCTTTTATATAGTATATTGTTAAGTTTTAAACTTGGGATATTAACATTTCAAATATTAACTCACTGCTATTCAGAAAATAAAGTTTAAATGACGAATGTATGTACTTAAACGCCTCCATCGAGCGAGCGTAAAGGGGCTGAGTCTAGAACTCATGTAGAATTTTCAGTTAAAGGAAGGACATCATTGTTAGAAACTTGAGTATCTATCGTACCATTGGCGACAATAATTGTCAACTGGCATTCTTAAGCTTTTGAATGAAGAGAAAGGCAGTTTACCTTTCTACATTTAACATGGATTTTATAGGGCCGGACATGAAAAGTGTTGATAGAAGTGTGCACCGAGTCCTTGATAGATAAACACGCGGAAGGTTATAGAACCTTTTAAAATATTGAGGATGAGGAGTGTGAAAAGTGAGACCGGTAAATCTTTGACATTACATCTGTTAATGAAATTGTCTAGATAGAGAAGTCGAGTCAACTTCCACATCTCAACTCTGTCGTCGTACATTTTGAGATAGACTAGTGTAGTCAATCTACACTGATTTACATTGATATTAAGGTTGTTGGAAGCTTTAAGAGTATTGAGGTTGGTGAGTGTGAAAAGTGAGGACAACAAATCCTCGACATCAAAGATGTTATTAGAATTGTCGAGGTGGTTAAGTTTAGTCAAGGTTGCGTTTGTTACCGGGAATTTATAGATAAATAGATTCAATCAACTTTGTGGAACTGGTGCTAAGGACTGGAACAAATTTCCACTTTTGTTTTGTTATCACCATCCCGTATCTTGACTTATATTGAATCAGTGAAGTATCCTCTAATGTTCGGTGTTGAATCAAGACTCCTGTCATGTTCACCATAGGTGGGTATTTCTTATGTGTCTTCTTTCTTAGCCCTGGTTCTTTCCATCAAACTTGTTATGATAAGAACTTGTTACAGTAGCTTAAACAGAATACAATTATATAAGATGAGAAATTCTCTGACAAATTAAATCAGTATGAACATACATGGACCTAGCATCTACATGACGACATTACCAGAGGATAAAAAGGACTTGATTATAGCCGGAAACGTGGTTTCCAAGTGTCATCCATTTATTTTAGTGTGATAGTGATTCCTTTTATCAAGTAATATTCTTGTTGGCGAGTGATGTTCTTGCCATTATATAGAAAATGCGATTAGTAAAGAGTACAATCATAGTATAGTAAACAAAATATCCAACAGTATTTTCCCTCGAGATTTTCTAGAGTGGTACACTGATCTATTATATAGATATATAATATGGAGTTTGATGTAAACATTCATAATGAAAACTGTATATGTGTCTTCGATGTAGCTTGCTTTTGGCTTATATAGATATATAATACAGAGTTTGATTTAGACATTCATAACTACAACTTTCTATATATCTCGGTGTAGGTTGCTCAGGTGCTGTTGGTATGGATGTGTACTTAAAAAAATAAGCTTCCAAGAAAGATATAAGCAGCTTTAGAATACTGATCAAGATACTAGAGCAGGATATAATATTTTGCGCTTGGAGGATTTAGAGTTCATGCTAAATAGTTTACCTTATGGTCGGAAATCAAGTTTTTTAGCAGATATGAAGTCAAATCAAGAAATACTGCACACGATTAACTATATTGCATAGTTTCCAGTACCAAATTGTGGGGGTATATTTAACCAAACTCAATAATTATTTTATTAATCATTTCAATAATTGATGGATTCTTTTGGGAATACTAGTATCAGTGAAAATTGACAACTGAACTTACTCAGTTGCTGGCTACATAAAATGATTCACAAATGTAAGAATATATATAGTAAGTATAAGATATACGATTAAGACAGCGAGAATAGTGAAAATATCAAAATGAAAATACAGGTGTATGTCATACATTTTGTAGGTTTACCTTTATGCAAAACCATATCTATTTATTAAAGCTTCAAAATACATATATTTTACAAATATATACAAATAGAATTCTCTATCAGTAAATATTATATTTGTTAGTAAAAAAGTAATCAAAGATTCTGGATGAAATTTTTAAGTCACAAATGTAAGAAATATATAAATTAAGTATTAGATATATGATTAAGACAGCAAGAAAAGTGAAAATATCCATTTCATAGATATAACTTAAAATACTAGTATTTTTTCATTGCTGTATGTCATACATTCCGTAGGTTTATCTTTATGCAAAACCATATCTATTTATTATAGCTTAAAAATACATATGTTTTATTTTTAAAATCTATAAAAATATAATTCTCTATCAACAAATTTTATATATGTTAGTAAAAAGAGTAATGAAAGTTTCCGTATGAGATTTTGAAAATATTTTTAATGATTCAGAGGAGTTAAAAGGCTATGAGAAGCGGCGATTTTCTTGTGTCTCTATTAAGACTAATAAAGATTATGATTGAGAACAGCAGAAAATTGTACTATCTACATATTACTTGTGGGCCAGTGACAAACGGGATATTGACTGTTTCCCATCATATTTTTTTAAGATTTAAAGTAAAATACTGTGATTTCTTTTTTCTTTGGTATAGGAAACTCTCGAATATCACTTTGCACAGTAGATTATCTAACAACAACGGGAAATCTAAAAAAGTTTATCGCCTTTGTTTCCACAGACCTGACTCCAAAATTCCATAGAGTTTATGTTGAAATTCCACGCATTGCTCTGAAAATTCTCGAGGAGCATTCTGTGTATTTTGTTTCAAATTGTCATTCAGAAATATAGGACTTTCAGAGAGTATTCTCTGCAATGTATTTCAAATTTTCGTTCAAACGAATGGAATTTTGAAGCATTCATTCTCAAAAGAAGATCGAGCTTTTGTTCTAACGCTCAACAACTGTTTAAATTGCATTATCAAATGTTGTCTTTTGTGTGTGTCGTAGTCAGTGTGGTCTATATAGATTTCAAGGTGCGTAACTCAAGCACTACAGATGTAGGCTAATATGGTGGAGTACATAGATTGCAAGCTGTAGAATTTGGGAAGTATACATCGTGCAAAGACAATGGAGGGATTCTCAAGAGAAAAACTAAACTCAGACACTGAAAAAGGAACGAGAAGGAAAGGGAGGAAAACAAACGGGGAGTCCTTTCAGTTTCAGTTCTAAACTCAGCCAAATTGGGTTGAGTTGTAAATTGAATAGATCTATTAGCAGCTAAGGATATACATCAAGGGCAAGGACAAAGCTCATTTAGAAGCCTAAAATCGTTGAGAAATAAAGAAAGCTTATTTAAAAGCGAAGATCATTCCATATACATATACTCGGAAATTCGCCTAAAGTATATATCACAATGATTCTTTCAGAGTAATGGCGTATTACGAGAATATTACAGTTTCAGTTAACATGTCGAATTCGCAACTAAGACAATCAGCTACTATATTCCCTTATGTCAAGTCCTCCATTATTGTTAAATATTTCTGCACACTTAAGTGTAGAGTTGTTTCCCAGTGGTTTTTCCAATAGAGTTGAACAAAAATACTGATCAAATTTTCTTTGAGCCAAAATCTGTATATCTTTTAAAAGTCTAAGTTTTTCTCGATGGACTCTGATCATTATTTTATATTAAATTTTCATAAGCACAGCCTCCCCAAAAGTTTGGTGAATTCGAGTCATGTACTTTTGCCCGAACTCTCAATCCGGATTAGCTACAATCTAAATGCTTATGGTCAAATCCTAAGCCCAAGACTTTAAATCAACTTCAATCTGACCGCATTCCCCGTCTGCCTAAGTAAAATCCATATGCCAACTTAAACTAAAGATGGTACAGTTAAGTCTTTCCGCCAATTTAGATTATTAACCCTTTCTACCAATAAGAATGTTAAGTCTTTCTGCTAATCTAGGATGTTGTATATCAATGAGTCAAAATAAAACTATTGTTAATCTCATATACGGTAAAATTTAAATTTGCTACTAAAAGCAGTGACGGGTTTTTAAGAACCAATACTGAAACAATGCTTTAGCTCTAAATCTTTATTTCAATAAACCTTAGTATACAATTCTACTTGTTTTTATCTAAATCATATTTTTCAGTGTAAACTTAAATAGCTTAGATTTTCCTGTTATTTTTTCCTTTTCATTCACGTGCTGTACCTTAACAAAGATAAGATATATAATATTTCATATGACTGTTAATAACCCATATATCATTATCCTATTTAAAATTTATTATTTTAGACAATATGTTGTTTTGATATCTTGTTGTTAGACAATCTATTTTGATGTTTGACTTTAAAAAATTTGTTTTAGCTATTTCCTTTGAGATCAGAACACATAATGGGATGGTTATTATTTGACAACAACAAAACCTTTTCTTAAAAATAAATTAAAAAAATTATCCAAATAAAATAGAATGTTCACTTTTTTTATTGAATTTTTTTTTCATATTAATATTTCCAAAAACAAAAAATCCAATAATAATAACATTATATCTTTCTTTCATAAAGTTGTTTCTTTATTTTTTGATGTAGATTTAATAATTATATATATAAGCTTATGAAATACTGATTAAAAAAAGTCTTATCTTTTCTTGTTTGTCTTTTCTATTTAATTTTATAAGATATTTCAATTCAATCTTTAAAAACAGGCCAAACCTTTTAAGTCAGATCTTTCTCCTCTATATAAAGATTGTACTTGATCTTTATTCATTTGTTACTTAGAGTGTATAAATGACAAATTATAATGTGAAAAATCAAAATATTTATATATAAAAAAGTAAAACACAAGAATCATATTCATCATTTATAAGAATTATCCATTACATGTAAAAAGAAACTAAACTGTAGTTATATGTAAATAGTTTTGTTTTATAGATATGATTGCTCCAGAATTAAAGTTATTGTAACATAATATAGTTTATGTTTATACTCTTTCTTATATAGTTTTGATAGAATACAATAAAATCTTGGTTTTCACCTACTTTCCTAGATATGTACATGTAAGTCGTACTCAAATCACCAAAAATGCTGTAAATAAATTCCATGAGTAGGATTTTTTATGGAAATAATATACATTTTGCTTGCTTTTTCTACAATTATCATATATAACATTTACTTGAACCCTTTTCTATCTCTCTTTTTATGAATTTTTGGACAATACATCTTCAAAAAGACTCATTGCTCAATGTCCTAATTTGGAAACCTGTTTTTTCTGAGCTTTAAGCTGAACTCCAATCTAGAACTAACGTCCGAATTTTATAGTTTCACCATCCACCCTGCCTTCCGCCTCAAGGTGAATATGATCATCGATATTCAGCGTGGGGCGGAATTCCTTTTTCCTTAATAGACTGTTTGTCCTAGAGTTACTCATTTTGTTTTCTAATTAAAAAACGTAAGTGTTTAAATGCACTAAAAATATAAAGTTCTAAATTTATGTTTTATATTGATGCTAGTAAACAGAATTAAACAAAGGTTATAGAATCATTGATATACAGTCTATATTGGAATTTAATTACATATTAATAGAATGTATGAAGGAGAAATTGTAAACCACTAAATAGCACAGATTCTGTAAATTTATATTGAGTTGATGCATGGTTGTTTGTACATGAGATTAGACATATTTATTTATACAGGAGATTAACATGTTGAGTCTCATATGTTTCATATTAAGAAAACCAACAATTTTGCGTTTGTTCAACAGTGAAGTCCAATTACATGTGAAATGAGTTATTCGTGATTTGAACCTATATTTAAAGCAATTTCATAAACATAATTTGATTTGGGTAAAAGAATTTGTTTACTTATAATCACACTTCTTGCTCTGATCCCGAACATATTTTTGCGTAAATAAAAGCATCGCTTACAATTATTGTTTTGCTTTAAGGAGAAGAATTGGCATTCTGTGTTCCCTACATTATAAACCACACCAAAAACCCTATTTCCCTCTCTAGACATGCAGTTCACTTAAATACCTTATAAATAGGTGGAAACAACGATATGGTCTAACAGAAAGAGATAGAAGGGGAGGCTGAACCATATGACTACCTCAACTACTCTTTTCTTTTAGCATTGTCTTAAAAGGAGGAGTAAACACGAGTAAAAAGAATCTAAATACCTTATTTCAATGATTCAAACATGCTTTAATCCAAATAAAAATAAAAATCTAAAGACTATCTTGAAATTTTAAACTCAATCCCATGACACAGGTGGATAAGGTAATTCCATGAAATGCTTTGGACTTTTTAATTAATTCGAGAGATTTCTGCAGGATAGTTCATCAAGGTAATTTACGAACAATCACAAGGCTCGTATTAGTGTTGAGACAGGATTTGAAAGTTGAGATTTATACTTTACCGGTTCAGGTACTGTCATGCAGAATACACATATGATAACATATATTTGTTCCATACAAAGTGCAGTTAAGTCTGAAACTATGATTACAATAGTATACTATGGAACTACTCAACCTTCAATTACATAAACTCTATTAAGGAATATTAGACACTGCGAGTACACTTTATCTTTTTAACTTAGTGTTTAGCGGAGAGTTCCATTCATAACAAGGATACTTAATAAAATTTATAATTTATAGTAAGTCAAGTATAAGGATATAGTAATAAAATTGTTTTACTAGAATTAGTGAGGAAAATTCTTATTAGGTTAAACTGGGATATGTTATACTTGTAAAAAACCGTAAACCATAATAATTAAAATTTATGATTACTGCAATATTATAATGGAAGAACTTTGTGATTATTTTTCTGGAAGAAATGGAATTTCAACCAAATCTCTACCAAAGTGAAAAATATTATAAGAAAGTGAACTCTCAGCATACCAAAGTTTATACTCCACAGATCATCTATATCCATCTTCATCGCGGAAAGAACTTTGCACGATTTCCATCAAATATCCTCCTGAAGTTTTATATCTAGGTTTGGCTACGTCCTTAAGTATCTCCTTTTACTGCTACTAGAGATTCTTCTTTAATATTCTCATTTATGAGTTAAATATTCCTATTTATTGGGAATATCAAGAAAATAGATAATTTTTTAATCAAATAGTGTTGGTTGCGACGTAAGTCCCATAAATCATATTATCATAAGAAAATGTAGACTTCCCACAAAATCTATGCTAAATTTCCTTATGAAATAGTCAGACAATTATTGTACAACCTCGTTAGTGTGCTCTTCAGCTTGTTTTTCTGAACTCTTATTTTAATCTTTACATTTGCATCTTCTTGCTTGTGCAGAATATTTATACTTATATGATAGGCACTATTTCTTTCCTCAGGATGATAGCTTTAATAAAAAAAATATCAGAAAAAATTATTTTATATTAGTAGAATAAATATTAATACTATATAATATATTACAGAGATATACTATCTAGTATATCTCTACAGTTTTCTTAACTCTTTTTATTAGTATTTATATAAAATAAGCTTTCTTACTTTGTAGCAAACTATTAATCTCATTTTCTCATTGACTGAGCATAGAACATATAATGTTGGGATATAAAGGTAGATACTCTAAAAGGATAGATTTTCATATTTTCTTTGAAAATTGTGGTATTTTTACTACAAATTAATATTCTCTTCTAACATTTAACCATTTTACTAAAATGTGAGAAACATTATTTTCCATTGCATGCTAAAAGGAAGAAGCAAAGTTATTAAAACTTACGACATTCTTCCTATATTTACTAATTTTGCTTTTGAAGAGGCACAAGTATATTCTGCATAAGCACCCCACCTATCCAAGTGCTTAGGTTTGTCATGCATACACGAGTACTTATGTTTGCTTTCCATAAGTGAGCATTAGTTTTACTTTGTAAGTGAATGTTTGGGTTTGTCATCCTAAGTATGCGCCTAACTTTGAATGGTCCTAGTTAGAGTTCTTTGTTTTGCTATATAAGAAATAATTCCAAAATCTTGTATCTTTGAAGTCTATACTTGATAAGGGAGAGCCATGCATAACATGTATTCATACAAATTTTATTATTTTGAGTTGATCTTTATACAAGAAAAGAAGTCCAAATCTCCTAATTTGAGGTTTCTATGTATTTCTTAAATTTTTATTGTACTTTATACTTATTAAATAATTAAAAGTCTATGGAATTTCTAAATTTCAAATGATTCTTCTCAATACAAGAACATATTGATTCTAGATTACTAATATTTACTCGAGAGAAATTCTTAGTTATAACATTATTTGATTATGTGAACTCGGTGGAATAAACTATAGATCATTCATAATCAAGGCATTGGTTTTTGAATAATGTATGTTTGCTGGAGAGGAAAAGATTGTATGTATAAATTTTTCCAGATATAATAAGAACTATGTGGAATAAAATATAGATTATTCATATGGTGATAGTAAAGTCATTTATTTCAAATTATATGTATTTGCTAGAGAGGAAAATTTAGTTACAAAGTTTTGGAAAAAATCTATAATTTATCTATATTAAATTTTATTTTTATTTTTTAAAGTGAATTTTTCTATTGTAATTAAAAGCATGCTTGGAAATCTTTTCAAAGAACTTAAATCCAGTAATCTTTAGCTCCTTGCCGTCCTTGGGGAGGGCATTGCACCTCTCCTTAGCCCCTTTGTCTCGTCTAGGAACCAGTCCAAAGTAGGGTAAAGATTTGTCGTATTATAAGTTGTCTCCCGTTGTAGGGTCTCAGCCATTTCAGGATTTTTAGGCCCCGGAACTACTGTCCGAGAATTCTCCCCGTCATGTGCCGGTGGTCTTACAATTTCCGAGTTTTTCATCCTTTCCCGGCTTGACACCTTTGGGGCTTAGCCCTATGTTACCTCATCCGTGAGCGGCTTGATGTGATTTTCACATCCTTTTTGTTATCCTGTACGGTCGCCATTCTTCTCTGGGTGCCCTACCAAACGCTTGATGTTAACTTGGTCTTGAAGGACAACAAGTTATTTTAACACACTATGTCTTTTGCGGCTTGACGGGGTCTTCCAATCCTTCTTGTATCTTACGCGATCATCTCGTTCTCGAGGGAGAAGGACTTTCATCTTCATGGAAGCTCTATTCACTAACTCCGCAGTTTGAGTGTTGAGTGCGGATGAATGCGTAATAGAGCGCACCGCCATGGCCCAACGTCTTGACTTGCTAAAATTCGTTTAAGTACTTGTCCTTGACACGGCACGTCGCTTTATTGAATTGAAAGAGTCCTTATATAGTTAAGCGCTGCGCTGATTGTATTGATCAACTAATTGAGCCAACTGCCTGTTAGGCCCTCGCTCTGCTTGCACGTTCTGACTTACGGGGTCAACTGCGTTCCTTTTCGACTTTTACAGATGGAGCCGCTGCTTATCAATATGGCGGCCGATTGGAGATGTCGTCTTGAGATGCGCAAGGGATCGAGTCCACAAGGGCATCTATGTTAATTGTTTTCAGATAATAGTGTAAAAAGATTCTATGTAGAAGTATTTATGAAACATAAGAGATTTTTTATATGATAAAAACAGTTATTAATACTTGTTCTCAAAAGTAGACATAAATTGAGATTACTTTGGATAGCTAGAGCGTGTGACCCTTAAGTATATGATCGGAGGTTCAATATCTCCTCCGAGATATTGAAGGGGCAGATCTTTCTTTTAAGTAAAGATGGAGGTCTCTTTCGAACATGATCTTTTTAAGTAATAAGTAATTTTTCTTCTCAATCATTGGAAACAAGTTGCCCTGAAATGGTTAGAGAATATGGCCCTTAACTACAAGGTTTACAAGGTTGGATGTTTAACCCCTCCTACAAGCTATTGGAGGGGCCGACTGCTCTTAATTCCATAGGATCAAGCTATAGGTCTATGATCTATTTAGTGAACAAGTGATAGGTCATAGTTCATAGTTCAGTTTAGGTCATAGTTCCATGATTTATTCAGGAAAGACTGGGACAAATCGAGCATCATCTTTACCACTTGTTTACGTCAAAGGTCCCTGTTGTGTATAGCATAAACCAATAGGTCCATGATTAATACCAGTAAAACATCATTCGCGTAATGAATCAAGCACCAAGTCCATGATTTGTTGAAGGAGTAATCAATAGGTCCGTTTAGGTCTTTACGATCAAGGATGGGTCCATGATTTATTAGATCATAGATAGTAGGGGTTTCTAACGACAACCGGACTTTTATGGATTCTGAATTATGTACACAACTTTCTCCACTAAGTTTAAATCATATTGCTTGTATGTTTATGTTGAGGTGACCTACTCAATTGGTTTTGCTCAAAAATGTTGTTTCCGATAACATTTTCCACATAACATCATAAGCTATGAATCATAATAATGAATCAAGAACTAAATACAATATTTAGCCCATGTTTTTTATGAGCAGTTACTGATATAAGTTTTGATGATTTATTATGAAAAGAGAAACAATGATATTAATTCATCTTCTTTTTTATGAAAAGTTGTTATAGAATAATGTTTAGTTAGTTGAGGGGCAGACAAATCATAAGTAGTAGTATTGCTAGTAGTAAGTAGTAATATTGAAAAGTAGTTAATAATGTATTAATATTGCTGTTTTCCAAGTACATCAGGTTTATAGTAATAAATATCTAGATATGAGGGTATTATGAAATGAAATAATGAGAGGTTGATTCAGAAAGATGATTATAAATTAAATTATTATTAATATTCTCAAATATATTATTATCTTTAACATGTCATTGGTACAATTCTCACAAATTTATAGACAAAAAATTAAATTATTTTTTGAGAAATATTTTTAGTGGATACTAATCTCTAATTATCATTTCTTCAAAAAAAATTCTTCAAAAATATGAGTGACCTTTTTATTATAGTTAAAATAAATTGAAATTATTTTATAATAGATAAATGAACTTGAATTATTTAATATTTATTAAATCTATAGAATCTTAACTATTCTTATATACCAAAAGTCAAATTGACCATAAAAAGTACAAGATTTATTGAGATTTGCAACAATTTGAGAGCTAAAAAAATTGTTTAACTTCATATTTGCAGCATTGTAGTCTGGGCAAAGGTGCCAAGTCCAAGGGCAAGAAACCATCTATGGGATAGTATAGCAGTGCATGATAGAGTAAGGATTGCAGAGCTTGTGGGATAAATCATCTAATGTGCTGACCAAGTTCAAGGGCGAGAGAGAGAAGTGTTGCAAGATCCTCCTCTACAAGATGTGCAACTAAAGAAGTATTCACTTAATCTTCTAGTTGTTTTGTAGCAAAATAGGTAGGTAGTAATTTAGACTTTAGCAGCACTCTAGGGCTATCAGAGTATGCACATCTAGAGAATGAACATCTAAAAGAGGAGAGCCAATTGGCATTTATGATGCACGCATGCAAAGGAGACAGCAGGTTGCAATTAGAGAGGTGATTAGGGTAGATACAAATTTTTTTAGGATTAGAGTACCTATTTAAGCAAGTGATTCCCCATTGTACAATACTCTTCTAACTAAGAGTCCATGACAGTGGATTCCTTTGAAGGCAAATTCACTTATCTTGTAACCTTTTGTTCACCTATGGGTTAAGGAAGCGATCAATTGTGACTATGGGAACTCGTCATTACCTCTTCAATAAGGTTGTACTATTGATACCTGGCAAAAGTCTAAGTATTCAGGCTTAGTGAATATACCATTAATCTACCTTAATTCTATGGATGTGAAGGTATAAGTGTGATTCTTGCTAAGCCATATATGTTGTGTCATGGATCTGTGCTCCTCATGTATTCATTGCGTTGTTTGCTTAAGTGGGAGATTGTATAAAAGACCTGCTAAGTAGGACTCTATCATATAGGTAAGACAAGCCATACTAAAGAGGCCTAAGAGCTCACAAGGGTGATAGATTTGAGAGCTATCTCCAAGGGAAATTCTCTCCATGAGATTCTTGTACTTGAGTGGATTTACAGTCCACAGTGGGAATCCTATCTACATCTCCTCCCTACGCCAAGTAAATGGCTGATTGCACAAGGGTTTTTTAGACATTCTCCATCTCCTAGAGCATCCCATATCCCCCACTTTGGGGTTGGACTAACCCGTCAATAGTATAAGATGTTGGATTTTGGAATAAAGACCATAGAACTTTTGATAGATATAGCTACGTATCTAATAATTAAGTGTTGAAAATGTTCCAATGCTTGAAGCTATGTATTTTATTCCTTCCTTTGTTTAAGTCTCAAGGGAGTATGGTTAAACCTACCTAAGTTAATGTTGGTTGATAACTTAGTAACCTATCTATAAATGAAAATAGATGGTCCCAACTTGGGACCAAAGGCTAAGTTAATAACCTCTATAACTTATTATTTAATAAATTTTACTTGGTCCCAACATTTTGTATATTAATGATTTTGAGTAGGTATATGTACACCATAGTAACTTAGCAATGTCTATGTTGCTCTTAACCAATCCTTTCTCTACCTATAAGAACTTAACTAACTTATGATATTTGTTTGAATCAAAGAGGAATTGTCTCTCTCTTTCTTGTAGAGAGCCAAATGAATTGCATTTGTCCTAGTAGTTTACTTGAGAGAAGATATGGTAACAATAATAAAGCAAAGCTAAGGATCAAACAAGATAAAAGGGTCATCCGGTCAATGTTGGCCAGAACAATTACAATATTGACACTCTAGCAAATATTTTATATCATTGAGACAATCAGAGCTATCTCTTGCTAACAATATACTAAAGAAAAACTCAAGTCTAATAGCCACACAAAGTTAAGGGTCCACTTGCAATAGGTGACTTTTGGAATGGTTGTAAGGTAAGTGCTTAATGCTAACAATTGATTGACCACTAACCTAAATGTTGAAGATTGATCTGTGGCAAAGAAGTCTTTTGGACCTTATCCATAGGAGGATTTGTAAGTAACTTCTATAATTTATCAATTTCAATCAAATATAAATTGAAATTGAAATTGAAAGACTATTGAACATTAAACTTCATCTACAATTCTAGTCAACTAAGAACTAGAAGGTATATCTATTATAAAAACAAAATTCATTTAATATATGTGATAACTTACATGCATAGATAAAACATTTACTTAGAAGCATGAAGACTACGCATTTTCAAATGAATTTTGATGTCTTTCTTGTTGTGTGTTGCTTGCTTGTTATCTATTGTTAACCTGTTCTCATCAATCCTATTTGCAATCATTGACAATCATACATTGATACTATATATTTCTATAATTTATCAATTTCAATCAAATATAAATTGAAATTGAAATTGAAAGACTATTGAACATTAAACTTCATCTACAATTCTAGTCAACTAAGAACTAGAAGGTATATCTATTATACAAACAAAATTCATTTAATATATGTGATAACTTACATGCATAGATAAAACATTTACTTAGAAGCATGAAGACTACGCATTTTCAAATGAATTTTGATGTCTTTCTTGTTGTGTGTTGCTTGCTTGTTATCTATTGTTAACCTGTTCTCATCAATCCTATTTGCAATCATTGACAATCATACATTGATACTATATATTTCTATAATTTATCAATTTCAATCAAATATAAATTGAAATTGAAATTGAAAGACTATTGAACATTAAACTTCATCTACAATTCTAGTCAACTAAGAACTAGAAGGTATATCTATTATACAAACAAAATTCATTTAATATATGTGATAACTTACATGCATAGATAAAACATTTACTTAGAAGCATGAAGACTACGCATTTTCAAATGAATTTTGATGTCTTTCTTGTTGTGTGTTGCTTGCTTGTTATCTATTGTTAACCTGTTCTCATCAATCCTATTTGCAATCATTGACAATCATACATTGATACTATATATAATAGTTGTTTCATCATTAATGATCTAAGCCATTCAATTATAAGCCATATAACTTGATAACATGTCTAAGTTAATATAGTTGGACTGGTCCCAAAAATATTAATTTAGAGAGATTTGATTGTATAAGAATTTGGCCCTTTATAAGATGTCTTTCTCATAGAATATTGTTGAAGATCAAACTCCAATATAGTTTAAAATTTCTCAAGAACATAGCTTAGATAGTTAGAGCTTGTAGCACTTAACTATAAGGTTGAAGGTCGAGTCACTCATCCAAGTTATTGGATGCATCAATCTCTCTTAATTCCTTAAGGAGATATCAAGATCTATGATGTTTTAAAGAATAAGTAATAGATCCAAAGTTTATTCAAGTGGTATCTTAACAGACCAAGCATCAAATCCATGATTTATTTAGGTACAACATTCATGACTTGTTTAAGATCAAGTGATTTTTTTAGGTAGGACCTAAACATATCAAGCATTATGCCCATGATTTATTCAGATTATAGGTTCATGATGTATTTAGGATAGAGCATCAAGTCCGTGATCTATTTATGTCTTAGGTTCAGGATATGTTTAAGAGCAAATAACAAGTCCATGGATGCATTTATTTAGGATCAATACATATGTCCATGATTTTACCAAGTGTGCACTTACCAGATCAAGAGTTGAATCTATAATTTAACTATATCTAAGTTCCATTATAGGTCTATAATCAAGTGACAAGTCCATTGATTTATTAAGGTAGTATCTCAAAAAATCAAGCATTTATGAAGGTACTATGTATGATTTATTTAGGTAAGAGCTGAATAAATCAAGCATTTAGTTATATGATAGACCAATGATGCATTTTAAATCAAGTGATAGGTCAATGATTTATATAGGTCTAAGGTCTATCATGTATTTAGGATTAGGCAATAGTTCAATGCTTTTATTAAAAAGCATAATAATAATAATAATAACATATAAAAATAATTTTTTAATTCTATAACAAAATATTTAACACTCAAATCCAAGAAAACTTTATATTTTCACAAATCAAATGCAACTTACTTTTCTTGGCTAATCTTCTTAGGATATGAAGTAAAGAGTTAGATTTAGCCCATATGTTGTATAATATATAATCCTTACATTTTATACAAGACAAGACAAGATATTCTAGTATTCATCTTCATTCTTGTCCCTCAATGGTCTAGCCTCAACCCACTTGGTAAGGTAATAAGTATCTACCATAATGTACCAATTGTTCCTTGGGGTTCTATTGAGAGGACCTACAAAACCAATTCCCCACTTCTCAAAAGGTCCTAGCAATGGAATTGATCTAAGTGGTGGAGTAGATGTAGACTTTCTAGCAAAAGCTTGACAAACATGACAAGTTTTGCAATAATCAAGACAATCCTTGAAAATCCCTCTCTAATGGTAACTTGCATCTAGAATCTTGAAAGCAATCACCTTTCCTGCAAAGTGTCCTCCACATACTAAACCTTCATGAAACTCCTTTATGAGTAGGATAGACTCTTCCTTACCCTCTTCTCTTTGAAGTAGACCACCTGCTCCTTGGTGAAAAAGAATATCCTCCACCATTGTGTAAGGTCTAGATCTTGCTGCAAGGGCCTTCCTCTCCCTAGCATGCATCCCTTCTCGATAGTTGCAACATTAAATAATGATTTGTTATTCCTTTCATACATCTTTTGGATGTATTTATTGTAATAGTTCTTTGATTGGCACTTCTTTATAATCTTCACAAAGGATCGTATCTACCAATCTAGTTAATCAAAGTGCACAAGACATCAATTCATCTCATTATATGTTATGAAGTTAGTTTGAACTTCCTCTCAAGACATGATGCATCTATGATATATATGGATGCAGCTAAAGTATTGTAGTAAGTAGGCTAAGAAAGTAATCAAAAATTTATATAAGAGAAGTTAATATGAGATGAACTCATTGGCCTTCTAAAGTGCTTATTGTAGACACTTTCCTTATAAGAAAAAAGTGAGTTGTAGATAAGCTCATTGGCCTTCAAATTAGTCATTATGCAGGTCACTTCTTAGAAGCTACTTGTATTGGATTGCAATATAAGCATAGGGGAGAAAAATTCCTCTTAAGTCAATAAGTTCTTATTATAATTGAAGTACAAGTGGTCTCTTCCTTTACATATAAAGCAAGGGTCGTAACAAATGTGATGATAGTTGAGTTTATCACTAAAAAAGGGTTGATATTTGGGTTGGCTATCATGATAGTCATAAAAACCAACAATATTTATATTTAAAACTATACGTAGCTAATATGATCACTAAAAGAAGTTTTAATATAGTGATTTCAAGCATTCCAAAAATATTGTTGAATAAAGAGATGAGTCAACTCATTTTCACTTCTCTAGCCATATATCTTTGATGTAATCTTAGAGAAGACATTTCTTTTGGTTGCACTTGGAGTAATAGAGTAGCTCTATTGATATATCTATCGCCAAACCTATAAAGAGACAATTTCTTCTTCAACATAAACATATTGGTATTTGGAAATGAGAATGCTATTCATATGGAAAATAATTTGATGGATCATATAAAAAGTACTAGCATCATTGTATCTCTTATAATTAAAGGATTTTGCTATATTTAAGATATTTAAAGATTATAATTGGTATATAGGACCAAAATAAGAAAGCAAATGAAATAAGCAGAAAAGGAACTTATCTATTGTGTCATTTAAAATAAATAAATCAAAGATAAAAATTAATTTTAATTTCTTTTATGAAGGGTTCATGTAAACTAAATTCTGTTGTTTAGTTCTCTAATGATTGGAAACCCTAGAGTATATAAAGGTCAAAGAGAGTTATGTCAATGAACTCATTGTATTTCTCAAACAAACAAAGGAAGAATAGACCTAATTTTATTTTCAAATAGCAAAGGAAGAATAGATAGAAAATAGGACAATTAGATTAAACTTAACAATAATTTATTGGATAACATATCATACTTCAATTTTAAAAAACAAGTGCAAGGTAATATGATATGACTATATTAAAAAGAAAATATAACAAAACTTTTTCTAGTGATACTACTGTCAAGGAGAAAGAGACCAATATGCATCTCACACATTAAACATAACTTAAGATATCCAAACTATGCAAGTCATTAAGACTACAAAATACTTGAGCATCCGGAAAAGCATCACCTAGTTTAGTTACTCTCATATGGATTGTACCAGCCAATACTCTTTGTAGAGTAGTGGATGTTGTCTAAAGTATGTATATATCTATATCTATATCTATATAAAGAATTTAATAGCTCAACAAGTATTGTACATATATTTATTATCCATGTTAAGCTATGTTTAATGTGTGAGATACCTGATTTTGCATATTGGTCCCTTTCCTCTTGACAGTAGTATCACTAGAGAAATTTTTGTTATGTTTTCTTTGTAGTATATATATATATATAATTTTGATCCAAGAAAAATAATTTTAAATAATAAACAAGGAACTAGAAAAGGAACTACCTATCCATTCAAAAATGAAAAAAATCAATATATGTAGAGTCTCTTGATAAATAGAATCCATATGACATCTTATAACATATCTTGTTACAACAAGACATGTATGTAATTACAAGCTGATGTTTTGAAGGCATAAATTAGCTAACCTATATATAAGAATCCTGTTTGATTTCATCCAAGAGAAATGTAGCATATCAGAAACTCAATCTTGTGGTCATTGAGCATGTATTATATATCATTTTAGCAAGTGTGTAAACATATCGCATATATTTACTGACTTGATATTTGAACATGTAGATACAAATGTGCTATCTTCTCAAAAACACATTTGATATGGTTTTTCTTAGCTCCTCAAGGGATCCAATTTTGGCTTGTCTTCCTCCAAATCCAATTGTTGCAATCTTTTTATCTTTCAAATAGTATTATACTTCCCAAAATATATCAAATAGTGTCTAAAGAATCCTTCTTCTAGCGACTCTTGGACTTTTTGTTTCCAAATTCCCTGATTGATCCTCCTTGACACACTATCTTGAAAGATAGTATTTCTTAATTTTCTCCATTAAAGAGGATGAGACATCGTCCTCTTCTTTAATGGAGAAAATTAAACAATGTGGTATTTCAAGAGGGTGTGTCAGGAGGATCCATTCATGTTGTACTTTTCTATATGGTTATGTAAACTCCTCCACTTAGTATTTCTTTTGATGAAGCATATGTTTTCTCAATGGAACTAAATCCCAATAACAAACAGGTTAGATAGTTATTCAATTCATTATTATAACAAATATTCAAAAAAATGAGATCATAAAGTGAGAATTCCTGATCTTTTTGGATGTTACATGTATTGATGTGCTTTAACTATTTATCTTGTATTGCAATTTAATCATAGAGTGTACACTTTACTCTTGGATAAAGTATATTACCTATTACAATTAGAGCACAAGAAGTCTACTCCTCTAAAAAAGGAATTAAGTATGGTAGTTGTGACAGCTAAAAATTATTGATTTTAAAAAGATAAAAATATTTTCTAAAATTAAGATAGTTACTAATGCTATAATCAAACTGTTAATAAGGTGGTGGCAATAATAACCATACTTATTTGAGTATGATCTTTTTTGCACTTCCTTTGCCACTTTGTCATATATTTTGATGAGAAAGATATGATCTCTTGGTTGCAACTGAAGTAAAGAGGCATTGAAATTATTTTATGTCTTTATGAAAATGAAAGTATCAAAGAAAGACTACTCTACTATTCAGAATTTTTGGCTTGGAATAATTTGAAGTATTCTTATGTGGAGAAAAATTCCATGGATAAATAATTTTTTATATATATCATTACTGTTGATCACTCTTATTTAAATGACGTAGATAGGTGTAAACTCTCTCCAATAAAGAAAGTAGAAAGTTATCTTCCATTGTAACAAAACTTGTTGGATGTGCATTAGATTTGTTAAAATCTTTCCTCAGATGAAGATGGATATTTTCAAATCATACAATGAAGGTTGGACTTTGTATACTCATTATAAAGATGATAATTATTAATTAAATTCGTTGATGATTTAGATATATGCCATAAATCATGCATTATATATGAAAAAAACTACCATACATAGAAGACATAATCACATTAGCACTATGCACTTACTTCATGCAAGATAAGCATAAATAATTGAAATAGTATCTATGAATATGTATTTAAAACATAATCGTAGGAAATACATAAAGAAAAAATGCATATGCATCATAGAAAATGCATGTACAAAATTTTTCTATAATGCGATTTAAAACTAACAAGTCGATTATAAATGTAAATTTGTGATTTATTATTATTTGAAAAACTTGGTGAAAATTTTGTAGAAAGGATTATGTAAACCTTATTTTGAGTTCTAAGTCTGTAAATAAATTTTAGAGAGTTAGCATATAATATCAATTGCATAATTTTTTTTCTCATGTAGACATTGTAAGAAGAGATAGATGAAAAAATGGGTGCTATATATCTTGCCCCAATTAAGCTAACACGAGCAATAATATATATGTAATAAAGAGTTACTACATAGCTAAGACTAAGTAATATTGCGCTTGCATTCTACTTTGATCTCAAGAGGAATGAAGCGAAAATGTGAAATTAAATACCTCAAGATCATATACCTCAACTATTTCCATCTACATAGTATGCTTTGGCACTATCTACTACGTTTGATACAAATTTCATAAGCCTGGTATGGACTTGGATATCAGATACATAGAATATATAGTCATGCTTTATTGCCAAGTGTGCACCTCATAGTACATAAGTATTCAGTGATAGAGAGCATATTGAGAGATATTAATTTAGAATGTCGCACTATTTGCTTGCGTGCACCCTTTAGCGAGTCGTCAAGTGCGCAAAGTTTGGAGAGTGATGAAATCTGGACTAGCAAGAAACTTAGGTCCAAAATATGTCAAGCTTGGAAGGAAATTGTGCTATTTTGAAGTCTCAATCAAAATTTCAAATATTTTCAAGTTCAAAATATTAAAATCAAGCGTTTGATGATCAGACGAGTAGAGAATAACTAATGTATGTATCCAAATATCTTCATTTCGAACTTGGAAAGAGAACAAGTCTATCTTGAAGTCCCGTTCAATAGGAAGAGTTTAAGTCCAATCTTGGAACTAATGGTTTGATTATCACCCGCGGTCAGAATGACTAATGGGTGCATCGCACTACTATGCGCTTACTCCGAATTTCATGCTATATTCCCTCATTATTTTCTTTGAGTCAATTCTCTAAACCTAGGATTTCAATACCAAGGACAAAAAATATTTCCTTTTCCATAATAGATCCAAATTATTGTTTATTTAAATTAGGAAAATATTCTCGCATGCATATCATGGAATCAGCTTCATACTAAAGACAAGAATAGAATTCTGGATGCATTTGACCTACTATCTCCTAAATAGAGAGAAAAATTTAAGATTCCTTTTCAAAATTTTCTTTGGTTGTGTCAACCACCTTTCAGTATGATCTAAACCCTAAAGGGTTAAATATACCAGTATCTATCTTCGAACCAAATTAATGCCTAAGTGACATGATGTTCAATAGGAAGATATTTTTGCGTTCAGTCTTAGGACAATTTTATAGATGGGAAAAATATTAAATTTCACAATTGGTTAGAATGAGTAATCCTTCAATATTACCCCTTTAGTTCTAGAGTGTCTAAAAAACCTTGTCGATGATTGGTTGTTGTTGGAAGAATGCTTTTATATACCTGTCAATCTTGGAACCATCAAGACTTATCTAATATTTATGCAGCTAGTTGAATGTTGATGGTATGGAACTCTAATAGATTATGCATTGTCTCTCACATGAAATGATAAAACTTTTATTACACATTGTATTTAGAGTGATAGTTTGAAATATTTTCTTGTATCTTGGACAACGATCGATCGCTGATCATTCCCTTTTGATTTCAATTCCCAACAACTGTTTGAAGAACGTTCTTACTGCTTTTCAGCCACCGGTAGAACTGGTTGCCATAACAATTGTAGTTGCCCATTTTCTAGTTAAACCTTTATGTAGAGAGATTCAAAGTGCCGAGTTGTGGAGACTATTGAAATGACCTGTACTAGATATATCTGGTGGATTTTAATTGATACGAGGAACAGAGAGTTAAAATAAATATTATCAGAGGACTTTCAACCCTTGAAACTAATGGCTAGATTAAGGAACAACCGTTTGACAATAAGCTAGGTCTATTCCAATCTACATCCATTTCATGTGAATAGTAAAGACTTCTCATTACATGTACTTTCTTTCAAAGGGGCTCGCTGGACCTTCTCCTATCAACCAGTATTAAGCAACATTCCTATGGCTGTCTGTCTCCTTGCTCACTGATCCTTCAATTCAGTACATCACTCATAATTTATACTTTCTGTACTACGTGTCTTTGCTAAAGAATCGAAATCCTCTACTAAACTTTGAGTTTAAAAGTCAAAATACAGAGAAACGGTAAATTCTCACCTTCCGATTTCCTAAACACCGTTTAGGAAAATGCAAGTTACGTAGTAGTTTAGTAACACGGTACTACAATTATTTAAGCACTTTGTGGAGTAGACATCCTATAATAGGACTATGAAGCAGTTCGTGTGGAGTAGACATCCGTATAGGACAATCTAAGCGTAAATTACAAGTCTCAATTGTCAATCACGACTCCAAACTAGTACAAGTGTTGCGAGCTTTTCAGAATTACCTTGAAGACAAGTCAATATTATTGGGAAAGCTCTCTTACTAATTATCAACCTCCAAAGTATTTTATGGATTTTATCTTCTAAACATGCGTCATGGCATTGACTGCAAAATTCCGCAACATAGTCTTCAAAATCATTATTAATTTTCCTAAAACAATGTTTGGGAATACAAAAACATATACATTTCAGATTGTCTCCTGTTCACTCGTCATTTTAAAGAAGGAAATACTATTTACACCACGCTTTTTGCTATTTCCACCACAAGACTATAAGTTATTCGCCCCACACTAATCCCAGTGCTGGAGTCTGGAGTTGAATGTGGTGGAAATAGTACTTCCCTTTAAAGAATGTGCGAAATAGAATATGATTGAAGTAGTCCAAGAGTTCAACCTTCTCTTCTATCCTCCTCAGCAAAATGTTCAGAGGCTACTGCGGTTCCCATCCTCCAGGATTAGGTAACCTGTACACCTGGCACGTGGTTGGGGGGTTTAGGTAAGCTCTATGCCCGGCACGTGGAACAGAGTCTCGCGTGGTATGGGAATCCCAGAATGGCAGCTCTTTTACACCAGAAGGAATGTTTGTCATCAGCTTTGTGATTGCCAATTTCTGTAAATCTTTGATGTAGAGCGATTTACAATGCCAAGTTGTGAGACTCTTGAATTGACGTGTGAGAGGTGTGACTGATGGTACGGGAATAGTGAGTTCAATAAGTATCTCAGAGGACTTTGAACTGTTGAAATCAATGGCTAGATTGAGGATTCAAATTTTAATTTAATTGGACAATGTATCCAGATATGTTCATGCTTGATCCTCTCCTTACATGTCGAGTGGCCAAAGAGCCTTCGCTTTTTGGGAACGAATCATCTTCGTTGATTTTATAATAATTCAGGAGTTCAGAAGAGTAGTGGATACATCTCTTCATGTATTTTTCTTAGTTTTAGATAACATTCTATATTCGTCCTTTGTCCTTTTAGAGTTTATTATCTTCCAGTATCACTGTAGCTGGATGGACAAAGAAAATATTCCCTGGCAATCATAAAATATGTTTGGACTAGGAGTATATCCTGAGCGGTGATTGACGATTGATGAACATAACTCGTCCGCAAGTGAAAGATCGTCTCACGAGCGAACTTTGATATACTTGTGAGAGGTTAAATAGAATGATAATCAAGGGGTTAAATGATCGACCATAGGGGCCGATGGTGTGTAAATATTGGATAACCTCTGGCAACTGATCTAGTAAAAGTAAGGTAGCTTCAATGCATTTGCAAAGGTGATGGTATGGGTGAATCGTATTTAAAGGAATATAAACAAACGATATAATAATTTATTTATTACAATTTTAACAAATACAATGTACATTGAGTTCTAGTCTATTTTAAATTAGACCACATTTAGTTAGATTTAGCTACCCTTGTAGAGTAATAGAACTCCAACAAGCGTTCTTAGCATATAAAATCTAAATGCAAAATACGAATATCATTGAGAGAATAAACACCAGCACTATCCACGGCAAAAACCAAACTGCAGCTTGTCCGCAAGCAATTGGCGCTAGAGCGTAACGTATTGCGAAACTAGAAAAGTTATGGACATTACAGCACAAGCTCTAATATTTGAAGGACACACACAATCACGAGAAAGACATCCTCACCCAACAACCTTATGAATGTGTAGACTTCCTTTATGAATATTGATAAAGCTCAAAAAGATAGGAAAGCCACTCTCCAATAGGTACAAGAGGACTTCAAGCGCTATATGGAAGAACTTTTCACTTTCCAAGGAACGCATTGCTTTCTGAGCTGCAAAGATGTCCAATACAGACAATGAATATAAGAGTTGTGTCCAAACATCTTAAAGCAACCAAATCTGATACCTTACTTCAACTTGAGTCCTTAAGCATTAAGAATGGAGAAATTGAAACACAAAATCACCTAATCGGATCATCTAAGGTGATGGGAGCACAGTTAATAAAGATGGTTAGTTTGAAAATTATAACCAATCTAAAGATGACAATCAAGGACTAGATGACCTAGGTGATGGCACCATGCCATGCCAAGGCACAAGTTCACCATGATACAACTCAATCTCCACCTCATTGGGCTAATCCTCACACTTTTCCTCCACCATCTACCATTTTTAACATGCGAACAAAAGATGCTTTGGGCCAAGCTAAGACAATATTGTAGAGCAAATTCACCATGACAAAAGCCTATTTCTACCTTGATAGACTAGTTCATACACTCTTCCATCTCGTTGTACTATAGATGACATCTTAATAGATAGTGTTTGTAACAATATTGAGTTTATCAATGAAGTTAGTTAGGGATAATGAGCTAGTGAATAGGCCAAATTAGCCTAAAATATCCCAAAAGTATCTAGGAAGCTTCCTGACTAGCTTAGCTTGTACCCCAAGTAAATAGCTTTTAGAAGCTTCCAACTAGCTTAGCTTGCAAGCCAAGTAGGTGGCTTCTAGAAGGAAGCTTCTTGAGAAGTTTCTCGGTTAACTTGGCTTGCACTCCAAGAAAGTGTCTCAAGGAAGCTTCTTGAGAAGCTTCTCAAGAGCCTTGTATACTCCCTATAAATACAAGAACCAAAGCTAGGCATTCGGAATTTTCCTTCATTCAAGTGTCCTAATGTGATCTTCCATTCTACTATTTATCTCCTCAGTCTCAATCTTTTACATTGGTATTAGAACAAGAATGGGATGGATGGAATTTATGGACTACAAAATCCATTTTCACCAAACCATTGGGATTTTTGTGTCTGAGTATGGTCAAGCATTACTTCACACAATTCATCACCTCACATTTTGGACAGAATTTTCTGAATGCAATCACCTTGTTCAAGGAACCGGTTGTAATTTATGGAAAATGGTGGACGTGTTGCATCTATGTAATAGTAAATTAGATGAATTGGAGGTAGTGTGATAGAGAAGTAGCCATGGCGGCAATGCTTGAGGTTATCATTGCTATGTAACAACAAATCAAGCATCTTACTTGATTGTTGGATTAACAAGACTAGCAATGACAAGAGCACCATTTCAAGAAGAGCACGTAAAGAGAGCACCATTTCAAGAAGGAGAAGACCGAATCCAATTTCCAAAACCCAAGGTATTTGATTGGAAGAATCTTTTGGGTGAAATAGAAAACTTTGTATTTGATTTGAATGTTATTTTGAGGCTACAAATCTTGAAGATGAACGGAAACAAATTCTCTTAGCTTCAAGTCAATTGGACGGAGCAACAAAGCTATGGTGGCGATTCCAAGTTGAGAGAGTTGAAAGGCAATTTGTTGCACCAATCCTTACATGAGAAGAATTTAAGGGTGCAATAATTGGGCAATTCTAAGTGATCAATGCCACAAGAGCTGCACGAGATAAGTTGGCAGAGTTGAAGTAGGTTTGTTCTGTGAGCCGGCTTGTCTTTCACTCAAGATGAACCTCTGATGGCTGTTATGGTAGCGCACCATGGACTAAGAAGGCAAGGAACCCCAACTATATCATACTACTCCAAGGCTAACGTTCCAAGACTCAAGACATTGCTCACTAGAGAAGTCAATGAGAGAGAGATAGTTGCAAATGAAAGGATGATGAATACCTCCTCACCCCTTGTTTATATACTTGTGAAATAGTTACGTACCAAAGTTACTAATTACCGTAGTAACTCAAGTTACTAAACTAAAAGTCAAGTAAAGTCAAAAAGTAAAAAGGAATATCCAATCACATGAGCATATTCCACTAGCATGTGATCTAATCTTGATCCAACCACTAAGTCAAGGATTCCTTCACATGGGCTATCCTTGGGCTATAGAAGAATCCAAAACAAAAAGGCTTACGGGCCCAAGAGTTCTCAACTCTTTTCTCAAAACCAAACACCTAGGAATAATACCAAGTCAACACACTAGAATCCAAAATAGTGGTGCTCATCTTTTCCATTTCTTCTAAAGTAAAGTCTCCCCTATGTTTGCTATGATTAACTTTAGCTAATCGTGACTAATGTAGAACCATCATTTATCTCTATATAAATGATATCTCTCAAGTACTTATAATACCAAACTAAATATCACAATACTACACATATGCACAAATGGGTGTTACAATTCTGTAAGAAGCTACATCATATCAATCCAAAACACCATTATGCAAATTCTAGATATAATGGATGGTGAAGCTTTGGATCAATTTGTTAGAGGCTTGAAGTCACAAACCAAATAAGAAGTGACTATGCAAGAGCCAAAATACATGGAAGAAGCCATGCAACTAGTAGAGAAATTTGACTCCTTGGTTGCAACAACTTGGTCTTGACCTTGATCTTCACAAAACCAACTAGCACATTACACACATGTGGAAGAGCCAATATCGATGGAGATTGATGCCATCCCATGGAGACCACTTGGTATAGTGAATCAAGAAAGATTATGGTAAAATGGTGGTTGCTTTTATTGTCGCCATGTTAGACATTGCATTGTTGAATTGAATACACACTCAAGAATGGGTGATCTTGACAAATTGCCAAAATGGAGATTGTAGAGCAAAATGATTAAGAAAATGAGGAATACCAATAGTAGATTTTGAGCCGCCAACTAGGAATTTGATTTGTTCCAATAGGACTGAAGGTTTGACCTATGCAAGTTTGCTTCACTTACAAGGTACAATATCTGATTTTGGTTACACGATTTTGGTTGTAGGATTTTGGTTGATTTTGAAAGTTTAAGGAATTGTATGTTTATGCAATTAGCAAAGGAGTTGAGTATTCCTATCAAGCCATCAATTGGAAATAGATTGATGATAGCAGATGGTAGAAAGGGTTTTGCATTTTTTTTATATCCTATTACCTTCAAGATTGAGAAGGAGTATTTGGAGTGTATGAGGTTTGTAGTGGCACCTCTACATTATGATGTCATTCTAGGACTACCTTGGCTTGAACATCATAAGGTTCAATTTGATTGGACCCGATGACAAATTCAAGTACAACACCATGGTAGGAATTTTTGATAAGGTTGTTTGGCACCTTTGAGGACACTTAAGAATAACCAATCCCAAGATGGGAAGTTTGTAAGGAAAGCAACCATAGAGCAAGCTTTGAAGGAATAGAAATCCTAAGACGGGGAGTTTGTAAGGAAAACAATCATAAAGCAAGGTTTGAAGGAAGTGAAGTCCCAAGATGGGAAGTTTGTCAAGAAAGTAGCCATAGAGCAAACCTTGAAGGAAGATAAGACACTAGATGGGAATTTTGTCAATGAAGTAGCTATAGACCAAGCTTTGGAAGAAGATAAGTCTGTTTTTGAGGTGTGGATCAAGCCAATTGCACAAGGAGAATCTGAAGAGAGTTAGGAGTCTCATTGAGCAATGGTTTATCAAATAGTTGAAGAGTTTGTAGATATGTTTTTGGATGATCTACCAAAGGGATTACCCTTTGATTGTGGTATGCTCCTTCAAGATTGAGTTATTACCAGGGAGTACTCTAGTGAGTAGACCAGTCTATCAGCTCTCACCAAAGGAGTTGGAGGAGTTGCAAACAACACTCATAGAGTTGTTGGAGAAGGTTTTCATACATCATAGTACATCTCTTTGGGGAGCATCAGTACTATTCGTTCCAAAGAAGGATGGAGTACTTTGTTTCTATATTGATTACCGTAGGCTCAATTAACAAACAGTGAAGAATGCATACTCATTGCCTCAAATTGATGACTTGCTTGATGAATTGAGTGGAGTACAATACTTCCCCAAGTTGGGTCTTTGCAACAATTATTGGCAAATCCTTATCGATAGGGAGGATGTGCAAAAGACAACCTTTCACACAAAGTATGGATATTTTGAGTGGAGAGTTTTGCCTTTTGGGTTCACTAATGCTCTAGCAATCTTCATGGATTAGATGCATTGGGTGTTTACTTAAGTAAAAACATTTAATAGATTGGCTAGATTTTACCAATGGTTCATCAACCGAAGGCCAGTAACTAGAAACCGAGTGGACTCCTTCAACTACTCTCCATTCCATCTACTCATTGGGAACATGTGAGCTTAGATCTCATCACATCCTTGCCCAAGACCAAGCAAGGTCACACAACCATTGTGGTGTTTGTGGATAAGCTTAGTAAGAGAATCCACTTGGCACCAATCATTGACACTATGGATACTCCAACCTTGGTGCAAATCTACTTGGATAATGTATTCAAGCATCATGGCAATACCACGTGTACTCATCTCTAACTATGATCCTCGCTTCATTGGAAAGTTTTGGCAAACACTCTTCCAAATACTCAACACCAAGCTTGCTTTGTTCACAACATATTATCCTCAAACTGTTGGATAAACTAAATGTACAAATTTCACCTTGGAAGATATGCTTTGTTCCTTTGTCAATGCTCACTATACCAATTGGGATGAATGTCTTGCAGCTATGGAATTTGAATACAATAATTCTAAATAGGCAAGCACAAGATTCTCTCCATTCTTCCTCAATTTTTGCCAAGATCCACTTGTTCCAGATTCCCTTCTTGCTCTTTCTCCATCTCATGTCTCTCATACTTCAACAATCTTGACCACCATATCCCAATCCCTCCAACAAGCCAAATCTCACCTCCTTGTTGCACAAAATTGCTAGAAACAATATGCAGACCACCTGCATTGTGATCTCACCTTTCAAGTTGGCAATAAAGTCATACTCTCATCTTGTACCCTACCCTTCCTACTTGATACCAAAGTCCGTAAACTTGCTCCTAATTGGATAAGACCCTTTGAGGTCACACAAATCATTTCTCTTATTGCTTATTGACTTACCTTGCCTTGTCATATGGGCATCCACCATTTCTTTCATATTTCCAAGTTGAAACCCTTTGTCCCTAATCCATCTTCTCTTTCCTCTAGTGTCCAACCTCCTCCTTGTCCCATCCCTATCAATCATCATTAAGAATATGAAGTTGATTATATCCTTGCAAGTCATCACATCTAACAAGATCACCAACAACATAACGAGTACAAGGTCCTTTGGAAAGTGTATCCCTTTCATGATGCCACATGGGAACCTCTTGCTCATCTCCAGAATGCACAAACGGCTATCCAAGAGATTGAAGCTTCAATGAGACGAGGACGTCAACAACTAACGGTGAGGGAATATATAACAATATGAATTTTAGCAACAAAGTTAGTTAGGGCTAACAAGGTAGTGAATAGGCCAAGTTAGCCTAGAATATTCTAGAAGTATCTAGGAAGCTTCTTGGGAAGCTTCTCGGCTAGCTTAGCTTGCACCCCAAATTAGTAACTACTAAAAAGAAGCTTCTAGAAGTTTCCAACTAGCTTAGCTTGCAAGCCAAGTAGTCAACTTCTAGAAGGAAGTTTCTTGAGAAGCTTCATGGTTAACTTGGCATGCACTCCAAGAAAGTTGGTCAAGGAAGCTTCTTGAGAAGCTTCTCAAGAAACTTGTATGCTCTATATAGATACTAGAACCAAAGTTCATGCTAGCATTTAGAGTTTTTCCCTCATTCAAGTGTCCTAATGTGAAATTCCATTCTCCTATTTCCCTCCTTGGTCTCAATCTTTTACAGTATTCTAAGCTATAGCATGGATAACTTGATCAAGTTAGCTGTAGAGAATGCAACCAAATAAGATATAGATGGGTTATCCAACATCACTTTGGACTTGAAGTTATACCTCTTGGCACCAACTTCAAAGCATCTTGTGGAGATTCTTATCTAATAAAGCATCATTGGCCTATTGATGTCATGAGCCTATATTCACCATTACTAGTTAACAAAATCTAGATGTTCATTCCACTTTTCCCCATCAACCCCACTCTCTCTCTTAGGCCTGCAATGCAAAGCCCCTTCATCTTCCTCAATCATAGCTAAAAAATATAATGTCTTCAATTCCTCCTTATGAATCTTGAATAAAGAAACAAGGAGGATGGTACTGAAAAAATACCCAACACTTGTTTTAGTAAGGATTTAAACACTCAAATTGACATAAGATTGTTGAAAATATCATTGAGACCACAACCAACCACTTTGAGGAACTCCATACCATAAAATTGAAGGTTAACAAGTTTTTACATGGTAGCTTAAATAAAATAATGATGCTTCTCAAACCTAATAACTACCATCCAATATGGACACATTTTTTTATTATAGCATTGATTCTAGACATTACCAAAAATAATGCTCAATGGTGTGGAAGTAAGTACAATCTGGTTTACATCTACTATTTCACTTTGTTTTGTTTATTCAAGCTAAAGAGCTACAAGAAGGTCCTCAATATGGACAAGCTAGCAAATGATTCCAACTAGCATTTCTGTACTTTATCTTCATTTTGTGATTGAAGATTACCATAAAAATATAGTAAGAAGTTTAGGACAGACTCCATAATTTGCATAAATTTGGTCCTCAAACCTTAATGCTTAAGTACTAATTTTAGGAAAAAAGCTATTTTAGAAACCTTATGGGACCACACCAAAAAATTATTCACCATATTGAGAACACATATAATTAGCCCTTATGATTTTTCCTACTTCAACAACTTAATGTGCCTCACAAGACAAGGATCTATATTTGTAACACCCATATGAGCTCACCCAATGATTTAACTTTTGTAGCCTCTAATGTATCAACAAGAGTATTAAACTACAAGCTTAATGCAATTAAGCTTGTGACCAAATGTTTCTAATGGTGCATTGCAATCTTTTTACTAAAGCATCTAATCATATTTCTATCTATCAGGTTTAAGGAGATTGCAAAGATCACAAGCAATAAGAGGATAAGACCATTTTTTGTCTATTAAAGTTAAAAAACCTCACAATTAGACACTTTGTCAACTTATTAAAAGCCTCAAGGCAACTATTGAAATTCCCATGTTTTCCAACTATATCAATTGGCTCATTGTCTAATGGCATTCAAGAACCTAAGGACAAGAATCCTCTCTAATAACATAACTACATTAGGAAACTCCTTATCCACAAGAATCATTGATGTGTGTGGACTCATCATTATGGAGATAGGTTTGCCAATAATTCCGTATTATAACCCAATGAAGATGTATTTTTTAGTTTGTCTTATCAGCCTATTATAGAAAAATATTGGTTAAGAAGCAAACAACAAGTTTGAAATCTAGGGAAACCTACTACAAATTAGTGAGTCCACTCTACCTCTCTTGTTGATGATACTTTCCTAAGCCCTTGGCATATTACTTAAAAAGTTATAATTGGTGCTACTCAAATGTAGCTTTATTTTGGCTAGCATTAGCTCACTCCAAACAAACCAACCCTACCTTGCTCATTGATGGACTATTGTAGCTGGTCCCAACCAAGTATGCTCCATGGTTTGACTACTTGCCAATAAGCTTCACCATGGAGACATCCTTCCTCTCCATACCACATTAAGAACCCTTTTTGCATATGGAGCATAGATATCTGGCATTTTTGTTCTTGATCATTCCCAAGAATTAGGAATGTCCATTAGATTAATAAGGAAACTATTCTTAATTCATCAAATAGCATTCCTAAGCATCCAATGTTGCAGTCTTCTAAATTTTTCTCTACCTTGATGCTCCAAGGAAGGTTACCACACACAACAAGATAACCATCCTCTTTAAACCTCGAGAGTAGACCTTGGAGCAAAAAGTGGTGATTCATTTTATGGAGATGGCTTGTTGGGGATGGTGTTACATCCAACTACTAGAACAAATATTTCTCAACCAAGTCTTCACTACAAAATAATACATGTATTTACAGATAGGTTTTGTCCATAAAAGGTACAAGGCAAAAAGGCATAATCAATAACTTCCAAAAGCAGGCTGTAATCATCTTCTTGTGGGATGTGGGATCAAGATTAAGAAAGGAGTAGACATGTTAGGAGAACATGGTTGGGATATGGTATCATGGACTAAAAGTACCAAAACAAACAATCTTGCTTATAAAGAAGAATTTGGGAGCAAATAATTCAAAGAACAGACTCATTTGTAGCACAAAACAACCTGATAAGCCAAGCAATCATTCAGATTGTTCATATTGAAGACTAGGTCAACAATGGAACAAAAGAGATTAACCTTTGGAAAAGGTTACTTGATTGTGCTTAACTTGGGTTCTTTAAATATTCCTACTTTTATACTGCAATGATTGTGTCTTCATAAACACTCCAAACCTCTAAAGTACCACTTGAGGCAACATCCTTTATGCTATTTCTTTCTTATGTCTAGTTGAAATATATGTGATAACTAAGTAGACCCTCGATCAAAGTGGAAGTATGAAGCAAAGCTCTAGAACCTCTTTTGTGTACTATGAAGAATAAGTACATCATTGAGGATGCTAGTATTGATGTATGAGTACATGGATTCACTAAGATTTAGTATATTTTCCAATAATCTATGATTAAGGAGTTATGCATATAGGGGTATATATACAAGTTCAAACAAGAAATAAATCTGGAACCAATCAAAGATAGGATTGAAAATCATACATACTTGAGTTGTTTGAGTGTAGATCCTCCCAAGACTATATGGAAATTATTAGTAAATGTGAGAGTTATGAAGGGAATTTGGCCTTAATAAAGTAGAGAAGCTTGACTCGTAGTACTATCAAATGTATACAAGTGAGCTATAAATATGGACATTTGTATGAGGGTAAGTATGTAATAAAGAAGACATTGTAAGCACATAGAAACTTGCTCCATGGAGTTAGACACTTATATATTCCCCAAAAAAACAAACTAAATGAGTATCATCCTTGCTCTAGACCAAGGTATTAACGATGAAAGAAATTTAACAATCACATACCCTCTAAGAGAGTACCCTCAGGTTTCTTATGGAGAAATATAGTAAATATGATTAATTAAGAAAAACTTCCGACTGCAAAGGGAAAGAACATGAATGTCTAAGCTCGAGATTCAAGGCCTCCCATTGGAAATTGGGGGAAAATTTGAGGGAGTGAGGTTTTAATTATAACAATCATACTTAAAAGGTGAGAGATTTTGGAAGTTGCATGCACATACTCTCTTGTTTGCCTTAACATCAAGGAGCAACATAAGCATCAATGATCTAAAATTAATGTGTAGGATTATGGAGACTCAACAAGCTCAATAGTGGTTGCTTGGGCTTATCTGGTATACTTGCATGGTGTAAAGATGATAATTTATTTTCACAGAAACCTAAGAAACCTAGAGGTAACCTTATTGTCTTAAGGAATCTCCATAGGCTGGTAGGAATACGATCATAATAGGAAAAATCCTAATTAGGTCCAAGAGGAATATCTGTGTAGTAATAGTAATAGTCATCTAAGAGAATAATCTATACTAGCATGGAGACATGCAGCTTACTAGTGGCTTCAGGGCAAAAGGATCTTATCTACAGATACAAATATGATTTAGATAAACCAAAAAGAAAGTTTGAATAGGATGAAGAGGATGGAATAATGTTTAAGAGTTTGGTAGGACCTTGATATGGAAGGTTGGTGTATGTAACATATCTGCTAAGTGAGAGGAGATATGCCATTTTGTCTTATCTTTAGACATCTAGATCTTTTCTATGCCATGGTAATCTTATTCATCCAAGTAAAATCCAAAAAAGACAATATGGGCCAATGATTGAGAAAAATATAAGAATCTAAGGATAAACAATGTAAGGGTAGGCAAGTAGAATGAGATCGAGGACACACTACAAGGACAAGAGGTGGTGGGAGAATGTGGTCTAGAAAAGGTGGTGACTCGTAGGGAGGAGAGGCCGTGCTTGACGGATAAACGATCGAAGTCTCAACGAGTAAAAAACTCTCCTTAAATATTAACAAATGCAAGGTTGTCAAAAGGTAAGGGCAAGAGGAGATTTTCTATTACAAGGAGTCCATCCATAAATTATTCGTAGTACTTCCTTGTCCACGTTACTTGCTTTCGACCATTACTTGCAAATACACGGAGTACCAAGATTGCTTCACCTGATACTTTTCCATATACCTAGTTCACAAAGTTTCACACACAAGCACTTTAATTTGTAGGGTTTAACTCTTTACTTTGTTCTACCTTCACCCACTCTCCAGATGAAAAATTTTACATAAGTTCAAATAAGGAAAAAAACCGGTTCACTACTCTATTAAGGTGAGGAGTTTCAAATTTTCTAGACCATCACAATAAATTTATATGGATATATAAGCTGGGAATATAAATCATAGAATCGCCACAATAAATTTAGGACATTTAACTACATTTGATAGTTCGCAGCAAGCAATCTTTGATCCGAAATTATCGCCGATTAGAGCACCGAATACGGGTTCGTATACTGGTGCTAATTCAAATACCTATATAGATATCAAGCAGACAAACTCAACTAACTCAAGGTGCCTATGGCAGAAGTAAAATCTCTAGCTACTAAGTTCAACTCATCGAAGTGATGTCACCCTTGAAAGTTCACTAAGGATTAAAGGTTGTGAGATGGTTAGGATTTTCAACTTAGGTAGAGCATACTGATGAACTCTCGCAGGGACCAAACTTCAAAAAGAGAAAGGGAGCTACAATTCATGTACTTATCCGGGTAGAAACGGCTTTATCTATTCCAGAGCTTGGAAGGCGTGGTACAAATGTGCAACAATGATTATTATAGAGGTCAGTAAGGACTGTATCGTAGACAACTGCAGTATACTGTAGAAGGTGGAAGAGGAGATGGATATGTCTTCCACGACTTGCCAGACTGGCCCCCGAAGAGACCCACAAGTTCGTGCGTCCAGAAAGACAGAAAGAGGAGCTGAAGGAAGGGTAGGAGAAGTGGTGGTGTTCGGATCGGCCCTCCCGTCTTCTGCGCGTGGATTGATACGGAGTATGGAGGACGACGAGAGAGGACGGGAGAGGCGAGGGACGGTACAGTGGGGCCCGGGTCCCAATAAAGGCGCACGTCGCGAAAGCCGCAACTTATGGTAACGGCTGCGTACCATCTACGGTTACGCTACACGGCTAGGCTTGTTCCGGGAGTGAGTGATGTGGTTTATGGAAGGCGGGGAACTTAGATTCATCTCGGATGGATGGGATGGGATTGGGGGACGGGGGCGACGACGACGACGACGACGTCGTCGTCAGGGGAGGGAAGGGAAAGCAGAAGCAGCAGCATGTGTAAAAGCGAAGGATTCTATAAGATCATCTTCATGTGCAATGTATTTCCGAGGCCTACTTGCTCTCTGATTCTTGCCCCCCATGTCAGAACCTGTCGACGATCCTTTATCGAGCGGCGTCGCGAGCCCTCTGATGCAAATCCATATCCCACCCGGCTTTTTGCCCTTCGCGGATACTCTGAGGGCATGGCAAGGCCATGCATCGCGCGTGCGAACCCACCATTGCTGTAGGCCCAGAACCTAATCAAGTCCCACGGACAACACGGCTCGCCCTGGAAGTCATCATCTATCCCCCCATCTTACCTGAGTTATTTTGGTTCGCCGTCGCTTGGGTTGGGTTGGGTTGTGTTGATTTGAGTTGAGTCATCTCTTCTTTTCTTTCCCAACTCCATGCACAGTACTGTATTGTTGTGCCCAGGCTCATACTGTTGTCTCTTTACTTCGTTAGATGATCTTCGATCGATCCCTACCTTCTTTTTTGTTTGATGGGCGGCAGGAACAGCAGAAGCTGACATCCTCTGTCTCTACGCTTTGAGACTGGAATCGTTTATTCCGCACAAGAGTGCGAGAGAGAGAGAGAGAGAGGATTGGATGGACGGATTAGTTACATGAGTGTGTTGTTTGATTGGGTCCCTTCGCACTGTTCTGCAGTAGTAGTGTCTAATTGAGTTGCTTAGACTCGCTCTTGATAAGACTCGTTCTCCCGCCGTCTTCCGGGTCGTAACCCACCACCGTCACCTGGTTCGTTTGGCCGCCAGCAATATAAATTCATCCATTTACCACTCCTGCTTTTGATCCGAACTGAAACGAACCGGCTCGCCCGCATGGTGGGCCAATATGCTGTCACGATGTTGCTCTTCTTCACACTCTTAATCATTCCATTCCATTCCCCATCTTTACTGTATCACTTTATTGATTCTGAATACTTCTCCTTGTTCACCCATCTGCAGGTCTGGTCTTTTCTCTTCACTTCGGCAAGAATAGAAGACGGGACCAAAAGTGAGGGAGGAAGGGATGGAGGGTTCTGTTTCTCCCTTCCTCTCTTGTCTTGCCGTCATTACAAGGAACATACATACAACTAGATACCTGCACTCTGATGTGTGCGCCAAGTCGAGTCCATTCAACCAGGTCTAACTACGGCCAAAAATTTAGCTTACATCATCAAATGTCGAGTCAACTTGAGAGAAATTTAGGCAGAGACTCCAACCAAAATGATGAACTAGCGTGAGGACCTTTTCCTCCACATACAAATGGTCGGTCATGCTTTTACTATTGCTAATGCTTGCAAGGGAGTAAGAACAGTAAGAGAAATTCCACAAATTTCAGCACTGTGCGAGCTTGCTTACTTGCTGCTACTAGGCTACTACTAACACTACCCTCATATGCATGTTCCTATTTGGGATGGGGATGGCTTGATGGGGTCTTCCCATCCTTCATTTTTCCTACGCGGTCGCCTTTTTCTATTTGGGATAGGATACAGCGGTACAGGGATTCACTCGTACCCCGCTGGAGACACTCTTGCTTCCTCGTACCTCCCGCACAACATCCTAGTCTCCGGTAACGTTCAAATCCAGACTTGAACTTGTGGCAGAATCACTGCGTACTCCCTTCCTCAGAAAAGAACGCAACGCTAACGAATCAAGCGGTTTCTCCCAATAAAATGACAATTTATCCGGGCCCGCACCGTAAGTGCGGGAGGTGTCATCGAGTAAACTGACAGTTCGGATGGTACGACGAAACAACAGGAGTGCTCATAAGGGGAATGAGTAAGGGCCCCGGTCCACTAACACTCAATGTTTCTCAACAAAGTGCCAGTTAAATAATTACGGTCCTGTGGAATAAACTTGATAAATTTTCTAAAATATAGAATAGCTTCTTTAAAAAGAATATTTATCAGCAAAGATTCTGATGAAAAACATCTTTTTATGTTTTATATCATTAAGTTCCCAAGGGTTCCTCATCATATAACTTAATTTGGACCCAGATAAACTTGAATTGTATAAAAACATTTTAAATAAGACATTCTCGGGCAGAGGAGGCCCTTAGGAGTGGTACCTTTCATCCGCCACGACCATTTCATTTGTTTGCTTTGGAGTTTTGGCCTTTTCTATTCCTTTTCCGTTTCATTCATGGTATTCAGAGAAGCTAGACAGATTGTTGTCGAGATAAACACGTGAACGTGAACGGAGGAAGAGCAGCCAATACGCGCAAGCACTTGCAAAAAGATCACATTAAATAAGCACAGGATTAGGATGGGGATTTCATTTCACAGGACTAGGTTGATCGGACAACAACGACTAGAGGCTTTTTGGTTTCATCGAAGTTCTCCCTTAATTTGGCTCGCATGTACAACCAGCTTAGCTAGTCCAGTAGCTTCATTCCCTCGTGATCTGTGGAGAATCATTGTTGTCTTCTTAAAGCTTTATATAGCAATGTTTTCAGCAGCCGTTACAAGTCGATCCGTCTTATGGATTATCGGCAAGTGAAGAGGAAAACAATGTCAAGGTTTGACGACAAAACGGAGACGTTATCGTCAATCACCAGCAGCTTAGCTGCAGTCTCTCTTCTATACAAGGGGCAAACCTCCTATACGAGTATTAAAATCCGTTAACAGCGACATCACAATCTCTTCACACGAAGAAGTGAAACTTGGACAAATCGATCCTGAGTTTAGTAATATCTCCACCGTACTTTTATTAGCAGGAGGAGTACGGCTGAAACATTGCAGTATTATGTCCAATCCGTGGGGAGGGAAGTAAAACCTGCCAAGTGGTGTTTCTGTAAGTTCTATAGAGCCCCAATGCTTTCTGCTACTTCATGCGATTGTGTATTCTACTCTCAAGCAATGACGTTTGTATCCAAATTGTAAGGGGGTAAATATTCTCCAGCTGCAAATGTCTCATGGCAGTTTAGGGAGAATGATTCGAAGTAGAACTGGATGTGAATGAAGCACTATGGGAACACTTATCCATTTGCAAATGTACGGCTGAATAAACTAAAATGTTTTGGCTTGCACTCAAGTGATCTTAGCTACAAATTTGTAGATGCTTACCTACAAGTTAAGGTATGCTTACCTACAACCTGTGTTACCAATCCAAATCCATGTGCATGGATCTGCCCAAGTTTCAGAGTAAAATCCCCCATTGTCAGATCTGAAAAGCAACGATTCCACATTGCAGCCACCTCAACCGATGTTTTGTTTGAGCACCTTAAGATTGATGAGACAAGTAATCGTTTTTGTCCTTTATTCAAGTGCTTGTTTTCCATCATTGTAGATCACTTGCTGACCGAAGAACACACTTAGGTACATGGAAAGCGGGCTAAGAAAAATTCTAAGAGTGCAGTGCAGGCTAGAAGAAGAGGAGCTGCTTTTAGTCTATGTGCCTCGTTGATAGGTAGAAATTCTTTCCAGAGAAAGTCTTGAAGCTGCTGCTAATGACGGACTGACACCAAGAATTATCAGACAAAATTGAACCGCATTCCAATACAGGTATGTGACAACCGGATGTGGGCACCATGAAATCCTCTGCACAGAAAGACCCAATCAGCATCAACCATCCCTATCACCCACTTCACTTCGTTCATTAAACAATTCAATAGTTCACCAGAAATTTGGTGCATGTCATAGAAGGAAGTGGTTGACAATGGTTCTAAAGCTGGGAATTTCGCTTTCTCAGTGAACGAATTGATGAATATTGAGAAATGGATCGTGGAAGTTGTTGAGGCATGAGTTGTGGATGAATTGATTCGGACAATGACTACGAGTGAGAAGGAGAAAGAGAGTATGCAAATATGTCTGACAGTCAGAGTTCCGAACTACTGCATGATCTACAGTCGACTCTTGATAACTGCAAGTTGCGTAAGTGCAATGGATTCGGAGAGAACCGAAAAATAAACGCGTCCATGCAATCTATTGCATTTTTCATAAGTGGAATATTTCTGAAAGTTGCTGTTAGAAAAATATACTTACAAAAACATCCTTCAAAGATAGATGAAATTTCCTACTCTCAATATATGCAAGTTTGGCTAAAATTTGCAGTTATCCAAACTCTTTATCTCTGGACACGTGCAATTGTTCAAAAAGCTGCAGTTGTTAAATGTTTTGGATGACTGAAAATCCTCTACAAGTGGAATCTCCAGTCCCCAACCGAGGCAATGCACTTATCGATAGTCATGGAATAGAACATCGACAAGTGAATTTTGGACGTAGTTAGTCAGTCCCTATGTTCTTGTTGTTCCTCAGACTTTGTGTTCTTTCTTCCTCCCCTCCCAAGAACAGTGGAGTTCGAAACTCTAGGATGTAGTTACCCCTCATGATTGTTGTTTCTGAGACTTTGTAGGCTCTTTCTCTCCCTTTACTTCAAAAGTCAATGACCAAGACGGGGGGGACCACTGTTCATTGATTCATGGATCTAGCACAACACGGGTACATTGGACTTTGCTTGACCGAACAGCCAACCCACGATGTACCATGGCCACCCACCAGTTGAGGAAGAGTGTGAAGGCGTGGGCTTTCTCTCTCTTTTTACCTCATAAGACCGATCCATCCAATCACGCTCTATGGTTTACGTTGAATCTGTTCAGAGAATGTTGTTTCAAAATTCAAGACCAAGCCCACGTCTCACTGGGATTCATTTTGACGAATGCATAGCCAACACCGACATACATGGGGTACAACATCGTTGGACTTGTACTACAGTAGGGAGTGTTTGTTCCCTTGACCTTCGAAGGGAATTTGACAACAAAGATGCTCATCGTCTTGTAACAGCATGTACCTGCAGGAGCAGAAGCAGTAGCGTCTTCACTCCCTTTCTTTTTCTCTCACTCAACAACGAGGGGAGAAAAAAGGATAGGTGTGGACTATCATCACTTTCAGATGATGCAGATGGGTAGGAGTTGAGAAGACAAATCCTCATTCAATCATTTCTGAAGGCGAATAAAGAGGGGCGGGCTTGAAAATAAAATCTAGCAAGGCAAGTTGGACATAGTAGATCGCTCGCGCAGCTTGTTAAATTTGCACTTGTCTCATAATTTGTCTGTCTGTCTGTCTGTCTGGCTGCTGCTACTGTTGCTTCTGGCCTTGATTGGGACTTGAGTTGAAATCGATATTCTACGTAGGAGTTGCAGTACACACCTTCTTCCTTCCTCTATACTTTTCTCGCTCTCTCGCGTCGTGTCTGAGAATATTGACATCCATCCTCCCACATGTCATGCAAGATTCATATGTTTGCGGGACTGTTTGTATGATCGAATCGTAAATTGCGTCGTAAATGCTGGCAACGGCCTGAAGTAGATTGATCAGAGCGCCGTTACTTAGATTTACGAAATCCTCACTTCCCCTCGCCGTCATTGGCGCCCCTGCCCTCGTGTCCACGTGATGTCGCTTGTGCGCCCCTGATCTCTCTCAACTCCTCCCCTTCCCATTCGTTAACTTTTAACTTCACCCGGTTCTCCCCTCCCCACCACCCTCCCTTCCCCCAGCCCTTCTTCTTCTTTTTCCTCCTCCTCATCACCATCATCGTCATCACCCTCACTCGCTCTCACTTTTTACCCAGCCTGATTTCTCGGCACTTCCTTTACCGCATGGAATCGCTCAACTAGCTGAGCCTGAGTGACTACGGTTTACTTCCTTCATGGATGCACACCCCATTCTCGGCTGCTGCAGCGGCAGCAGTGGCAGTGCAGCTCCCCGCTTTTTGTCTACAATTCTTTTCCTTTTTATGCGAGGAGGAACTAGTGGTCAGTACGTCATCTGCCCACATGAACTCCAGCACCACAAACATGAAACTTTGACAAGGCAACAAAAACAAAGAGCAGTTAACCTAAATGGCCTATTACGGGTACAAAGCCAACAAACTTGCATGTCCCACTCTTCATCTCTGGCTTTACCTCACCTTACCTTACCCTGCTCTGATTGACAGGACTCCTAGCATCTATACATCCCTTCTTCCGCTGAGCTATGATATCCATTACGGTACATACCCCAACAAAATTGCATGCTACAGCAGATTCTCTACTCTCCTCATCGACAGGAGCAAGGCAAGGAAAGGGAAGTCTGACTTTTCTATCTTTTCTTCTCTAACTTTCTTCCCATCATCTGTCGCTTTAGCCGTCTTGTCCTGCACATCGCCTTCGCTTTTCAAAAACCCAAGTGTTTTACTACTAGGCTGACTTTACACCAAACTGTGGTTGCCTTGGGACTTACTACTAGTTTGGAAAGATGATTGAACCATACGGGACGGGATGCTACTGTGAGAAAAGTAGTTTTCGTCGGTTTCTCCTCCTCATTAGAAAGAGGGAGAAAGAGAGGGTAGAGTGCCGCTACTTGACAGAAAAGATTATGTTTTAAATATGGCAGACGGTTAGCAGAGACATCTGGTTAAAATGAAGGCAGTGGGGGACAAGTCTGACCGACTGGACAGTTGGGTGGAAACCCAGTCCTCTCCACTGGCAAGAGAATTTAATAGTATATGATTGATGTGGATTGCTCCCACGGTACATATTGATGGTATCAACGATAGAAAGCCAGGAGACGGAATGAGCTTGGGAGAGAGAGAAAGAGCAAGAGTGAGAGTGGGAAACAGACGGAGAGTGGGTGGGTGAAAGGGGATAAAGATGGATAGAGAGAGAATTTGCTATCAAGACGGAGAGAAGAAGAAGAAGAGAAGAAGAAGAAGAAAAAACAGAAGCACAGTAGTAGTAGTAGCACAATGAATGACACCGTGATGACAACATCCTACTCAACTTTACTTCCTGCCCCTCTAAAAGGTTTACCACCATACTCATCATACCGACAGGATTGAAGAATCAAGACAGGCAGCAGATTAGAACCCCTCGCTTGCTTTCCCGTTCGTTCCGTTACAACACACGAGCAGAAACTGAACTCACCCAAACCTAACCAGAGGTTCACTTCAGTTCCATTGAATTGGATACCACAATCATCCATACGAACCTAAGTCCCTTTAATCTCACTCCCTCGCCCCACTCACCGCAAACAGGAGCAATAATTGCCCAAATCACTGAAGTAAATGAAGCCGCCATCTTCGCTACCTTCTCCTCTTCCTCTTCTTCGTCTTATTATTCTATAAACAGAGCGCATCAGCTGCTTCTGCAACAATAACCTACATGAACCACCACCGTATTCACAACAAACTGGCCACTAACTGCTCACCAAAAACTCTGTGCTGTGGCTGCCAGATAGCAGGATCAACTTGCTGCAGCCCCTCCGCCATTCTTATCCATTTAATACTTGCTACTTCCTGTTCTCCTGCTTCTTCTTCACCAGTATACATACAGTAGCAAGTACCAAATGTCTTCTCAGAACGAGCCAACGAGAGAGTAGCGGTCTTAGCAATCAGGACAAGGGCAAAACAACGGAAGAGTCGCAGCTGTTGGCGCTATCACAAGCAGCAGCAGATTTAGCAATTATAATACTTGTCAGAGTTGCCGGAGATAGGACATAATAATCCCAACAGCCTCTCTCTAACGTTCGCCGGCACTGACAGACATGAGGAGGTTCGGTTGCTTATTCCCACACCAGATAGACTTGCCAATAAATTTAAATAGCTTCTTCTCCCGTCATTTCTCACTGCATTATGTCCGTAAACCAACTTCCAATCTGCACTAATCTCGTCCTAATATAACTCTACCGCCGTACCGGTACCACCCCTGCTAACCCCCAGTCAGTCCGGTCAGATCGTGTCAAAAGAAGAACATTGTAGACATAGATAGACAGTTGCGGCTGCATAATCATATCGAATGCATAAAGGACCTCGTCCTTTCCTTGACATCAATTGTTCTTAGTTACTCGAACTCTGTCCTTTCCTTTTCTCGTGCTGTGTGTCGTCTTCTTCATCATGAAAGGGAGCTGGAATTTTCAACTCCATATTTCGTTTGCTTGCTTGCAAGTTGCTCCTTGGCAAAGATACTTTTTCCACTTTCCTTTCAGTATTTTCCTTCTGGACAAAGATCGGACCTTTAATTGAGTTTTCGTTCATGGAGGGGATATCAGGGGACAAAGCAGAGAGATCGTTAACTCTAATTGGTCTTCGACGAGATATTTCTGATTACGACACAGAATTGGCTACAATCTCATAGACTATATTTGGTCTCACTGATTCTGGGTTGTCAAGACGTAGGGTACCAAAAGTAGTTCTCGTCACAACAAACAAGAAATCGATCATGACGATGAACTCATCGAAATCTTTAACTGAATCCATATGTTTTATATATATATATATATACGTCAGTTGTTCTTGATTATCGAGTTTCTCTCTCTCTCTCTCTAACATTCACCAGAAAGGAAACACAAGTCATTCATTGATTAGTATTTTCGATCAGACCAATTTCTCCAGTATCGAGAACCACATGTGTTGCAATGAACACCATTATCGTGTAGAAGAATAAAAATAAGATGTGCGCACTGTTCGTTTGATGTTTCTAAAGTTTATCCTGTCTATCCATGAGGTAGTTAATGACCCAAAAAAGCCTTAGAGCTGTTTATTCGGATGAAAGAGTCGAGCCCCGTTATGAAAAAAATAACCATGCAATAAAAAAGTGATGATGGGCACATGATGTTACACTGGAAATTTCAGCCACCTTCTCAAGTGTTTGGTTTTACATAGAAATGGTAGAAATAGGGACTCTCTGACGACTAGACTATACGACTCACTTTTATTGAATATGTCCTCGGAAAGACAGTCTTACATTTATCTAACACTACACTCCACTCCCTTTACGTGGTGCAAGCTGGATAGGTACAACTCTTGATAAGTGCAATGAGTTTTCGAATTAAAGAGGCGAACGTGTAAGTAAAGTAGACTGCAGCACTCTTCATAGTTGCAGCTCACCTCGAGACGATATCCATATACTATAATCTCGATATAAGCGTGAGGATTTTAAAAATTGGGCTAACTATTTTACTATTTTAAACTAAATCAATCCAATGTTAAAGTATCTCCATATTACACTTATTGGAATAGCCAGCTCTGGATAACTCCAACTTTTCAAAAAGTTGCACTTGTGGAGTTTTTGGGTAACGGCAAAAGCTCCATGTTATGTGCATTCTCGAGTATGAGTGGATTGAGTGAGGTTTCGTTCCTTCAACTTCAGCTGGCTTCTGGTTGGGTCTTGAACTATTTCTGGACTATTTTTGAACGCCTTCTACTTCATCGTGCACTTCTACGTCTTCAAGTCCAAATAAAAAAGTTCTGAATATGCTAAAAATTGAAAAAATAGAAGCATGAAGATGTGGGTGACGTCAAATTCTTCAGCTCTAGGGTATTCCAGTGATATTTCATTCCTCCCCATGTCAAGGAGCTTTTTTGGTCTTACTGCAGAGTGGATAATTATATGGGCAGTTAAATAGGTTAAATAGGAGCTTCTTAAAGCTCTTTTAATAATGGTTTTATCCATTCAGTCTTAATTCTGGTGTTTTAAGAGATTTTTCTCCCGCTCCGAGGTTTCATATGACTATTATATCCAAGGATGAATGTTCACTAAACTGGTTTTCAGCAAAGACGATTTATAAGAATGTTATCCTAATTTCATCCACCCGCCCTATATTTTTCTATCTTTTCAAGATATTATCTTTAAGAGATTTGATGTGTTTAGACAAATTTGATTTTTACATTTAATCCTTTTATGGTAGACACATTAGTTTTTCTAGCTTAGTTGAGGTATAGATTACTATAATGAGTCAACCAGCCATATTCCAGGAACGAACATAGCATATCTAAAAAGCTATACCATTCCACTTTTAGAGTAAATCCAGGACAAATGTGATACTTTTCACCTCACCTTGTCTTCTTTCCCTATCCTAGAGCAAGAGAAGAAAATACGGAGAGAAAACGAGGGCAGTGACAATATATTAAAGTATCTCTCCCATAGATTTCGGGGTGGGCTCGTCTTTTGATCATGATCAGCACATGAACCCACCCTTTAAAGAACATGGGCGAAGGAAACAGTCTCCCTCTGCCACTTTACTTACTTCTTTTCCTTTCTGAGCCTCGAGTCATTCGTTCGTAGTCGAGAGGCCACGAAAAGAGGTCTCGTGATTTCGATGGAAAAGCGAAGGATCTCGAGGCAACTTGCACTCCTCTCAAGCCGCAGGGTAACTGGAACCGTCATTGGAAACTAATGCACTCGGAATTCAAGGTGTGTGTGAGTTACTGTACCCCAGGCCGAGGTCAACAACCCTGGTTAGGATCCCAGGCCTGACCTTGTATCTACCTTGAACCTATCGCGCAGAGAGAGAGAGAGATTACCTGAGGTTACCGATCGGCTGAAGTCCCACGGTCCGGAACTGTGTCAAAGGGTTTACCTACACGTGGCGGCTGTTACCGGCCACTCGGTTGACGTGGGTGGAATGGTGTGAGTCCCGATGCTCCTGGCGAGGTCCAAGGAAGGGAAGCTCCGATGCCACTAGAAAGAGTTAGAGAGGGCTCCGGTTAAGTACCAGAGGGGAAGGGGCAGACAGACAGGCAAAGCTGAGCAGACAGACAGCAGCCAGAAGATGTTGACTGATGAGCAGGAAGCGCTTGATGTTGCTTCTTTGCTTTATCTCATCGCCAACGAGCGAATGGGACTCGCTGTCTGTCGGGGCTGTGAGAGCTGGGCTGGGCTGGGCTGGGCTTCAGCTGAGCTGGTCGGTCGGTCCCATCGTCAGCTATGTTTAGCATCAACAAATCAATCAAATCGTCCCTCCAAATGTTGAGCTTGGATGAGAGAGAAAAAAGGCCTGTCTGTCCGTCTTGCTGGCTAGCTGTCTGTCTGCCCCTTCCTTGAAAAACTGAAGTGGGCATCCTTTGTTTGATAGTGATTCATGAACAGTGAGAGAATTCATCCATCCTCTTCTTGCTTTTACTGTTTCGCAGAACCTTATTCCAAGCATTTTGGGATTTTTGCGACGTTTATTCCTGTTCTTCCTTCCTACGGCACGGAAGAGAAACAGTAGTAAAATTAGCAGGTCCTTGTAGTAACCGGAAACATGGGAGTCTAAAGGAAGTGAGATATCTACCGATGTTTCGGAGACCTTATAGTTTCACCATCGCCAAGATAATACCGGCTGATGTTGTGGGTAGCCACTCACTGCAAGCAAGCTCTAAAAGATGCCAGATTTCGATATTTGTCTGCCTTACCATCGTTGCTATGCTTGTCCGACTCCGATGCATCTTGCGTAGATGCGGAACCCGGTTGTAGTGCTCTGAACTTGTTCGTTGACTGTTACATTGCCCGGTGTTCTCAAAGTCGTGATCAAGGATAGTGATGTTGGGTGTTGCTATGATACGGAGTTAGGTTGAAATTTTGACCCCAGATCCGTCTGAACTAAGCATCTTCTACAGCTGAGGCGGATAAAGTAAACACGCATTCTGAACTCCTGTATTCGGCACCACCTCCGAAGACCCTTAGGACATTAGTATAGACTGGTGTAGGTGGGAGATAGTTCACCGGATTTAACATCTTCCGTGAACATTAGTTTCCATCTCAAGACCAACTTCGGCATTCGTACTTGATTCCTTTGAGGCAAAGAATTCAGGCTCAGACTGGACCCATTTTATTGAGCATATGTTACAGACTCGACACGAATACCCGAAAAATACCAAAACGGGCCGAATGCTCAATAGTTACGTCGACTGCATGGCTAGCCTAACTTGGCTTCAACGTACTCCATTGCTTTGGTCTTAACATATTCTATTCTCGTCTCATCTCCGTTTGCCTTCTCAAAATCCAGATATCTCTTGAAGAGGGACTGCATAAGAACAAAAGAAATAGTGATTAGAATGATGAAACATGTAAAATCTGCTCCATATCAATTGCTCCCTGCAACAAAGTCCAAACATTTCACCTACCTTCATCTTCTTAGGCTGCAGCTCCAACGAGACCGCTCGTTCGAAAAGTGCTCGTATCACATTAACGTCTCCCAAGCGGATTTCCTGTACACATTGGCGAATATTAGCGAGCATTGAGGTCCTCATTACGCTACTTCCTTTGGTAGAGAGTGGACCTAAGAACAGTAGCGCAATCCGTGTGAACAAGAGAGAAACGACTCGGAGGTTTATCCAAATTTTGACAAAAAGAATTTGTGCTACCAGCCAACGGGAATTAGCTATCTCTACTCATTCTGTAATTTAGCCCCGGTAGAGGGACTGGAGAAAACATTCTTCCACATTTGGTGATTTTGGATGCATGGAACTTTGAGGGGATGGCAGGTCTAGAGAAAACCAGTTATATTGGCTAGGATTAAGTCATGCTAATTAAGACTGTCGATCCTAAGAGGTATGTTGTGAAGAGCACCTGATCCAAGTATACACTCCAAAGGTCAAGCCGCCTTGGATAATTACGAACAATTCCCTCGAAAATGGCACGACCCCTTTCAGGTGAGCCAAGTTTGAACTCCATTATTGAGACTTGGGTTATGACCTTCAAATGTTTACGTTTTGGCAAACTCAGAAGCGACTGGTCCAGGGCTTTCTTTGCTCCACCTTTCTTCAATGAATTTTGAATGTACCTTAACCATACCTGCAGAAAATCCGTGCCATTGAGTAATCGTTTCTTGTTTCTCCAAAAATCATGTTGAAGTGTTGGGGAAGGTCATGCATCCTCACCTTGGCCGAACCCTTAAACTTTCGCACCATTGTCTTCAGCAACTCATCTGCCATATCTTGTTGCTCAGTTCGTTCATAGATTCCCAAGAGAGCAATGTAAAGCTTTTTAGGATCGCAATACTGAACTGCCTTTTGGAAAACCTGAAGCACAGCTTCCTGCATATGCATTCATCATGACAGTTAATTCCTACATGTGCCCTTGGCTGCACTTCCACAAACACTCCGCACTCACTTTCTCAAGTTACAACTCTTCAGCCCTTCGTGGCCTCATTTCAAAAATGTTACGCTTGCCAACGTGCCGTACCTTCTTGGGGTTGCCGTAGGCATTTTCCAGATTCAGATATGCTACCCACACATTCATTTTCTCTGCCTCCTCCCTGAAGTTTATTGTTTGAAGCGCCCTGCTCCACTCGACAAGGAGAAATGAATAAGCGTGAGCACTCAAGCGCAAAAGAATCCTGAACTTTTTTGTCAGCGTTCCTACAGAGCTCCATAATGGAAAGATTGCAAAGGTTCAAGCAGTTCAATCAGCAATAAAGTAAACCTTCTGTCCGGTTGAAGAGATTGCTGAGTATCCAGGATAGTATTATGCCCGCTTCTTGGTCTTAACACATTTTACTCACTGGACGAAGGGTATAAAAGACCACCATAGTATACCTTCACAACCTAGAAACGTCTCTATCTAGTCAAAGGGCGACAACGATACCTGTCGGCTACAGCACGGGCTTTGTCAACATCCGCGATTGAGAGCATGAAAGCCATATATTTGATCCAGACGAAACTGCTATTGGGGGAGGCTCGGACTAGCTGTTCAAATTCATCAACAGTTTCTGGAGCTTCGTTGTCTCTCAATCTTTTCTCTTCTGCTGCGGTAATTGCAGCCTCCCTGTTTTAAACAGATCCACATTTTTGGTCAGAGAAGTGGCAAACCTCGATCTCCGGAGTCAAGTTGGTCTTACAAAAAGGTAGCTCATCTACTGTTATGAGGTGCAACCATATGGCGCTAGTCTTAACATCATGCGTAAAGAGAACATATTAAGTAATGGTATACAGAACCCGTTATAAATTCTACTCGTCAAAGAGAACATATTTGAGAAATGGAAGCAGAAGCGGCTCGAAGAACGAGGGATCCATGACCCACTAAGTATGGAAGATAAGCGGAAGTAAGGACGTAATTGATACATCTTATAAGTAGCACCTGCAGAGAACAAGCATACATCACGCAACAAGAACCGAGACACAACCGATTAAGCATCTGAAAGCAGAGGAGAAACATCGAGCAAGGAGGAAAAGACGGCTTTAGTTGAGGATGGGTGGCGTGGAGCGAAGTGGGAGAGGAGTGGATGTAGGATATGAGAGCAGAAGCCGTTCAAAGAACGGGAGATCCAGAACTCATTAAATGCATATGAAGTGCAGATGGAATGTAAAAATGATATGTGCAAATCGAGACGAGTATTAACTACGTAAATGAGATTAAGTGAATCGAACAAATCGAATATAAACTGAAGTTAAAGCATGATAGCAACATATCGAGGACAACACATATATATAATTTGTCGGGATCGTACAATCGGTAACAGGTAAGTAACGCATGTCGAGAAATATTATACATAGGGTAATCGACCACCTGCAAGCAAAACGTGAACGATTGGAATAAACTGAAATCGGGAGTCGGGCAGGAACCTTGAAACCGAAAGTCGTGTAGGAACCATGAAACAGGCAAACATCGAGCTAGCTTATGGTAATAGAAAAAGCATTAGTTGAGAATGGATGGAGTGGTGCGACGTGGGAGAGGAGTCGATGTTGTCTTGGCTGAGTCGGAGCGAAGCATAAGAGGCCAGGATATAGAGAAATGAAGACAGAAACCGTTGGTAAGAGGACTGGATAGAGTATACCGCAGCTTGCGCTATGAATGCATGAGTCCTAGAACGCCAAACAACTGAAGGAAGGAGAAGGCGGTCATAGTAAGCCTCCACGAAAGCAAGTATCATCAGTGCCTAACGCAGTGCTGAAGTAGCTGAGCGAATGTCAGTACCCCTCGTATCGAGGGTTTCTGTTCGAAAACTCATAGAGTGCCAAGGCAAACTCGGTTGCTCCCACAGTGCCGCTCAAAGTAGTAACAGTGCTAAGAAAAAAGAAGACTGAAAGTTATGTGGGGACCAGCAATGTCAAGTAGAATCTATCATGAATTTGTAGGAACGGGAAAGAAAGAGTTACATAGAGTGTAGGAATAGGAGTAGTCGAAATAACTGCAGAATGATAATGGACCAAAAAATTTGTATAGCTGTGAACAGGAGGAAAGAAGGAATCAAGACGTACCTGGTGAATACCTGGAAGAAAACAGCGATTAGTAGAGAAGCAAGCAGAACACAGTAAATTTACTCCATAATGGAATTCTCAGGTACAAGCTCATCAAAGGTAACTAAAGAGATGTGAGATAGAATCATGGAAGTAAGGGAAGGGGGGAAGGGGCAAGCCGTCTCACCCGGGGAATGTAAGCGCAGAGGGCAAGAAGGAACGAACAAAATCCAAAAGTAGGGGAGTGCTAGAGAAAGAGAGGCAATTTAACCCCCAGGTTAGCATGACGGGCGGATGGCAAATTAATGCTGCCGGCGAAGTGGGGCGGCGAAGTGAGAGGAGTGGATATGAGGGATGAGAGCAGAAGCTGCTCGAGGAACGGGAGATCCAGAACTCATAAAGTGCATATGTAGTGCAGATGGAATGGCAATAAAATGATATTAGGGTATGAGAGCAGAAGCCGTTCGAAGAATGGGGGATCCATAAGTGCATATGAAATACAGATGAAATGTAAACATGATAGTGTGCCAATTGAGATGAGTAATAATGCCGTAAAGGAAATGAAGTGAATCTAACAGATCAAATGTAAGGCTAAGCCCAAACGAAATATAAATATTTCCTGATCAAAAGCGGTAGAGAACTGATATACATCATATAATCGATAATCGCTAAGCAAAATAGAGGACCACATGTAATTGAAGACCAACCAGTAAAACTTGGAAGATTAAGTGAACCGAAATCAGTAGACCGGGCAGACATCATGGATAGGAACCACGAAACAGATCAACAAATGTGGGGTGGAGCGAAGTGGGAGAAGAGTGGATGGTATCTTGGCTGAGATAGAGCGAAACGTCAGAGGACTCGATATATAATATTTCGCAAGTACTGGATAGACTACAAATGTTTTATTTAGGTACTTGCCTCTCTTTTTTCAAGCGTTTCTTTTCCCGCTTCTTTTGCTTCGACTCATCACCATCTTCTTCCATTCGGCTATCATCGTTTTGATGGTCCCCAGGTTCATCGGAGTCATTGTTGTCAATATCCAAATCAACTTCAAGAGCTGGGATCGCTTTTGATTCTTCCAACAAAGATTCCTTGCTGGTATTTGCTGCAAGAACCTCAATATCGTCATTCTCCCCACCCTGAATCTCATCCATGTGTTCATCCTTATCATCTTTACCAGCCATCGGGCCGTTAAGAGTTCCCTCTTCTACTTCAGAGTCCTCCTCATCATGTGAACCAGATTCAGGACCCCAACCATCACCACCATCAGCCTCTTTCTCGTCAACGAAGTAGGAATCCTTGAGTCCAAACGACACCCTCTTTTTTTCCGAGTCAAGCTGCACAAAAGCAGAAGATAGGTGACATCAGATCAGTGAGTCCTACTGGAATCTCTAACCAGACCTTAAACTCGTGCGTCTAAGGAGTGCGAACTGCACAAGCAAGTAGCACGGGAATTGCAACCTTAGCAAATGTGCAACAAGGTCGATAGGAAATGGGCTTCTCAGGGCTTGGGGCTTCTTTTGGAAATTCTGAATAGGAAAAGCCGTCATTACCTTCAAAATCTTAGCTTGGACTTTTTGACCCACTTTAAAGTGCTCTTCCAAATTCTTGAGAAACCCATCCGCAACTTCAGATACGTGGCACAAACCGACCTGGCAAGCGATCCGAGACAAAACGCATAAAATATTTGTCATGTATAGGGATAAAATATTGAAGAGAGCTGAAATAGGCGCATATAGAACCTTCAAACTGAGATAATAAAAAGTCTTACAATTTTACTGCTGTCGATACGAAGAAACAATCCGAAGGATACAATTTGGCGAACTTGACAGCTAATGGTATCCCCGAGATGAAGATCTTCAAATAGTTTCTCGTTCTTTATTTCGCCCTCCAAGCCGTTCTTGGCTTTAGAAATGTTAGTCTTCAAGGACATCTCCACGCGGCCTGAAAGTGGTTCTAAACTGACAATTCTGCAAGAAGATCCCAAAGCAAGAACCCTCACCAGATGTTTTTGCACAAGACAGAACTCAGAACTGAAAACAATCGAATGCAGAGGGTACTTGTACATGATAGTACCTGCCCCTGACAACCTTTCCAGGAGGAAAACTTTCTGCAATATCTGCAACGAAGGAGTCCGACAAGTTCTTCACTAAAATTCTTCCTTCTACCGCTCTTGACAGAGTCACAAAGCAGCCCATCTTACTAGAAGTTTTCACATAAGCCTATAACCACCAAAAACAACACTTGTCAGATATCATTCTGAACAGACTACTGCGGAGAAAACAAAAATTTAAGAATACTGTAAACCGTAGCATAAACTCCACCTGAGACAAAGGAAAGAGTTCAAACCTGTGTGAGTAGACCCACACTAAGGTCTTGCAGAGTCTCTACTATGGCAGCAGGTTCTACCCTGCAAGTCAGTTGTGCGCAGTTTCAGTTAGCAGACACGTTATTTCATTTTCATGATCTATTTATTTTATGATCTCGTAACAAGATACGATTATTGTGGGTCTACAGTCTAGATGCGGGAAACGGCAACTGGTACGTACTTGTTCTCTAGTGCAACGGCTGTCTTTTCACCTCCACAACCACCGAGAGAGGCTCTCAAGGAAAGGTCTACTCGAAGCTTTCCATCAGCAGCCGTGCTGACGTTAAGAACGGCACACTTCACGAATTGCCCAACTTCAAATTGCTTGGCTGGTTCATCCACCCATATGTCTGACATGTGGGTAACATGAACCTTACCGAACATTTTGGGACCAATCTGTACGATTGCGCCTCCAACTCCAGGATTAACTTTTGTTACTTTGCCAGCGAAAATGGTACCCTCCTCCAACTCTACCCGCGGCTCTTTGGTATTAGGTTCAGTAGCTGGCTTGACTTCCCTGAGAGACAGATCAAGAGTTCCCTTTGCTAGGTCTTTATGAAGAACCCAGCAACGAAGGGGCTGCCCAACGGTGAATCTTTGCTTGAATTGTCGAAGCTCTGCTGGCTCAACAGAAGAATCCAGAACAAACAAGCGACCACGAAGATGAGGTCCTACAAGTAGCCAAGCTTTTTCGTCATCGACTTCTTGTACGTAGGCCGTTACCATCTGTCCCACTTCCACGGTCTCAAATAGTGGCCGATTACCAGTTTTCCCCGCCACTTGTTCTCCGTCCACTGCGTTAAAGATGGGCACAAGTCAGAAAAGGCTACAATCTAAGTGCAAGGCATCAAGCTAAAGCATCAACAGCTCCTCCGCTAGAATGTCTCAAGCTTTCAACGACTTCCTAGAAGGAGGATCCATTCACTATTGGGTAAAGGAACATAGGCCCCGTGTTGTAAACGAAGCGGATCCATACCAGCCAGATCTATGCAATGTCAACCCAAAGGTAAGTTTGAACGAACCTGCCAGTTCGGATGGGCGTACTGTAAGTTCAAGATGGAAGTCTCCAGTTTCTGCGTTTGTCTTCGGGCCCTTCACTTTGGCCAACACTTTGGCTGTGATATTCTGTCCGACCTTGTAGTCGGCAAATGGATGTCCCTCTTGGAACTCGTCCCGTACCTACAGGTAGAATTTCGAAACAAGAACACGACAACTTTCAAAGTGCCTAATACGTGAAGAGAAGTAAGATCCCGTTATGGTCCGCTTATCTCTTCCCTAGTTGTAAAGCCGTCGATCAGTACGATAGAACTAAGATCAAAGTCCCGCCTACATACATTGCTGAACGCTAGAAAAGAGGATACTGGAAAAAAGAGTCATATTCACCTCTGATATATGTAATGAACCCTTGATGCCTTTCCCGACGCCAACAGTAATGGTAACTGTATCTATTGACAGGATCTGGTGAAGCCAATTCACGATCATAGTCAGTTAGGCTCGAAAGATCCTAAAAGTAGCATCATTGCAAGGAGCTAAGAACAAATTCAACTTGCATTCAATTGGATAAAATCACTAATCGAACCACGAGTAGAGAGTCAAGCCTTAAGACCGCAGAACATACCTCGCCTTCTACAATTACGCCAATGTCATGCTTGACAGGCCTTCGTGCCTTCTTTGGTGAGGCCAGTTCGACATCCTTGCCCACCTTATTAAGTAGGAGTAGAAGCCTGCCACCGGTGTTCGCACTTGGTAACTTTTGTACCTTTGCCGTAAGCCTGCCGACCAGTACAAGGTAAAATGCTGTAAGTTTGGATATGTCAAGCTATAAACCTACAGGAAGTGAAAACACCACAAAGGAAATAGTGTTCAAAACCAAACTCAAACTAAGTAGTGACAGAGCGTTCACAGACGAAATATGCAATGTGCTTCTCCATGAAGACAACGGCATCAGAAAATACGTTTTCAGGAAATGGAAACAAACCTTTGCCCGGGTTGGTACAGCTTGTGAGGATCAACAACCCGAAGATTGTAGTCTCGCGTTGACGCAAAGGCTATCAAATTATCGTGGTCTGGCAGGGAAAGTACCTATAAGACAACAAGACAGTCCACTTGGAAGTCAGTCCAGTTGCTTTCCAGGCATTTTCATCGCGTGAAGATAATTACATTGAACAACTGATTATGGGCATAATTAAGGACAGGACCGGCAATACATACCAAGTACTCATCTTTCACAAGCTCCACAACGGCCGTGACCTTTTGTTGCACTGCCACACCCAAGGTTTCACTTGACTTTCGTTTCTGTGTAAGAAATCACATAAATGACAAGCTAAGCTTATTATTGTCAAGAGAAGCAAAGTACAGAACGCCAGCACTTTTCAAACGAGAGAGCATCGATATTAGATGAGCTCTCTCCTCTCCTCTCCAATACGTCTACAGCAGGCCAATTAACTGCAAGAAACTTACCTGCAACAAACGTTCCAGACCTGTCTGAAGATTCTGCTGGTTACTATTTCAGCCATATAATTGATGGTACGAGTTCATCAAGGTGTTCAGGACATCGATACAATATAAGTTCACATGTTGACAAGTAGACAACCAGCTTCACAAGCATGCCTTTATCAGCATAGCGTCTCCATTGGAGCATGCCATTTGGACAAACGCGAATGCATTGCAAGTTGGACTGTCTTCAGCCATGTTTTATCAGGTGTGATACTGAAAACAAGATGCTAATTCCCCTTTCAGGAAACCAGACATTTTGCTCCACTGGGTCATGTACAAGTTCTCTTGGTTGACAGTAGTTAGTTATAATAGTGATATACAAGTCCACGTGAAATGAGCACAAGAATGGGACATGTCAATACATAACGCAAGATGGTGTTACATGCATTCCTACACAAAGGTTAATTGTGGTGCTGACCACAGATGCGATGCACCGTTGTGCTGACATACCTTCGAGCTAGTTTTCTTGGGACTGGCCGATGTGGACTCTTGAGAAGAAAACAGCTCTTTTCGAACTGTAAGATCCACAATACCATCAACTTTCACCACGTCTAAGACACGCGCTCTAACCTTTGAGCCGACTTCGACAGGCTCCCCTACTGTTTCAACACGCAAAATGCGTTAGAAATTCCTCTTCTCCAAAGCTTAAAATTTTGGCGATTGAGAAAGTACATCTCTGAAGTAAATAAATGTCATTTTTTACATATATAACATAGCAAATAATGCCAGAGATGTAGGCCAGTGGCAATGGCAAAGAACTAACCAAAAGACAAGTTTCCTGATGCTCACAAATTAGTTCCTATGAAAATCCCATCGAGATGAAAGTGCCTAGACATGGAGGAAACAACAAGCCTTCGAATGCTCATATATAGGAAATGAGAGCAGAAGCCGTTCGAAGAACGGGGATCCAGAACCCACTAAGTGCATATGAGTGGATATGAAATGCAATCATGAACGTGTGCAAATCGAAATGAAATGCATCTAAGGAAATGGAAATTATTAAGTGAAGCTAACTATACGGAGGTAAGCCGAAGTAAAGACATCGTTGAAACAGATCAGAAGTAGCACCTGCAGAGAACTAGTATACATCATGTAACAGTAAGCAAGACACAACCGATTAAGCATCTGAAATCGAAAGTCGGGGAGGACCATGAAACAAAGAAACATCGAGCAAAGAGCAATAGACAAAGAATCACCTGAGGATGGATGGAGTGGAGCGAAGTGGGAGAGGAGAGGAGAGGAGTGGATGGTGGATGGTGGATGGTGGATGGTGTCTTGGCTGGGTCGGGGCGAAGAGTGAGAGAACTGGATATTAGGACATGAGATCAGAACCCACTCGAGGAACGGGAGATCCAGAACAAAGAGTGAGAGAACTGGATATTACGAGGTGAGAGCAGAAACCGTTCCTCGAACGGGAGATCAGAACTCATTAAATGCATATGAAGTGCAGATGGAATGTAAACATGATATATGCAAATCGAGATAAGTATCATCAAATCCGTAAAAGAGATTAAATGAATCTCACAGGTCGAATGTAAACTGAAGCAAAGGCCTCATAGTAACATGTCGAGAGCAACACATGTCTAGAACTAGTATGCATCGTGTAATTGGTAACAGCTAAGCAACGCATGTCGAGAAATATTATATATCAGGTTATCTACCACCTACAAGCAAAACGTAGACGATTAATAAACAGAAATCAGGAGTCGGGCAGACGGGCAGTCGGGCAGACGGGCAGACGGGCAAGTTGAAAGTCGTGTAAGAACCATGAAACAGGCAAACATCGAGCTGACAGACAGAAAGAGCATTAGTTGAGGATGGGTGGAGTGGAGGGAAGTGGGAGGAGTGGATGTTGTCTTGGCTGAGTCTGAGCGAAGCATAAGAGGACTGGATATGAGGGATGAGAGCAGAAGCCATGCGAGGAATGGGGGATCGGGATATTGGTAAATAAGAGCAGCATGCGCTATGAACTCATGAGTCCTAAAACGCTAAACACTGAAGGAAGCAGAAAGGTGGTCATAGTAAGCCTCTACGAAAGCACAAACATCATCACCAGTGCCTAACGCAATGCCGAAGTAGGTGGCAAATGCCAGTACCCCTCGTACTGAGTTTCTGTTTAAAAGCTCATGAGTACTTGGAGTGGTCACATGGGTCAATAAGGTCATCTTCAAAGTTGCTCTTACGTTGATAATGAGTAAGAAATCCGACGATGTCATTGTGCTTGTAAAGGTTTAAAATAACCCCGTAGTCTTTCACATCTTGTATTTCCCCATCAACATAGCTTCCAATAGTAAGATCGCTCAACCATTCCACGTTTGAGCTCCCGGTTGACTTTGACTGCATTTCTAATATCTGCAGAATTATGAAATATCCTCGTGCTTAATTAGCAGTTCCAGTAGTCCTCTCAATAATCATCCCCTCGTGTCAACCAGATCAGCCAGATGTTCAACATACTTATCTCCATGTTGGAGCGCAACTACACACAAAAAGATAGAGGACGCATATCTCACCTTCTCTTCCTCGATAAAATAACCCTGAATTAGCGAAGCGTCGGTGGAGAAACACAGTGACTGCTTCAGACTAACATAAAATTTTCCCTTTTCCTCCTTCACCTGGAATCATGCAGGAATACATCAGTTGAAAATTTGAGTCGACAGTAAACCATACTGGACGGTCGACCGCATGTTACAACCTTATAAAACAATGGAAAGCACAATTATGAGACGTATTAGGCTTCCAAATTGGCAGTAAGGTCCATCAAGAAATACTTATTAAGAGGAAGTAGGTGAGATCAGGAGTATACTGTTCATGCAAACAGAAAGCCAAAAACCGTCAACAACTAAGTGGTGAGGATCAAGGCACCACCGCTGTCCACCAACTCCTGGTGAGTAGGGGAATCCTGCACCTTGATCATCATGACGGTTTCAACTTCTGATATAGGTAGTTCAAATTTACTTTACCTCCAATATCTTCGCCCGAACGCTTTGACCAGCAGTGAAGAATTGAGATGCATCGGCCACGAAAACATCTGCGATCTGTATTGTCATCAATGCTTCAAATCAAAACTCCCGAGAAAACTGTACTTGGGGGAATGAGCTTGTAATGCATGAGAAAGTTTTGGGCGGAGTGCTCACGAAGACAAGACAATGGAGAGCTACCCTCAGGCAGACTATTATGGGTTGCTGACGCTAAAAGAGAACATGTAGACAACAAACGATACTCAGTGGTATAAAATCGTGAAGTATCATACTTCAGATAAGGTGGCCAGTCCTGTCAGGCGACCTAGAAACCGTACAAAACAACCACTTGTTGTGATACTTGCGATAAAGCCCTGCAAAAGCCACGTACCAATGACTGTCAAGATGACTCTAAAACAAACGCGAACGAGATGTCAGACACATTTAGTCATTAATTCAAAACCAGTCACACACGTCAAACACACGGTAGCTTCTAGGATGAACAGCTCAAACAGGCCTAGGTGATAGCCATAGCCGAGCTCAACTATCAGTTGTTACACAATAAGGCTAGTTTCATCAGAATCTGGAGCCCCTGCCTGTTATCGTTAAAAAGATGATGATGGCAGGGGTAAGTCCAACTTACAGCGCCTACCTTTCAGCTTAACAGTTTCACGTCTCCTTTGTGATGGATATTTTATAATAAAAACAGAAATTGACCTTACTAGCGAATAATCTCCTCCATGTCAGACTCACCTGATGCACAGCGCTGGCTTGAAGCTGTGAAACATCTGAAGGTAATGATGATGCTGCTTGCAAGAGAGAAAACTTAGCAGAAAGTGTCACCTTCCTGTCGTTTTTCTCTGGACGTGTAAGGAGAACACGATCAGGACAAGCAACTTGGACCAGAAGACCGTCAGTAAATATAAAAAGTTAGAGAGAAATTGTGGTTGAACACGCAGATCAAATCGACTTCAAACGTCAGGTCAAATGCAACTGATCGGTTCAAATTTTCTGGAAATCTACTTATGAATCCAGCTCCAAACGCATAGATTACAGCAATTAGTTCTGTATATAATCAATACTTTTCCGGGCAGACGAGGTGCGAATGATTATACAACATGATCAAGATCCAAAGAATGTGTATATAGAAGCGAACACACGTTATAAATCAACGTACGGAAAACACGTCTCGCGAAAGCCAGACGACAGGGCTCTACAGGACTTCAGCCTAAGGAAAAGAATCGTTCAGTAATATGAGATGTAGAATACTATCAGGTTCTGAATCTCTCGTCGAGCACCGAAAGTGGATATCAGTCGCGTTAAGTTGGGTACATTTGGGGTACAAGGACGAGGCAATGGCCACGGTCATATATAAGTAAGTTACACTCTCACCTAAGACGAGTAGTTGATCAAACTTGAATCCGGGTTTGATCAGAGTCTTCATATGCTCAATATGTCCTGGGACCATCAAAGGGTTAGATACTCAGCACTTATAACGAGGTCCATAATAACTTGTGTCTTTATCTCTTGTATCTTTGTATATATCTTTAGCAAGAGACGGTAAAGAAGTACACACTCCAAGTGGATAAGATTACATACCTAGATTGTCGGATAACTGACTGTACGCCAACACCCCCTTCACGATACTCCTTTTGAGAACCACATCGATCAGCAAAGAATTTTCCTTCACTTCCACCACGCTCCCCGAAATAATGCTTCCTGATTTGATTTGCTCTCCTGCGTTTTCATCTTCCGACCTGAAATCGAACATCCCAAAAACCTTAAGATCCCCTCTAGAGACAAGTACCACTTGATACAATAAGCTATGTAAGAAAACCAAATGACAGACTTCTTCTAGTCGTAAAGAGAAACTAGAGAGCTACTTCCTCATGGAAGTCGACGAATGGTTGATGTTAAATGGGTTTCCTCTTTGCGTGACACGTCCACAACGTAAACTCAATTTGTTCCCACAGGAGAAATAATGGCATGAACTCTCTTCTTCTGACTTGTTACGATCTTTGGCTACACTGACCAAAAAATGATAGAGGAAGAGGTCTATGAGGTTTGTCTCACACGCAATTTTTATGAAGAACGCCTCTAAATTTAAGAGGCCGGATTGGGAAGTGCCGAGGGTACACGCTAAGGCTCCGCAGTATAGACAACTGAGGTCTAACCTACTTGTGGTCAACCTGGAACTCAGATGAATGTCACATCAAAAGTAGCCCTGGACACATGGATGACTTTCCAACCTGGTAGTGGTAGCAAAGCTGATTGATAACCGTTTTGCTGATGGATCTGCTCTCAAAACCCTGCATTTAACAACCTGACCAAGTTGAAATGCCGTCGCCGCATCCGTGCCCGGAAAAAGACCCATTTCCGATCTGTCCCAGAGAAGTCAAGTCCAACTAATCATTGGTGGGCCCCAGAGGGAGAACATAAGCCAAACTCAGTTGACTAAGGAATTGGGCAATATTTAAACCGCCATCCATACAAGCGCCTCCTCCACGTTACCTCTTACATACTTCAAGACTAGTATTCAACGGTCTAAGGATCCGTCAATCCTCACCACAAATAATTTCCCATTATGAAGCAACGTAAAGAATCTACTGGGAAGACAGAAGAAAACAAATACAGATCACGAGAGGGTAACAGAAGAGAAAGGAAAGTTAGAAAACGTTTGCTTGCCAAAAGCTTGATTACAAACACCTGAACGGGAAGAATGATGGCTCGGAAAATTACATGAAAAAGTTGTATTCGTAGCCTAATTACTCGGCGAAAACTTGAGCAAACTCCTGGTCAACACTTCTTTAGTTTACCCCGTCCGCACCATACTGACCTATGAACAAGACCTTTGACGTCGTTGTAGAAGCTCACAAAACACCCGTAATCTTCAATTCCTGTAATCCAGCCATGGGTAACTAAACCCTCCACTGCATCTTCAAAGCTTGTAATGGGAGTCAACTTGGAAGAGACCTGAAAATTAGAGACAACGATCTGGTCTGAATGAGGGAACCGCCAAGTTGCACATTTACAGGAAGTCCTTCAGGATCCCTCATACATATATGGAGCAAAGTAAAGTAGAAGCATAATAAACTCAAATACGAAAAAATTGGATATACCGATGCATCTTACATCCGTAAGAGAAGGTGCTAGAACGAAAACAAGGGACACCTAAATAGAAGGTGAATAAGATATTCGGCGATCCTTACCAAGCTCTTCTTGTGTGTGAGAGTGATCTTTTTGGACTGAGGATCTACGCTCACAACCCTGAATTTCAACTTCGCACCAGCCTGGAAGGAAAGCAGTCAGTGACAAAGAGACAAAAATAAGCTTTTTGCTTACACAGAAAAGTGAAATTGCTTGACACTGAAGCATAAATCAAGCGAAAAAATTCAGATAGTATCTGGAGCAGGTGAAGAAAAGGTTCGATACGGGGAACTCCAGACTCTGCAGCTACGTTAGCCGGTACTATACACCCCTGCACAAGAGCTAAAACATTCTAACATTCTTTCAGCACTTCACGAACATTGCACACACCTGGAGCCTGATGCAAAATAAACTACAAATCTAAGAGCCAACTGTCCACACAGTCTGTTTCTAGCTACCAAGCATGACATGACCGTATATAGGAGGCATGCGGACCTGAAATTTTGCACTTGGTGTGGACCGTTGATATTCAGACATATGCTGTAGAGGACATAGTCCTTTCAACCCTTCACCCAGTTGTACAATAGCGCCAAATGATTCCACAGCTGTAACGGTGCCATGTACCATCATTCCTGGTTTGACATCGGTATGAGATAAGAGCATCTGCTCCAGCACTGTTGCCTTCATATCCAGATTCAGTTACAAACATTTTTGTCAGATTATTGACACAAACATATCCAGATTCATGTCAACATAGAGAAAGGACAGGCTATCAGCCAGAAACGTCAATATTAATAAAATGATTGAAAATGTCTCTTGAATAGGAAGAACCACGGAGCGATAATACACGCTAATCTTTTGTCTTAGGTCCCTGTGACGCTGACCTAGATATCTTTCTTCTCGACAACAAATATGGGGCAAATTTATGATGGACGGAGTGCATCACCTACAACAGTAAAACACTTGCATTACATGTCATGCTTAGTTGTATAGAATGGAACGTACCTTCAAGCTTGCTATTGCCAGCCCATCCATAATTCTGAACCCAATGACACGTGCTTTGACTTTCTTCCCTTCAGTAAATTTTTTTTCCAATTTCTCGATGTGTTCGTCTGAAGCATTCGAGATCTAGATAAAAGTTGCCGCGTCATTCTTTCGCCGTTAACACAGTTGCATCTCAGGCTGACCAACCAGACAAATCAGGAAGGCTTCAAAAAGGGAAAGCAACAGCTTGAAGGAGCAGACACTTACATGCACGTAGCCAGCTGTTGCTTTGGGTTTAGATGGGAGCTCGATAAGGAGACCAATAGTGGGATCAACTCGTCGTACCAGGGCGTTATTGTAAACCTCCCCAACATTCACGGCCTACAATTCAGTGAACAAAATGAGTGCATATAAAGAGAAAATAACGACCCTCAAAGAGACAATAAATAATTAAACAACCCAAAATTTGTATGTCACCACAAAGTCGTTCTTATTGCGAGAAACGTTCAAGGAATGAGTTCAAACGTGACTTCAGAGGATCTTATGTGCTACGTACCCAAGATGGGGCCGAGTTATGGAGCAGGTCGGAATTGAGTGTTAAACCAACGGCCTTGGTGATAGGATTCACGTACAGAATTCTCGCTCTAAGCTGCAGGCAGTTTCAAGCATGAAAACAATCCAGTAGACAAGTGACCTGCACTGCGTCAAAGCATCTACGGGGTAAAAACCTAATCAATGGACCTAATGCTCAAACATAGATATATATAGATATATAATAGATTCAGCTCTTACCCTTTGATTCACTGTATAATTCTCAGCCCACTTGGACCCAAGAAGAGGAACATCTAAATGAAACAAGTCAACCTGATAAGAGAAAGCGTTGTCAGAACATTGAGAATATAAACAACGTTGATTACAGCCGGTTGCATAGTGAACTCATGCAGGATTATGACATATATGCGCAATATGACCTCCGACGATCAACAAGAGCAATAGGATGATGGTGGCCATGGAAATTGAGAACGAAAAACTCAAGCTATAACGAAAGAAATGAAGGCACACGGCATCTGCTTTCTAGCGCACATATTCCGGAAAATTAATTTCTTGAAACGAATCAATGAGGAAGTTGGAGATCTCACAGTTCCGCTGAAATACGTAAGGAACGATAATAAAAGGCCGTCTCGAAGCACAGCTCGCACTCGTGCATTTACCAAAGCGCCTGGTAGAAGCTGTTCAACGGAGACTCCTTCATGATCTTGTACCTTTCAGGAGCCAACACGTCAATTGAGCACATAGTAACGTTTGTTGACTTCCATTAGAATTTCTACAATAATGTGCAACAAAGTGATGTGAAGCACAGCTGGAAGCTCCACAAGAAATCTTAAGTTTCAATACCATGGCTCCAGCGGTAACCTTTTCACCGGCTTTGAGGTTGACCGTACCCCGCTTCTTGTCTACTGCCAAAGCAACACCATGAACTAGTTGTCCTTTTTTCAACTTTGAGTCGCTATCACCTTCACATCCAGCGAGAAAACCACGGAGGCCAAATCACTTGCAGAACCACAAGTTGTGAAATCTACCCATCTAGCGCGACAGATTGGGTACGAACGTGTATAACATCTTTCAATTCAACTTAGCAGTGATATTTACTAGAAAGAGTACTACGCGACGAGTGAAACTGCTTACAGTTCTGATGAAGCAAAAATCCCGATACTCCGGTCACTCCAAGAGTCAGAAGGTAGCCATGGTCTTCAATGCTGCTTACGCAAGCTGTGATGGGCTGCATAGCGAAGAGCATGTATGAACTATGACTCTTGAGCTACGAGGACTGAAAATCGAACACACGAACCACAACACGTATCCTTTTCTTACTGGGTGCTGAAGGACGTAATGAAATGGCTCCAGGTTGAAAGATAATATTGCAGAAGAATGAATAGCAGGCCCTAAAATGACTTGCAGATTAGCCCCCTATGTTCAGTGAACAAGCTAGAGTTTCCTCCTCCTCCTCCACTACTAAAGATCTTTGCAAGTGATGACTACACACTCCTTACCGATCCTTCGTGGATAGAGTCTACTGTAAGTCCCTCAAGTAGATTACTCAACCGCAAGGAGAGTCCAATACGCTTGATGCTCTTTCCTTTTCCTGTCTTCGCTTTCATGTTTTCCAGGCTTAGGACAGTGCACGCTACCAATTGTCCAACCGAAAATAAGTCCTTCAAAGAGAACTCATCACTTTCCTTGTCAGACATATCTTCGTCACTCTGCAACATCAGACCAGTTGGCGAACAATATCAAGACCGTGCTTTTTCTTAGCTGAAAGTCGAGGGATATGTTGTACACGAGTTTAATTCTGTGTGCTGGTCAAAGCATGAGTCCTGCTACAATATTAGGAAACTCAAGACTACAAAGATTTTCATTAATGGAATCTGTGCTTCATACGCGCTTAATGGACAGCAAAGGACGACATAACCACTTGCAAGTACCAGTTTAGATTCAGCTTCAGCGCCTTTGGTCCTCCGTTTCTTCTTCAACTTCGCCTTTTTAGCCTTACCACCTGTTAAAACCTCTGCCGCCACATCTGATGCCTCGTCGGCTTGCACAAAACCTCGTAAACCTCCAGGAAGACTTATAGCAAGATCCCTGTGATTGACTTCGGCAACAGCTCCCCAGATTCTCATTCCAACGCAAAGGGTCTGTGAATCCAGAAACGTAAGAATCTGTAGATCTTCTTCGAACTTGGACTTAGAGTGAGCAGGAAGGGCAAACTAACCATTCAAATCCCCATTTCTCACCTTCAATCCTTTCTTAGTACCAGATATAAATAGCTGCTGAGTGTCTTCATTTGAGGACAAACATATTGCAGGACATACATATTATCCATCCACGTGCTACAGGGTATACTTGAGCAGGTTTTACGGATATTACGGATAGCCACAATCCCTCAGAGAGAAATCGCTACATTCTGCCGTGTTATCGTTGTTAAGCTAACAACATATCACGAGCTAAACGCAATTACCTCCTCCGTTCAATCTACCCCAAGATCACCAATTGCTCGAGAATCAAAGTGCTCACCTTGTGACGCAAAATCTCAACCGACTTTGGGGCCTTGCCCGTGAATCCGAATAGAGACTCTCCATCAGGATCCTCGGTTGCCACATCTGCGCTCTGCCGTTTCCTTTGCTTCCCCTTTTTGTGAGACTTCGCAACTTCTGATTGAAATTCTGCTTCTGCTTGCGAGCGGGCATCGCGAACTTCTGCTGGTGTCAAAGCACTGGCACCACCTGCAGCATTTAACAGCCAACTTAAGAAAACGAGTAAACATTGAAGAGCAGTACAATTTAGTAAAAAGACCACAGATATTGGATGCAAGAAACACGCGTTGTCCTTGACCACTAAAATGTAGCAGACCGGGCAGTTGTCTGCCATACTGACGACTTTACAATAAACATTCAGCCCTCTTCTCCTACTCCGGACTACATGAGCCACGTGAACTTCCGAAGTTGCATCAAGAAGCTGGTCCAGGGTGCAAGAAATTGACCTCGAGGAAAATCTGCCTCTCCGTCGGTCGAATCAAAAGTGGCAGTCTTGGTGGCTTGCATCTTAGGGACCTTAGGGGTAAACTTTTCCTTCACAACAGCTTCACCATTCGAGGTAGACTTCTTAGCTATCCTCTCCTTCCCCGAGTCCTCCTCTATTCTCCTTTTACCCATGGTGAATATGTATCAGCACTCATAAATTGTTCAGCGACTCTGGTCGCAATTTCCAATAATGAGATGGTATCCTGTATCCACATTCAAAAGTAATGTAAGAACTGAATGCTCTGGCTTCGCTTTCTACTTCAACAGCAACCACATGCAAAGAACTCTTTCAAATCCGGAAGTGTTTCAGCCCACTGTAATGCCAGTGAGCGAACACTTAACTCCACGAGATGTCGAGGACATCAATCCACACATCTAGGTAGCTCAAAGCTCTACATGATTCAGTAGAAAGTTGGGCAGAGCACATAAGTTGCCATGTTTAAAGCGTCATCCGGTTCCTATTCATGCCAGACTTGGAAGATGGTACTTAAAATTGAGCAATTCTCCTCAGAAGCTGCAGAGCGGATGGATTTGACATGTGACAGACAGCCTACACATGCCTCTGGGAACAGGGATACGTCTACCTGATGCAGGGCTTTCCAAATTGGCAATCTTCTCCGACGATTTATCCGACCCTGCTCAGTAAACAGCGACTTCGGCGAGTTTACGCGATCGGGAAGGAAATGATCGAACTTCTTACCAGTTAACGAACTTGTCAGCGGACATCCTGCTTTACTAAATCGTCAGGCTTCACAATCAGGTCGAGATAGAAGATTCGATCAGGAGACGACATGGTGTCCAGGTACTAGAAAACGGTTGGGTTTAGGGTTTTAGAGCAGCTACCGATATTCCAGAGAAAGGCCGTTACTGGTGCGCAGCGCAGATACACTCCTTTGGGGTTTGAGGCAATTACAGTTTTGACCTACCGATATTAACATCGGTACCTTTAGTGGACACCTGGTAGGGTGGTGTAAAATTCTTAACTTTAGAAATTTTTGTAAAGATTTATGAGTATTCAGTACTAACGTTGTCAAAAGATAGACTATTATTTTGTTTGTTAGGGAGACTTAACACGTATTCTCGGATCAAATAACTTGTCTTTTATTGAGATTTTGGAAATATATTTTTTCGTTGTTCGTGTGTTTCATTTCTCGATTTGTGCGTGTCATCCTTGCGCAGGGCCATGCTAATCTTCTCTGTATCATGCTAATCTTCTATGTATCGTTCCAATTTGATCGGATGTCCCCCGAAGATTTTAGAATTGAACGGTAATGCAAAGCAAAGTTTGGGGTAGTTTTTCTTCTCAATCCAATTTTTAGTGGCATTCCACTTCACTCTCGAAAGATAGAAGTATTCGTGGATTAATACTGTGGGCTAAAATAAAAGATGCGATGCGGATTTAATATTCATAAGATGGTAAATTGCGGATATTCACCTTTCATTTCATATCTTAATTGGTGTCAACCATTTGTTATTTTTTCTTTTATTATTAATTTCCTTTTTCAATTGGAATTTTATGGTTTGTTATTTTGTCATAACTTGTTAAGTATTGGATTATTTAACTATTCTATCTTTTAAGCAAGAATAAATTTTCAGATTTTCTATGAAGTTTATTATTATGTATATAAATGAAGTATAGATTGATACTATAAATAGTGTTCTCTCTCCATGTTTCAAGATCTATATTTTCTCATTGACAAGACCATGAAAAGTCACTCTAAAAGTAGATAGTTTTCAATAATATGTGAGCTCATTCTTAAGCTAAGATACATTTCTAACTAACGATAGAAAATAACGATTAACAATACATACAAGTTGAGATGTAACTAATGATGTGAAATATAATATAAGCTGTTTTTGTTTTGTTAGATCATTTATAATTAACTCAAGTATAACTCTTCTCACTCCATAACTTTTTCCACTATTAAAATTTTATAGATAGTGAGGTAATCTAAATCATAGATTAAGATCCTCTTATCTCATGTTATCCGACTCTTGTAATTAAATGATAAGCATAAGTTAATTTCTATGATAGATTTGCTGATCAATGAATATACAAGCAAATTTGGTGAACTTATTTCATTTGCAATATATAATGGTACAATGTTATTAAGATTCCGAGTTTTTTTATCTATATGTTTTATAAAAATAATTAAATTTGTAGTATGAGAACTAAAATTTTAATATTTTTTGATTGTGACGATAAATGATAATTTTGTACATTTGTTCAAAATGAGTTCAAAAGTAAAGATATTCTACTCTCTCTTCTTGCTTTATCAAAGACGTATCATAAAAGTCCACTAAAGTCGATCTTGAGACAAGGTGGTGTACAAGCCAAGTAAAGATAGACAATATCATATGTCAGATAAATTGAATTATTAGACTAAAATACTCATGTAAAATCTAGCAAGAAGAGTCACTAATAGGTAATCATTACTTAATCGCCCCACATTATGCAATAAAGACTTGTCGATAAGGAAATTTGTCTTTTGATCATAAAAGAGAAACAAAAACTCTAACCTTGATGAAAATATATGATTGTAAATGAGCTTAATACATAGTGTACATAAGAGACTGATTTGAATGGCTAATTTAAACGCTTTGTGTAGCTAGTTCTTCTACCTTAAAATATTTATATTAAGATATGTTTTTTTAATATTCAATTTATCTCTCAAACTCAGTATTTTGATGATCATAAAGTAGCTAAAAGACAACATAGAACTAAAGGACCATTCAAGAAGTGTTCTCTTTTTGCAAATTCATATCTCTTTTTAGAATCTAGTTTTTAAAACTTGTTTGAATTGCTCACTTTTGATAAATCTTAATTAAGAATTTATAACATTTTTTTCCTTCATAAAAAACTATTAAAAAATATTATAATCATATTTTATACAAATATGCATAGAATGAAAAAACCAACAAATAATTGATCTTTGTCTTAAAAGACTATTAGCTCAAGATGGAAAAATTAGAAAAATTCATTCACACCTTCAAAAGTTCCCATCTTGTATACAAGGCAAGTATAACTAAATATCCACGTATCCAAACTTCTTTACAAACATTTTCAATACAAACTTCTACGAATTATTACAACTTTTATTTTAAATGTGTGCTTGATTATCCATTAAAAGACCTCAACTTCCTAATCATTTTATCTAATCATCTAATCTTTCTATCATATGTAGATGCTTATATGTACATATTTTTATTTTATTTTTTTACTTACTTTCAAATGTGAGTCAATGTAGTGTTTATAAAAATAACTTATTCACAAAATATGTGCTTTTCTATATATTTATTAAATCATTCTCATCAGTTTGGTATATGGTGTTATATTCCTTATACATATTTCTTGAAGATGTACTCTATACTAGGTGCATATAATACTTGCTTTATTTTGGTTTCCAAGCATATTCCAAGGTATAACTTGTACTACTTGATTAGTTCAAATGGTCACAAAGTACTAATATTATTAATATGGAATAAAAACCCTTTCACTCCTTGCATCTCTTTGAGATCACCTTTTTGAATGTAACTTGCTGAATCTAAGTCCATAGGTTTAGTTATTGTATTCTTTTATTTTTATATATATTATATATTTATTTATTTATATTGGCCCTTTAGCAAGACAAAATCTGATGTCTTCAATAGTAGTAAAATTATGTTGACTATTACTTGATACTCTTCACTATTTAATAAATATTGAGTATAAATTATATAAGGTTGACAAATAGTTAAAAATATAATTCTTTATTTGAATGTCTTTTTTTTTTAAGGATAATAGGTTTTATACGCTTTTCCTTACCAATGTCAATATTTTTCACAATAATTTAAGAATTGATTGCATTATTCTTTGTGGATGAAAACATGATAAACTTACCTCTTTCTCTCCATTCATATTAGTTTTGCTTATAAGAGAAGTCAAAGTATACCAGCTAGACATCTTTTTTTATCATTAAGCCATACCAAGCATGAATAACTCATATGATATTGCAACCCACATTTTCTTAACATGCAAAGCAAGCTAAGCATATCCATTCCTTGAGTGCATTGCATGCACTTTTTTCATAATCCTTGTTGTAGAATGCCTCTTTGTATGAATTAGACCCTTGCTTTCAGTAAGTCATCATCTCACAATTATGTTATTAGAAAAAATCAACAGAAGAAGATCAACATATACTAAAAATACTTGGTTTAGCTTAAGTGTTTTTAAGCTCAATGATTCATATAGATACAACCATCCTTTGTGCAGAAGACTAATCCAATTAAGACTTTTGATTGACATTTTATATAATTTTAAATCCTCTAATATGGTTCACTTATTTGATAGCTTAAGTACCCATAAATAATGATTACGTATAGCACATTTTTGGCTTTGACTTTGGTTTGTGACTCATGGTTCATGAGTCAATCACAATAGCACCATTGCTTAATATTATATTTTGAAACAACAAAGTCTAATCCATTATAGACCACTTCTATAACAATATGGAGTTTATTAACAAGTAAGTCAAGACTAAAAAAGTAGAAAATATGCCAAATTAGCCTATAATATGCTAGAAGCATCTAAGAAGCTACTTGGTACCATCCAAGTATTGGGTAACATGCATGCCAAGTGATGATTTATAGGACAAGGTTTATTGGGAAGCTTCTTGGCTAGCTTAGCTTGCATGCCAAGTAGATGACTTATAAAAGGAAGCTACTTAGGAAGCTTCCTAGCTACCTTAGTTTGCATGCAAAGTAGACGGTTTCTAGTAGCTTGACTTGCACTTTAAGAAAGTGGCTTTGAGAAAACTTCTTGAGAAGCTTCTTGATAGCCTTGTATGTTTTCATATAAACACCAAAGCCCAAGCTCATGCTAGGCATTTGGAGGTTCAATCATTCAAGTGTCCCAATGTGATCTCCCACTCCGGTCTTCTATTCTCTTGTTTCTCTCCTTAGTCTTTTACAATGTCCTAGTAATGTTTTAAGTTAGTGGGTAAAAACTACCAAAAGTTACCACAATTAAGTTTAAAAACCAAGTTAACCTTGAATACTTCCCCCTTATCCCAAGTTCTAAACGACTCAAGACATATTCTTCTTTGGTAAAAATTTTAAGTTCATATCTCATATTGAGATGTCAAAATTTTCAAAGGTCCTTATTAGTATTGATAAATATGAATCTCACAATAACATCATTGAATGTAAAGCATATCAAACATATCTACTCCTTGATGCAAGCTATACAAAGCATAATATATTGATGGCAAGCAAAGCAAAACATACCTCCTCCAAGAAAGATGTCCCAACCATGCTTCTCATATCAATATTAAATTGTTTATTGTTGTGCTAAAACTAAACTATGTGCTATTGTAATAGCCTATGCTTAACAAATGATAGTCATCTCAAGTGTGTTATCCCTTGAGTAGAAAGATTAGAAAGCATGCTTCTTACTCTTACTTAATTCTTATCATGTAATTGATACATTTATGGCATAGTACATTTAAAATAAAAGATTGATCGAGCACATATACATAATGGCTCATTATAGACAAAATTTCAAAACTTTTAAAAGAGAAAATAATCAACTTGCAAATCTAGATTAAATAAAATCAGAAGTGTGGAAATATTAAGCAGTGATAAGGTCTCCAATCTCAAACAAGTAAGACTCCTCAAATTTTTTTAATTAAAGAGATGATTTCTATATATAAATTTGTTTGTAATCCAATCAAAATTCAACACTTTAGCAAAAGAATGGACTGATAATGTCAAGAACTCATGAGAAAGTTACTTAGCTTTAATGCAAAATTTAGCTTTTGAAAATATTTATAACTAATAATTAGGAACAATGAGAGTGTTCCTTGTTTTGATGACTATTTATCATACAAATATTTATAAAAATAATATTGTTGTTAGATTAACTAACTATAAGTCATAATTACATAAATATATTCTTTTTCCTTGGGAATTAGACCCAAAGATTGGAGCTCAAGCTTAAGTTAAAGCCATATTAGCATGAAATTTCAACTTCTATACCCAAATCCCAATTTGCAAGAGACAAATATCATATGATTACAATAAGTATACTAATAAAAAACACAATTCAAGGCTTTAAAATATGTTAAGCTTGAACAATGATGAAGAAATGTCTAAGGACTGCTAAAGAGTCTTTTTTAGGTGCAAATATGCTAATGTGTTCACAAAGAATTGGACTTTTTAAGCCTATGTTGTTGTGTGAGTGATATGTAAATTAGTATTTGGTAAAATTAGATGATGGGCCAAATCAAAGATTATTACTTTGAAATTGACCATCAAGAATCAAATGTTTTCCAATACCAAAGATAAAAATTGGATTTAAAGTAAAATTGGAGAAAGATCTCTCAAGCAAAGTAGTTTGTAATTTGCTTTGGCAATTAAAAAGTGAATTTTCAAGGGTTCTTATTCCTTAATGATTGCTAGAGTAAAGAGAATGTAGATAATTATCTATACACTTTAAGAGAAAATACCTTTATACTTCTTCTTTTTTTTGCAATCTTGCTAAGCTTATGGAGTTCATAATTGAGTATATTTGTTCAAGTAATCTTAATGAGTGATGAAAAATATTATCAATAGATTTTGAGTTTGGTGTCCACTAAACCTTGCTCAAAACCATGGTAGAATTACCAATGTGAAATTGATTTTTATGTTGAAAAAACAACAACCATTACATAGCTCTCCTTCCTTTCTAGAAAAAGACGATCTACCTTATGGTGTAAAACTAATTCCATCTTTATCTCCCCTTTAAAGGTTTATATCCTTGTGTCTCTTATCAAGCATGAAATTCAACAATAATTATATTTTTGGGTTTAAGACTCTTTGTATCAATTGGGCTTGCCAATCTATAAAATCCAAACTTGAGTTAGAAGATACAACCCTTGACTAGATGTAATGTTACAAGGACAAGAGAACATCCAATAGAAACACATAGCAAAAACACAAGAGAAACACAAGGTTTCATTCTTCAATACTCAAATGTCCCAAAGTGCTCCTTTCTTATTATATGGTAAAGAGGATCCACTCAAATGGAGCTCCACTGTTGGACCAAATACATGGATTGATGACATGTCAATGAGCTCCATTCTTAGAGTATATAACAATATGGAGTTTACTAATGAGTTAGTCAAGACTAATAAAGTAGAAAAGATGCCAAATTGGCCTAAAATATTCTATAAGCATCTAAGAATATACTTGGTACCTTCTAAGTATTGGGTAACATGCATGCCAAGAGGTGATTTATAAGAGAAAGCTTATTGGCTGACTTAGCTTGCATGCCAAGTAAGTGGCTTGTAGAAGGAAACTTTAAGAAGCTTCTTGGTTAGCTTGACTTGCACTCTAAGAAAGTAGCTTTGAGGAAGCTTCTTGAGAAGCTTCTCAACAATCTTGTATTTTTTTCTATAAATAACAAATTCCAAGCTCATGCTAGGCATTTGGAATTTCCCTCACTCAAGTATCCCAATATGATCTTCCACTTTGGTCTTCCATTTGCCTATTTCTTTCCTTGGTCTTTTTACATTGGTATCAAAGCAAGGTTTGAGATGGATGGAATTTACGGACCACCAAATTCATTTATGCCAAACCATTGGGATTTTCATGTCCATGTACTACTCAAGCATCATTTTATACAATTCATCATCTCACATTTTGGGCAAGATTTTTTGAATATGATCATCTTATCTGATGAACCATTGGTACTTCCAATTGTAACTTATGGAGAATGGTCGATGTGTTGCATCACCGTATTAACTTTGACAAATTATAGGTAGTTGATAGAGTAGTAGTCATGGTGGCAATGCCCAAGGTTATCATTACCATGTAGTAACAAATTGAGCATCTTACTCAATTGTTGGAAGAACAAGATCATCAATGACAAGAGCATGCAAAGAGAGCACCATTTTGAGAAGGAGAAGAGCAAATCCAAATTTTGAAGCCCAAGGTATTCAAAGGCAAGAATCTCTTGGATGTAATAGAGATTTTTTTATTTTATTGTTAATGTTAGTTTGAAGTTACAAATCTTCATGATGAACAAAAATAGATTCTCTTGGTTTCAAGCCAATTAGATGGAGTATGAAAGCTATGGTGGCAGTTTTGAGTAGAGCAAGCTGAATGGCAAATATTTTACACCAATCTTGACATGGGGAGAGTTCAAGAGTGAAATACTTGGTTGATTCCAGATGATAAATGCCATACAAGCCACATTAGATAGGTTGGTAGAGTTGAAGCTGATTGGCTCTGTAAGGAGCTACGTCATACAATTCCATAACACCATTATGTAGATTCTAGATATACTCAAAGGTGAAGTTTGGTCAATTTGTGAAGGGCTTGAAGTCACAAACCAAATTGAAGGTGCTTATGCAAGAGCCAAAACACTTGAAGGAAGTCATGCAATTGGCTGAGCACTTTGATTCTTTGGTTGCAACAACTTGGTCTCAACTTTAACCTTCATAGAACCTACCAATACATTATACACAAGTGGAGGAACTAGTGCCAATGGAGATTGATGCCATCCAAAAGAGACCAATTGGCACTATGGATAGAGAAAGATTACAAATTGGACATTGCATTGTTGAATGTCCACTCAAGAATATGCAATCTCAACAAATTGCCAAAATGGAGTTTGTGGAGCAGAATGATCAAGGAAACAAGCAATACCAATAGGAAATTAAAAGCCGCCCATTGGACACTTGATTAGTTCCAACTGGATTGAAGGCTCGACCAATGCAAATTTACTTTACTTGCAAGGTATGATATCTAATCATGGATGTAGGATCTTGGTTGGTTCTAGGAGCTCAAAAAATTGCATGTCTATCAAATTAACAAAGGAATTAAATATTCCTATCAAACTAGTAATTGGATTAGATTGATGATGGTGGATGGTAGAAAGGGTAGATGGTGGATGGTATGCATTTTGTACCTCACATCTTGTTACATTTAAGGTTGGGAAGGAGTATGTAAAATGTACAAGGTTTGTAGTGACATCTCTACACTATGATATCATTCTTAGTTTATCTTGGCTTGAACATCATAAGGTTCAATTTGATTGGAACCAATGAAAATCAAGTACAAAATCAAGGTAAGAGATACCAATAAGGTTGTCAGGCACCTTTGAGTAAGACACCTAAAAATAATTAGTTCCAAGATGAGAAGTTTATCAATAAAGTAGCTATACAGTAAGCTGGAGAGGAAGATAAGCCTATTTTTGTGGTGTGGACCAAGCTATTGCATATGGAGGATCTGATGAGGGCCAAAAGCTTTATCAAGCAATCATTGATTGAATAGTTTAGGGGTTTGTAGATGTGTTTTTGGATGATTTACCCAAGGGATTACCCTTTGATTGTGGTATGCTTTTCAACATTGAGTTATTTCCAAGAAGTACTCCAATGAGCAGACCAATCTGTTAGCTCTCACCAAAGGAGTTAGACCTCACCAAAGGAGTTAGACAAGCTTTGAATAACACTAAAGGAGTTGTTGGAAAGGGATTTCATATGATATAGTACATCTCTTTGGGAAGCATTGATACTATTTGTTCCAAAGAAGGATGGAGGACTTTATTTTTCAATTGATTACCGTGGCCAGACTAAAAAAAAGTGAAGAATATATATCACTTGCTTTGCATTGATGAGTTGTTTGATCAATTAAGTGGAGTATGATACTTCTCCAAGTTGGATCATTAGAATGGTTATTGGTAGATTCCCATTCATAGGAAGGATATGCAAAAGACTACCTTTCATACAAGGTGTGTGCGTTTTGAATAGAGAGTTTTACCTTTTGGGCTCACTAATGCTCCAATAGTCTTCATGGATCAAATGCATTGGATGTTGGATGAACAAATGGATTGATAAATGATGGTGTTCTTAGATGATATTTTAATCTATAGCAAGATAAAGGTAGAACATGCAATTCACATGTGAGAAGTCTTGAGATGACTATGTCAATGGAAATTTTATTATGAGAAGTCAAAGTGTATCTTTTCATTGAAGGAAGTTACCATCTTGGGTCATACAATCTTGTCAAAGGAGATCAAGATGGAAGAGGAGAAAATCAAGACCATTATTGATTGGCCTACTGTAAAGGATGCTACAAAAGTATAATCATTTAATGGATTGACAAGTTTACTAAGATTCATCCACTATTGTATTCATGTGGCCGCACCATTGACCAACCTCTTGGGGAAGAACTCAAGGTTAAAATGGACCACAAAGCACAAAGAAGCATTCTAGAAGCCAAAACATATGGTATCTTCAAGACCCATTATTCAACCATATGACCCTAACTACCTTGTGTGGTTGATTTTGAGGCTTCTAATTTTGCCATTAGAGCCATGTTGTAATAATAATTTTAGATGGGTTACAACTCATTGCCTTTGTGTCCTACTGACTAAATAACAACAAAAGGAATTACTTGGCTTGAGATCAAGAACAAATAGCAATGATATATGCCACCAAGTGCAATATCAATAGCTAGACACATGATCTAAAGATGAAATTTGGTTTGATAACATCTAGGAGGATATACTAAAAGATTACTTCTACTAATAGGCCAGAAACCAAAACATGCTTGAAGACTTTAGAATCAATAGTTAGACATATGATCTAGATGTGAACTTGGGGTGGTGACATCTAGAAGGATATTACACATGATGAAAAACATAGATCAGATAGAGGTATCACCAAAAGAGCACTTCTACTAATAAGGTAAAAGTAAAAAATAGCCTGAAAACTTTAAAGTCATTTTTGGAGGCCTAAATGGATGAATTAGGCCTCAAAAGTGGAAGGATCCCTCCCTCAAGAACAAATGGGATTACCTTCTTCCCCTGTGATTTGTCTTGTTGAGAGCTTTCCAATGGTACCTTACCCATGCAATTTTGAGCTTCCTACAATAAGATTCCCTAAAGATTCCCTTTGGTCAAACCCATTTGCCAGCTAGATAGGACAAGGACTGACATGTCACCCATCTAAAAAACTAATCCAAAGATGGAGCTCGTTGACAGGTCACCAATCCATGTATCTGATCCAAGGGTGGAGCTTCCTTTGAGGGGATCTTCTTTGCTATATAATAAGGAGAAGGTGTTCCTTTGGAACATCAAATGCTTGGGTCTGAAATTTGTGTTTTCTCTCTTGAAGAGTTCTCTTATCCTCAGAGTATTACACCAAGGTATAGAGGCATTATCTCTTGGGGAAACAAGTGATCATGCAAACTGAATGCATGCCCTTGTTGCAAATGTATTCCAAATGTATTCCAAATGTAAAATATTACATTTGGAATACATGAAAAGTTGGCATCATTTATGAGAGGAACAACTACAATTGTTTGATCTTAAACTTTAGTACAAACGTAGTAGATCTTATGTTATCCTTGATGCACTATTATGATGACCTTATTTGAAGTCTCTTTCTCTTGTCATGGCAATAATTATGATAATGTCAATCTACTTCAAGGTCCAAATCAAGTTCAAGACTACTTTATAACAAGATCCCTTCTTTCAGATGGTACAAGGTTGTCTTGCTACATAAGATAACAAATACAACACCTAGAAGGAAGGCCTTCTATTTTGGAGAAACCAGATTTATGTTCCAACCAAGGGTGATTTATGACTTATGTGCCTTCAAGAAGCCCATGACTTACCAATCACTAGTCCCATAGGTGTGGACAAGACCTTGGGTACCTTAGAACACCAATGGTGGTGACTCAACATGGCATGAGATGCAAGAGTTTGTCCAATCTTGCAAGAGTTGCCAATGCAACAAGGCAAAAAATCAAAAACTGAGTGGACTCCTTCAACCACTTCCCATGCTTGATGGGAACACATGAACTTAGATCTCATCACATCCTTGCCCAAGACAAATCAAGGTCACATCACAAATATGGTGTTTTGTAGATAAACTTAGTAAGAAAATCCATTCAGCACCAAAATTTGATGTAATGGATGCTCCAACATTGGCCAAGATCTTCTTTTACGATGTCTTTAAGTATCATGGGATGCCTTGTGTATTCATCTTTGACCATGATTCTTATTTCATCAATGGCAAGCACTCTTCTAGATACTCAGCACCAAGCTTACTTTGTCCATGACATATCATCCTCAAATTGATAGAAAAATGAATAAGAAAATTGCACCTTGGAGAATATGCTTTGTGCCTTTATGAATGTTCACCATACCAACTAGGACAAGTGTCTGTTGTTGAGTTTGTAACTCCAAATAGGCAAGCACCAGATTCTCTTCCTTCTTCCCCAGTCTTGGCCAGACCCACTTGTTCCAAATTCCTTTCTTTCCCTTCCTCCATATCATGTCCCTCTTGCTTCCACCTTCCTAACCACAATATCCCAATCCATACAACAAGCCAAATCTCATCTCCTTGTTACTCAAAATCATAAAAAACAACATGCAGACCAACATCATCGTGATCTCACTTTTCAACTTGGTGGTAAGGTTATACTTTCTTCTAGAAACCTACCCCTCCCACTTGATACCAAAGTCTATAAACTTACTCCTAATTGGATAAGTCCATTTGATGTCACCCAAATCATTTCTCTTATTCCTTATCATTATGTCTTGCCTTGCCTTGCCTTCTCAAATGCAAATTCACTTTGTCTTTCACATTTCCAAGTTTCTAACTATCTTCTTTTTCCTTTCATATCTAACTCCCTCCTCCTCCCATGCCTATCAAAAATCACAAGGAGTATGAATTTGATTGTATCCTTGGACGTAACCACATTCAACATGACCGTCAACTACATATGGAACACAAAGTCCTTTGGAAAGGGTATCCACTTCATGATGCCACTTGGGAGTATCTTTCTCATCTCCAAAATACATAAATGGCCATCCAAGAAAATGAAGCTTTGACGGTGATGAGGATGTCACTATCTAGTAGTGGGAGAATATGTAAGAATATGGAGTTTACTGATGAGTTAGTCAAGGTTAAAAAAGTAGAAAATAGGCCAAATTAGCCTAGAATATTCTAGAAGCATCTAAGAAATTACTTGGTACCTTACAAGTATTGGGTAATGTGCATGCCAAGTGGTGACTTATAGGAAGAAGCTTCTTGGCTAGTTTAGCTTACGTGACAACTAAGTGGCTTCTAGAAGAAAACTTATTGGGAAGTTTCTTGGCTAACTTAGCTTGCATGCCAAGTAGGTAGCTTCTAGAAGGAGCTTCTTGAGAAGCTTCTTGGTTAGCTTGACTTGCACTCTAAGAAATTGGCCTTGAGGAAGATTCTCAAGAGCCTTGTATGCTTCCCTATAAATACCAAAGCCCAAGCTCATGCTAGGCATTTGGAATTCCCTGATTCAAGTATCCCAATGTGATCTTCCACTTTGGTCTTCCATTCTCTTATTTCTCTCCTTGATCTTTTGTAGATTAGTTGTATGGATCGGTGACATGTTCATCCTTGTCCTATTTGGTTAGTCAAACAAGTTTGACCAAAGGGAATCTTTGGGGTATCTTCCTTTAAGAAGCTCAAAATAACATGCAAAAGGTACCATTAGAAAGCTCTTGATGAGACAAGGAAGGAGATAAATGGAAATGCTTTCCTTTACATGGAAAGGGAGGAAATTTTAATTTTTTGAAGCCTTATTCATCCATTTAGGCCTTCAAATTGGCTTTGAAGTTCTATGTTTTGGCCTCTACCCTATTAGTGGAAGTACTCTTTTGGTGACATCTCTATCTGATCCACTTAGACTATCATATATAACATCCCTCTAGATATTACCAAGCCAATTTCTACCTCTAGATACTATGTTTACCAAATGGTATTTGAAACCTCTCCCTTTCAAGATGCAACATCCTCATTGCAAAGCCATTGGTTGAAAGATTGCACTAACACCAATGCATGGGTCAAGTTAGTTGTTGACTCCCATGTTGTCTCATACAATAGGTACTCTTTCCAATGTACAATATATTCCACCCATAGATGGCATGTACCACATATGCTTTTTTGGAGAATACATTTGACTTTGTATTCCTTTGTGCCATCAATGAGTGTTGGACAAGGTCTAACTTCTTGTATGGAAGGATAGTAGGGCGGTTGGAGTGCATATAAACATAGTAAGGAAACATGAACAATAGATGAGTCATGTGTGGCAATAATTGAGGTGATAGACCACCATTTTGCTTTGATAGAGGATAGAAAAAGGCCCAATAAAACAAGGTATGAGCTTACAAGGGCTAACTAACATGAGGTTGGTTGTGGATAGCCACACTTGATCCCCAATGTCAAACTCATGTGCATAAAATATGCATATGCATATAGTTTCTATCAATTTTAGGCAAATTGTAACCTATGCTTGGGGTTCTTCATCCCATGTTGGATTTTAGAAACAAGTGTTGATAACATCAACTTTTATAACCATTGAACACATCTTTACCAAGCTTGAAGGTGTGAAAGTATGTTTTCCATACATGAGGAAGAATGGTATGACCTTTGTAGATGCATGCACTAAATTGTTGCAGGAAAATTCCACTAGTGGAAGTAAGGTGTCCCATCTTTCTTGCTCCTCTAAGGTGAAGCCACTGAGCATGTACTCAAGAGTGTGATTGGCTTGCTTTGTTTATCCATTAGCTTGTAGATGTTATACCGTGGACATGGCAAGTTTAGTTTGCAGATGCCAAAGAGTGTTCTCAAACCAAACTAGTAAATTGAGTAGCCAAGTTGATGATGAGCATGTGATACATGCCATGGTGAGAAGAGATTATAACTAAGTACAATTGAGCTAATTTTGGAGCTGTCATGTCCTTGGTCATAGGAAACACTCCAATCACTTTGTTGAGTTGGTTGACAAAGACTACAATGGAGTCAAACCTTGAGGTGGCCTTGGGCAATTCACAAACCAAATCTATATTGACCTATTCCCAACATTGTGTAGGAGTAGAGAGGAATTAAAGGAGTCCTACTAGATTAGATTAATCAGAGGCTTTATTTTGTTGATAGATTATGCAGCTTTGAACATACTCCATCACATTGTTATTCATCTTGGACCAATAGTAATAGTATTTGACTGCATCTAAGTTCTTGTCCATTCCAATGGGACGTGCAATGGCAAAATCATGAAATTTTGTTAGGATAGGGGTTCTTAGGTCTAGGGCATCCATGATCCATAACTTACCATCACAAAAGGTGAGTTTTTGGGTATTGGTTACACATTAGGATGATTGAGCTCCTACAATTTGTGGGTCAATCTTTCTAGTAGTAAGAATCCTTGGCCAAAATTTTGGTTTTCATTTTGACTTCTACCACCAAATTGTTTACAAGAGGTATTTGGGTGAATGTATGTATAAGTTGCTTCTTGCCTCTCATATATATGATTGTCATGTTGAATCATTGTCTCCACTCTACCCAACAAATTTATCAATGAGATAGATCTTCTTGTGTCTTGAGGTAGACTAGAGTTTTATGGTATGTCTCCACTACAAATTTTTCTTGCCAAGATAGGCTTCCAATGCTTGGTTGCAAGGATAATTGCCAACTTTTCCTGTTTGGTGGTGTGATAATTGTGCTTTGCCGATAATAACTTTTGAGAGAAATGTGCAACTAGGTGTCATCCATCATTCTATTCTTGTTGTAACATTTCTCTTATTCCAATGTTGGATGTATTTAGTTAGCATGATTGGATGTGTTGGGTTATACTATTTCAAGATTGGTGCATGTAGTAATGCATCTTTTAATTCTTATGCGGTTCCTCCTATCTATTTCTTCCTCTTGCCAAGTAGTACCATAAGAGATTGTGAGATCTTGGAGAAGTCCTTGAAAAATCTATGATAGAACTCCATTAATCCCAAGAAACTCTTGAGTTGAGTCTTATCTTTTAGAACACTCTATTTTTTAATGATCTCTATTTTATCTAGTACACTTGGATACTATAATACTCCGAGGACAAGAGAAGAGAGAAAACATAGATTGCACACTCAAACAATCAATGCCCCAAGGGAGCACCTTCTCTTTATTATATAGACAAAGAGGATCTCCTCCAAGGAAGCTACACCATAGGATTAGGGACATAGATAGGTGACATGTCAGCAGGCTCCACCCTTGGATTACTTACTTGGATGGGTGACATGTCTGGTCTAGGTCCTATCTGGTTTGTCAAACAAGCTTTGACCGGAAGGAATCTTTTAGGGAATCTTCATGTAGGAATCTCAAAATCACATGAGTAAGGTACCATTGGAAAGCTCTTGACAAGAAAAAGCAGGGGGAGGGAAGGACAGCCTTTCCTCTATTGGGGGGGAGGTCATGCACATTTTCAAGGCCTAATTCATCCATTTAGGCCTCCAAAATTGCCTTCAAAGATTTCAAGCATATTTTGGTTCCTACTCTATTAGTAGAAGTCCCCTTTTGGTGATACCTCTTTCTGATCTGTTTAGTCCATCATGTGTAACATCCTTCCAGATGTTACCAAACCAATTCTCACCTTTAAATCATATGTCTAGCTATTGGTTCTAAGGTTCTCAAGTCTATTTCGGTTTCTGCCCTATTAGTAGAAGTACTCTTTTGGTGATACTTCTATCTTATCTATTTTTACCATCATGTATAACATCATTCTAGATGTTACCAAACCAAATTTCACATCTAGATCATATGGCTAGCTCTTGGTATTATAGACCTCCCTCCTTTTAAGATGTAACGTCCTCATTGTGCAATTGTTGCTCAAATGCTTGCACCAACACCGGTGCATGTGCCAAATTGGCAGCGGGCTCCCAGGTTGCTTCATAGAGGGGGTAAACTTTCCATTGTACTAGATAGTCCACCCGTGGGTGGCGAGTACCACGTATGCATTTTTGGAGAATCCGCTCCACTTCATATTCCTATATGCCATCAATGAGTGTTGGACAAGGTCGAATGTTTGGTGTGGAATGACCCTGGCCTGATCGGGGAGCATATCTACGTAGTAGGGAGACATGGAACATTGGATGAATCTTCATGTGTGGTGGTAGCTCAAGGTGATAGGCCACAGTGCCGATGCGACAAAGAATCAAGAAAGGCCCAATAAAACGAGGTTTGAGCTTACGAGATCCAACTAATGTGAGGCTGGTTGTTGATAGCCACACTTGATTCCCAACATTGAACTCCATGTGCCGACGGTGTGCATCAGCATACTGCTTCTGTCAATTTTGTGCAATCTGTAATCTGTGCTTGGCGCTCTCCACACCTTGTTGGATTCTAGAAACAAATGTGTTGACTGCATCGACCTTGGTAGCCACTGGACGGATCTTCATCAAGCTAGAAGGTGTGAAGGGATGCTCACCATACATGAGGAAGAACGGAGTGACCTGGGTGGATGCATTCACTAAATTTTTGTAAGCGAATTCTACCAACGGGAGCAGGGTGTCCCACCTCTCTTGCTCTTCTAAGGTGAAGCTGCATAACATGTCTTCAATCGTGCGATTAGCCCGCTCTGTTTGGCCATTTGTTTGTGGGTGGTAAGCTGTGGACATGGCCAACTTGGTTTTGAAGAAACTAAAGAGTGTTCGCCAAAATAGACTGGTGAATTGGGTGCCTCTATTGGTGATGAGTACTCTAGACAAACCATGGTCAGCAAAGACTGCATCTAAGTATAATTGAGCTAGTTGTGGAGCGGTCACCTCCTTGGTGGTAGGGCGTACATGAATCATTTTGCTGAGCCGGTCCACAAAGACCACAATGGAGTCAAACCCTAAGGTGGTCTTGGGTAATTCACAGACGAGATCCATACTCACTTGTTCCCAACGTTGGGTAGGAGTGGGCAGAGGTTGAAGGAGCCATGTAGGAGCTTGATTAGAAGCTTTGTTTTGTTGACAAAGTAGGCAGCTACGCACATAGTCCATCACGTTATTGCTCATCTTGGGCCAATAATAATGACACTTGACTGCATCCAAGGTCTTGTCCACTCCGACATGAGTTGCAATGGCCAAATCATGACATTCTGCTAGAATGGTGGTGCATAATTCTAGGACATTTGGGATCCATAATCTGCCATCCCAAAAGGTGAGTCCTTGGGTGCTGGTGATAGCTTTGGATGATTGTGCTTCTACAATCTGTGGATCAGTTTTTGTAGCAGCCAGAATCTCTTGCCAGAATTTAGGGTTAATTTTTAACCTCTGCCACCAAGTTGTTGGCCATTGGCATGCGGGTGAATGCATTTGCAAGTTGCTTCTTACCTTCCACGTAGGTGATTGTCATGTTGAAGTGTTGTCACCACTCTGCCCACCGAATTTGGCAACAAGATAGATCCTTCTACGTCTTGAGGTAGACTAGAGGTTTGTGGTCTGTCTCTACTACAAATGCCTTCTCGCCCAAGTAGTGCTTCCAATGCTTGGTTGCTAGAACTATAGCCAACTCTTCTCATTTTGTGGTGTGGTAGTTGCGCTCTGCCGATAACAACTTACGAGAGGAATATGCAATTGGATGCCATCCATCATGCCACTCTTGTTGTAGGACTGCTCCTATTGCTACGCCTGATGCATCTGTAGCCAACTTGATTGGACGTTTTGGGTCATACCACTTCAAGATTGGTGCATGTAGCAAGGCGGCCTTCAATTCTTGAAAGTCCAACTCTTGTGCAGTTCCCCATGTCCACTTCTTCCCCTTGCCAAGTAGTGCCGTTAAAGGCTGTGCAACCTTGGAGAAGTCCTTGACAAATCTACGATAGAATCCCGTCAACCCCAAGAAGCTCTTAAGTTGAGTCTGATCTTTTGGGGCACTCCATTTTTGAATGACCTCTATTTTACCTATCAATAATTGAATGCCCTCTGCACTTACTCTATGCTCCAAGTAGTCTACTTTAGACTTGCCAAACTCACACTTTGAGATTTTGGCTTACAACTGATTTTGTCTTAGAATCTGGATGACCTCTCGTAGATGTTGCTTGTGTTCTGTCATCATGCTATTGTATACTAAGATATCATCCAAGAAGACGATAACAGACTTATCCAAGTATAGACGAAATATATCATTCATTAGACTCATGAAAGTGGCAGGTGCATTGGTGAGGCCAAAAGGCATCACAAGATACTCAAAGTGGCCATACCTGGTTCAAAAGGCAGTTTTGTACACATCCTCCTCTGCAATTCGGATTTGATTGTAACTGCTCCGCAAGTCCAGTTTGGTGAAGTATCTTGCTCCATGGAGTTGATCAAACAGGTCATCCATGCGAGGTAAGGGGTATTTGTTCTTCACTATTTGCTGATTGAGACCCCAATAGTCAATGCACATGCGCATTGTACCATCCTTCTTCTTCACAAACAAGATAGGGGCCCCATATGGTGATACGCTAGGTTGGATGAACCCTTTTTGCAACATCTCCTCAATTTGAGTCTTACACTCCTCCAACTCATGAGGTGATAGGTGATATGGGGCCTTACAAGGAGGCGTCTTCCCTGGAAGTGGCTCAATTTTGTGATCTACTTGCCGCTTTGGTGGTAATCCTGGAGGTAGATCATCTAGAAAGACATCTTGAAACTCATCCACCACATCCTTCAATTTCTCAAGAATTTGTCCATCGAGTTGTGCACTCTGGACTTCTCTTATTAGAGCCATAAAACATCTATCAGTCTTACAGACAGTTGCCGTCCCTACAACATATAGAGGCAATTTCTACTTGTGTGATTTTTCTTTAACCCCGATGATTGACCATTGGTGGGTTCTCACTACTTTCTTCCTCCAATCCACCATAGGGTTGTGTTGCTCCATCCATGGCATGCCTAAAATTGCATCATAACGAGCTAACTATATCACTCGCCACTCAATTGCTTCCTGATATTCTCCTATAGAGAGGGTTACCCGTCTAGGTAATGATTCAATCCTCTCATTTTGCCCATTTGGTAACTCTACTTCTTCACTTCCATCTCTCTAGATCCATTCCCAATCTTATTGCAACAGAGTGAGACAAGAAATTCTTTGTTGCTCCGGATCTATTAATACTCTCAATTGATTACCTTCTAGCATTCCATTCATGACAATTAATTGTGAGGTTTCCTTTTGGGATCTTTGCGCATTATTCTTCTTCCTTCCCTTGCTTCTTTGCTTCCTTATTGAGCCAGTAAGGCCGCGAGGTACCTTTACTAGCGATCTTTGTTTTCCGAAGTGATTTCCACCTCCTCTTCTTCAATGTGCCTCTCCATGTTGTTCAAAGATTGCCTAAACAAAGGCCAAGGGCCTCTAGGAAACAAGTGCAATAGTTGACAGATATGTGCCCAATATGGCCACAATTGTAACAAAGGCATTGTTCTCCTCAAGTCTCTTCTCCTCGTGGGGCTCCATCTCTTTGTTCTTCTACCCATCCCTGCTCCCCTTGAAGCGGTCGTGCTCCTTGATCCCGAAATCAAAGGTTGCCCAATTCCATCGGTATTGGTTCACCCATGTGTGGCATTTTTGCATGATAATGTTGAGGTAGAGCTACTCCTTCACCTCCACCTAATGCTCCTGCTATTCTTTGTGCACAAGCAATGGCTTCAAATACCGTGCGAGGATTTTGCACCATGACTTCTTGGCGAATCCGCTCTTTCAACCCTCGTTTGAAATTGTCGAGAGCCTCTGCTGGACTCATGTCAGTAATGGCAACTTGTAGATCCAAAAATGCCTCCACATACTCTTGTACGCTATTCTTTTGTCTCATTCCCCATAGTTGGGTTTGAGCTATTTGTACAGAATCCACCGATTGGAAATTCTTCAGCAATCCTTCTTGCATTGTTGTCCATGTGACCTCCCTTCTCTCTGCCAGCATGGATCGTTCCCAAGCATCATACCATGTGAGGGCTTTATCGGTCAAGTACCCATATGCAAACACGCCTGTAGCATGCTCTGTGATCTTTGTTGAGAACAATCAAAAATATCAATTCATTCTTGAGATCCAATTTTCCACTACTCCCATCGTACGTTGCCCCTTATAAGGCTCGATGTTGCAGGTCTTCTTCATCCGGAGTAGCAATGTGGCTTCATTGTTGATAGGGTTTGTAGGCACAGGTGCCTCTCCAAGTACTTCAGTCGCAAGTACTGGGTTTTGAGATGGCTCTTCTTCTTGCATGGCTTGATCGTTCCTGAGGATCTGCACTTGACTTTGTAATGTTTCCATGGTCATCTTAATCTCTCAAAATTCATTCAACATGCTTTGCATTCCTTGCACCAACTCTTGCAATTGTGGATCCATGGTTCCTACGACACTCAACTACTAATGTCTACTTTAATATAGAGTCAATATGATCACTCTGGAAGGTGCATGAACTATCGGAACTACCATTGGGACCTCTAACGCTATCACTTGTTGATAATACTCCTCACCAAAATTCCTCACCACAAAATCTCTAAACATCACTTTTGGTCTCACTACATAACGGATTTCTACCTAAGTATTGAAAGGGAGAGGATTCGGAACATTCATATCCATTACATCATAATAGAATGTAGATTGTCAAATCCCACTCTCTGTCATATATCACCACACGTAGAATCACCGGGTTTGGTGAGTTCATCACTCTGTCCATGAATTCTGCACCAAAGTGATAAACTAGCAATACCCTCATCTGCTCACGCTGGATGTACATAACCTTGATGTGGAATGGATTTGAGAATGGAAAGCTAGGTGAGAGAAATTGTCCTCCCGGTGCATCCATCCCATCCGCTCTCTAAAGTCCTTCCTAAGTCTCGCAATTTCTCTATGTTCTCCACCTCAAATTACTCAATTTCAGTAGTTTGTGCTATTCCAAGAGGGGTGGTCCACTCTCTTGGACTAAAACACTCGCTTTGATACCATTGTAATACTCCGAGGACAAGAGAAGAGAGAAAACACAGATTGCACACTCAAACAATCAATGCCTCAAGGGAGCACCTTCTCTTTATTATATAAACAAAGAGGATCTCCTCCAAGGAAGCTACACCATAGGATCAAGGACACAGATAGGTGACATGTCAGCAAGCTCCACCCTTGGATTACTTACTTGGATGGGTAACATGTCTAGTCTAGGTCCTATTTGGTTGGTCAAACAAGCTTTGACCGGAAGGAATCTTTTAGGGAATCTTCATGTAGGAATCTCAAAATCACGTGAGTAAGGTACCGTTGGAAAGCTCTCGACGAGACAAAGCAGGGGGAAGGAAGGCCAGCCTTTCCTCTATTTGTGGGGAGGGATCTGCACATTTTCAAGGCCTAATTCATCCGTTTAGGCCTCCAAAATTGCCTTCAAAGATTTCAGGCATATTTCGGTTCCTACTCTATTAGTAGAAGTCCCCTTTTGGTGATACCTCTTTCTAATCTGTTTATTCCATCATGTATAACATCCTTCCAGATGTTACCAAACCAATTCTCACCTTTAAATCATATGTCTAGCTATTGGTTCTAAGGTTCTCAAGTCTATTTCGGTTTCTGCCCTATTAGTAGTACTCTTTTGGTGATATTTCTATCTTATCTATTTTGACCATCATGTATAACATCATTCTAGATGTTACCAAACCAAATTTCACATCTAGATCATATGGCTAGCTCTTGGTATTACAGATACCTTCGACACTTACTCTATGCTCCAAGTAATCTACTTCATATTTGCCAAACTTGCACTTTGGGACTTTGGCATACAATTAGTTTTGTAACAATATGGAATTTACTAACAAGTTAGTCAAGGACTAACAAAGTAAAGAGTAGGCCAAATTAACCAAGAATTATAAGAATATTCTAAAAGCATTTAGAAAACTTCTTTATATTTTCATAGTATTGGGTGATGTGCATACCAAGTGGCAACTTCTAGGAGGAAGTTTCTTGGGAAACTCCCCAAGTAGCTTAGCTCGCACACCAAGTAGGTGGCTTTTAGAAAGAAGCTTCTTGGGAAGCTTCCCAACTAGCTTAATTTGCATGGTAAGTAGGCAAATTCTAGAAGGAAACTTCTTGAAAAGCTTCTTGGTTAGCTTTGCTTGCACTCTATGGAAGTGAATTTTAGGAAGCTTCTTGAGAAGCTTCTCTAGAGCCTTGTATGTTCCATATAAATACCAAAGTCCAAGCTCATGCTAGAAATTAAGAGTTTCACTCATTCAAGATCCCATGTTGCACAAGATGCACGTGCACATTGTACTATACTTCTTCTTCACAAACAAGACAAGAGTGCCATATGGTGATACATTGGGTTGGATAAACCCTTTTTGTAGCATATCCTTGATTTGAGCCTTGCACTCCTCCAACTCATGAGGTGATAGTCAATATGGGGTCTTACAAGGAGGTGTCTTCATATGGAGTATCTTGATTTTCTGATCTACTTTTTTTATGGTAATCTTGAGGGTAATTCATCCAAAAAGACATCTTGAAACTCATGACCACATCTTTCAAATTCTCAAGAATTTGTGCACTCTAGACTTCTCTTATTAGAACTATGAAACATTTATTTATCTTAATAGATAGTTGTTGTCCCTATGATATAGAGAGGCAGACTCCAATAATCTTTCATTGGCTAGTTCTCATTATTTTATTTCTCTAGTTGATTATGGGGTTGTTGTGCTTCATCCATGGTATGCCACAGATCACATTACAATAAGCTAACCATCTCACTTTCCACTCAATTTCTTATGATACTTTCTTATAGAGAGTGTTACTTTCTAGATAATGACTCAATCTTCTCTATCTAAACATTAAGTAGCTTTGCTTCTTCATTCTCAAGTTCTATCTCCAACCTTATTGCAACAAAGCGAGACAATAAATTCTCTATGATTCCAAGGTCTATCAATACTCTCATTTGATTACCTTTTAGGACTCCATTTATAACAATCACTTATGTGTTTAGCTTCCTCAACCTTTGCACACTTGTCCACTTCCTCCCGTTGCTCTTACTCTTCTCCATTGAGCCAATAAGATTGCAAGGTGCATTCATTGATGATCTTCATATTCCAATGTGATTTAAACATCCTCCTCTTTAGTTTGTCTCTCTAAGTTGCTCAAAGGTTGCTTGTATGAAGCCCAAGGCCTCTAGGAAGGTGAGCACAACAATTGATGGTTACATGCACAACTTGGCCACAAATGTAACAACATTATTGTTTTGCTTTATCTCTTTTCCTTTGTGAGACTCCATTTCTCCTTTCTTTGTTCCCCTTGGAACAGTTGTGCTCCTTGGTCTTAAAGTGAATGTTGCATAATTCCATAAGAAATGGTCTACCAAAATGAGGTTTTTCATCCCAATAATGTTGAGTCAAAACTACTCCTTCATATCCTTCAAGTTCTCCTATTATTCTTGGAGCGCACACAATGGGTTCAAAAATAGTGCAAGGATTTTATACCATTATCTTTTGGCAAATTTACTCTTTAAACCATTGTTTGAAATTATCAAGAGCTTTGGTAGGATTCATATTGTTTATCACAACTTGCAATTCAAGAAATGCATCCATGTACTCTTGTATGTTGTTCTTTTATTTCAACCCCTATAGTTAGGTTTGAGCTATCTACACAAAATCCACAAATTGGAAATTCTTGAATCCTTCTTCCAATTTCATCCAAGTGATCTCTCTTCCTTTTGCCATTATTGATCATCCCCAAACATTATACCATGTGAGAGCTTTATTGGTCAAGTACTCACATGCAAACACACATGCAGAATGATCAATGATGTTAATTATGAATAACCAAAAGAATTAATTCATTATAAATTGCATCTAATCTAGTTTTCCACTACTCCCATGGAATGTTGTCCTCTATAAGGCTTAATGTTGCATGTCTTGTTCATTTGTAGTAACAATGTTGCTTCATTGTTAACCCGAGTTGGTGTAATTGATATGAGTGGCTCTCCAAGTACTTTGGCCATTAGTAATAGGTTTTGTGATGATTCCCCTTCTTGCATTATGATCATTCTTGAAGGTATGTACTTGAATTTTCAATGTCTCCATTTTCATCTTGATATCCCAAAACTCATTCAACATCCATTATAATCCTTGCATCAGGTCTTGCAACTACGGCTCTATGATTGATACACATGGAAAATGCTCCATTGATACTTCCTACTTCAATAGGGTTAATATGATCACTTGAGAGAAAGCATAGACAATTAGGACGACCAAGGAGACCTCAAAGGCTATCACTTGTTGATAATATTCCTTATCAAAATTGCAGATTTCAAAATCCCTAGATATCACTTTTGGTTTAACTACATTATAAATTTCTACTTGAGTGTTGAAAGTGAAAGGATTTGGTACATTCATGTCCATTATATCATAAAAAGTTGTAGATTGTCAAACCTCACTCTCTATCATATATCACCATAGGTAAAAACACCAAGTTTAGCAAATTCAGTACTATGTCCATGAACTTTGCTCCAAAATAGTAAACAAGAAATACTCTCACTTGCTCATGTTGGATGTGCATATCTTAATGTGAAATGGATTCAAGAATTGAAATCAAGGTGTAAGAAATTGTCCTCTAGAAGCATACATCTCATCCTCTCTCTTAAACACCCCCAATCTATTGGTTGCATTGCATTTTCTCCCCTTGAAATTACTATCTTACTACCTCGTGTTCCTCCAAGAGGGTGATCCACTCTCTTGGATTAAAACATATACTCTAATATCATTGTAATGTTTTGAAGATAAGAGAACACCCAATAAAAACACACAAAATAAACACAAGGCTTTATCTTTCAATACTCCGATGCTCCAAAGAAGCAATTTGTCTTTATTATATAGCAAAGAACATACACTAAAAAGGAACTCCACATTTGGATCAAATACATGGATTGGTGATATGTCAAAGAGCTCCACCTTTAGATTAATTGCACGGATTGGTGACATGTTTATCCTTGTTGTATTTGGTTGGTCAAATAAGTTTGACCAAAGGGAATCTTTGGAGAATCTTCTTGTTAGAAGCTCATAATAACATGGATGAGGTATTTTTGGAAAGCTCTTGATGAGACAAACATAGGGATAAAAATAAATGCATCCTCTATCTAGAAAGGGGGGAATATTTTATTTTTCAAGGCGTAATTCATCCATTAAGGTCTCCAAAATTAGCTTTGAAGTTTTCAAGCTGTTTTTGACCTCTCCTCTATTAGTAGAAGTACTCCTTTGGTGATATTTCTATCTAACCTACTTAGACCATCATATATAACATCCCTCTAGATATTACAAAGCCAATTTCACCTCTAAATATTATGTTTAGCTAATGAAATTACACTAAAAGACCTAATCTTTGATGTTACTCCCTCAAACTCAAAGGACAAAAGCCTCTACTAGATTGAAAATTGCTGGTCAAAAGCCTAAAGCATAGCTTTAGATGAGAAGACTCCTAAATTTGCTTTGGGTTTTTTTCCTTACCAACTAGAGGAGCCAATGAGCTTGAAAATCATTGAACCTAAGAAGTTGATTACATACGGACCAAAAAATGAGTGAACTTATGAACTTCATAAAACCAAAAAAAGCCATTAGCTTCTCTTTTTATGCTATATGATGTTAGTATAACCTTTTCAAGTCATCTCCCCTACCTAAAATCAATCAATCTTTTCATAAAAGGTTTGGAATGGAGCTTATGTATAAAAGACCAAGGAGAGAAATAATAGAATGGAAGATTGGAGTGAAAGATCACATTGGAGACTCTTGAATGAGAGAAAATTTGAATACCTAGCATGAGCTAAGGCTTTAGTAATTTATAGGTAACATACAAGACTCTTGAGAAGCTTCTAAATTTTTTTCCTAAAAGTTGTCTTCTTAGAGTGCAATCTAAATTAATTAAGAAACAGACTACTTAGCATGCAAGTTAAGCTAGTGGGGAAGCTTCCCAATAAGCTTCCTTCTTCCTTCTTCCTATAATTTGCCTACTTGGCATGCAAGCTAAACTAGCTAGGAAGCTGCTTAAGAAGCTTCCTCTTAGAAGTCATCACTTGGCATCCACATTATCCTATACTTGGAAGGTACCAAGTAGCTTCCTAGATACTTCTAGAATATTCTTATAATTTTTGGCTAATTTGGCTAATTTACTATTTAATTAGTCTTGACTAATTCATCTATAGACTCTATATTGTTACATATTCCTCGACGATTAGCTGGTAATGTCCTCATCATGATGGAAGCTTCAAACTCCTAAATGGTCATTTGTGCATTCTAGAGATGAGAAAGAGGCTCCCAAGTGGTATCACAAAGAGGATACCCTTTCCAAAGTACTTTGTACTGAATATATTATAGGCGGCAATTTTGAATATGACAAGGTGCAAGGATACAATCAACTTCATACTCCTCATGATCATTAATAGGGACGGGAGGAAAGGAAGTTGGGCATGAATAAAAAAGGAAGATGGATTAGAAACAAAAGGTTTTGACATGGATATATGAAATACAAGGTGGATTCACATATGACAAGGCAAGGTGAGTTGATAAGTAATAGGAGAAATAATTTGGGTGACATCAAATGGACCTATCCAATTAGAAGCAAGTTAATGAACTTGGGTATCAAGTGAGAGAGGCAGGTTATTAGAAGAAAGCATGAGCTTATCACCAAGTTGAAAGGTGAGATCATAATGATGTTGGTCTACATATTATTTTTGAGAATTTTGAGCAACAAGGAGGTGGGATTTTGCTTGTGTTGTAGGGAGTGAGATATTATGATCAAGAAGGTGGAAATATGCAGAGGACATAAGGAAGGAGATGGAGGAAGAGCAAGAAGTGAATCTAGAATAAGGGGGTTTTGGCAAGAGAGAATCTAATGCTTGCTTGTTTGGAGTTATTATAGGCAAACTTAGCAACTAAAAGACATTCATCCCAATTGGTATGGTAAAAATTGACAAAGGCATAAGGCATATCCTCCAAGGTGCAATTTTCACATTTGGTTTGTCCATCACTTTGAGGATGATAGGCCATGGACGATGCAAGCTTGGTATCAAGTAGTTGGAGGAGTGCTTGCCAAATTTGTTTGATGAATCAAGGATCATAGTTGGGAATGAGTATGCAAGGTATCCCATGATGCTTGAAGACATTGCCAAAGTAAATCTAGGCCAATGTTGGAACATCCACTATATCAAAGGTTGATGCCAAATGGATTTGCTTACTAAGCTTCTTGACAAACACCATGATTGTTATGTGATCTTGTTTTGTCTTGGGAAATGATATGATGAGATATAAGCTCACAAGTTCTCATCAAACCCCGCTTCTTTGTGCTTGGTGATCCACTAAAAGCTTGAGGTCTTCTCCAAGAGATCAATCAATGGTGTGCCACATGAGTAGAGTAATGGATGAATGGTTGGTAAAAACTTCCCAGTCCATAAAATGCTCACACTTTTGGGGTATCCTTTGGAATAGGCTATTCAATAATGCTTTGATTTTTTCCTCTTCTATCATGATCCCTTTTTACAAGACCTTGTGACCCAAGAAGGTAACTTCCTTTTGCCAAAAGGTACACTTTGACTTCTTATAATAAGACTTCCATTAACATAATCATCTTAGGACTTCTCACACATGATTTGTTTGTTCTACTTCCATCTTGCAATAGATTAAAATATCATCCAAGAACACTACCATGTACCAATCCAATAGCCTATCCAACACCCAATTCATTTGATCAATGAATATTATTAAAGCATTAATGAGCCCAAATAGTAGAACTCTCTATTCAAAGTGCCCATACCTTGTACAAAAAGTAATCTTTTGCACATCTTTCCTATCAATGAGAATTTACCAAAAGTCACTTTGGAGATCCAACTAGAGAATTATCGTATTCCACTCAATTGATCTATCAAGCCATCAATTCAAGGCAAGGGATATGCATTCTTTATTGTTTGTTTATTGAAGCCACAATAATCAATACAAAGCAAAGTCTCCCATCCCTCTTTGGGGCAAATAGTATTGGTGCTCCCAAGGAAATGTACAATGCCATATGAAATCTTTCCCCAACAACTCTATTAGTGTTATTCTAAACTCTTCCAACTCCTCTGGCGTGAGCCAATAGATTGGTCTATTCAATGGAGTACTTCTTGGTAATAATTCAATCTTGAAAGGTATTATCATAATCAAAGAGTAATCCCTTTGGTAGATCTCATCCAAGAACACATCTGCAAACTCTTGAACTATTTGATCAGCCATTGCTTAATGAGGCTTTTGGCTCTCATCAGATTCTCCATGCACAATTTGCTTGATCCACACCACAAAAATAAAAATATATTCCTCCAAAGCTTACTTTACTAACAAACCTCCCATAGTGAGACTGACTATACTTAGGTGTCTTAATCAAAAGGTGCCAAACAACCTAATCAATAATTTTTTTCTTGGTATTGTACTTGTAATTTTTTTCTTGGTATTTTTTATCAAGTCCAATCAAATTGAACCTTATAATATTCAAGCCAAGGTAAACCAAAAATGAGATCATATTGTAAAGGTGCTACTACAAACCTTATACAAGCCAAATACTCATTCCCAATCTTGAATATAATAGGATATGAAGTACCAAATCTATAACCTTTCTACCATCAACCATCATTCATCTACTTCAAGTTATTGGCTTAATAAGAATAACTAATCTCTTTGCTAATTGCATGGATATGTAATTCTTTGAACTTCTAATATAAACCAAAATCCTACAACCACAATCAAATATCATACCTTCCAAGTGAAGTGAACTTACATAGGTTGAGCTTTCAATCTCATTGAAACTAATCAAATCTAATAGGTGGCTCAAATTTTTGTATTGGGTTTTTTTGTTTCCTTGATCATCATGCTCCAACAACTCTATTTAGGTAATTTTTTGGAGATGTATATTCTTGAGTGTATATTTAGCAATGCAATGTCCAATTTGGTTACAACAAAAGCAACCATCATTTTGTCATAATCTTTCCTTATCTTTAGTGCCAAGTGATCTCTATAGGATGACATCAATCTTCATTGATGTTGGCTCTTCTATCCATGTGTAGGGCGTTGGTAAGTTCTAAGAAGGTCAAGGTGAATACTAAGTTGTTACAACCAAGGAATCAAAGCGCTCAGCCAATTGCATGGTTGTATGGCTTCCTCCAAGTGTTTAAGCTCTCTCATGGTCACTTTCAATTTGGTGCATGACTTTAAACCCCTCACAAATCAATCCAAATCTTCACCTTCTGGTTTATTTGGAATTTGTGTTTATTTTTTTAGAATTGAGTGATGTAGCTTCTTATTGAACAAATCTATTTCAATTTTGCTAATCTATCCTATGCAACTTGTGTGGCATTTATAACTTGAAATCATCCAATTATTGCACTCTTTAATTCTTCACATGTCAAGATTGGTGCCACAAACTATTTTTTAGCTTGCTCTACTCAAAATTTCCCCCATGGTTTTGCCACTCTATCCAATTTGCTTGAAGCCAAGAGAATATATCTTCATTCATCTTGAAGATTTGTAGCTTCAAAATAACATTTGAAATCAAACACAAATTTTCCATTGCATATGGAAAATTCTTGCCTTAAAATACCTTAGGCTTTAAAAATTGGATTCACTCTTCTCCTTCTCAAAATGGTGCTCTCTCTAATGCTCTTGTTGTTGATGGTTTTGTTCTTCCATCAATCAAGTAAGGTGCTCTATTTGTTGTTGCATAGCAATGATAACGTTTGGCATTGCTACATGGCCACTACTCTATCAAACTATCTATAATTCTCTAAGTTAACACATAGATGCAACACGTCTACCATGCTACATAAGTTACAATCACAAGTACCAAAGGTTCATCAGATAAGGTGATCACATAGAAAAAAATTGCCTAAAGTGTGAGATGATGAATTGCATGAAATGATGCTTGGGTAATACATGGACACAAAAATCCCAATATTTTGGTATAAATAAATTTGGTGGTCCGTAAATTCCATCCATCCCATTCCTACTCTAATACCAAAGTAAAAGACCAAGGAGAGAAATAGGAGAATGGAAGACCGGAGTGAAAGATCACATTGGAGACTCTTGAAAGAGATAACTCCAAATGCTTAGCATGAGCTTGGGCTTTGGTATTTATAAAGAACACACAAGACTCAAGAGAAGCTTATTAAAAAGCTTCCCAAAAGATGTCTTCTTAGAGTGCAAGCCAAGCTAACCATGAAGCTTCTTGATAAGCTTCCTTCTAGAAGTTGCCTACTTGGCATGCAAGCTAAACTAGTGGGGAAACTTTTCAAGAAGCTTCCTTCTAGAAGTTGCTTACTTGGCATGCAAGCTGAACTAGTTGGGAAGCTTCACAAGAAGCCTCCTCTGAGAAGTTGGCATCCATATTAACCAATACTTGGAAGATACCAAGTAGTGTCTTAGATTCTTCTAGAATATTTTATAATTCTTGGCTAATTTGGCCCATTCATTACTTCATTAGTCTCAAATAACTCATTTGTAAACTCTATATTGTTGCATAAGGTACATTAAAAAGATTTTAAAGCTAAGGTGTGCATCAACTTGTAAGAGCATTTTGATAAAATAATCTTTGTAATTATCTTCTAGGTAGCTTTTCTATACTTTACAAGTTGATGAGAGATCTTGTAGAGAATGAGACAATTCATTGATTGTGATCTCGAGCATTGTATAAAAAGAAGCCATGAAAAGAAGAAGAATGTTTAGGTAGTTGCAAAGATTGAAGGACAGTCCAAGAACAAAACCTCTATTTGTTAGCCTTTACAAGGAAATAAGGATCTTAATTTCAAAGCATCAAAAGATAACTATGGAGTAATTGTAAAAATAAACTAAAGTTAGGTTGTAAGCTTCCTAATTAACCATTAAAGCTTTTCTACCTTTTTCTCTTTTGCTTATAGTTTATAGTTTATAACCATGCAATATCCAATAATCTCTTGTCCATGAAAAATGTTCAATAAATCATAATAATTTGAGATGGAAATAAAGGGAACACTTTCTAAAGGAAAGCAACCATCTAAACTCTCTTCCTCAATTATAAGTTTATCCAAATAAAACTTTTCAGTCTAGCTAAAAGAACATATGAGTCCAACTTGTACTACCTAGCATGAGAAGGTATTGTAAGGTCCACCAACTTGAGCTATGATAATTTAGATCTTCTATCTACTTAATTAAGTTTAATCCTAAGTAAGTATCTATAATTATTTAGATTAAACTTACTTGTGTATATAGAATCTAGATTTTTGTCACCAATATCATGAATGCATTACCATATAATATAGGATGTATGACATAAGTAATTATCTATGTAATTTTAATCAATCATAGTATCTAGTTTAGTCATGAGTGTATGACCAAAATGAATTACCACCTAAATCAAAAGTGATTACAATGGAGAATTTGAAGCCTAATGAGAAAATAGTTAAGGAGAGGTAGATCAAAAGCACAAGATACTATTGATCAGATTTACCATTCAAATGCTTGAGCTCCTGCTCTCTATCACCACTCAATTGCCAAACTATAACACTTTGCTCTCCATAGTGCCTCCACCAACTATATACATTAGGATCATAAATAAGGAAAAGATTGTAATTATGGCCCAATCATTTGAATGTACATAAATTTCTCATATTGCAATTCATCTACATGTCACATCACTAGTATTTTGTACAACAAAATACTTTCTATAAACTACTACTATTCACTCATTATGAAATCCACAACATGATAATGGTTTCATGAACAAGTCTTTTATTTTAAGTACTCAATTTTGTCTTAATAAATGAAATTAATTCAAAATATTACATAGAGTGGTGTAGATATCTTTTACTTATGCATAGGTGATCTAGAAATTCAATTATTTCTATGTGCTAAATTTTTACAAATGAAGCATTTGCTATTATTAACAATCAATCCAAGTAATTATCAATGTAAAATTAACATCCATGTTTTGTTTTAGTTGATAATAATGATCATATCAATAGTATGTACAGAATGATAAAATAAAAAGTATTGACAAATATAAAATCAAAACCTTCTATAGATAATCATTGTAAAACTAAAACTAATATGCATCAATATGTGTAATACCAATAGCTAGAGATATGATCTAAATATTAAATTTGGTTTGGTAATATATGAGACGATGTTATATATGAAGGACTAAGTATATCAGACAAAGGTAACACCAAAATAGTACTTCTACTAATAGGCCAGAAACAAAAACATGCTTGAAGACTTTAGAATCAAAAGCTAGAAATATGATCTAAAGGTAGAACTTGGGTTGGTCATATCTGGAAGGATGATACACATAATGGAAAATGTAGATCAGGTAGAGTTATCACCAAAAGAGAAATTCTACTAATAGGGCAAAAACCAAAATAGGCTTGACAACTTGAGGCAATTTTGGAGGCCTAAACGGATGAATTAGGCCTCAAAAATATGCAGATAGTCCCCCCCAATAGAAGAAAGGTTTTTATTCCCTCCTCATTGGGTTGTCTTGCTGAGAGCTTTCCAATAGTACCTCACTCATGTGATTTTGAGATTCCTACAAGAAGATTCCCTTTGATCAAAGCCTGTTGGACCAACTAGATTGAACCAAGATCTGACATGTCACCCATCCAAGCAAGTAATCTAAGGGTGGAGCTTGCTGATAGGTCACCTATCCTACATGGATAGGATAAGGTACATCCTAATCCTATGGTGGAGCATCCTTGGAGGATATCCTCTTTGGTTATATAATAAAGAGAAGGTTGTGAAACTTGTTTTTTCTCTTGTATGTTTTTTTGCTATCCTTGGAATATTACAATGGTATCATAGTGAATGCTTCAATCCAAGAGAGTGGATCACCCTTCTTGGAGTAGATCCTCTTTGGCTATATAATAAAGAGAAGATGCTCCCTTGGGGGCACCAAAGTTTGAGTGTGAAACCTATGTTTTCTCTACTATTCTTAGAGTATTAAATTTTTTTTAAATTTTTTATTATATCTAAATTGTTATTATAGGTAATCAAATCCAAATTTTAATAGAGATTAGATCAAAATTACCATTTAATGGTGAATTATAGTGAGTATAAAATTAACTTACAAACATATTTTCACTTAGTAATAAAGATCAAATGTACAATCAATCACAGTTGGTATGAAATATTTGATGACAAATTATCAAACTATATGGTATTTGTTTCCATATTTGAAAATTTGGAGTTATTATTAGAGAAGAAGTCAATTTCTAAACAAACCAACAAAGAAGTGAAGGTTAAGCTGTCCTATAATTTGTGAGTACCCCAATTATTAGGTAAAAGTCTTAATTTGAATTGAAATTTAACATATATTAAGTAAATTATATTAGATGTAAGGAAGCAATATATTTTAGATATTATAACTTGCTATAATTCTCTGAATGCTACCATCTGACACTAAGAGCATCATAGCACATAAACAGAAATTAGTAACTATAAATTTCCAAAGTGCATCTTTTTTGTTGATGCATAATGTCATAACAAACATAGAGCATCACAGAAACTCTTATATTTGGATTCAACATTTTAATGATTTCAAATCTTTGTGAATCCTATATGAATGAAACTAAAATGGTGAATCAAAATAAACTCACATCTTAATGTAAGTACAAAACCATGAGATATTATATAATAATTAATGTACTTCTTCATATAAGGATTACACATTGAGATTTTTATGGATGATATAATTGAATATCCCAAATATGATCTAAAATGAATCTTCCTAACTTAATTGTGATAGAATTATAGAAATTAACTTAAATAAAAATAAAAATAAATCTATCAAATTTTCAATTTCTTTTCATGTCATCAACAATGCTTAGTCAAATCTACCAAATCCAAATGAAATTAAAGCTTCTTTTCAATGCTCCTATTTCATTGCTTACATTTGATTGTAATGATTACTTGAAGATCCTTTCACCTTGATTTTCAAAAATAGCTCAACAATAAAAATAAGGTTTCAACATTTTCAAGAATATGAAAGGTTCCAGTCTCTTCATTATCAAATTTAGATTATTACTAAAACAATGATGCATAGTCCAAATTTATTGACATGATTTTTCCATTGTACTCCAATTCTTATATCCAATTTTAATCCAAATAATAAATTACTAAATCAAATAAGATTTTCATCCCATTCATATCACAAATATTATATGCATAAGCAAAAGATGTAAAATGTAGATGCAATATCTATAGGATGACATACAAACATAAACATGGATGTAAAAAATCATATAAGATGCTTCTATAGAAACTCCTGACTATGATCCAATAACAAATAATCAATAGTAATTCATGTTTAGATGTCTTATAAGTTATTCTTGTTTCTTGCATGTTGTTATATGATACAAAACAAATTTTCTCTATCATAGCTTTTATGGTCTATATTTGAGCAATTTTATGCTAAAAAGGAAAAAAAATACCCCTTTTATCATAGTAAAGTAGTAAAAGGCTTGATTGGAACAAAAATTACTATTTTTCCTTGAAAACTATGTAGAAGGAAACAAATATACCAAACATTGAAGATTGAAGTTAGTAAGCAATTATTTCTTTAAATGATTTCTCAATGATATTTTCTTTCATTGATAATGACTTCTTGAGTTCTTCATACATGCATTTTGTAGAAAAAATACACAATTTAACGACAAATATAGACAAATATGATTACAATATACCAAAAATCCCATAGAACATCTTTAGGATTCTGATATAGATATAGAGCAACATTCTCTTTTTTGTTATCAAGTCAATCCCAACCTCAATATAGTTTTTGTTCACTATTTAGAACAACTTTTTGTCAAATATTTATTAGGATATGACTAAGAACAATAGAGTGGAAATAAACCGATTCAAGTATGAAGTTTATTGATTGTATAAATCAATTCTTCCTTTATGAATTTACTGAACAGATGAGAAAATTTTCCTCAATTTTTGCTTGGTCTTCAGAACTTTTTGTGATAAGAATTTTTTTTCAAGAATATTATTTTCCCTCATTTAATGCAAGACTCCAATCTTGATTATATCACTAACCTCTATCATATTTTGTTAAGATTAACGTTATACTCTTCCTCACTAACTCAAAAATTCTTGCAAATGCTTATCGTAAACTTCTCTCTCTCCAATATATCCATAAGGGACAAAGCAGAAAGTAAATTTATTTTAATTCAAATCAACTCTATAATAGTCCAAGTTGACCTAGAAAACTTAAAAGCAAACAAGATACAAACAATCATTTTATATTTTGGTCACATTGATCAACATAAGTTATGGATTTTTCAAATGATAAGAATGACTACTAAATCTTTTTCTTTGTAGCACAAGTATAAAATTTAAGATTTGGTGAAACGCCATAATTTCTTATTGTATTAATAATAGAAAGAAAATAGTATAAATGCATAAATATGAAAAAAGGACTTACTATAAACCTATAAATATGTGAAATGACTAAAAATTTAGTTAACTTATATCTTTACTCCATCATTCAATTTGTCAAGCCATTTGTAGCATCGCACTTAGATTGCTTGAATGTTGGAGTAGTAGTGTTGGTAGTTAGAGGTATCTTGGCAATTATTCATTGACTACTTGTTGACGGTCATATTTTACGTTTGGAGTATTGACTACATGGTGGAGCACATCTTCACTTGCACCATTTGTTAGGTGTATCATTAGGATTGGAGATCTAGGTTAAAATCAGAGATATACCTTGGAAGTGCAACCCTAAAGAGCTCACTTCTTTAATGTTTAGCCTTTGAATTCCTAGCTATGGTGGACAAAAAGCCAATGAGCATCACCTAGAGTCTCTTAATTAGAGTGGGTGTGGTTTGACTATAATAGTGTCCAATTGTTGATAGATTGTTGAATGAAAGATCAAGTAATGATCTGATTTGAGTTGATTAAGAACTGATTATATCAAAGAAGTAGAGTTAAGGAGAAAATGGCTGCAACAATTGATGATATCTCCAAGCCTGGTCAATCATTGGTACTTGGATTGTGATGCGGATTTCCTCAAGAGAGATTATGTAGAAGCTTTGGCCAAATTTCCTTGAGAATAGAATCAATTTTTCAAGCAATAGTGGTCACTTTGAGCTCAAGAGGTGAAAGTAAGACCAATTTGAAGATAGAGTTGGAAACCCATTCCCATGAATTAGAGATCTGAAGATCCACATCTTTTCAATTTGGCTTAAGTGGAGATTTAGCAAAGGATTTACATCATATTTTGGCCAAAGGAAGTTTGATCCATTCTCAATGATCCTCATAGCTTAGGAAGTAGACAAAGACACCAATTATGTGAAATGCCAAATGGTGGCAAAATTAGTCTAGCATTGATTTATTAGATGGAGGGTCATTTTTGCTTAGCCTTCTTGTAATTGGACCCCCTCTATTCTATGTTTCTTGTTTGTGCACCATGTTTGTGTAAGGTGCCCTTAATTTAGAGCATTGGTGATCTGGTGTGCTCTTGGTAATGAGGTTGGAGTGATGACCAATCCAATTACTTGTGTTCCTCTCTAATGAGGTAGGAAATGATGACCTACAAATTGTGAGAGTACATGTTGTGATGATAAATCATAGGTTGCACTTTCTCTTAGTGTAATTGTCATAGTTAGAGCTACATTAGTGAGTGGTGTTTGGGTGGTGGTGGTAGTTAGTGTTGGCACTTGGTGGTGGCACTTGGAGTTAGCTTTTGGTGGTGAGTCTTGGTGGGGTACTTGCAATTGTTACAATTATGGTTTACAATTTCTAATTACTTTGTTACAATGGATTTCTTGGGAAGTTTGGAAGAGATAGCTTTGCAATGCACAATAGGTTTACCCGGAGTGGCACTTGATATCAACATGTATCTTAGGTCCCAACGAGAGAGTAGATTGACTCTAAGTTGGAGTTTGACACAAGAATTGATTCAGTTGAGAGTGTACTTGGTGTGTCCGCATTGTTGTTGTGGGATATGCACAAGATTTATGGGACCTCCAAAGGCTCAAGGTATCACTTTGGTACAGTGGATATTATTGAGTTGGATGACTTCATCTAGGATTTTGATAGCTAGTATAATCTATAGTAGATGCAGAACACAACTTTATTTACACTCTTCATGGCATGGAAGGGGTTTTTTAGCACTTGGAGGGTTGCCAATGGAAAACTATCATAAGTTCAAGAGATCTTACCTGGAGGAGATTAAGGTAGGGAGAGAATATTAATCTCCAAACTACATCTTCATCACTTCAAGCTTGGTTTCTAGGGGTAGATTGGCAGTACTCACGAGTTCTAGCTCTAGTAGCATTAGTGGATCTCTTGGAGATGGTGCTACTACAAGTAGAGGTAATACTACAAGAGGTGGTGTAGTACTCCATGGTGGAGTTCTTCTAATGTTCAAGGCAAAATTACCAAAGAGTGCAGATTGACAATCTAAGGAGCTTATAGGAGTTCTAATGAAAGGCTAGAGAGAGCATAAGCAAAGTATACACTTGCATGAGATGACTGATCAATTTTACTCAAGGAGTTATTGAGACCCAAGCAATTCAATTTTGGTATAGGATTTTGGACAAGGAGTTACAACATAGAGTACATAATGCTATGTTGTTATAGGCTACTTCACCTACTTTGGTAGCAGTCTTTGGTTTGGCTGAGCATATCGAGCTCAACATGGTGGAGGAGAGAGTGATGACATCTGGATTTGGTAGAGAGACCTCATCACAATTATTACTTCTTCTAGAGTGCAATAGGATGCACCACGCCATGTTGACATCCAAGGATAGGTGGACAACCCAAACATTATGGAGCGAGTGGAGGGCCTAGTGTAACTAGACCCTTACTTTCTTGTTTAGGTCAGCACCAACCAGGAAGTGGCGGTGTTGCTTGTTGGACTTGTGATGGACCTCACCACAAGAGAGATTGCACTTAGGGCAATAGACATGATACCTTTAATGCATCACAATTGGCATAGAGATAGTGTGACCATTGCCATAGATTTGGTCCCACTAGTGACTGATGCTTTGACCTTCACCTAGAGTGACAAAGTGGTAGTGTTGCTATGGTAGGTAGTAGAGGAGCTATAGGTCATGGAGGATGAGGTGGTAGAGGATCCACACTTGGTAGGGTTGCAATACTTGCCTCTACTTCTAATATAACCATGGCTACTCAGATTGAGCAATTGGATTAAAGATTGGCTAGCATTGCCATTTCTCAAAGGAGACTAGGTTCAGGTGCTAAGGCTTCCACCTCTTATATAGGTGATAGAGACTTCTTGGACTTCATGTGTGGAGCATCATAAGTGTATGCATCTATTATAGTGACTAAGAGTGCAATATGTGCTCTAGAGCCTAGAGGAGCATCAATGGAGTTGGACCCACAAAGAGGAGAGGTTGGTAGATAGGTGTAATACTCCAAGGACAAGAGAACTCTCTAAAAGAGAAAATGCAAATTTCACACTCAGTGCTCCGATACCCCAAAGGAGCACCTTCTCTTTATTATATAGCAAAGAGGATCTCCTCAAAGAAAGCTTTGGATCAGATACATGGATTGGTGATTTGTCAACAAGCTCCATCCTTGGATTAGTTGTTTGGATGGATGACATGTTAGTCCTTGTCCGATCTAGTTGGCCAAATGGGTTTGACCAAAGGGAATCTTTAAGGAATTTTCACGTAGGGAGCTCAAAATCATATGAATGAGGTACAATTGGAAAGCTCTAGATGAGAAAAATCTTAGGGGGAGAAGGTGAGGATTTTGGTCACAAGGGGGAGGACTCTTTCCATTTTCAAGGCCTAATTCATCTATTTAAGCCTCCCAAATTCACTCTAAAGGTTTTTGGTTATTTTTGGCTTTTGCCCTATTAGTAGGAGTACTCTTTTGGTGAAACCTCTATTTAATCTTCCTAGCCCATTGTACACAACATCCTTTTTGATGTTACCAAGCCAATTTTCACCTCCAAATAATATGTCTAGCTACTTGTATTACAATAGGTCGGATTTCCCTAGTCTTTTACACTCCTTGAGGCACTACAAACAACATCCATGGCTCCTAAACGTCCTAGTACAAATGTAGTAGGTGGTGATAGGGTGGTTCATGATTGACTACCTTCTAGTCAACCACCTGCTAGTACACCAATTGAGTCTAGCTCAATTTGGAGGTGGCTTAGTTGATTATGCATTTTCCTTTCTTCTCAAGTAGTGACATGTTTACATTCGGAGTTGACGCAACTCTAGTGTTTTGGTTGGTTGTCACACTTTGTGAGAGTAAGTGATGTGGTTCATACTTCTAGAGTAGAGATTGTTGATAATGGAGTTGACTTGGTTGAGGAGAAGGGGATTTGCTTAACGACCAGTGGGTTATGGCAAGCATAACAACTAGATTGGAGGAGTTACCAATTAGACCTACTTTTTTGTAATACCAAGAGCTAGCCATATGATCTAGATGTGAAATTCAATTTGGTAACATCTAGAATAATGTTATACATGATGGCTAAAATAGATAAGATAGAAGTATCACCAAAAGAGTACTTCTACTAATAGGGCAAAAACCGAAATAGACTTGAGAACCTTAGAACCAATAGCTAGATATATGATTTAAAGGTGAGAATTGGTTTGGTAACATCTGGAAGTATGTTACACATGATGGAATAAACAGATCAGAAAGAGGTATCATCAAAAGGGGACTTCTACTAATAGAGTAGGAATAGAAATATGCTTGAAATCTTTGAAGGCAATTTTGGAGGCCTAAACGGATGAATTAGGCCTCAAAAATGTGCAGATTCCTCCCCAATAGAGGAAAGCCTTCCCTCCCCCTACTTAGTCTTGTTGAGAGCTTTCCAACGGTACCTTACGTGATTATGAGATTCCTGTAGGAATATTCCCTAAAAGATCTCCTCCAGTCAAAGCTTGTTTGACCAACCAGATAGGACCTAGACCAGACATGTCACCCATCCAAGTAAGTAATCCAAGGGTGGAGCTTGCTGACATGTCACCTATCCATGTCCCTAATCCTATGGTGGAGCTTCTTTGGAGGAGATCCTCTTTGTCTATATAATAAAGAGAAGGTGCTCCCTTAGGGCATTAAATGTTTGAGTGTGCAATCTGTGTTTTCTCTCTTCTCTTGTCCTCGGAGTATTACACTTTTGAGCAAACACAGTTCACACTTGGGGTTGTCTTGTTGGATAACCAAAGGGGGATTTTTTGTTTGGTGGGACCTTCAAGGAAAGTCTATATGCCACAAAGGGTCTTATTAGACTTTGGTGCATAGCCTCCTATGTTGGAGAAGGCTGCAATTGTCAATTTGGAGCTTAAGAAGATCGATGTGAAGAGGTTTCCATTTCAAATCCAAACATCTCTAAGGGGTGGTTCTACACAATACATCATATATGGAAAGCTTGTTGTCTAGATTTAGCCTAGTCATCTAACTAATAGCTTTGTGGTGAGAACTCAAGCCATTGTGACCGTAGTTGAGTCATATGATGTGCTAGTTGGTGGAGTAGTATTATACCCCATGGATTTTAGTATTGACTTTTGAGAGGAGAAAACCTCCTATAGACCAGGTTGGTAGTCATGTGAGGAATTGGTATATCACCTACCAATACACTTTAGTATTGGCAGTCTTGGCTCACTATAGTCGAGGATCATGGCAACATCAATTTTAGCTTTCAATGGTTTTGTTACTTGGCCTGATGACTTACTAGAGGGAAATGCCCATGCAGAGGATACTCTAATAATAGAGGAGATCACTTGGATTTGGAGTATGAGTGGGATCATTCCATCCACCTTGGATGTGGAGTTCAGTAGAGGCATTGCAACATGATGCAAATCAAGTGGTACAACAAGCTTGGAGTGGAGCCTTTGTACCACCAAGAGACCAGTGTGAGGATGAGCCTCCTAAGTCTATACTTGTTGTCACCTTTGGATACCACACCCATTGCTTGGTATTATTTAGTAGAGGAAGTATGTCTATTGGAGTTGTTTGGTGGGATTAGCATTACACTAGCTGCAATATTATAGGTGGGTATACAAGTATAGAGGTACTTGTATGTAGAGAGAGATGATATTGCTAGGCAAGTCTCTCTACATCATGTGGCACATTTTGCTTATTGATATCGTGAGTTATTACCAATATCAACTATTAGGGATAACCAAAAGACCCTACCAACAAACATTTCCTTGTTGGGGGTAAAAGATTTAGAGAGACATGGTCTCATTCATTTGGTGATTTTTGGATAGCCATATCATGGACATACACGTGATGACGGAAGTCTAGGTCTTTAGGATCCTCATTTTGGTGTGTTTTGGGAGATGTTATATATACTATGACATCTCTAAGTTCATCAGTTTGTTTCTTCAATTTACATTTTGGAGAACATCTCTTTGATGGGTGATTCTTGCACTCGGGTAGTGGTGAGAACACATTAGATTCATTCTTGGATGGGACTTGCCGTGTTGTTGGATGCAACCAAAGTGAGATCATGAGACCATTGTCTTTGTCTTTGGTGGATGAACCTCTTACCTAGAGAGATTCTACAACGTGCTTATGATCAGATTCAATGACTAGACCACCTTATAATTGATGGACATCTTGGATGTTAAGCATTAGTCTCAAATAGTGATAGTGGCTAATAGGTCATCTATGGTAATGGTAAATCTAGTTAGATAGCTCCAAGCGGCTTTACCCACTCTTATGAGTTTCCAAAGCTCTCATGATTTTTGAGAGGGAGATCTTGGACTTGTTTAGGACTCACAATTATAGCAATTGGTGGAGCCTAACGTCAAGAAGGAGTGGGCAAAGGGTTTTTGCATAAATATTACTATTGTTATAGTAGTGTCAAAGGCATCTAAGCATCAAGTGCTAGGTCAGGCTATGGACCTAAACTATTTGACCTGGATTGTGAGCCTTGGCATGTTAGAGCAATGTAGGATGTGCTTGATAGGCATCACCACTCGGACACTTGTGAGCTCTATGCCTATCAAGAAGATTCAAGCACATGTTGGGGATGATGGACCAAGTGGGTAGGGTATTCTTGCAACACAACCAATGGCCACTATTGAGAGAGGTCTACTTGGGGTCATGTAATACTCTACAGACAAGAGAACTTTGAGAGAGAAAATATAGATTTCACACTCAATCCTTTGATGCCCCAAAGGAGCACCTTCTCTTTATTATATAGCAAAGAGGATCCCCTCAAAGGAAGCTCCACCCTTGATCAATTATATGGATTGGTGACATGTCAATCCTTGTCCTATCTAGCTGGTCAAAAGGGTTTGACCAAAGGGAATCTTTAGGGAATCTTCTTGTAGGAACCTTAAAATCACATGGGTAAAGTACCATTGGTAAGCTCTCAATGAGACAAATCATGGGGGAGAAGGCAATATTTTTCCCTTAAGGGGAAAAAATTCTTCTATTTTTGAGGTTTAATTCATTCATTTAGGCCTCCAAAAATGACAAGTTTTAAGGTTATTTTAGACTTTTGCCCTGTTAGTAGAAGTGCTCTTTTGGTGATACCTCTATTTGATCTGTGTTCTCCATAATGTGTAACATCCTTCTAGATGTCATCACCCCAAGTTTCACCTCTAGATCATGTCTAGCTATTGATTCTGAAGTATATTTTGGTGTTTGGCCTATAAGTAGAAGTACTCTTTTGGTGATACCTCAATCCGACCTACTTAGTCCATCATGTATAACATCTTCTTAGATGTTACCAAACCAAATTTCATCTCTAGATTATGTGTCTAACTATTGGTATTACAAACCTCCCTCTTTTTAGGACATAACGTCCTCATTGTGAAGCTATTGCTCAAAATATTTTACTAACACTAGTGCATGGGTTGAGTTGGCTACTGGTTCCCATGTTGCCTCATATAGTGGGTAACCTTTCCATTGTATGAGATATTCTACATGCGGGTGACGAGTCCCATGGATGTGTTTTTTGAGAATGCATTCAACTTTGTATTCCTCCATGCCATTGATGAGTGTTAGGCAAGGTCAAATATCTTGTATGGAGGGACAAGGGTCTGATCAGGGTGCATATATGCATAAGAGGGAGACACAAAACACTAGAAGGATCTTCATGTGTAGTGGTAGCTTGAGGTGATAGGCCATAACACCAATTTGATGAAGAATGGAAAAAGGCCCAATAAAGCAAGGTCTGAGCTTGAGAGGGCCAACTAATGTGAGATTAATTGTTGACAACCAAACCTAATTGCCCACTTGGAACTCCATATGCCGACAGTGTGCATCGGCATTCTGCTTTTATCAATTTTTGGTAATCTACAACTTGTTTTTGGCATTCTCCACGCCTTGTTGGATTCTTGAAACAAAAGAGTTGACAACATCAACCTTGGTAGTCATTAGACAGATCTTCATCAAGCTTGTACGTATGAAAGTACAATCTCCATACATGAGGAAGAATGGTATGACTTGGATGGAGGCATTTATTGAACTGTTGCATGTGAATTCCACCAACGAAAGTAAGGTGTCTCACTTCTCTCGCTCATCTAAGGTGAAGCCCCGAAGCATATCTTCAATAGTGCGATGGGCCCACTCTATTTTGCCATCGGTCTATTGATGGTAAGCCGTGGATATGGCCAATTTGGTTTTGAAGACACCAAAGAGTGTTTTCCAAACCAGACTAGTAAATTGGGTGCCTCTATCAATGATGAGCACTTGAGTCAAGCCATGGTGAGAGAAGATTGCATCCAAGTACAATTGAGATAGTTGTGGAGCCGTCACCTCCTTGGTGGTAGGGTGTACATGAATCATTTTTTTTGAGTTGGTCAACAAATACTACAATGGAGTCAAATCCTAAGGTGGTCTTGGGCAATTTACAAACTAGATCTATACTCACCTGTTCTTACCGTTGCGTAGGAATAGGGAGTTTTAGGGTAGGAGTCCTGTAGGAGCTTGATTAGCGGCTTTGTTTTGTTGACAAAGTAGGCAACTCCAAACATATTCCATCATATTGTTGCTCATCTTGGGCCAATAGTAATGGTGCTGGACTGCATCCAAGGTCTTATCCACTCTAGCATGACCTATAATGGCAAAATCCTGACATTTTGCTAAGATGGTGGTGCATAATTTTGGCACATCTGGGATCCATAATTTACCATCACAAAAAGTGAGTCATTGGTTGTTGGTGATGCCTTTGTATGATTGAACTCCTACAATCTGGGAATCTATTTTTGTAGCAGCTAGAATCTTTGGCCAAAATTTAGGGTTCATCTTGATCTTTGCCACCAAATTTTTTGCCATCGGCATTCTGGTGAATGCATCAGCAAGTTACTTCTTGCCTTCCATTTAGGTGATTGTCATGTTGAATCATTGTTGCCACTCTACCTACAAAATCTGGTGACAAGATAGATCTTTTGTTGTCTCAAGGTAGACTAGAGGTTTATGGTCTATCTCCACTACAAATGCCTTCTTGCCAAGATAGTGCTTCCAATGCTTGGTTGCAAGGATAATGGCCAACTCTTCTTGCTCTGTGGTGGGATAATTGCATTCTACCAATAATAGCTTTCATGAGAAGTTTGCAATTGGATGCCACTAATCATGCCACTCTTGTTGTAAGACTGCTCTTATTGCTATGCCTAATGCATTGGTAGCCAATTTGATCAGACTTTTTGGATCATACCATTTCAAGATTGGTGCATGTAGCAAGGCATCTTTCAATTCTTGAAAAGCCAACTCTTGTGCGGTTCCCCATGTCCACTTCTTCTCTTTGCCAAGTAGTGTTGTTAAAGGCTATGCCACCTTGGAGAAGTCCTTGACAAATTGATGATTAGAAGCCCGTCATGCCCAAGAAGCCCTTGAGTTGAGTCTTATCTTCTAGAGCACTCCATTTTTGAATGACATCTTTTTTATCTGTTAATACTTGGATACCCTCTGCACTTACTTATGCCCCAAGTAGTCTACTTTAGACTTGCCAAACTCACACTTTGAGATTTTGGCATACAAGTGATTCCATCTTAGAATTTGTAGGACTTCTCGTGGATGTTGTTTGTGTTTTGTCATCATCCTATTCTATATACTAAGATATCATCTAGGAAAACAATAACAAAATTATCTAAATATAGCCAAAATATATCATTCATCAGACTCATGAAAGTGGCAAGTGCATTGGTGAGGTCAAATGGCATCACAAGGTACTCAAAGTGGCCATACTTGGTTTGAAAGATAGTTTTGTATACATCTTCCTCTACAATCCGGATTTGATTGTACCTGCTCTGCAAGTCCAGTTTGGTGAAGTGTCTTGCTCCATTGAGTTGATATTTGTTCTTCACTATTTGTTGATTGAGGCTCCAATAGTCAATGCACATGCGTATTATACCGTCCTTCACAAACAAGACAAGAGCTCCGTATGGTGATATGCTCGGTTAGATAAACCCCTTTTGCAACATATCCTCAATTTGAGCCTTATACTCCTCCAACTCCTAAGGTGATAGACAATATGGGGCCTTACAAGGGGATGTTTTCCTTAGAAGTATCTCAATTTTATGATACACTCTCCTTTTTGGTGGTAATCATGAGATAGATCATTTAGGAAGACATCTTGACTCTCATTTACCACATCCTTCAATTTCTCAAAAAAAATTTCCATTGAGTTGTGCACTTTAGACTTCTCTTATTAAAAACATCTATCTATCTCATAGATAGTTGTTGTTCCTATAACATAAAGAGACCATTTTTGCCTATGTGCTTTTTCTCTAACCCCAATGATTGTCCATTGGCGGGTGCTCACTGCTTTCTTCCTCCAATCTACCATAGTGTTGTATGGCTCCATCCAAGGCGTGCTTAAGATTGCGTCATAACAAGCTTCTTGATATTCCTCTAGAAAGAGTGTTACCCTTTTGGACAAAAACTCAATCTTCTTTGTTTGCCCATTAGGTAACTCTACTTCTTTGCTCTCATCTCTCTCTAGATCCATCATAATTTTATTGCAATAGAGCAAGATAAGAAATTCTCTATTGCTCCAAGATCTATCAATACTCTCACCTAATTGCCTTCTAGGAACCCATTCATAACAATCAATTGTGAGTTTGCCTTTTTAGATCTTTGTGCACTTATCTTCTTCCTCCCTTTGCTTGTCCACTTCGGTATTGAGCCAATAAGGCCGCAAGGTACCTTTATTGTCAATCTTTGTTTTCCGAGGTGATTTATACCTCCTCTTCCTTTGTGCATTGATGCATGTTGTTCAAAGATTGCTTGTATGGAGTTCAAGGGCCTCTAGGAAGACGAACATGATAGTTGATAAAGATGTGCCCAATATGGCCACAATTGTAGCAATGATGTTGTTCTCCTCAAGTTCCTTCTCCTTGTGGGACTCCATCTTTCCCTTCTTCCACCCGTCCTTGCTCTCCTTGAAGCGGTCATGCTCCTCTATCTCAAAATCGGAGGTTGCCCAATTCCATAGGTGTTGGTCCACCCATGTGTGGCATTTCCACCCGATAGTATTGAGATGGACCTACTCCTTCACCTCCTCCAAGTACACATGCTATTCTTTGAGCATAAGCAATGGCTTCAAATACAATGCAAGGATTTTGTACCATGATTTCTTGGCAAATCCGGTCCTTCAACTGTTGTTTGAAATTGTCTAGAGCCTTTGCTAGAATCATGTTGCTTATTGCAACTTGTAGATCTAGAAATGCTTCCACGTACTCTTGTACACTATTCCTTTATTTCAATCCCCATAGTTGGGTTCAGGCCATTTGCACAAAATCCACAGACTTGAAATTCTTCAAAAGTCCTTCTTGCATTCCTATCCATGTTACCTCCCATCTTTCTGCCAACATTGAGCATTCCCAAGCATTGTACCATGTGGAGGATTTATCGGTTAGGTACCCACATGCAAACACATATGCAATATGCTCAGTGATCTCCATTGAGAACAATCGCAAGTATCAATTCATTCTTGAGATCCGATTCTCTATTACTCCCATAGCATGTTGCCCCTTGTAAGGCTCATTATTGCAGGTCTTCTTCATCCATAATAACAATGTGGCTTCATCATTGGCTAGGTTTGATATCATAAGCATGGGTGTCTCTCCAAGTACTTCAATCACAAGTATTGGGATTTGAGACAGTTCCCCTTCCTGCATTGTTTGATCATTCTTGACAGGTTGTATTTGATTTTTTTATGCTTCCATGGTCATCTTGATTTCTTGAAACTCTTTCAACAACCCTTGCATTCCTTGCATCAACTCTTGCAATTGCGGATCCATGCTTCCTACACACAATAAATGTTCACTTTCTACTTCCTACTTCAATAGAGGGTTAGAATGATCACTTAGGAGGATGCACAAACTATGAGAATTACCATTGGGACCTCAGAGGTCATCACTTGTTGATAATATTCCTCACCAAAATTGTGGACTACAAAATCTCTAAACACCACTTTTGGTCTAACTACATAATGGATTTTTACTTGGATGTTGAAAGGGTGAGGATTTGGTACATTCAGATCCATAACATCATAATAGAATGTAGATTGTCAAATCCTACTTTTTGTCATATACTACCATGGGTTGAATCACCGGGTTTGGTGAATTCATTACTCTGTCCATGAATTCCGTTCCAAAGTGATAAACTAGCAATAATATCATTTTCTCTTGCTAGATGTACATAATCTTGATGTGGAATGGATTCAAGAATGGGAAGCTAGGAACGGGAAATTGTCCTCCTGATGCATCCATCCCATCCATTCTCTAAAGCCCTTCCCAAGTCTAGCAATTGCACTATGTTCTCCACCTTGAATTACTTGGCTTCAATAGCTCATGTTCTTCCAAGAGGTGTGATCCACTCTCTTGGATGGAAACAATTGCTCTGATACCATTGTATACTCCAAGGACAAGAGAACTTTGAGAGAGAAAATCTAGATTTCACACTCAATCCTTTGATGCCCCAAAGGAGCACCTTCTCTTTATTATAGAGCAAAGAGGATCCCCTCAAAGGAAGCTCCATCCTTGGATCAAATGCATGGATTGGTGACTTTTCAACGAGCTCCATCCTTGGATTAGTTGTTTGGATGGATGACATGTCAGTCCTTGTCCTATCTAGCTGGTCAAATGGGTTTGATCAAAGGGAATCTTTAGGGAATCTTCTTGTAGGAAGCTGAAAATTGCATGAGTAAGGTACCATTGGAAAGCTGTCAACAAGATGAATCATGGGGGAGAAGGCAAGCCTTTCTTTCCCTTAAGGAAATATTTTCATTTTTTAGGCAAGGGGAATATTTTCATTTTTTAGGCCTAATTCATCCATTTAGGCCTCCAAGAATGGTTTTAAAGTTTAGGCTATTTTTGACTTCTACCCTGTTAGTAGAAGTGCTATTTTGGTGAAACCTCTATCTAGTCTATGTTCTTCATCATGTGTAACATCCTTCCGAATGTCACCACTCCAAGTTTCACCTTTAGATCATATGTTTAGCTATTGATTCTAAAGTCTTCAAGCATATTTTAATTTCTGGCCTATTAGTAGATGTACTCTTTTGGTGATACCTCAATCTGATCTAATTAGTCCATCATGTATAACATCCTCCTAGATGTTAGCAAACCAAATTTCATCTTTGGATCATATGTCTAGCTATTGGTATTATAGGTCCATTCAGGTGAGCATGGTCTACTTGGATTACACCTTTGGTCTACGTGGGATGGAGTTAGAGGATGTATGAAGCTTGCAGATTGGAGAAAGTTTTCCACATTGAAGTTGGGATCTCTAGTGGTTGGGAGCATGACACTACTACTCCCAAGGGCCTAGTGTAGTAGCCAATTAGCACATCTTCCACTCTTACAATAGTTATAGAGGATACTTGGGAGCCAGATCTTGGACTTGAGCTTATAAGAGGGGAAAGATGAAAAGTTTGGAGGTTCTTGAGAAGCTACACAAGTTGTTTGCCTTCAATATGAAAGATTTGAGTGCTTTGAAAGGACTTGGTATTGAGCTGACTAGTGATACACCCATTTTTTGATGTCCTTACAAATATAATGACATGGAGAGAGCGTTGATTCAAAACCCAAGTAGAGACCTTTTTGAGGCTGGTTTGGTAGAGATTTCACATAGAGAGTATGTGTCAACTACAATGATGCTAGCCAAGAAGGATATGCATAACAACTACACAAATAGGTGGATGTGTGGAGGTTACCGTCCTATCAATCAAGAAACTGGGGCTAATCATTATGCCATGCCTACACTAGAGGAGATCTTTAGATGTGATTGGGCATGCAAAGGTCTTCAATAACTTGGATCTTCCAACAGAATATCATTAATTACCAGTTAGGGAGGAGGATAAAGTCCAAGATAATATTTTTGAGCTATTGATCCTCATGGTAAGGATGTATTATATCAATGGAGGTTTTTACCATCTAAAAGAATACTCCTACCAATTTCTAGAGGGTCATGGACAAGGTCCTAGTAGGATTGGATTTTGCTTGGTGCTATATGATATTTTGGTCTATAGCACTACTATGGAGGAACATGAGAGACATCTGTTGGAGGTGTTAGGGAAGTTGAGATCTCATGAACTCAAACTACATCATAGGAAGTGGGGATTCTTTCATGAGCAGGTTGAATATTTGGGTCACATTATCTAACCTAGAGGAGTTGGTGTTCAAAAAACCAAAAAGGAGGCTATTGCACATATTCCTTGGCCCACGGATGTGAATAGAGTGTGAGCATTCCTTGGTTGGTGAACTTCTATTGAGTTCCTTGTTAGATGATTAGTACCATTGCCAATGCCTTGACGAAGCTGACCAAGCTTACATAGGAGTGGTTAGGGGAGATGAGAAGGAGAGAGATTTTTTTGAGCTCAAGGAGAGGTTGAAATTTGCCCTTATTCTTAGGAGACCAATAAGAGGATGACCATTTTAGGTTCACACTGATTGGAGTACATTGGGGTTTAGAGTAGTGCTCACCCAACATGATGATGAGAAGGATGAGTTTGTGGTGGCATATGTTAGTTGCTCCAACAATTCAATGGAGGAAAAGTATAGTTCATACGAGGGAGAGTGCTTGATAGGAGTATGGGCAATAACACATTTTTGATGTTACCTATTTGATAACCTTCACTCTCATCATTGATCATCAACCACTAAAGTGGTGGATGGAGTTTGACAAGCTTTCAAGGAAGCTTGCATAATGGGCTCTAATTTTACAAGAGTATGATTTCACGATTATTCATAGACATGGAGTGGTGAACCATGATGTAGATGAGTTGAGTAGAAACCCGTGTCCTAGCCAATAGGATCAGATAGAAGCACATTGGCATGGAAAGACAAATGAGGAGATGGTGCCAGGTTGGCATGCATCTACCTTTCTTTGTATATTTTTTGAGGCTTTGGTGGTATCTCTCTTAGAGAATGTAGGAGGAGATATTGAGATCAAAGATTCAAAGTGTGGAGATAGTGGTATAGTTTAGCAAGACATTCATGATGATGTCTTAGTGATGGATTATTTTTGCACTGGTGTTGTAGGTGGCACAATTGGCACTAAGGTGTAATACTCCAAGGACAAGAGAACTCTTCAAGAGAGATACAAGAGAGAAAACATAGATTTCACACTCAATCCTCCGATCCCACAAAAGAGCACCTTCTCTTTATTATATAGTCAAGGATGATTTCCTCCAAGGAAGCTCCACCATAGGATTAGGTACATGGATAGGTGACATGTCAGAAAGCTCCATCCTTAGATTACTTGCTTGGATGGGTGACATGTTGGTCTTGGTCCCATCTGGTTGGTCAAATAGGCTTTGATTGGAGGGAATCTTTTAGGGAATCTTCTTGTAGGAATCTTAGAATCACATGGGTGAGGTATTGTTGGAAAACTCTTGGCAAGATAAACCAGGAGGGAGGAAAGGCTAGCCTTCCTCCATTAGGGGGGGAGAATCAACACATTTGGAGGCCTAATTCATCCATTTAGGCCTCCAAAATTACCTCTTTCAAGTTTTCAAGCATATTTTGGCTTTTGCCCTATTAGTAGAAGTGCTCTTTTGGTGATACCTCTATCTGATCTACGTTCTAATCATGTAAAAAAAAATTCCAGATGTTACCACCCCAAGTTTCAACTCTAGATCATATGACTAGCTATTGATTCTAAAGTTTCCAAACATGTTTCAATTTTTGGCCTATTAGTAGAAGTACTCTTTTGGTGATACCTCTAGCTTATTACTTAGCCATCATGTATAAAATCCTTCCAGATGTTACCAAACCAAATTTCATTTCTAGATCATCTTTCTAACTATTGGTATTACATAAGGAGAGAGACAATGTTCTTCAAAGAGCTAGATGGTTCAGATTGGAGTGCAAATACCTTCTTTGTGTGTGGGAGGATGGTAGAGTGCAAGTAGTATCACTTCCATTTCAAAGACTAGAGTTGGTATGTCATGCTCATGAGGAGCTAGGACATTTTGGAGTAAAGTGTACATATAGTTAACTCTAGAGTCATTATTGGTGGTGCGGTATGCAAGCTGATGTACAACAATTTGTTGGTAGATGTGTGGTTTGTGACCAAGTTAGAGCATCATTCAATGCTCCTACCCCACAATTACACCCATTACCTATCATGGGATTGGGTTACCATTGGAGTTTGGACTTTGTTTGACCTTTATTGTTGACTGTGAGACATCATTGGTACATTTTGGTTATGGTGAAGCACTTCTCCAAGTGGATTGAGCCGGTGGCACTTCTTGACATGTCCAATGAAGGGACGGCTTACTTGTTCATGGATTGGGTTCTTAGTCATATTGGTTCACTACATGAGGTTTTGATCGATCAAGGTACAAAGATCTTGGGGGAGTTTCAGGTCTTGTGTGACAAAGGCTTTGATTGATCATTATACTACCTCTTGAGATCACCTTGAGGTAGATGGCTTATCAGAGTGAGAGAGTGGTTCAGACGGTGAAGAGAGGATTGCAAAAGTATGGTTTGTAGAGATGCCACTTGGGAGATTGGGATCTCTAGGTACCTTGGTTGGCAGTGGGCTATCGGTTTAGCCAGCAAGGCTCCTTAATATCCTTCTCTCCTTACTTTTTACTCTATGGATGAGATTCAGATTTACCTATAGCCATTCGTCAAGATGCAACTTTAGTTTTGGACTTGGTTGACCCAGATGTATGGATGAGCGTATGTTCTCAATGGGTAGAGATCTTTTGGGAGTGATGATGATGGTCTTCAAGAACTTGGTAATTGCTTAGCATAGGGATACCTTATGCTATGCTACCATTTGAGGAGGAGGTTATAGACCCTTGATTCATCAATTTTATCCAAGAGATTATGCATATCTATAATAGACAACACCAATGACACTTGATGTTACTATGGATCGCATTATCTTGAGAGTGCGTTAGGTTTTGCCTTTTGGTGTCCTCGTGTTGAAAGGACATGATGGTGTTATTTGGAAGGATCATATGTGCAATTGTGCACCAGCCACCTTCCAAACATTGATGGTAATATTGACCCAAGCTTAACACTTGTATGTGCAAGTTTGAGGTGTATGTTACACGGCTCTTCTAGTGGAGCTGCTACTATGTTAGTGTGTGATAAGTATTCGAGAGAATGGCATATGGCATGTTTGACTCCTCCTTTCGCGGTGGTTCCTCAAGGACAATGATCATGTCTTAGATGTACTTGACCTATAACTAGTTCACCTTTTATATAGTATAGGTTGCATACAAACGACTAACGATGTGCTCAATAGCACACGGCCTCTTGATCTTTGCACACCATAGGGTATATCATATACTTGGAGTAGATGGCAATCTAGAGTTAGTGTGACCTAACCACCAACTAGGGGGGCAATTGTAACACTTTAGAGTTCATGTATGACTTATGTGTGAGTTGTGCTTCTATAGTGTATGTTGTGTAATGATGTATATCCGTACAATAATTATCATCCCATTTGTGGTGTTGCATCTAGATTGCTCGAACGTTGGAGTAGTAGTGTTCATAATCATAGGTATTTTGGCAATTATTCATAAACTACTTGTTGACGGTCAAATTTCGTATTGGGTGTATTGATTACATGGTAGGATTCACTATCACTTGCACCGTTTGCATTGTCAAGTGTCATCAATAGGACCGGTAGGGTTGGAGATCTAGGTCAAAATCAGATGTATACCTTGGAAGTATAACCTCAAAGATTTTACTTTTCTAATATTAAGTCTTCGAGTTCATGGCTATGGTTCAGTCTCCTTGGGAATCACTTAGCTAAAGTGAGTGTAATTTGATTATAATCAATATCGAGTTGTTAAGGCATTGTTTAATAAAAGATCCAATATTAATTGAATTTGAATTAATCCGAATAGATAAAAAATTAATTATTGTGACATTTTAAAATTCATATATGATTTATACATGAATTATATTTCTATATTATTAACTGAGATATATATATGCACTATCGAAATTATAAAAACATTATTTTATAGGAAAAAACTTAACAAAAATTATATGATGACAAACTTATTTGTTATCCCGTTACGCAAATTGTAAGTAAATAGGATATTCACCGGATGGCACGAACTCACAAATATCTACGGTAGAAATACTGTAAGATTCAGGTACCAACCTTGTATAATACAGCGAAAATCGCGTACGGTATAGAGACTGATGCCGTGTACCTCACTTATGAAGGAACGCATAGAGTACGAGTATCTGCAATGAAAACACTGCAGATATTCAGACATCAGTACTGTATCGAAGGAAGAAGAGCGAATGCTCGAATTCCAGGAGTGCAGCGCACTTCGGGGCTTGATTGGTGATTCCCTTTGAGGACATTGTAAATTTCCTCCGCACACGTCGAATTCGAAAAATGTCGATCGGGAAAAAAATCCGTGTTGTGATTCAAAACTTCCGGACCGGACCTATCTTACGTTCTTGAGGCACATAGAAGTAGTGACACCGATCTCTGGACATCTTATGTTCCAATCATTGTTTGGGACGTGTTTCCAATCACGGCTCTACTAAATCTCTCACTTGGGACGGTCAGGTTCGTATCAATTCCCTTCCCCTCGGGTTATTGAAGTACACCACGGGAGTGCTTGGCAGTAATTCTGGTTCAGTAGTGTTCTCACCGCGGTTCAGTAGTTGTCCACCGGAACATGAACGAAAGCTTTGAGTACTGGATATTCTGGATTTCATCGCATTAGCTGATATGGACATCGGGGAATTCCTCACAGATGATCGATGAGTAGAACGTTAATCGGCGACGAAGTGCGAACAGGTTGTTTACCTGGTGTGCGTATCTTTTATTTGGACAAGTTGATTAGCTGAAGCTAGAGCTATAAGGGTTGAATTCTTCGCAAGGATATTGCACACTGTTTGGCGTTTTTCTCGATCAGAGGTTTGGTCCACAGTGGCGTCGAGAATCTTTTCAGAGCCGCCTCAAGAGCTTCAAAGGTACCGATTTCGGAAATTGTTCTTGTGTTATTCAGGCAGCTTGTGGAAGCCATGTCGGTCATCACGCATCGCTTCATTAAAGCAAATGGCATTACCATGCATATCGCTGAAGCAGGATCAGGTACGTGACGGACCAGTTGTAAAAGATGTTATAACTCGTGTAATCATGTCGCAGGCTTCGCAATCGATCACGTCAAGAGTACAGTCTAGAGCTCAATGTCTTGAATTAGAAATAACCATTTCTGTTTCGGATTTCTGAATTCCCATCTACAGAGTATATTATTCCGAAATTTCCCTCTGATCAGTCAACAAAGTGAGAAAAGCTCACTCCGTTCGGGTCTCTGTTGTCGGCGGAGGAGGCAGATATTCGTTCAGAATAAAATGGGCGCAATTTGGTATCACAGTAGTTTGCATTCCCAAATAGGGAAACGAGGGATAAAACTACAAGCCAAAATATGAAACAGCAAAAGAGTAGCATTTATATATCTCCGTGTTCCAAATTTTGAATCAAACCCATGTATTGGCGAGTAGGAATTGGAGTAATTTTGTCTGAGTACCTGCGTCACGTACCTACACTGCCTAGTCCACCACTGCTTCGCAGTACTGAAGTCCAAGTTTGTCAGACAATTTGTTGTCTAGGGGTGCTTCCTTAATTAAGATGATTTTCAAGGTCCATGAGAAATTGTAGAATCATGACCCGGGAAGAAAAGAACGGCACTGACATACCTACAGTGTCATATCCTCTTCAGTGTTGTAGGTGACAGAATATTCTTAGTTGTGGCGTTGTTTGAAAAAAGCCGAATTTTGAAACTTATGGGGGCAGACTTTAGGACAAAATTTCCTCATATTGCGGAGTTTTAAGTATCCGAATGGTCCTGGCTGGGACTCTTTTTAACCAAATGTTGTGAATCACTGCAGGGCCTGTCGTGTTGCTGTTGCATGGGTTTCCTGACTTTTGGTATACCTGGCGTTACCAGCTACCTGCTTTAGCAGAGGCTGGATATCATGCAGTTGCTCCAGATATCAGGGGCTTTGGTGAAACTGATGCTCCTGTAGAAGCAGAGCAATATACAGCTCTTGACATAGCTGGTGATTTGGTCGGTCTGATCGAAGTCCTTGGAGAGGAAAAAGTGAGTAAGCTCTTTGAGTTCTTGAGACTCTGATGTTCATGTCTCTTGCTGTGAGTTGAACTGTAAGAAAACCTCAACAGGAGTGCTACAACCTAACAGGTTCTAATGAGCACACGGCCACCTACGGTCACCGTGCGGAAGTAACAGTTCTCAGCTATAAGGGTGCTTTGCTAAAAGGTTTCTTCTGCTAAACATACTGCAGAACATAACGTATTGCAGTTCCCATCCAACTTTAGTGATAAGGAAATCGATAATCACCTCGAATGCGTTTCTGGCAACCTGAAAGACAGCATGTACTAGATTTCTCTCAGCCTCATAAGTTACAAAACTCATGAGTTTATTGCTTCATGCTGCATGAATACCTCAGTTAATTTTGTTGATTCTGGTGAATTGTGAGAAAAGGTGCTTGTGGTTGGACATGATTGGGGAGCAGAGCATGCTTGGGCTCTGGCTCTACTTCGGCCAGATAAAGTGCGAGGGGTGGTAACACTCAGTGTTCCTTACAGCCCAAGGCAAGAGAAAGGAAGCAGCCTCAAGATTATGAGATCGCGACTGGGTGATGGTTGGTATATGAACCAATTCCAGGTATGAACCTACTGAGAAGTAGGTTAACTCCAGTTTGAAGAGGAATGGCGATGCTTATCTAGTTGAACTGCCTCTCCTTCGTCAGTTTTGACTGAACCTGCAGGTGCAATGTTGACAGTCACGTTCAGTGTTGAAGAATTAACGACAAATGCAAGATGCCACCAGAGCCACTTTTTAGAATGAGTTCGAGTCTTGGTTATACGTCATTACTATAAATTGTTCAACACTTTTGATCCTATTGCTGGTGTAGAGCTTGAAGTTTAGACAGCCCCACCTTGAACCGAGAACTGTCCTCAAAGTAGAAACTTTTTCTAGCTTCAGGTGTCGAAAGCTGGTCTCGACATTATTTTAGAACACTCTTCTCTTGTCTTGGCTCTTGTCAACAACCTAGATTGAGCTACCAGTGTTTCACTTTAGTACTTAAGAGCAGAAATTTCCTGACTCGTATGTTGATGCGATGTGGATTTGCAGAAACCAGGGTATGCAGAATCAGAAATTTACCGTGTGGGGCTTTCAAAGTTTCTTAGAAAGAGTTTACTTTCCTCCTCAACCAAACCCTGGGTGGTTCCGGATGGCAAAGCCCTTGGCGATAGCTTAGAAGGATCTGAAGAGCTCACCTCATGGTTCACTGCAGAAGATCTTCAACATTATGTCCAAGCTTTTGAGAAAAGTGGTTTGACTGGGTCAATAAATGTATACCGCGCTATAGAAAGGTAACTTCTACGCGTCGGTGACATTTATTCTTTTGTACGTGGTTTAGGTTCTTTCCATCTTTGATTGTTGGAGGTGCTGCACTTGTGATATTCTGGTAGTACTTTGCATAAACGCACATTTCCTAGTTCGCTAAAAAGATTCAAGGACTTCATCAAGGGTCCCCGAATTCTAGAATAAAAGAGGATAATTAACAAACTGAGAATAGCTAGGGATCCTATCGAATTCAGGACTTCCAATTTTCACTTTTAATTGGAGTTGCTGTTCATCAGCTAATTTTAGTTCGCCTCTATTGCACTAACATTGGATATAAACTGTTACTTATGGCAGAACATGGCAACTTCAAGCTCCGTATACCAAGGCAAAAATTCAAGTACCAGCATTCTTCATAGCCGGGTCAAGGGACATAGTCTGGCACGTCCCAGGAATGAGCCAGTTCGTGGAAAATGGAGGGTTGAAGCATTTTGTGCCCAACTTAAGAGGTTATGTCGTTCTTGATAGCGGCCATTTTATCCAGCAAGAGAAGTCTGAGGATGTAAATCAGTTGCTGATCAAATTTTTCCAGCAGGAACTTCAAGCACAAAGCAAACTGTAGAAGAGTCTTTGCAGCTCCTGCTATATCAAGCTGTTTGCTTGTATTGTTCTCTAGCTTGTGCATCCGTAGTCCAGCGAAACATCGCTTCGTTGATGAACATGTCGAAGGCATGAGGAACAGGAGGAACAGCGGGCACTGCTGCGTTCTTTGATGAATTCTGCTTTGCGAAAAGTCGACAGCACGGTTGATATCTCGACGTTACACGACACTAGAAGAAGTTCTATACGTATATGTCCTGGAAACAACATGGCTCCAAACTTAAGATAGCAACTTGGCACGTTGAACTTAGATCTAACAAAGTATATTTGTGAGTAAAATTGTGCAACTTCAGCAGATTTCTTCCCGGTGTGAAAGTGATCTCACCACTCTTACGGTGGGTCTCGGCCTGCTTGAAAAATGATTTGTGGAAACTTTTGTAAGTCTTTGAGTTGCGTGGCGGGTGTGAGTTTAGGTAGCGAACAATTCATTGTACATGGAGGGTTCCCTGTGAATGCGGCGGAGCAGCGACACTGGAGTTCATTTTATCTTGTTCCCAGAGCCCTCCTTAGGATGCAAAGTGCAGGAGTACACAACATTCCTTTACCAACTCCAAGGTCCTAGTGGTGCGAGAAACGAACTCGTAAAGTTTCCTGGTACCACACGACATGAAGCACTGACGATATTAGGAACTGTCATAGTTATGCCACCAGTTCCTTCAACTTGGTTTCTTGTTATCGTTTCCAGAAATAGTTCGTGAATGCGTGTGCGTAGGACGCAAACTCCATGTGCTAATCAGGGTTAAAGTTCGATCCTGTAGAACAATGTATTAAACAATGAGTTGTCTTCGACACATGAACTAGTAGATGAAGATGTAGTTGATAGATTTATCGAAGTTACAGGAAGGGAATCCCCCCGGCCAAAGTACTCCACTGTAAATATCGCAGAAATTGTCCTGAGCATAATTACCCAGCAACAAAGAGCGCATGTGCTGGATCGGGTCCATGTATCTACATCTGAACATGAAAAGAACGTTCTGATAACAATTCAGCAGTTCCTAAAACTAGAGCACTGTCCAGCACACAAAAGTCCATAATCCGACCGGGATTCGAATACTCTTCTCACAAGCAGAAATAAAATATAAAGCTGAACATTGAGGGAAAGACGTCGAGCTTCACCAGATCTGAATTTTTTGAGGTGGGAGTCGGTATAATATCCTTGTCTGTAAAGGCTCCGTAGCGAGAGCTGAAAATTCAATTTCAGGTGAAGAATCTGACAAATATTTCAGAGGGTGAAAGATTACCGCGCTTTGGACTTGGACAATTGAAGGACAGGACGGAAATTGACAACAAACAACAGGATCAAGGGAGCAAGCAGCATGAACATATTGAGTTCCCTCACAGACTCGGATGTTTCTTCCCAAATTAGGAATCTTACTGACTCCCAAGCAGTCTGCGTAACCGAGGCAAAGATTATTCATATGTTTCTACGAAGTCTAGAGGATGCAGAGCGTATCTATATGCTGCAGGTGTTTCAAGAAACTGAAAATATAGATGTTTATGACCGAACTAGACATGTAATCTAGTGCCGTGACAATTTGCAGGTTTGCTTCCTATCCTCGGCCATCCGAAGGATATATGAGGTTAGATCAATTGAGTGTAGAAAGTAGCTATAGGATATAAAAGTCGATCTCAATTTCGGCAAATTGCCCGTGTGATCATTGAGACTTAAACCAGTAGGTTCAGATCGTCTCATTTCTCTGTTGCAACTTCTCGCACCACCCGGGTCCAATCTTGAACGGCTTCAGTCAAATCTAGAGCTGCACCATACCGCACATCCCATTCGAACAGTTCGACGTGTACCTCTCTTGCTCTGATCTGAAACCTCTTGAACGCTGGTGGGACTCCTGTTGCTTAATTTCATATGTAGTGAGCCGTATCGAACAAATCTACATATCGAGCACCTTCAAAGCGGGTGGCAAATCGGTAAATTTCCTCTCAAGTTCATGATTAGTTCCCTCGACGAGCTTTCTTTCCCGCTTGTGTTTTCGATGTCGGCGCTCATGATGCGGGGAAGTTCCTTCGGTTCTAGATGGACATTCAACGGGTGCTTGAGGGTATCGTTTTACGTCATCACAGTAAGAATACCACATGTACTTGCTGCGGGCCCATTCCATAGCCCGTTTCTGATGGTTGCTCAGATTTTGGAAATCTGATCCTTCCAGTGGATTGCTCGAAGCAGATGAAGACGAGGCGCACGGGGGCTGCAAGGCAGCTTCATTCCACACGCATCCTTCGAGCTTCAAATCCTTGAACGCAGCCTGGAACGGAGCTAACTCGTAGTTCACTGGGTATTTCCCACCCTGTGTCGCCCACAATGACCCGTCCCATATTGTTGAGTATAAAGACATCGGTTTAGCTGGATACTCCAGTCCAAGCTCCGCTGTCCGGATCATTTCTCTAATGGGAATGCTGTCCACAAAGAACCTGCGTGCCGCGAAGAAATCAAATTTTTTTATATCAGAATTTGCTTCCATTCACGGGGAATTTTCACTTCGTCTATCCAATGTCCTCAAGCACTGCGAACATGCGCGAGTACGATTTGATTTGCTCAAGCGCTACAGGCGCTGTGATTTGAGTCTTGCCCAGTTACCTTGCATCATTGTGTCTTAAGAGGTATTTGTGAACAAACTATCGGCTGCCACTACTACTACTACGTTGGGTACTGTAGTTGGACTTACACAGTGTGGTATTTGTTCCAGAGGATGCTGTAGTGGTGATAGTCTTCAGTGGGGTCAAACCACAAGTGAAAGCGCTCCTCCCTCCCAGTGTTTGTACTTCCATCGCCGTAGATATTAGTTTGGAGGGTGTAGGGAGAGCCGGGTACAACGCCCAGGAATTCGAAGTCGAATTCGTCATGCTTCTTTGGGTACACGTCTGCGTTAGAGGTCTGCATACAGAAGCAACAAAGTAACTACTCCACGATCTGCTAGAATCGCATCGAGGAGGCTGATGGACAACAAATCTCCAGGTCTGGAGCTGAGAAATATACAGCATTATCACTTATTCGTCTGCAGATCATACTATGCTTGACTGAAGAGCAAGACGAAGAGCTGCACACAAGAAGAATAACATAACTGAATGGAAGTCATGACTACTGCTGCAATTACGTACATAGAATGCCGTAACTACTCCTGCAGAGTAGTTTCCAGGTAGTTTGATCTTGGCGCTGAAAAATCCATGGTAGAATTTGTTCTGGGAGGAGAATCCACCACCTAGTCACATATCAGTTGCGATAGAATCAAGAAGTGTCCAGTTCAATCCTAGATCAAACACGCGAGAAGCAAGGGCAGCCATCGATGTAATTCGCTGCGAGTGAGGGAGTAACACTGACCACCACTACTCCGATCGAGGGTGAGCTGCACATGCTGCCCTTCGATGTCTAGCTTCTGTGGACTTCCCCATATGACGCTATACGCCTCGTCAAAGACTCTGCTCGCAAATTGGCTGACCACATCTGGTGCTCTTGGACGCGAGATTTGTGCTTGGGAGCCACTTAGAAAGATCACGGCTGTAACGACGGAAAGGATAACATATTTCATGGTGCCTGGCTGCCAGGCGAAGAGGTCGGCACGAAGTTCAACGACTCTTTCTCAAACAATGTCTGAAAAGAAGTGTTTACGTCTGTGAAACTCGAACATCTGCTATATCAAAATGGTTCAAGGAGATTGTATCGTCCTTCGATCTTGACGCAGACCGTGATCAGTCGCCTCTATTTTCTGGCCCCCGGCTTTCTAACACAGCTACCCGACCTGTATGTATGCCAGGACGAGCTACACTAATTCTGAACTTAATTTTGTTTGCAATAATCTCATGAGTGCGGAAGATAAAATCAAGTGTGACCACGTGACAGACAGCTCAGTCACACCTGTCCGCCTGCCTGCATCGGTTCTGCGAAGAGAGATCACTTCTCCAATCTCTCGAAGGACTCGCAACGTTCAGATAGTTCGGAACTCCTCCACTTCAGCGTCTCGTCAAGATTACGACCGAAACAGCCATTAATCTAGTAATTTCCTGAATGGGATAGAGAAATTGGGGAGTCAAAACTGGTCACGTCCTAGACATCAGAAGTGCGATCTTTCTTTCTCTCAGGGTTCTTGCTGTCGAATCAATCAAGGCGAGAGGGGGACGACAAATACGGAGGTTCGTACGGTACGGTATGTAGTGTCCTGTACTCTAAGTTGGACTGCAGACGGACGGATGGAGAATGGTTCTTAACGGCACGGCACAGCACGGAAGGAGAATATTTCTTAACGGCACGTTGTTGCCGTTGTCACTTCTTCCTATACTTTCTGCACTCTCATCCGGTTATCTCGTTATATCAAGTAAAGAGAAGCACTTTTAATCATCAAAGTACTTACTTACTTAATTCTTTTTGCTCTAAAAGGTTTTTCTCGTAGCTGTAAATTTCATTAATGAACATATTTTAAGATACATACCAAAATTTATAAAAAATTAAATATTATTACAATTTTGAAGAGACTTTTCAATTTACTTATGTTTAGAGAAGACAAAAAGAATAAACTAAATTTACATCCCGGATAAAAGTTAAAAGATTTATTGATTCATGATTTCTCTACCGGGAACTTCATTGATGGCAATATAAGCCTTTAAGGAGTCAATGATATCTGATCGAATGAATCCCTACTTTATTTTGAGCGACTCCGTTTCGAGCTGCAATAATATCTTCTGAAATGATTTAGGCAAGTTCTTGGTAATCTATGAGTAGAGTATAAGTAGATTCCAAAAGAAAGTTACTTATTTATTAATCACGTGCATTTGTATACACCTATCGAGTAAATTATGCAAAGAAACATAAATCATAAAACAGAAGAAGATGAAATTATCACTTTTCAACTCACGAGATTCAGTTCGCGATGGAACTGAAAGGATTGTAATGGAGAGAGAAAAATCCGATTCCTTTGCATTTTACCATGCGTGGGTACCGCGGAGAACTTGATGGGAAGGACAACTCAGGCTGAATTAGAGGAAGCAGTCGTCAGGTATATGTCATAAAATCTACGTACAACACACTGCACTACTCATGAGAAAAGATAGTAAAACACTCTTTAGTTAGGTCTCTCTGTCACTGCAGTTAAGTCGACTCGGTTATTCGATGGAAAAGTGAATGTCTGCCAGCTAGTTCTGACTCTATTGGGGCTTAGCCCCATGTTACGTTTTTTGTCTCTCCCTTGTACGGCTTGATGGGGTTTTCCCATCCTTCATTTTTCCTACGCGGTCGCCTTTTTATTCGTTCTGAGTGATTTGACTCATCTTTGAACTATATTTACTGTTGGATATTCCAGCTTTAACTGCGAGATGGTAATTATTTCATTGAGAAGAATGAATAAAGAACCTTATAGATTTGGCAACATCAAATCTCAAGTTACTGGATGAATATCGTACCGGAAGAGACTAGAAGATGAGCTGTACCTTTTTCTCCCTTATGGTTGAATCGATTCACCAGTGATTCGTATCAATAATGAATTCTCCCTTGATAATCCAACATAACCGGTTGCTAGTTATACCCATGTATATCGTTTACTATATTCAATTTCTTCTGCTAGGTTGTTGCAGAGTTTCTAGATAGACAACTAAAAATTTCCTTTTCTCAATCACTGAATCCTTAGACCAGAAGGATATGTGACGGAAGGACGTGAGTTGAGAAAGCAACGATAACTTATATCCACTTATTTATTGAAATGAGTTAGAGCTTTGCTAAAAATATCATCTGCGTAAATATCAGTGGCGGATTGACCATATGTACGGTGTTCCAAATGTAACGACGAGAGAGGGAAACTAAATACCCTTACATATTATTATATGCCTACAGTTTGATTAGCTGGAGTATTAGCTGGTGCAATCCACAAGAACAATCAGATTGGGCTATGTTTTATCGATGCTTCAATTTGCTAAAGCATTTTTAGACTTTATGATTTGTATAACTCAAATATTTGTAGGGGATGCTTCGTTTTAGATTCTTATATCGACGTTATTGGGCCCTGCCCCATTTTACCTCTTTTGTCACTCTTTTGCATAGTTGGATGAGGTCTTCCCTTCATTCATGTGTTCTACTTGATCGCGTTTCTGTTAAAAAAAAATCTAGAACTTGAATTACCATAGTGCTATGTCATTGTTTTCACTTGTCTATGTCCTAACTATAATTTCTGCGGTCACAGACTCAAGTGAGAAAATCTAACAACCCACAGGAGGTTTTGTTTCGTTACTGTTGCAACGACAAAGACGGCTTCGATGACCCAACGGCGAGAAATGTAGTCCGAAAGTTCTTAGTCAGAACGCGTGTTGCCATAGCCGTTCACGACATCCAAAACAGCTTCTCGACACATCCACTCCTGCTGGAGGTCTCTTTCTCCAGCAATACTTGTGATGGGTGCGGTGCGATCACGGCGGTGTTCAGTCTTGGTAGACTGACGTGAGCTCATTTCAGCAAAACCAGCTCCTATTTAATAACTTAATCTCCAACTTTTTCGAACAGATCCATCACCTAACCCGCTCTAGTGTTGCACAGCCACGTTTGCTATCTTCTCGCTATGAGACATCTTAGCTCTATCAAGGGATGTGGAATTGAGCAACTGCCAAGAGTACTTGGAATCGGCATTCACCAGTGGCGGCCTGAAATGACGAAGGAAATTTGGCTGATTCATTTGTCCAGACCTACACACGGTACTATTGGGGCCTAGCCCCATTTTATCTCTTTTGTGTCTCCCTTGATGTATGGTTTGGATGGAGTCTTCCCATCTTTCATGTGTTCTACGTGGTCGTTTCTTCCTCGAACTATACACGATCGTAGGATTTCCACGGAATCTGCACATCTGTGCAAGTCATGGCGTATACGAAGCAAGGAGCGGAGCCTTTGTCCGCCATTTCTCCTCTTCGGACGATTTGTAAGATCAGCATTTTGGTGCACGGTACTCCCATGTACAGTACTTGACTGCCCTTGTGGGCGATGCTATGATATTCTCTGACCACCAAGCTGGAACCGATTGGGGCACAGCGACCATTCAGTTTCTGGCCGTGTCAAAGTGTGCTCGCTTGCAAAGTTGTATTAAACAAAGGCTGCTGGCAAGTTAGAAGGTACGTAGTTTACTGGTGATCATTGATTGCCTGTGAGCATGAGAAATTATTATCTTGCGTAAGAAGGGGAGGTTCTTGATGGTGATCATCACCTCCACCTAGTAATAGCACAGTCGAATTTGATAGCTTTGAGCAAATCTTGGGCGGCGCTTGTTGTGGTTCAACCCCGTCACCTTGGCAGATAGTACTAGTACCGGTATAATATCGTATAGCATAATTTGTACTGGTATAGTACAAAATTGCTACAACTCGTTGTCCCCGCTTTCTAATTCAATTCAACTAAAATTATGATTTTAGTTAGTGGAGAAGCTCCTCCATCCATCGAGGTTCACAATAGAGAGAAAAAGGCAATTGCGTAGGAAAAATGAAGGATGGGAAAATCCCCATCAAGCCGTACAAGGGAGAGAAAAAAAAAGGTAACATGGGGCTAAGCCCCAATAGAGTCTGTATGAGAAATCTGCCCTACCGCACCTAAGATATCCGAGCTATGCAAGTCGTACGGTCTACACACAATTGGAGCATCCGAAGAAACATCACCTAATGTGATTGCTCTCCTATGGATTGCACCAGCCACTGCCCTCTGTAGAACAATGGACACACGCTGTCTAAAGTAAGCTACAAAGTATGAGAGTGAGAGTGGTACCCCTGACGCCTAACATGATAAGTTCTCGTGCACTCCCTGACAAATGTGTCAAATGCCGTGTCCATCGCTCCATATAACTCCAAGGCTAGAGGAACAAAGAGGTGACCTCGCTGCATGCCCCTATACTTGGAGACCTTGCGACTTGCTGCTGCACTCGCCGCCCATCCAAGGGGATGGGTAATCACTCCCTCCAAAACTATATCCCGCGTAGGTTCCATGACCACGACATCCGCTACTGTCACCTGATCATCTCGGACCAAGTATAAGTCTGCCCTAACACGTGTCGTCTGCAATGCATACAAATGCTCCCTCCAAGCCAAGTATCCACTCTCTCGCGCCATAGCAAACACTATGTCTCTAATGGCATCATGGGTAGCTATCCTCTGTCCTCCAAAAGGACACCGTGTCATGTGGACCGCCGCTGCATCTAGTGTAGAACCACACTCACAAGTGAGTAGTAATAGGGGGTTCACAATAGAGGGTTTCAGAAATAGTTATACGAAGTTTCATAACTTTTCATATAGATAGTTACAAAGCGTTGACTAAACGGGTACGGTGTGTGACCGGGAGGTAGAAAAGGTATCGTTACGGAGTTCGGGCCAAGTTCCTTATTATTAGCACACTCCATATGAGGTGGTTCGTAGAAAATAAGGAATAAAGGATTTTTTGTTATCACGCCGCCGTAGTGCATTGATTACATATTAGGGTTAATAAAGTTTATTGTTTAGGGTTAGAGTGATGGCCACCAAAGGGAGCATCCATGATGTTTGAGAACACACATGGTAATCAAAAGTTGATAAATTTATGCACTAGACGAGCGGGAACATGATTTATATGGGATTTAATATGTTAATTTAGGATTAAATGTGATTTTTCTCGTCGTTGCTCGTTGTTGCTTGTCGCTGCTCGTCGCTGCTCGTTGCCACTTGATGGCGCTCGAAGCTCAAATGTTGTTGGTGCCCGTACACGCTGGTTGCCGCGGGTAGTTGCTTGATAGTGCAAGGTGATTTTGCATCCAAATGTGAACCATGTAATCAGGTTTTTGCTAAATTTTTGTTGCCCTTTTGGAGTAAAATTCTTTGATCTCTAATTAATTTCTTGGTTGCCGTAAGATGATGCAAATCATTTTCCATAACTCGTGCTATCTCCCTCACCACACTAATATATATGGATATGAACCAACACACCAATGCAAAACTACAAAACCCACCGATTTGGTTTATTGACAAGAGCATTTGCACAACATTCGCATTCCCCGATGGTGAATTTGAATTTGAATAGTTGAGAGCGGCATTTTGGATCCGCCAAAAATTTTCATAAATGCCACTCTAAGAATTACCCATCAAAAAAATGTGATAACTCTCTCAAGAAGCCACATCATCCCTTTTGACCGTCATTTATTTCACTACAGAACTCCTAAACATCCAGAGTATAATATCTGATTTTTATAAATGAATGCAAATTGCATATGATATACCATATAATAATTTATGAAACGTTCATTTATTAGCACCTCATCTACAGAGTTCACTAAAAATAGTTACAATGATTATTATTTATCCTGTAGACATCCGTCAAACCTATTTCTGAAACCCCCTAATGTAAATAACCCTAACTCTAGACTAAGTAAATATTAACAAACTCTGTAATAGCGAAGTATTACTCTCCATATTTTTTACTGAAGACCCCCGAGTGCCAAATAGTATACCCCGAAAGAAATACAAGGCACCAAGAAGTGCAAAAAAAGTTAAATTAGCTTTATACATAGGTTTGGGTGTCTCGGCTTCTCGGTTTGGCTCCCAAGAGTCGTGATAAAAATAGAAAAGATCCCCAGAGTAGCAGGAGAACGAAAAAGCGAAAACGTTGTGATATGACACTAGTACTGGACTGAACTCCTCCGCAGCAATGGGAGTTTCAATTGGGCACTTAGGGAATTGTAGTGATTCCGGAAGCAATGGCGGGTTCAAATCTCAACGTGATGGATTACTACGGGTGCCATTGGTTGACGTGTAAGATTAAAAAAATAAATTTGACGGGTAATCAGGAATATTCAATTTTTTAAATTATTTTATTATAATAAGGTTTTGACATCTAAAAATTTGATAGGTCTATCCTATATAAGTAGAAAATAAAACCCGAATGATAAAAATATTTTTTATAGAAGTTTAATTATTAATTAAAGTAAATTTACTAATCATTAATTAAATGTTCTTAAATATTTTTATAAATTCTAAAATTTTAGCTAATAATCCATAAGCTTCCTTACGAATTTCTACAGGTTGCAAGCAGGTTAATATGAAACATCCTAATCTACCGATGGTCTCGAATATCGAGATGATTCATATAACTTTACAATATTTCTGTAAATTATAGTGAATTTCCTGTAAAATTCTGTAAACTCCTTCTCGATTTCATTCACTTTTTGAGCTTGTGCTGTCTAAAGTTATCTATTGTCAATTTTGACTATGATAACTTTACTCCCATTGTAAAACCATCAAATTGAAGCCCGCTAATGCGGTGAGTGAGGAATGTTCCCAATTTATATATTCACATACACTGAAATAGTTTTTTTCTGGTGGGAATGAATTTGCATCAATATCAAAACCTACAATCGCACCAATTATTTCTTCTACAATGATAGTGATGAGGTTTCAGTTAGGTTTGGTACACCTTTTTCATCTTCATTACTTACTTGTGAGTGCACTTCTACACTAAATGCAGCAGCGGTCCATATCATGTGGTGTCCTTTTGGAGGACAGAGTATAGCTGCCCAAGATAATATTAAGGAAATTGTGTTTGTTATGGCATGAGAGAGTGGATACTTGGCTTGGATGGAGCGTTTGTATGCTTTGCATACTACACGTGTCAAGGTAGATTTATACTTGGTCCAAGATGATCAAGTGATAATAACGGATGTCGTGGTTATTGACCCTACACATGATACAATTTTGGAGGGAGTGCTGCACTCGTTGCACATCCAAGGGGATGCACAACGAGTGCAGCAACAACGTGCAAGCTCTCCAAGTATAGAGGTATGCAGCGAGGTCACCTCTTTGTTCCCCTTGCCTTGGAGTTATTGGAGTGATGGACACTGCGTTCAACACATTTGACAGGCAGTGTGCGATAGTTTATCATGTTAAAATGCTAGGGTGCCACTCTCACTCTCATACTTTGTAGCATATTTTAGACATAGTGCGTTCATTACTCTACATAGTGCAATGGCTGTTGCAATCCATAGGAGAGTAATCACACTAGGTGATGCTTCTCTGGATGCTCCATTTGATTATAGACCGCACGACTTATCATGTTAGGCGCTAGGGGTACCACTCTCACTCTCATACTTTGTAACATATTTTAGACATAGTGTGTTCATTACTCTACAGAGTGCAGTGGCTGTTGCAATTCAGTTGCAATCCAGAGGAGAGAATCACACTAGGTGATGCTTCTCCGGATGCTCCATTTGTTTACAGACCGGACGACTTGCATCACTCTGATATCTTACGCATGGTAGGGCAAATTTCTCATATGTACCCTATTGGGGTTTAGCCCCATTTTATCTATTTTGTCTCTCCCTTGTATGGCTTGATGGAGTCTTCCTATCCTTCGTGTTGTCTTCGCCCTTTTCCTCATCTTAGTAGAACACTTAGTGTCAGGCGAAAACGGAGAGGACTTCGAAGTCCTCGACTTGGGACTTCGAAGTCCCAAGTATACTAGCAAAATTCAAGCCAATGGATGACTTCGAGATCGGACAGGATGATAATCAAGACAAGATGAAGGACACAAAACTTTATCCTCTTGGGACCATAGATTGCTTTCGTTGCCATAGACAAGACTACTATTGTACATGGAGACAAAGCACAAGGCATGCATGCTTCTTCAAATGTGGAGGATAACACTAATTAGTTCAGAATTCGGATCGTCTTTTTAACCATGTAAATCATCATTGTAAACATTTCCATTCGAAAATCTCCAGGTCGCAATGGATTGGATCGCTTGAAGGACTTAAGTGATATTTACTTTGGGTGGAATTCATCAATTGAGTCCCCAGCGGGTACGATGACGGATTTGGACATACAGATGTCGTTCTTCTTCACCTGAGGACATTTCCGGTTCACCGAGTATTTTCCAAGAGAGAATGCAGTTTCTTTGACTCCGCACAGACATGGCCTTTTAGCTAACGTTGAAGACCTCCATGTTGATGACGCCAGGATGAGACTATCATGCTGGTACACAACGGTTTTCCAACGTTGGTGTTCGGATTCCCGCATACCAGCTTGCTTGAAACATGGTGCTCATGTGTTTATGGTGTATTTGGTTCAAAGAGTTTCTGAAAGACACTGAGAGTAACTTGAATTTAATTGTAAGTTTAACAAGTAGTCAATTCTCTGCATCGGCTATCTCTGGGTTTGCTCAAGAGTTGCTCACGGCATCGAAACAAAACAAAACAAAAGCCCAAACATGATCGCCCTGGTTCAAATGTGTACGACATAGTCGCGTTCAGCCCTCAAATGTAATATGATACGTCATAACTCGTATCTCAAGTTTACTTTCGGTTAAGTTTTATTAGAGACTTTTGACTAGCCGATTGACTAGCCTAGGGATGATAAGAGATGAAGGGAAGTTTATGACAACTAATTAATATTACTTTTATTCCACAGAAACTTCAGTGCTGTTTCATTAATTATTAATTAATATCATATAGACTGTAATGAGGCTTAGTTCCATGTTACCTTATTTTGTTTTCCCCTTGTACGGCTTGATGGGGTCTTCCCATCCTTCGTTTCTCTTCCACGATCGCCTTTTCTCTTTCATTCATTTGTTTGGTAAATGTTACTATATTTGAGTTTTGAATCTTTCAAGATTCTTTGATAAATAAAAGGTAAGTTGATTCACTTTCACTATAGTGGAAACCACCCATGTATCCGATCAATCTCTAAAGATGATCTGTATGCATCTCTAGCATAAAACCATAAAAGGTGAGAATGATCTTGACCTGTTTGTGAATTGATATAAAATTCCTGAAATATGTAGAGGTAGTATTTTTATTTTAATCAAATAGTGATATTTTAGAAGTAAATTTTTTATCTTCATCAATTGGAGGAATTCTACTAGTAGTAAGGTGAATTCCTACAGTTATTTGCTCACGAGTATCACTCGTATCCAACTCTTTTTTTATGCAAAATATCCTTTAAAAATCATAAAATTATCAGACTTTCATCCTCATTAAATAAATGAATGATTATAATAATGAAGCCTAGTCCCATTTATTTTTTTTGTTTTCCCTTTTTTCATTAGAAAAAAGGGAAAACCCATCTTTTTTTATTTATGAAGTTATTTAATTTTTTATAATAATAATCATAAGAAATTTATCACCAATCCATGTATAAAAATATCTAATTTTAATATTTTATAATAAATATTTATACCTTGAATGTAAATTAATTATAATTTTAATAAAACAACCGTGTGTAATAACAAGAAAGATTCGAAAATCCATTCAAATCACACAAAGAGAAAATGAGACTAAGCCCCAAACTAACTTTAATGCATGTGATACTTAAATTTGCTTCTCATGGTTCTTTCGTACATGTTCCACACGTGACTACCACAAGTGGCTCCTTCACGTTCCGAAGGTTTGCTGGAACGGTAAAAGAAATCCGGGAACGATGTCATCTCGCAGTCATAGGCAAGTTCGCGAGAGGTAAGCTATTTTTCTCTCGGTGGTCCAAATCCACCTCGATGATTACTGGATCCAAACGTTGTGAGGAGACAAGTCTGACTAACATTGATGAATCTTAGTGTTCGAGAAAACATATATTTAGAATGACGTGAAGGTCCAGTAACGAGGAACGAATATCCACACGTACTTGACAATTACCATAAAGTCTAGAGAAACAGTGCACAACTACAAAAAAAACTGAATGACATATTTACGGTAAAGTAACGGTGAACAGGAGCAATTTTGGGGATTTCTGAAGATCCGAACTATTTTGTTTGAAGTTTCTACAGACTTCTAACATAAAATTTTAATTTCAAATGTTGTAGTTTCTATTCCTGAGGTGTGCAAGGAGATGCAGGATTTGAATTTCTAAATTTAATGGCTAGAGGAATGGAGTGACAATTTGTTGGATTTTATGTATCTCATATAGAGTAGAGGTTTTCTGTTGTTCCTTACAATCTTTTAAAAGAATTCTTTTTAGATTTTGAACTTGGAAAAATAAAATAAAATATTAATGCTCATATAGTGGCTAGGGTTTTATTTGAGTTTTAGGTCCGAGTAAGCAATAAAAAAATGTGAGGTTTACGAGAATGAAAAAAGATGTTATATTATTATATATTGGATATCTATCTACGTCCCTTGATTTTTCTCCGGATCGTCCACAAAACGTTCTAGAACTTTTACTAAATCTCCAGAAATAGAATCGAAAACCCCTAGTTTCAAGAAATTCTGGCGGAATTCCACGAGGACAGAAATAAAATCCCTAGCATAAATTTTCATGGTTTTTATCCCTTTCTGTAAATTTTGAAATTCGTTTTAACTACTTCCGTCAAACATACTATAAATTCTCTCAAAGATCTTATGGAGCATTCAGTTCTAAAACCAAAACTCCTCTCTACAAAATCTCCGGCTTACTTTCAAGGGTCGTCATCCCGGTCCCATAACAAATTTAGGAATTGAAACCCCCTAATGCAGCGTCCTTTTGCTTTCAATCTAATGGGATGATATATGCTCTTTGGACGCATAAGTACTCGCAACACAAAACATTTGAAGTTTGGGCAGTTACATGTTCTATTCGGCTTGTTGTTTCCGATTCGGATGGACAACGCCTTTGGGAGAATCAATTTCCCAAACATAAGTATTGAAGTTCTTTCGTTTTGGTGGCGCATTTAGGTGACGATGTAACAACAGAAAGTACACTGAAATTCCTTTCCCTTGTGATCATGTGACATAACAATATTTGTCATTGATGACAATTACCGGGATTATTTTGTCAGCAAAAGTTTCACTTGAGGGCTCACAGAAAGTGAGTTATGCAATCTAATGACATCATGAAACAACTATGAAAGTTGCTGAGATAAAAATGAAATCCTTTTCTCCTTTCCAGATCCAACATGCCATGATGAATGAACATGTCAACCATCTTTTCCAGCCTGTAAACTACAAGACAAAGAGACATGAATTGTTAGAAGGTTTTCTTTAGAAGATAGTCTGCTCTTAGTCTTCTACATGTTATGAAGCGAAGAATAAACAGAACGTCATCGCCGCAACGGAATTCCAGGTTGCCCTTAGATTCCCTAATTACTGCACTGAAATTGGCTAGTCACTGGTATTTGAACAATTATCAGACTGCACCGGTTGGATTTTACAAGGGGAAAAACTACCGTATTTACATACACACCACCTTCCTTGGACACGTTGTCCAAGGCACATACCGGAGTTGCCAGAATGTGTAATCAAACATGAACAGACGGGCAAGAGTTGATCCAAAGAGCCTTCCGTATCTTGGAGAAGTGAGGTCTTCCCCAAGAAACCGTTCTCACCACTACTTTACTCGAGAAACTCGATCGGCGTTCATGACAACCTTTGTCATATCTGAACGTGATGGTCTCAATCCGTGAACTCTTAACCACCTTACAAGTGAAGACTCTGGAGATATTTTATCCTACAAATGTAGATTGGATTTGTTTGTGATTAGAGTTTCGTTTCAGTCTCCGATCACTAATTTGGGCTAACCTGTTCTTTCCACTTGACTGACGAAATTATCACTCTTTGAAGCATGAGGTCGCCTTGAAAACTAGGTTAAAATTTTATCTTGATTCTTCATGTGACCCACTTATAAGCAGATGCTCTTTCCCCAGTGACGCAATCGGCTATCCAAAAACAAGCTGCAGCGTAGGACACCTTGAGAGCACTTCCTTCGTTTCTGGGTAACGCATACCAATCAGGTCCATGATAACGGTTTAAAGCATTCGTGTCCCTACAATCCATCCAGAACATCTGCTAAATTCCATGAAACCTGGCAGCCAAATTGCAAGCCTTAATCGTGGGCTCAGAAAAACTAAATATCTTCAAGTGTAGACAGACCCTGGTCCATCAGCCGGTAATTAAACAAGCAGAAACGGGATGTTACCTGGTAGAAGGATGCATCCAAGTTGGTCCCGTCATTGACAAGATACAGGAAGGGAGCTCAGTACAATCGTAGGGGACAGCCAACATCAGTAGCAACCCCAGAGATTCACCAGTAAATCCCCGACTAAGGAAAACTAAACAACTCCAATTCAACTATTTTCCCAATCACGCTGGACCTATTTGCTTTACACAAAGCTTCAACTGTGCTCGATATCCCACCCGCGAAGTACATGGTTTTGAATCGGGTCTGAAGAGATTTTCTTGCAGTTAACTGGGGGATAAACACGACAAAATAACGAACTGCTCTCTTTAACAACGAGTCGTAGGTTCTGGTCAAACGTCTTCAGACTTACCGACATTTATTCCAGTCAGGTGTGATTTCAGGTAAGAGGCCAGTAGATTTCTAAGTGTACATTTGTTGAGAAACTTGATCTCACAATCAGGTAAGTTTTACCAAAAGGGGAAAAGTGAATTACCTCAGGTAGGGGAGAAAGATCTACAAGACATGTAGAATCTGTAATAATTTCTAAACTTGCTAGTGTATCAGAAAAGCTCCTAGATTGGGACTTAAAAAATAAAGTCTGTTGCAAGTAAACAGACATACATGAACTTTAACTCATACAGTGGAGTCCGAGGTTAGTCTGATCAGGAATGTCAAATGTAAAAACCAAAAGGGTTATTTCTTGCTTGTACAGCAAATTCTGTCAACTCGCTGCAAAGCGTTTGACAAAGAAACAAGCTTTAGTGAATTTCCACAATAAATGCAAACGGAACCACACAGGCACAAGAAACACCCGTACAAGACAAGCCTGGACGTTTCCACGCTAAGGCATGCTTTATTATGGGTTATTAGCCAAAAGCACTCCGATACTGAGTACAACGGTAAGGTTGAATTGGCACGTCAACCTGCTGATTGGACTTCCCAAGTATGAACAACTCTCTGTTGAGAAGTCTCCTCGATATATGAAATCCATCTCGTATACCTGATAAGGGCACCTTGTTACAAGTATCCAACTACATAACTGGAGGTGACATCTACCGTAATCAGCTTACACATAGATTCTGAACCATGACACGGCTCCACAACAATGATCTAGGCAGAACTAACTTTCCATTTCAGATCAGCAAGGAACTTCACATACAGATAAAGATCACAACGCCTGCCTGAAAGGAAAGTCAAATCAGCAAGATGTCCAAAAGAGTAATTCATACCCTCCGGAGATGCCTTACCACGTGTTTTAATTCATAATTTTAAATTTCACCACGACTAGTCCACGACAATGAGCAGACCTGCGTTAGAATTCCAAAGTGCCAGATCTTACTTCTTGAGGGGTAGGCTCGCTAATTGTCATGTTGAGAAACCAGAGTTAAGGACCAAACCAGCGATTGCAATCTCATATTCACGAAGAAACCATATATATTCGGCTACGCGCAAAGGAACCTTCGACCATGGGCTTGGATTATAACACAAGATGAACGTTACAAGGGGTTTCAATTGGAAAGAGAAGTTGGAGTTCTATTCTACTTAGCTCACCATTATCAGCTTGAAACATGTGAGGACCATTGGCTGCGACAGGAGAAAAAGTCTTCCACTCACTAATCTCTATTTGATGTGATCACCTACAATTGACAATCTGATATGCCCAGTACTGAGATTAGGTGTCGCACTTACCAATAATTAAGAGCCCCAAACCGTCCTAACTGACCTCCTCTTTGTTCATGTTCCCAAAAACGAATTGCAATAAATCGCCCTTTGGATAACACATTCATATCCATCCAAGCTAAACCTTCTACTTGGCTTTAGTATCTGGCATGGGGAACATTCCAGCAGCGGCAGCTCCTCTTGGAGGAGCAAACCCTAAGAACTTTTGCAGATTGGAACGGATACTCAAGGAACACAACGTGTAGAGGAAAACCATGGAGCAATCGGTAGGGTCATCCCCAGGAATACCCCTGTGAGACAAGGCCTGGACCAAATTCAGGGGCACAAAGGGAAGCTTGGCCACTGGTTTGCCTTCAAACAAAGAAGACAGAAGTCCAAAGACCACCACAAGAACCATGGCCACGACCGCTCCAGATTTGAACTTGGAGAAAGACAAATCTCGAGAAGATTCCTTTAAACTCGTCTCAAATCGATCCATCTTCTTCGCCTTCGACTTTTTGGCAGCTGCAACAGTGGGGGTGTTGCTCTTCATGCTCTCCAATTTTTTACTGGTCCGATCAATTGTCGACCGCAGACTTCTATACGAAGTAGTTCGATAGATCAACAACCAAGAAATTCCCTCGCACACCCATGCGGATGCGAAAGAAATCCCCAAAATGAGCAAGCTGTCCCCATATTTGCCAGCCATGCTATCCCCTTTCCCGGATGAGACCTGTCGATGCAGCCCTAGACAAGGGCCACAGATCTTCCTCCCTATCCAACTCCGTCTCACTGACCACTGAAAACCTAGAACCATAAACCCATACCACCGCAATTTAAATCAGATCTTCACTTCATTCCTTAAAAATCCACCATTAAAATGAACCCTGGGCTCCCTGTACACCTGCATCAAACTCCTAAGAGTTGCAAACCTAGGCAATCTGCAGAACATCCGGATCTACTGACACTCCGCGTCTCGGAAATCTAAGAAACCGCAGATCAATTTAATTACAGGACAGAAAGATGTAAATTCACAAGGTAGGTGCGCACGAGATATACCTCAATCAGCGTATAGATCTGTTGCACTTTGCTGAATTCAAATGGCCAGGTAGATCGACCGGAACCTCGAGTACTCCCAGGGAGAGATTCTGCTACCTTAAACTCTGATGCGCTTTCGTTTGCGGGCTCAGAAGGGGAACTCAACAGTTCCAGTTCTCTAGAGACTTAGAGTGGTTCGACACCTACTTGCCGCCATCTTCTTCCTCTAAACGGATCTAACTAAAGTCATCTTTAGAGGAGCAAAAGCTACGATCATCATCACTCACAGATTTGGGGAATTTTTCTTTTTCGTTCTCCGATAGGTCTCCAGATTTAGAGGCATGCTTCATGAATGCGCTCTCCTAATAGAGCCAGAAGAAAGAATATTGATGATATTGAAAAAAATTGCGCCACGTGTGATTGCAAGCCCTCTTGTTTGAGCGATGTTCCAATTGGATATATCGATGGGCGGTCACGTTGGAAGGACGGGAAGACCCATCAAGCCCGACAAGGATAAAATACACGATGTAAAATGGTGCTATAATGGGCCTAGTATCAGTCTAGAATCAAGAAATCTGTCCTACCAAACTTAAGATAAGATAGTGAACTATGGTTTATATACGGGAGTCGCGTCCAAAGAAGCATAACTTAACGGGATTACTTTCTTATGGATTGCATTAGCTAGTGTTTTTTTAAGAGCCATGGACATATATTATCTAAAATAGATAATAAATTATGAAGTAGGAAATTGAGGATTGCACTCCTTGATGTTTACTATGATATGTTCTCGTGCATTCCTTGATGAATGTCTCCCACCCCATACCATTGGTTGATATAACTCCAAGCTAGAGGAACAAAGTGTGACATTGTTGTATACCAATATACTTGGAGACCATAGTTGTTGCCAAACCCGCTTGCTGCTCATCTAGGAGGATAGATAATCACCCTCTCCAAAACTACATCGTGTGAGTGATCCATAACCACAACATACACTATTGTCACTTGATCATCTTGAACCAAATACAAGTTTGCACTAACTTATATCATCTACAAAACATACCAATGCTCACTCCAAATGAGGTATCCATTCTCTTGTGCAGAAGTAAACACTATCTCTTTGATAATATCATGGGTCACTATCCTTTGTACTCCAAAAAAACACCTAGTCATTTGGATACTTGTTGTATCTAGTGTAAAACCACGCTCACAAGTGAGTAATAAACCTAGACCATTAGTGTAAAGAAAGTAACTAATAAACAAAATAACTATTGTGAGTCAAAATGCTCCAAGGCATGATCAAGCTAGGATCCGGGAACTTGCATCCTTGCTAGAGCAAAAGCAAATATGTGCCTTGGTAGCACAAGGAATGGGTAAGTCAACTAAATGAGAATTTAGCATCTAGTGACGTTATTGATCAAGGAAAATCAAGGATTAACCATCAAGGAAGATTGAAAACCTCTAATCCAATTAGAAGGTAAGGATGCAAAGGATGAAATGCCAACTAATGCCTATAAGAATAAGCAATATCTTGTTTGTTGTAGTATTACTTAGATAGAAAATAATACACCTTAGTCACATATGTCTCCAAGATTGGCCTATAAAAAATCATAAAATATGAATAAACCATAAGTGCAAAGGGAGCACACCTAACCCAAAATACTATAATACCATCTCCTCCATAGATAATAGGCACACTCCTTTGCATGAGATTGGTGTAATACCATTAGCTAGATATATTATCTAGAGGTGGAAATTTGCTTGGTAATATCTGGAAAGATATTACATATGATGGTCTAAGTAGATAATATAGAGGTGTCATCAAAAGTATATTTCTACTAATAAGGCACAGGTCAAAAACACCCTAAAAACTTTTAAGCTAATTTTGGAGGCCTAAATAGATGAATTAGGCTTCAAAAATGAAAGAACCCCTCTACTTTGAGGAATTTTCAGTGCCTTCTCTCCCTCATGTTTGTCTCATCAAGAGCTTTCCAATGAGTACCTCACCCATGTTGTTCTAAGCTTCTTGCAAGAAGATTCTCTCTTGTGAAACTTTTTGACCAACCATATAGGACAAGGATTGATATGTCACCCATCCAAGCAACTAATCAAAGGGTGGAGCTTGCTGACATCTCACCAATCAATGTATCTGATCCAAGGGTGGAGCTCCCTTTGAGGCGATCCTCTTTGTTATATAATAAAGACAAGGTGTTTCTTTGGTGCATCAAAGTATGGAGGATTGAATCAAAGCATCAAAGCCTTGTGTTTCTTCTCTTGTGCGGGTTTTCCTGTCCTTGGAACATTACAACTGGTACAGGTATATGTCTATGAGCTAAATCCCCTATCACATACTCAAAGTTTTTTGCTCTTATGATTTCACCAAAGATTCTCATAATCTTCCAATCAAAAGCTTTTAAATGGAATAAGAAAGTAGGAGAAGGTGGAACCATGCAAAATAGATAAGTTGGTCAACAAGAAATACTAGAGAAGAGTATACCAAATACCATCTACTAATCTTTTAGGAGAGGAAGATAATACATATGAAGATATTCTTCTATAAGAGCAACATCTAAAATATGGCAAATATGATCCTTGGATCATATTTGCACTCTAAGAATATGTAGTCCATTTATAGATATGATACATCCCTTTGGAGGCTAGAGGTGAGGAAGGATACCTAAGATGACTATGCTTTACAATTTAAGACCTTTACTCTTAAGCCTACAAGATGAAGCTTGATAGTCAAGAGGTCAAAGGCTTGTCTAATTTGATCCATGGGTCCTATGATATATGTATCATTTGCCAAGGAGAGAAAGAAAAAATCTGGTATGGTCAATATATTGGTTCTCAATTTGGCATGGCCAAAGTAGTAAGACATCTTAAAAGTAAGCCATAATAGATAAAGATCCCTCTAAATGATCACCTATCATGTATCAACCATTGATTATGAGATGGTGATTCCCTTTTTTGAGAAATTGTGTTATAATAAAGCAAAGAAGAACCATAAAAGGACCAAAAAAAAGGAATAAAACTTGCTAAGGATTTGCAACCTTTGTAAGCTCTCTAAAGATGGATGCACATGAGATGCTACTAAAATTATTTTTATTCTCAACACCCACCTATAGAACAATTTGCTTTGGGTGGATATATAGGAGTGCTTTGATGCCTAGAGATATAGCCTCATAATCTCTTGGTGTAGAAAATCTAGAATGATATGGACTAAGGTGCTATTAGAGGTGATAATGATGCTAAAGGATAACAAAATGGTTGACAAGGTTCAAGAAGACCACCCCAATAACAATTTTTCTAATGCCTCCTATGTTCTTCTTTCCATAATAAGTTAACCAATGCCTAACACTTGACTAACTAATGTAGTAATCTCTCTCCTTGTTATTGATGTAGCTACTTGGAAAAAATTAGTTAAACTCTTAGAGGGATCATCTACCTAGAAGTAATCTTTAAGATGCTCATAACCATCCTTGGCAAGCCTCTTGAGGAGAGGCGTGGGACAATGCATCCTTGTAATATCTTATGGTTAAACTGATCTTTTTCAATATATAACTTACATAGACTCCTCATGTAGGGTAGCCCAATTCCACACTGCAGATCTTCATAATCTAGTATCCACATTTCTTTCCTCCAAATGTCCCTTTCTAATATAATGAATATATATGTGTGAGTAAAAGGAATAAGAATCATGCTAAATCATCTAAGGATCATGTGTCAATCAATTTAGTGATAAGCAAAAGCTTATCTAGCCTCTTCATAGAGCACATGGAGAAGCCTATGGAATAAGCTTGAACATGGAAAACTAGTCTCAAATATTCACAAAACACCACACACTTGAGATACTAACCACTCCCACAACTTGCTCAATACTCCCAAAAGGGTCAAATGGATTGACATAGCATGTGTAATCCCAAGTGTTAACATTATTAATTTGGTTGCTTGCCTCATGCGAGGATCTTAAGTGGTCCAATAATAGTCTTTGTGCTTCTTCCTCTATCTTGTTGTACCTACAAAACTACAACCCATTCACATCCCACTTCACATGAGTAAATGCTAACTCTAAAAGCTCTAAAAGTTATAAACTCTCATGACTTCTATTTCATATATCTATAGTTTTCAAACCAAGTTCCAAGGAACTAAGCATGAAAACCAAGAGATTAGAATTGTAGATTCTCAACCCATATCTATCATACTGAAGTAATCATTCCAAATCTTAAAAGATTAAATATAATCATATATTTCTACTACATTCTATATAGCTTTCAATTTGGATACCAATGAAACCAAATTGAAAAACAAAGGAAATTGTCTATTCTCTTGTATATTTTATGCTAGTGTACTCTCTAATCCTTCCCTCTTCTCTCTTTCTTATTGCTACATCTTCCTCTGTCCCTCACATCTCTTGCTTTGCTCTAATAGTACAAAATATTGAGAAGTAGAAGACTATAAAAAGAATTACCATACCTCAAAGTGTCATATCATTCCTATGTTACATACAAAAGTAGTATTTAGCATGAAGTGATTTCTAGTTGGCAACATTCTTGTGTTTTAAATTGTCATGTTTGTGGATCCATTCCATATAGGACTGATGAGCCCTATCAAGGCTTCATGCGGCTCAGTCTATCCCTTAGCTAAAGAGACAACTTCCAGATGAGCAAAGATACAAAATTTAATTATAATTTTCCCATATTAGTCTCAAGGTTTAAACCCATAATATAGGAAGATTATCCTTCTCTACTATTATGTTTTAAGAAAAATTCAATATGTTGTTTTGAAATACGTACAAATTTCTCTAGTTCCATCAAGAACTTGATCTCTTTGCATTGGTTTTTTAATTAACTATTAATATTATACATGTCCCATGGAAATTCTAAATGTAGTATTTCAATTTCCTGGAAGAAAAAATTTCATAAGGATAGATAGAAATCTATCTCATACTTGATAATAGACAAGATAGTAGATAATATGAGAAAAATTTCAACCTTTTCAATGATCTAACCTCTTTACAAGCTTTTTTGGTTGTAAGCAAAACAATCTTAGAAAGAATTGTTAGATGTATGTAATTTCTTATTGAAATTTGATAGATAAAATAAAAAAGGAGATTTTACGAGCAATATAAAGTAGCTTGAAACTTAGGCAAAAAGATTAAAAAAAAATACAAAAGGAAAAAGGAAATCTTTTGTTTGTATACATTAATAAGATACACAATATAAGATGATGTATAAATTATATGCATCATAATTTTAGTAAGTTTGAACTTGTGATACAAATGTATTGTCTAGATAAATACACAATTATAGTAGTTAAATGTATTCTACCATAACATAGTGTTTCAAACATGACTAACTAATGATAAAATTCAATATATTGGAGAATTTTACAAGAAAGAAACATACATCATTTAAGTCATTAATTTTTTAATCACTATATTATTATGTTTCTATAATTTTAAATAACTGAATTGTCTATTATATCTATCAAAATCTAGTTTTCAAATCATTATGGCAATCAATAAATAAATTATAAGTTTTAACTTCCTATCCATATGAATTTATGAATTAATTGATGGAATTTTCCTCCAAAATATTTAGAAAAATATTGATATAGTTTATTTACAATTCATAGTTGTATTGATATAGTTCAACCTCAATTTTTAGGCCCTTTACTAAATGAATTGGTATAAGAACCAACAACATGAACATATTAAATTAGAACTTGCAAAGTTAAGGAAAACCTTTTAAATTTTTAGTATGATAATAAGATAAAGAAAGAGAAATTTCATCTTAATATAAAAATACCTTCCACTAAAAATTATTAATGTTGTGTACTTATCCAAAGAGTAAAGCGCATGATATGTTCTAATTGATTTATGTTTTAGATCAATCATAAAAAGTTAATGTTTTTTAAAAATAAGTACAAAATGGCTCAATACAAGAATTTTTTTCAAGAATCACTTCTTATTATGGTTGGTTGTTTGAAATTCAAATCACCATCCAAAAGTGAATAAAATAAGGTGCAAACTGAGTTTTTGTAACCATTTCTCCATTTGGGAAGTTAGAATTTACATTCAATTTTATATTGTCTTATTATATGCAACGGATGTGCCACATAACACTCTTCTATAAAAACATAATATAAACATAAATATATAAATATATATACATATCTATACAATATAAAACTATCATAATCCTTGTTTTTATAATCTATATAACATATGTAAAGAATATTAGACTTTGGTTTTCTTATTGTGATTTCTACTTTTATAACTGAAAGTATATTTTATACATTAAATTATAATTTTTTAATATTTTCATTATTTTTTAGCCTTGTGTGTAGAAGAAAGTGGTGTTTTGAGCCTTTTTCAGCGGAATAAAAGACTTTTTGAAGGAACGATTAGCTCCAAAGGAATGAGGTTCCTATACAAAGGACTACACTAACTCCCAGGAATGAAAAATCCGTCCAAAGGAAGGGGATGTCATTGCAAGACCTGCAAAGGAATGACCTTTGGAAAGGGAAAGATGGATTTCTTAGGTGACCAAAAGTGATGATTTGTTTGCACCAATAAGTTTGAGTGCACTCTCATCCTTACATTTTTAGGAGTTAGAACACCCTTGGAAAGCCTGACTTTATGAAAATACATAGCACATGGAAAATACAGACCTTGGGAATTTGGTGGTTCTTACAAGAGCTATCAAATATGAAATTGTTTGTCAGCAATCCAAGAAGGCATGAGAAGGATGGACAAGGACATACACCTAACTATACACACAAAGGAGGGATGAAGAAGTATATGCTGGCACCTAACTTAGACTGTGCTTGCATTTCAATAAACATTTTTTGTAATTAGTCAGCAAGGAGAAGGGTGCATTAGGTTTTCAAGAGCTAAGAGAGTGGGAAGTTAACCCAAAAGGCAAAGAGAGTTCTTGTATGTTTCCCATGGCTCTCTCACTAAGAAGTAGAGATAGAGGTCAAGGAAGGGAGAAATATTTGAATTTGAAGTCTCTAAAGATCAATCCTTGGGGAGATGTTCAAGAGGAAAGCTTTCCTAGAAAGAAAAAGGTTGACATTTGTTTTGTGGAACTGGTACTACACATCCATTGAGATAGAATATGAAATTTTACAAGGCAGACTCCAAAATCAGCTTGGTCTAAGAGGAAATGTATGTACAAGCATTTAGTAAGGAAAATGCTTGGAGATGGTGCATGTGCTGAAGGCAGACTAAGGTGACATTGCATGCGCCTCAATACTAAGAGGATAGTGTAGTCATTTCATAACTATTTGGTATACTAAAGGACAATAAGAATGGGTGGGATGTAGTAAACTATATAGACCTAACCCAAGGGGAGGTCATCCTAGCCATATTGAAAATACTCAAACCTAGCAAAACACCTTAATGAAAATCAACATAGTCTTATTTTTTGAGCAAGTATTTACAAGGAAGCCAATAGATTGTGCAATAATATTCATCATTTAAGTCTAACAGATGCTCCATCCTTCTTTGAGAAGGGACCACATTACTTAGTACCCATTATCATACATTTTTACATAGGACTTGGATTGTTGAAAAAACATGAGAAAGAGGAGTTCTCAGGTCATTGTCTTGATAGAGCCTACATGGTTACTAAGCTAGGATGGATGATGTCCTTGAAGAAAGTGGAAAAGGGAGACATAGACTACAAACAAGCACAAGTGGTAAGAGAGGATGAAGGGATAGAGAAACCAAAGGAGGAGGTAATAAGCCTGACCAAAGGATAAATCAGTTTAGGAAAATGGAAGGAAACTTAGTCTCCAAAAGCTATGATCTCTTGATCAAAGACACAGATAAGGAAAGATGGAGATCCAATTGACCTTCTTAAAGATGTATATGAGATATCATCTATGACCACATTTGGTGCTAAGTCAAGAAAGTTTGATTCCAAAAGAGACCTCAATAGGAGGATGTTGAAGTGGATCATCACTTAGGGGATTTAGGAATGAATGTTGTACTTCCAAGGGACTACCCACCAATGAAGGTGTAATAGGACATCAATGATTGAGAAGAGATGGCCAAGGTAGAAGTGGAGAAGCTTTTCACATCCCTTTGGAAAGTGAGAAGGGTTTTGATAAATTCCAAAGGAGATACAAAACAATAGGTGTTGGATCAACCAATGGGTGTTGATAGTGTAATTGTAGATGCCTTGACCAATGAAGTAGTTCCATTGATTCAATTCTTGACAAGTGTCTATGAGTAATATAGGTGCTCAGGAGTAGGGCAAATAAGTGACCAACACCTTGAAAGAACGGAAAAGTGAAATTCCTATTCTTTATAAAGAGTTAGAGGATGCCAAGAGAGTGATGAAGGAAGAAAAACATTCAATGCGATCAGTAAGGGAAGATCTAAATAGGATGAAGGAAAAGAATGGAACTTTGATGTCCAAGGTTGTAGCTCAAGAGGAAGAGTTAGCATATCTAAGGAGAAGGTTAGATGTCATAAAAGTGGGGAAGATGAATGTGGAAGACATGACAGAATTAACAAAGGATGGACTTAGGCAACATTTAGCAAAGAAAGATGTCAAATGTAGTAAAATGTACAAAGTAGTGGCTAGGATTGTAAAGGAAAGAGTGATAGAGATAGCAGATTTGGAGGAAGAGCCAAGGCATGCAATTGAGCAAGAGCTATCAATCAAGGCACCCTAAGTTAAAATGGTTGGAGTTGGTGCAATGATAGACCAATTGATCATAGAGGTAGGATTGGGTACAAGTGCCAAAGGATTTGGAAGAAAAGTGAAAGGAAGAACCTTAGGTCCAAAGGAAAAAATTAAGAAGTTTTGTATGAAGTTAGAATTAGTCTTAGAAGAATTTCTAGGATATATTTTGTCAAACAACAAGATTAAGTTACTTCAAAAGCTTAGAGGCAAAGTACAAAAAAGTAAAGGGAAGAAATGAAATAATAAATTTGAGATAGAATGCAGAGGAAGACCTTAAAAACAAGAGACTACAAAATTTTTATTTTCAGTAGTCTCTAATCTATAATGTATTGAAGTTATAATGGAGAAGTTAAATAGTGTTTTTGTGAGTTTACTTGAGAAATTTTATGAGTTAGCAAATTTTACCTTAAGAAGGACTCTGCCAGATTAATGTGATGTATTGGGATAGCATTTAATCCTAAGTGGCAAGGTGTTTAAGGCCAAGACTAAATATACCATTTTGTTCAATTCCTTTTTTATAAGTAAAAGTGCCTTGAGTTCTTTTTCATTTTTATCATCCTTGTGCACTTGCTATTCCTTTGTGTTTTGCTTTATGTCAAATCTTTGCAATACATGTTGATTTGTTCTCCTTGTGTGTTTGATCCTTCGAGGTAAAGGTGATCTTTTGGGAGCAATACATTGATAGACTTGTTAGAGTCTTTATTGTTGCTAATTTACAAAAGAGTACACATGTGACATGGTTTAAGTGTGCAGATTTTTTCAAGTGCAACTTGCTTTCCTTGAAGGATTTTGTGGCTTTAGAAAGAGCTTTAGTCCTTCATGAAGGAAGTAACAATCCTTTGGAATGAATGCTTTCATTTGAGAAAGAAAGGCAAACCTTTAGGTTTGGCATGCTCCTTTGGAAAGGAACTTCACCCTTTGTAGTTTGTCATTCCTTCAAGCTAGAAATCAAGGAAAGTCTCTTCAAGGGAACAAGACAATAAACTGAAACATTAATTTCAAGAGTTGATTGGATTTATACTGATGGGAGAAGTGGTCCACACCCAAAAAATGCACTTGATCATGGCTCAAGATTTGTACAATAAGGCTGGTAAGGATGACAATAGGTTGGGCCATTGATTGAGGTTAAATCTTAACAAGGTAGCTATAGTGTGGTGTATTACCTTTGTGAATATTTATGGTGTGCCTTGGTGTGCATCACTACCTTCTTTTGGGAGTTTTTTCTACCCAATAAGTGAAAGAAGTAAGAAGTAAAAATAAAAGACTATTTAGTGACATTTACCTTGGTATCTCTTCATTTCTAACTGTATTTTGATGGGAAAAAATATTTTACCTCAAAATATTACAATTTGGTGAATAGTGTGTTATTACATACCAAATTTTTGGCTCTAATACTAGTGATTTATTCGTTAGAAGTGGTGAGATACAAGTAACATAAATATTTTGGCAATTCATAAAGGCAAAGTGAACAAAAAAAAGATCAAGAATGTGCACTATCACCTTTAATTGTTAAAGGTGAAAGACTTTGGGCACAAAATCCGGTGTGGGAAGATTCCAAGTGTCAAGTCTGAAAGGAAACTGAAGAGGAATATAAAAAATGGTCTTTGAGTTCATAGCCTTTGAGATTTATCAAGAAGCTACAAACCAAGCTACCTTGAAGAAACTTGAGAAACATAGCCAAGAAAAGGGTTTGGAGTAAAATCTTTCTGATAACTCTTTCATAAGCACCAAGTATCTTGAATTTATCCTTTTTTTTGGCCAAAAGAGCCATTACTCCTCAATCACATTGAGAAGCCAAAGTATTGTGGAACATTAATCCAAACCCAACCAAATCAATCAATATATGACAGAGATTGTTAGTACCTTCTGACCAAACTCTTGGAATTGGATTAGTAAATCATTGAAAGGTATATTGATCCCTAACCAAGGAATATTTTTGGATAAAGTAGTGAGCCTACTTTGGATCCTTCTAAATCTCCAAACCAAGCAATATGATGTAGCAAACTTGAGCTTTGAAAAGATATCAATCCTTTGTATGACAAGGAGAGTGTGCTAAAACACAACATAAGATTTCATAAGAAAATATAAAACTACAAAGAGAAGTGGCTCTAGGAAATATTATCAATCTAAGTATACCTTAGAATCTCTTAAGCATCAAGAATTGGAGAACTTAGATGAGGGAGGCTTTCTTAAAGGGGTTGAAGTTTGGCCTTTGGAAAGGCCATAAAGCCAAGAAGCAAAGAAATAGGAAGAAGTGGAAGTTTATTCCTCCTCACACATGATAAATATTTCACCACCTTTCATAGAGTGCAAGTTGGAATCAAACCCTTTATCTCTTATAGGACCTTTGCCAATAGGTACCCAATTTCAATTAGAAGGAAAACCTCTATCTCTTTCAGGTTTGAGTGTGATCAATCTACTACATGAACTTGTATTCCCTAAGGATCTCAACAAATCCTTAATAAGAGAAGAGATTGAGAGAAGGATTTCCATTCTCAAATATGGTGAGAAGTTGGAAGCAGGATGTAAGGAAAATTTATACTAGAAATCCATATCTTACATTTAGTTACAAGGATTTGAAGGAGGTAAAGTTGGAAGAGCATTGCATTGAGTTGGTGGAGGAAGTAGATCTATTTTCCAAACACAATGAAGATCAACCTACCTATAGTAATGGTTGTCAAGGAGGAGATAGAGAATTTTAAAGAAGCAAGATTCATTGTGAGTGAAATTTTGGCCATTCTTTATTCTTGTTATAATGAAAAAGAAGAGTGTGAAGTTGAAGGTGTTTGTTGAAAAAAACAAGATCAAGATAGTGACTAAGAAAGCTTTTTATCCTTTACTCTTGATTGATGAGATATTAGAATAAGTCTCATTTTACAAATAGTATAACTTTGGAGATGGTTATAGTTGCTTCAATAGTATTTTGGCGACACCAAAATACTAATTTTGACAACCTTCACTACACCATGAGGTATTTTTACCTTTTAATTAAAGTATTTTTGGTCTTTATAATACTCTTATAACTTTCAAAAGGTTCATGAAGAAGATTCTTGAATTTTCTGTTGAGAATTTTTTGAGAGATTTGATTGATAGCTTTTGTGTATATAGGGGAAAGGAAAAACACTTTAATCACCTTATCAAATTTTATTAAAGACTAGATGAAGCTAATGATTCATTAAAATGTGTATATCTTGGTTTACAAAAATTCTTTTATTATGTTACATAGTGCTTTAGGAGGTGTAGCTGTTGATCCAAATAAATTACAAAGATATCATATGTATTATTTCCTTCCCACTTGAAAAGGTGAGATCATCTCTAAAAATGGTATGATATTATCAAAAGATTCTCTTTTATGTCTCACTTAAAAGCTCATTTTTTGACTTTTTAATGAGGAGTAGAGTAGATTCTGCACTTTTCTTTGGAGATGAGGTAGCCTTGGTAACCTTAGATAAATTGAAGAATTTTAATTGAGAAGTAGAGTAGATTATACACTTGTCTTTAGAGGTGAGGTAGCTTTGGTAACCTTAGATGAATTGAAGAAGGCTCTTGCTACTACACCTATTTTAGCTAATCTTGGTTGGAGAAAGTTTGTATCATCTATATGGATGCATGTACCTCAGAAATTGGGTGAACTCTTAATGAGTACACCAACTTGAACTTGCCTTCCACCAAATAATATCCATAGTTCCTTATGCAAAGATCTTTTATAAAGTAGTTCTTCTTTTGCAAGAACCTTTTATCTACTAGTATAAGCAATAGAATGCTCATACACTTCATTACAATTCTTGTGAACAGTACACCCAATTGCTATGTTACTTGGAGGTCTTATATCTAGCCCAAGAAACTTTTGGTCAATCACTTCATTAAAATTCTTATTAAGAGTAAAGACAATTGCTATGTTACATGGAGAGTCTTACATCTATCTTACACTCATCCCTTTGCTTATATTATTAGACAAAAAGTTCTTGCAAGAAGAACTATTTTATAAAAGATCTTTGCATGAGGAGGTGTGTTGATATTATTTGGTGAAAGGTAAGTTCTAGTTGGTGTATGCATTAAGAGTACACCTGGTAGCCAAATAATAAGTTATCTTCAACAAGCCAAATACAAAAGGGAGAATTGCTTGATAAAGACTACTTTTCTTACAACATGACTATGAAATTTGGTTGGCAAAGTTCCACGACAAATATATTATTTGAGCTTATGAAGAAGTGAAAGAATATGTTAATGATACATTTCTTATTGAGATCTATTGAAAATCAACTTGGAGGAGATCTAAGACATTGTCTTTAGCAATTTTTTTTGAGAGGGTATGTACACAAGAGAGAGGAGTGAATTAATACAAAAGTGTAAACCCTATATCATTGTCGGAGAACATCTTATTTCACCAAGGTGCTAATAGGCTACTTTAGAGGTATTGTCTTGAATTTGGCAAGACTTGTGATATTTGCTAAACCTTTGCAAGTAATAAATTTTCCTTGCATTATCATTTTTTGTGTTTATGCTCGGACTCTTTTACTAAGAGTATTGACTTTTTGAGGCCTTTGAACAATACCCAATGTAATTATACCTATATTATGGTGGATCTACATTATTTGACCAAAAGGTTGGAGGTAAGACCTATGAAATCTATTAACAAATCTCAAGTAGGAAGATATTTATCTGAGTGGCTCATCATATGCTTTGGTTATCCCTTGCAGATTATATCAAATTTTAAATGTGAATTTGTTTTAAGTATGATCATAGCCATATGAAACTACTTTTCAATCAAATATAAAGTTACATTATTTTTTGTGCATATATACATCGCTACACAACATACATTATTGCCAAAATCATACATTATAGAAGCACAACTCACACATAAGTCATATGTAAACTGTAAAGTGCTACAATAATCAGTTTGGTTACACAACTCAACTCACACTCAATCAGATCAGTACTTGATCTATCACTCTATACTTTGCAAAAAATTGTGCACTAATCATAGTCGAACCAATCTAGCTAAGAGAATCTAGGTGACGCTTGCCGGCCTTTGTCCACCATAGCCAGGAACTCAAAGGCTCAACATCAGAGAAGTGAGCTCTCTAGAGCTGCACTTTGAAAGTATACCCCTAGACTCAAGCTAGGTCTCAATCCCTAATGGTCCTGCTGACAGCACATCCAACGGTGCAAAGTGACGGTGGGCCACACCATGAAGTTAGTATCCCAAACAAAAAATTTGACCATCAGAAAGTAGTCTATGAGTAACTACTAAAATATCTCTAACCACTATCATTGCAACTCTAGTGTTGGAGCAATCTGGATGCAATACTACAAATGGTGTGATAGATATTGTGCATATATACATCATTGTCAACAATACACTATAATACACTATAGAAGCACAACTCACACATAAGTCATACATAAACTCTAAAGTGCCACAATCACCCTCCTAGTTGGCGATTAGGTCCCCCTAACTCCAAATAGCCATCTACTCCAAGTATATGGTATATCCTATGATGGGCAAAGATCAAGAGGCCATGTGCTATTGAGCCCCATTGTTAGTTGTGTGTCTACAATCTATACCATGTAAAGGATGAACTAGCTATATGTCAAGTACATCTAGGACATAACCACTATCTTTGAAGAACCACCGTGAGGGGATGAGTCATACATGCCATATGCCATCCTCTCAAACAATTACCACACACTAACATAGGAGCAACTCCACCAAAAGTGCCACATAACATACACCTCAAGCTTGCCTGTACAAGTGCCAAACTTGGGTCTGTAACACCCATTTGTGCATGTGTGTGGTATTGTGATATTTAGCTTGGTATTACAAGTACTTAAGAGATATTATTTATATAGAGATAAAGGATGGTTCTATATTAGTCATGGTTAGCTAAAGTTAGTCATAGCTAAGATAGAGTGGACCTTACTTTAGAGGAAGTAGAAAAGATGAGCACCACTATTTTGGATTTTAGTGTGTTGACTTGGTGTTATTCTTAGGTGTTTGGCTTTGAGGAAAGAGTTGAGAACTCTTGGGCCCGCAAGCCTTTTTGTTTTGGATTTTTCTTTAGTCCAAGGATAGCCCATGTGAAGGAATCCTTGACTTAGTGATTGAGTCAAGATAAGACCACATGCTTAGGGGAATATGCCCATGTGAATGGATATTCTTTTCTACTTTTTGACTTTACTTGACTTTTAGTCTAGTAACTTGAGTTACTACGGTAATTGGTAACTTTGGTATGTAACTATTTCACAAGTATATAAACAAGGGGTGAGGAGGTACTCATCATCCTTTCATTTGCAACTATCTCTCTCTCATTGAGTTCTCTAGTGAGCAATGTCTTGAGTCTTGGAGTGTTAGCCTTGGAGGAGTATGATGGAGTTTGGGTTCCTTGCCTTCTTAGTCCATGGTGCGCTACCATAATAGCCATCAGAGGTTAATCCTGAGTGAGAGACAAGCCGGCTCACATTTTTGGTTCCGTTGCCAGGACCTCTCTAGAAGGCAAGATAATGTTCCGCGTTCAATTCTATGTTAGGCAGGAGGCTATGAGAGCTCACCTGGAGAGAACATTAGGAGAGGAGAGGGCTGAACTTATGTTAGAGAACCAAGATCCATTTTTATACATTGTAGTTCATTATGATGTCTTTGAGGTGATTTTGTACATCTTGTACACATGAGAGGAATTGGAGAGATTGTGTGAGGTGGATTGCAGATTTTGGGGATTAAGGTGATTTTGGACAAAATCTCAAGTTTGAGATCTGGACTTGAAATTTCTACACATGATATCTTAGGTTATCTTTCAGTTAGCACACTTGAAATTATTGTGAGAGCTACTATGCGCACATGGCTTGAATTTTTGAAAGTTTATAGGGTAAAGTGCTCCCGCAACTGCATGCTCCTTGGAAAATTTTACAGAGTCTGCCATTTCTTTAATTTTAAATTAATTGTCCTGAAAATTACCAAGAAAATTCAGTGCATTGTATCCTACCTGCTGCCACAAAAATTAGAGAGAGATCATTCTTGCGCAGGGAGTTATGAGTTTTTGAAGTGAGGGGGGTGGTTTTTAGGCCAAATCTGAAATATGTGTGCTGAATAGAAAGGTGTCTAGGCCAAATGGCTAGATGAAAAGATCTGAAATTTTGCAAGGAGTGATGCCCTAGAGTTGTGATCAAATGTGGAAAATTTTAGAGGACGGTGACATACTGGCTGGGAGATTTGAGTGACATTGTGAGGAAGGGTCAATTCTGCAGAGTGGAGATCTCATGCATGAGGAGTTTGAGATCAACAAAAAGTATGTTTGAGTGTTTAGATTCATCTTGGGAACATGGAGGGTCATCAAGAGTGGAAATTGAGATTATGCAAGGTTTCCCAAGGGTTTGAGGTGATTTTAGGGGTGGATTTGAGGAAAAGAGAGTTTACAATAGAATTTGGAGAGAGTGTTGAGAGGATCCAAAAACCTACACCACTTGGAGGAAAGAGTGAGTCTAAATGCTTTCTGTGTGGAGAGAAGGGACATAAGGCAAGTTCATGTCCATTGACCTTTGAGAGCAGGAGATTGAGGGAAAGGAGAGGCTTACTTGACTTGGGTTTGCATGTTGGACCTTCTTCACCAAGATTGGGAGGGAGAAGATCTAAGACCAAGGAGTTGTGTGAGGTTTGTGGAGTGGAAGGACTTCCAAAAGGACATGAGTGTAGTGGAGTAAAATCACTTTTGGAGACTTTGGTGAAGGATCTTGGAGAGAGTCTTAGTACAGCTACAGAAATACTACCACCTTCATCAGCTAGTTCTCAAGATTAGTGATGGAGATAATCTTTCAACTTATGAATAAACTATCCACGAGGGTTCGATTAATATGCACTCTAGGATTTGATGTTGCTATAGAAATCTTGGAGCAACTTGAACCTTTTTTGTTCCCTAGGGTGGATTACTCTCAAATGGTGTTAGTCATGTATATACTCTATTAGTTATAGAGTGAGAGAAAAGAAAAGAGAAAAAAAAGAAAAATTGAGAGAAGAGAAAGATAGTGAGAGGTTAAGATGGGGAAACTTATGGTTTTCTTTGGCAAGGATGGAGAAGATGTGGAGGCCTTTGTGAGAGACTTCAAGAGAGCTTGCATAGGAAACAATGAGAGGAGGAAGAATGAGTGAGCCTCATTATTACCAGATTTCTTTGAGGATGCAACACTTACATGGTATGAGTTAGAATACCAAAAGAGGGAGAGGAGAGATGGAGAAGAGGAGTCTTGGGAGACTTTGACTTCAGCACTCATTGAGAACTTTCTTCCTGATGAGAGTTATGAGAGATTGATGAGTGAGGTTACATTTCTCAAGCAAGGAGATGGAGAGAAAGTGAGAGTCTATGTGGAAAGAGTGGAAAAGTTAGAGTCCAGATTTCGCATAGTGTTGAGGAAGGGTGGGGATGATGTGGAGACTAAAATGATTGGCATAGGGGCCATGCTCACCAAGAATTTTGTGGGAGGGTTGAGACCTCAAATTAGAAGCAAGGTGAGATATGAGAAACCTTCTTCCAAGGTTGAAGCTATCAAGATTGCAATTCGTATGGAGGAGAGTTTGGAAGGAGATGAGAGTGATTTGGTGGTGAAGGAGGTTGTGCATCCTCCTCAAGGCTACAAGTATGGTGGAACTTCTGATACTTTGGTGACAAGGGTTGCTCCACAAGTAGTAGTTTCTCCAATTCTTGCAACTCCACCAAAAGATCCACTTCAAACCATCACAAAACAACTTGCGGATCTCAAGATCAATGTGGTGCAACTATGGGAGAAGAGAGAGGTGGATCAGAATATAGGAAGAGGGCCTAGGAGTTATGGAAACTATCCATATAGAGGAGTTCAACCAGCCAACAAATTCAATGATAGAAATTGCTTTGGTTGTGGAGGAAGAGGCCATATCCAAAGGAATTGCCCAAATTCCACTTACCATGGAGGAAGGGGTTATGAGGAAGCCAATAGAGGGAAAGAGGGTGGTAGTGAAACCCAAATGGCTCTTAATCCAAACAAAGGTAAGGGGATAGCATCCATAGATGTGGTGGAGAGCAAGTATGAGAAGGGAAAGTGCTCAAACTCCAAGAGTCTTAATTTGGAGCTTTTGGCACAAGAGAAGAAGAGAGCTCGTTTTGCAGCGGATGTTCATTCTTTTCAAGGATTTACTCCAAGCAAGGATACTCCTATGTCTACTAGGAGCACTTGCACTTCAACACCATCAACAACAAAGACTCCAAGGAAGAAGTTGGGGATGGAGGATTTCTTGATTTCAAAGCAATAATGGAACTACAATGTGTTGGAGGATGTTGATAGTCACAAGGCTAACATCACAGTGGGCCAATTGATTACTTTGAACCCTACCTTGAGAAAGGAGCTTAGAGGTGGTTTGAGTTCTACAAGGAGCAAGAGGAAAAAGAAGGCAAAATTTCCAGTATCAATGGGGGTGGTGGATGCAAAGCCAACACCATGGGAGGCTTGTGAATATGCCTCCAAGATTGATGTGAGAGTGAATGGTCACAACATCAAGGATGCATTGGTTGATGGAGGATCAGCAGTAAATGCCATGTCAGAAAGGTTGATGAAGAAGTTGGGTATGATACCCTCAAGACCTTCAACATTTGTGGTGAGCATGGCAAACAAGCAACAAGTTCGACTAGTAGGGGTGATGGATAAAGTGGTAGTTTCAATTATGGGAGTTCAAAATCTCATGACTTTCCAAGTCTTGAAGGATTCAAGCTATGACTTACTTCTTGGGAGGCCATGGTTGAGAGAAGCACGCACAATGGATTGGTGGCACAAAGGGTACTTGAGGATTGGGCCATCAAACCATAGAGTCACAATTCTTGTGACTAACACCACCAACACTTCACATTCAAATACACCATCTTCTGATTATTGGGAATCAGATTCTGAAGAAGGAGCTTCAGGTGTGGACACAAGCATGGAAGAGGAGACTTCCACGGAGGAGGATGAATCTGAATCTGATTCAAATGTGTATCCTTTGTGTGCTATGGATTTTGCACCTAAGCCAGAGGTTTTGAAGGACCCAGACAAAGCACCATCGACACTTGAGGAGGTAGAGAGAAGGTTAGCTACCCTCAAGTATGGCCCAAATGTTACCAAGGAGGAGAAGGTGAGATTTGAGGAGATTTTCTGCAAGTTCATCCATGTGTTTGCTTTTAGTTACAAGGATTTGAAGGAAGTCATCTTGGAGGAGCACAAGATAGAGGTGAAGTCACATGCAACACCAATTTGCCAAAAGCAACGTCGCATTAGCCCACCAATATCTTTGGTTGTGAAGGAGGAGATTGATAAGCTCAAGGAGGCTAGATTTATCTTTGAGGTAGAGAATTCAGAATGGGTGTCTCCAATTGTCATTGTGAAGAAAAAGAATGGCAAGCTTCGGGTATGTGTGGATTACAAGAAGCTCAATGCTGTTACCAAGAAGAACTACTACCCATTGCCATTCATTGATGAGATCTTGGAGGAGGTTTCAGGTCATGAGAGGTACAGTTTTGGAGATGGTTATAGTGGATATAACCAAATCAAGATTGCACCAAAGCATCAACAACTCACCACATTCACCACACCTTGGGGAACTTACGCTTTCAAGGCTTTGCAATGCTCCAACCACATTCCAACGGTTCATGAACAAGGTATTTGAACCTTTCATTGGGAAATTTGTGAGAGACTTCATTGATGAATTTTGTGTCTATGGAAGCAAGGATGAGCACTTTGAGCACCTAATCAAAGTCTTGCAATGCTTGGATGAGGCAAATGCATCACTCAACCCAGAGAAGTGTATTTTTGGATGTGAAGAAGGTCTACTTTTGGGGCACATCATCTCCAAGGATGGAATAGCAGTTGATCTTAAGAAGGTGAGGAAAATCTCAGACCTTCCATTCCCTTCAAGCTTGACAAAGTTACACCAATTCTTGGGGATGGTTGGATACTATAGGAGGTTCATCTTCTCATTTTCCAACAAGGCTTATGCATTGACCATCTACATGAAGAAGGGTGTAGATTACATGGTGATTTTGGAGGACAAGGAGGCTCTCAAAGCTTTTGAGGAGCTCAAGCAATCCCTTGTTGTAGCTCCAATTCTTGCTAAACCTGATTGGAGTAAGCCTTTATCCTCTACACTGATGCTTCTAATGTAGCTATAGGATGTACTCTTAGTCAATTAGACCAAGATGGGCATGATCATCCAATAGCTTATGCTAGTAGGCAGATGGTTTCAACAAAGAAGAACTACTCTGTCATGAACAGAGAAGGGTTGGTAGTGATCTTTGGTCTCAAGAAGTTTAGACACTACTTGATTGGAGGGAAAGCCACCATTGTCACGGATCACAAGGCTTTGAAGTACATCTTCAACAAGCCTAATGTTGAAGGAAGACTAGCAAGGTGGATGATACTCTTGTCTGAGTATGACTACACCATTGAGGATAGGCTAAGAAAGAAACATGCAAATGCTGATTTGTTATCTAGAGCCTATGATCATGATGGGGATGAGCTAGTGGATAATTCCTTCTCGGATGAGGAGCTCATGACAATCTCAATCACTCAAGAGGTTCCAATGGAGTACAAGGAGATTGTGGATTTTGTGACAAAAGGTAACTATCCAGAAGGGATGCATGCTAGGGAGAGGAAGGCCCTTGCAGCAAGATCTAGACCTTACACAATGGTGGAGGATATTCTTTTTCACCAAGGAGCAGATGGTCTACTTTGAAGAGCAGTGGGTAAGGAGAGTCTATCCTACTCATAAAGGAGTTTCATGAAGGTTTAGTATGTGGAGGACACTTTGCAGGAAAGGTGACTACTTTCAAGATTCTAGATGCAGGTTACCATTGGAGAGGGATTTTCAAGGATTGTCTTGATTATTGCAAAACTTGTCATGTTTGTCAAGCTTTTGCTAGAAAGTCTACATCCACTCCACCACTTAGATCATTTCCATTGCTAGGACCTTTTGAGAAGTGGGGAATTGATTTTGTAGGTCCTCTCAATAGAACCCCAAGGAACAATCGGTACATTGTGGTAGTTATTGATTACCTTACCAAGTGGGTTGAGTCTAGACCATTGAGGGACAAGAATGAATATGAAGTGGGTAGATTTCTTTATGAACGCATTATCACTAGGTTTGGATGCCCTTTGGAGTTGGTTTTTGATAGAGAAGGAGAGTTTATAGGAAGCATTACTACAGCTATGCTACGACATTTCTCTATCACACATAGAGTAACTACATCCTATAAGCCAAATTCCAGTGGCTTGGCAGAGAGAACCAATCAGACCTTGTGCATGATGTTGGCCAAAGATGCAGAAATGGAGGGGGCTAAACATCATTGGGATAAGAGGATTCATGCAATTTTGTGTGAGTATAGGACAACCATGAAGACTTCCACCGGATATTCTCCATTTCAATTGTTGTATAGTATTGAGTCTACCTTACCTATTCACTTTGATCTACCTACCTTCCAAAGCATTCATAGGAGATTGAAGAAAGCACAAGGAGGTGATGCAGAGAAGTCAAGGAAGGATCAACTCATGGAGTTGGAAGAGGCAAGAGCAGTTGCTATGGTTTGAGTGGAGCAAGCCCAAAGGAAACAAAAGGAGAGCTATGACAAGAAGCAAGGCAAGAAGAAGGTGGAGACTTTCAAAGAAGGTGATTGGGTAATGTTGTTTGATTCCATTCAATTCAAGAGAGTGCAAAAGAAGTTTTTGCTTAAGTACTTTGGACCTTTCATAGTGGAGAAGGTGTGGGGCAATTACACCTATGATCTCAAGGAGTTGGGAGGAAGACACTTTGATAGGATTAACCATGATAAGTTGAAGATGTACCATAGAAGGTAGAGAGACCTTCACTTTGAGGACAAAGTGAAAACTTAGTCCGGGGGTAAATGTAACACCCATTTGTGCATGTGTGTGGTATTGTGATATTTAGCTTGGTATTACAAGTACTTAAGAGATATTATTTATATAGAGATAAAGGATGGTTCTATATTAGTCATGGTTGGCTAAAGTTAGTCATAGCTAAGATAGAGTGGACCTTACTTTAGAGGAAGTAGAAAAGATGAGCACCACTATTTTGGATTTTAGTGTGTTGACTTGGTATTATTCTTAGGTGTTTGGCTTTGAGGAAAGAGTTGAGAACTCTTGGGCCCGCAAGCCTTTTTGTTTTGGATTCTTCTTTAGTCCAAGGATAGCCCATGTGAAGGAATCCTTGACTTAGTGATTGAGTCAAGATAAGACCACATGCTTAGAGGAATATGCCCATGTGAATGGATATTCTTTTCTACTTTTTGACTTTACTTGACTTTTGGTCTAGTAACTTGAGTTACTACGGTAATTGGTAACTTTGGTATGTAACTATTTCACAAGTATATAAACAAGGGGTGAGGAGGTACTCATCATCCTTTCATTTGCAGCTATCTCTCTCTCATTGAGTTCTCTAGTGAGCAATGTCTTGAGTCTTGGAGTGTTAGCCTTGGAGGAGTATGATGGAGTTTGGGTTCCTTGCCTTCTTAGTCCATGGTGCGCTACCATAATAGCCATCAGAGGTTAATCCTGAGTGAGAGACAGGCCGGCTCATAGGTCTATAGTACCATCAATGTTTTGGAGGTGGCATGGCACACAATTGCGCATATGATCCTTCCAAACAACACCATCATGTCCTTCCAACATAAGAACTCCGAATGGCAAAACCTTGCGCAGTTTCAAGATAGTGCTGCTTGTCAAAACATCAAGTGTTGTTGGTGCTATCTGTTGTAGATATACATAGTCACTTGGATGAAATCAACGGATTGAGAGTCTATAACCTCCTCCTTGAATGGTAGCATAGAGGAAGGTATCCTTATGTTGAGCAATTGCCAAGTTCTCAAAGGCTATCAACATCACTTGTGGTGCCCACATTTTAAAAAATAAAAATAAAAATAAAGAAGAAGTGTATAGAGAAGTCGGATTGGGCCTGTATGGCCAAAAAAGGCAAAGAAAAGAGTCTTTGGGATGAAACCCGAAGTAAAGTGACTTCGGGTCATAAGGCAAAGTACTCGGAAATGCCTTGTCAGCATACAGCTCGAAGTAAGGAGTCTTTGTATCGGGGGGAGCTCAACCCGAGGCGAAGATAGTCTAACAACCTTTCATCGGGGCAAGAAATTCAAGAAAGGACCATTCAAAACCGGCGGCCCATATGCATGAAGTATAATTGACAGTGACAGGTGCATGCGAGAGGTGTGATTTCTCAGTAGAAACTCGAATTGAAGAGAGACAAAGAAAGCGCGACTCTATAAAAATCGGGCTCACGACGAAGCAAAGTTGAGCAATTTTCCTTTGCCGTTGAGAAGTCATCCTACAGGTGATTGTGGGAACAAAAATAGAGTTGAAGACGCGCTAGTGTGTAAGGGAGAAGTCAAGAGAGTGAAAACAAGAGACATTGAGAAAGCAAGAGAGATGGGAGGAGGAAAGAAGAATTCTGAATTTGCAGTGAGAAAAAATGCAATTTGGAGACTAGACGTAATCACAAGAATCCAAGTCTTGAGCCAACTTCGGATTACGTTCTTTGCATAGAACTGAAATGTCAATTTTCCAGGGTTCATGACTGAGATTATCGAGAGCAAGTGTCTCGATGGCCCTGAGGAAGAGGGGAAGAGAGGAAATCCGGCTCGCTGGACAGAGTTGGATTGGAGATTAGTGCTGGGGAGAGAAGCAGGCACGGAGTAGGGTACCACCTTCTTGGGTAAGGGAGAAGTAGCAAAAGAAACTCAGGAAGTGAGAGATGCTTTCTCTTCAAAGAGAACAAAGAATGGATATAAGGTTGAGAGTTACAAGGATCCAGTGAAGAGAGGGATCGTGAGTGCTCTCATGGCAATCTTGAAGCCGGAGAGAACGACTTATGTGATGAAACACCAAGCGGTGTTCTTCCATAAGCTGTTTGTAGGAGAACCGATTAACTGGGCAAGGTGCTTCCATGGAAGGACGAGACAAATGGTGTAGAATTTGCAGGATAAGTCACCTCCACACTACATCGTACCGTTTGCAACACATTTTTACCTCGGGTTGAATCTGCTCAACTTGGCGGAGTGAAATCAAATGGTGTCTCACTTCCATCCCGATTTGCAAAGAGAAGTCAATGTGGAAGAGCAACATACATTCTTCAAATCCGGAGCACGGATGAGTACTATGCAAAGACGGGGAAGAGCATAGAGATAGAAGCAAGCACTCCAAAGTCGAAGAAGCGGAGTCGGCAAGGAGAAGCCGAAGACAAGACAAGACCTTGAAAGACTAGGAGAGGAAACCCGAGGAGAGGCATGGTGGTGATCACGTTAGAGGACGAAGACTCGGAAGGCAAAGCCAAGTGCAAGTCCAAAGACTCGGAATGCGAGGAAGAACCAGAGCTAATGCTGCAAAGTGGAGATACAAGTAGCAACAACAATGAAGGTGGAGAAATGATGTCGGTACGAGCAGTTGCTGTGAAACAAGAAGAAGAAGTTTGGGTGGAGCTCAAGCCAAAAAACAATACAAAGTTGGAGGACAAGATACCTAAGCCCGAGGAGGAGAAGTCTGCGATTCAAAGGGGAATTTGTTCAAGACGCAAGGCAAAGTGTGAAGCGGGTCCGAGTAAGGCAAGGGAAGAAGTGACCGCTAGCTCGGAAAGTGAGGAGTCGATTCCGATATGAAGACTGCAGAGATGAAGGCGAGTATTAGGAGAACAAGAAGTAAGAAGGGAGATTGCTATGTAGGAGGAGGTAGTTGCGAGCAATGGAGTGGAGTACTTGCGGGAGATCGTGTGTCCATTGTTGGTGAAATTGGAGCATAGGAAGAAGGAGATGCAGTCGACTTGTCCAGAGGTGAAGACTGTCTTGCAGGTGTTGACAAGATTAGAAGAAGAGAACTCGGAGTTGAAGATGATTATAACCCAAGGTGAGGAGGAAAGGGAAGTATTGCGAGGGAAGGCAGTAGTGCAGAATCAAGTAACTGAAGACTTGAAGAGAGAGGTAATGTATCAAGAGGATCTTGTTAAGAAGAGTGACATAGCGAGGGAAAGACAAGTAGCAGAGTATGAAATCTTGAAGCAATAGTTTGCTGATTCAAGATTAGAAATTATCCATGCTATGGCAAGGGTAGTAGAGAAGGAACAAGAGCTCAATAGAGTGATGGAGAGTGTAGAAGAGAAGAAGCAACTGTGGCAGCGGGAGTTGACAGTGCGATATAGAGAAGAAGAAAGATTGCAAGAGTTACTTCATAATCAAGAAGAGAAGATTGTACAGAAGGAGAAGGAGAAGGAAACGGTGAAAGCTAAATTAGATGCGGAATTGGCGATGTACAAAGAGGATTGGCTTGCAGATCGGGAGCGTGAAAGGAAGATGAGATTGGAGCCATTGAAGGAGATTGTCCTTAGAATGAACGTGATGTTAAGTATAGAGGCCAGCATTTGGATTGAAGAGACGAGGTTGCACAAGTTGAAGTTGTTGGTGCAGGAGACGAGGAAGAGACATGCGAAGGACACAAATTTGAATGCTCTGTTAATAAGTCTCAAGACTCATGTAGATAGGAAAATACTAGAGGTAGAAGATAATATCACGATTAGATTAGACTTAGTGAAGTTGGATACAGATAGACTTCGGAAGGATATACGAGCAAAACCCGAAGTAGATGAAGTAGGAGTGCAGATGACTTTGGGGTTACCAATGGAGAATTTAGAGAAGAGTGGGTCGGGAGATAAGGAGTTAGATAGATTACCCACTAGTGCAATTTCAGATCAGGAAAGAGAATTGCTGGATCTGGTAAAAGAAGTAGAAGATGTGAAACCCACGGACAAAGTAGTAAGAAGTAAAATTACTTCTGGTTTGGGTTTGAAAGCCAAGGAAGAAGTAGACATCAAATTGGATTAGAAACCGATTTGAGATTTGAATAGGCAGATATGAAGAGGTGCATTGTCATTTCGGATCTACAGGTTTGTAGAGTTGTTAGGAAGAGGTGCAGTAGCAAGATAATTGTCGATTGCTTTGCTATTTAAGAGTGGCATTCATAGTCAGATGTTGTTCAGTGCTCATAATTTTGAGAATAGATAAAGCGAAGTGTTGTGAAGCAATGCTCGTTGCTTGAGCTTGATTCTGAGTATCAACGTTGTACTTGTGTTTGTGAGTGTGTGGAGAATTTTGAAGTGCAAGTCAGAGTGCTTGTTGGATGTTGGATTCTATAGCCTTGATCTTCATTCTATGTGTTTGATCCTAAGTGAAGTGCAATCAAAGCAATGCCTTGACAGATCTGAGAGGAATTGTAGTATTGGTAGTATTCTGCATTTGTGAGTGCAGTGCGAAGTTGATGTGAAACAATTTTGATTGAGGAAGTTGTGCCTTCAATAGTGGGGTGGAACACAATTTTGAGATGAAGTCATTTTGCAATGAAGTGCCATTTTTGGGAGAGCCTGAATCATCACAATCAAGATTTTTTGGAAAGAGTTGAAGAAGTTGTGATTAAGAAGTGTTAATTTGTGATAAGATTGAGAATCAGTGCTCGTTACTCTCTTCTGGGTGTGGTTTCTACCTGAGAGATTAAAGACGCAACTAAGAAGAACTACAATTTTACTGTTTGACTTTGTATTTGGACATTTCTGACTTGTATCTCTATGGGAACAAACTTTACTTACTCGATTACCGCAAAAGTGATATTTGCCGGGTTGTCACATCACTCTTTGAAAGATCTCTACCCGTTGAAAACATGCACTCATCTACACATTTGGATCATCCAAGGCCAAAACTACAATAATATCTTGACGAATGGCTGTAGGTAAATCTGGATCTTGTCCATAGAGTAGAAAGTCAGGAGAGAAGGATGCCAAGGAGGCTTGCCAGCTGAATCAATAGCCCATGGCCAACCAAGGTAACTGGAGATCCCAATCTCCCAAGTGGCCTCTCTGCAAACCATACTTTTGTAATCCTCTCTTCACAATTTGAACCACTTTCTTTGCTAAGCCATCTGCCTCAGGGTGATCTCGGGAGTTTGTACAATGATCAATCAAAGCCTTGTCACACAAGACCTGAAACTCCCCTAAAAACTCTATACCCTAATCAGTCAAAACTTCAACTAGTGCACCAAAATGACTAAGAACATGATCTAGGAATGAATAAGCCGTCCCTTCATTGGACTTGTCAAGAAGTGTCACCAACTCAATCCACTAGGAGAAGTGCTCCATCATCACCAAAATATACCGATGATGTCTCATAGTCAACAGTAAAGGTTCAACAAAGTTTAAACTCTAGCCATAACTCAACCCCTTGATAGGTAATGGGTGTAAATATGGCAAATGAGCATTAAATGATGCTCTAACTTGGTCACAAACCACACATCTAGCAACAAATTGCTGTACATTGGTCTGCATACCACACCATCAATAATGACTATGGAGTAAGCTATATGTACACTTTACTCCAAAATGTCCTAGCTCCTCATGAGCATGATGGACCAACTGTGGTCTTTGGATGGAAGTGGTACTACTTTCACTCTACCATCTTCCCATACCTAAAGAAGGTATCTACACTCCAATCTGAATTGCTCGGCTCACCAAAGAACACAATTTGTCTCCTTGGCCCCAATTGTGCCACCCACAACACCAATGCAGAGATAGTCCACCATTAAGACATCATCATAAATGTCTTGGTGAACTGTACCACTATCTCCACTCTTTGGATCTGTGACCTCAATAACCTCTCTTGTATGCGCTGAGAGAGATAATGTTATCATTGGGAAACTAATCCATACAAACCACTGGTGACATTTTGTATGAGAGTTTTGTTTTTCTTACGTCACAGTGACTTTGGCAATTTTTTTAATGATATTATATCTCAAGAGTTATTTCATGTTATCGTGTCTTGAGAGTATTTTCTTATGTCATTGTAAAGTTGGGGGAGGCTGTTTTTGCTGCTGAAAGCTTGAGAGAGTTTCAAACGTTACATAAGTTTGGATGTTTCTTTTATGTTTTGTGAGCTTGGAGGTTTCTTGAATGATGCATGAGCTTGGGAGTTTCCTTGAGGTTCATAAACTTGGGAGTATATATGTTACATGAGTGGTAGGTCTGAACAAGAGAGTTGGAGCTTCGAGAAAGGGGCTAGACAAGAATTTGCAAAAAAGACAAAAAAGGGAATAGAAGGGCTTTGGGTTTTTTTAGGGCCAAGACTGTGGCAGAAAGGAATCAAAAAGGGGAGTTTGGTCAGGAGAGAACTTCAAGATGGAGGAGGTTTTGGTAGAGACAGGGGCTTCAAAGGAACAAGGGGTTAAGGAGTGACAGGGGATATTCTCGAAGGAGGTGAAGGCCTGATTGGGATAGGAGAGCAGAGAGATCTTTCAAGAGCGTTCAGACAGGAATGTAAGGAAGGAAGAGAGAGGTTGGGGAATCAAAGGAGAGTTTTGGACAGGAATGTAACAAAGGAAGGTGGAAGAGAGAGTTCAGGCAGTAATGTAAGGATCAAAGAGAGAGGCGTGGAACTAGGGAAAAAGGCATCAAGAAGAAGGAGAGGGTTTTTTTTGAAGAGAGAGGTGTGGAAGTAGGGACAAAGGAATCAAGAAGAAGGAGAGGTTTTTTTTGGCAGGAATAGATCCCGAAGGCAGGTGGCTTGGACAGATAGAGGGTGAAGGAAATTTGAATGGGAAAGGCTGGAGATTGTGGGCTGCAAGGAGATCTTTCGAGAGAGTTAAGACAGGAATGTAAGGAGGGAAGAGTGAGGTTGGGGAATCAAAGGAGAGTTTTGGATAGGAATGTAACAAAGGAAGAGAGAGTTTAGGCAGGAATGTAAGGATCGAAGAGAGAGATGTGGAACTAGGGAAAAAGGCATTGAGAAGAAGGAGAGGGTTTCTTGGCAGGGAGAGAACCCAAAGGCAAGTGGCTTGGACAGACAGTAGGGGAAGAAAATTAAGAGAAGGCAAAGGTTTTTAAGGATGTAAGAGAGTTTGGTGATAGGGAAGGAAGGACAGTGAAGGATCAAAGCAAAGGAAATAGTGAAGAATCTTTGGTAATGGCAGTGAAGGATCAAAAGAATAGACAGGGAAGGAAAGAGAAGAATCTATCAAAAAAGGGTATTGGCCGGGGTTTTAGGACTCAGCATGAGAATTCAGGAGAGACAGGGAGGTGGATGAGAAACGGAGAAAAAGAAATTTCATAGGCACTTTTGCAGATTGGGGCTATTTTTCCAAGAGATCAGATAGTTGTTTTGTGATCGTCACAATAAGGCAGCTTCATGAGGAGCAGCCAAGAGCTTCATCATCACATTTTGATTTGGATAAGTATCTAGATCATCAGTGGGAAGGAATAGTATGAGGTTACCAATTTCCCTTCAAGGAATTTCAAGGAATGAATCTCCATGACAGATAGGAGCACGAGAGGATTGTTTACTGAATAAAGGAGTTTGTATTTTCTGTTTGCAAGAGGAGGAGATTTATGTTTGCAGTGATAGTTGGTACAATTGAAGCCTCGGGATTTTTGTGATTTGTTGTCGGTTGATGAGTTTGAAGAAATAGGTTGGACTCTTAGCACTTAGAATTCAGGTAGTGTATTTCTCTAGCTGTGTTTCTTGAGCTTCACCTCTTTATCACCTTCTTGACGTACAAACTGAAGAAACAACATTACAGGTAGATGAGTTTGCTGATATTGACAAGGAGCCCATCATTCCTCATCTCACACATCATCATTGTCTGCTCCATCAAAGCCTGAACAGCCATCTCACTTGACACCCATCTTCTTTTGCCTATTGCTTGTAAAATTTTGGTTTTAGACCAGTTGAGACCCTATGCAGCTATCAAATCCATGGTGATATTACAATTGCACTATTCAGTTATTTGGATGAAGGTGGATGTGAGGAATAGTGAAGTTCTGTAGAGAGAATATGTAGTCTGAAGAGTTGAGATTTTTCTATCACCAATGATATAGTCGATTTGAAAGCAACTCATTCTGGATAAAGAAAGCAGAAGTTTGTGGGCAGTGACAAAGAAGAAAATCAAAGGACTTAGGAGTTTAGGGAAGATCAAAGGGTTTTGGTGAGAATAATCAAGAGAGAATTCAAGGAGAAGAGAAAAAGATGGAAGTTGTTGGAGATTGAGGATTCTTGAGCATATTTGTCTATGGTGCCACACCAAAAGAGACTGCCCCATATAGAGTACTCACAAACCTTGGTAGTTAAAGTTACTGCTAGCAGATATTTGATGAGTTGCTTCACAAAAAATCCCCTGAAGAGCTCATAGATTGTGGCCTTGACGGTTCTTGTTTGACTTTGTGGCCGATAATTTGACCAGCAGTTGGAGTAGAGAGTTTTTTTGTTGATGAAAGTGTGAATGATCAAAGGAGAAGGGATTAGCAAAAGGTCAGGTAAAACAAGGGAAGGGTTTAAAATGAAACTAATGAAGGAAAAACCAAGGCTATAGATATAGAGAGTCTAGAGTAACATAGGGAGATCGGGAAATGCATGGTGAAGTGTAATACCAAGAGCTAGCCATATGATCTGGATATGAAATTTGGTTTGGTAACATCTAGAATGATTTTATACATGATGGTCAAAATAAATCAGATAGAAGTATCACCAAAAGAGTACTTCTACTAATAGGATAAAAACCAAAATAGACTTGAGAACCTTAGAACCAATAGCTAGACATATGATTTGAAGGTGAGAATTGGTTTGGTAACATTTGGATGGATGTTACACATGATGGACTAAACAGATCAGAAAGAGGTATCACCAAAAGTGGACTTCTACTAATAGATTAGGAATCAAAATATACCTGAAATCTTTGAAGGCAATTTTGGAAGCCTAAACGGATGAATTAGGCCTCAAAAATGTGCAAATTCTCCTCCAATAGCAAAAAGGTTAGCCTTCCCTCCCCTTGGTTTGTCTTGTTGAGAGCTTTCCAATGGTACCTTATGTGATTCTGAGACTCCTCCAAGAAGATTCCCTAAAAGATTCCCTCTAGTCAAACCTTGTTTGACCAACCAGATAGGACCTAGACTGACATGTCACCCATCCAAGTAAGTAATCCAAGGGTGGAGCTTGATGACATGTCACCAATCCGTATGCCTAATCCTATGGTAGAGCTTCTTTGGAGGAGATCCTCTTTGTCTATATAATAAAGAGAAGGTGCTCCTTTGGGGCACCAAATGTTTGAGTGTGTAATCTGTGTTTTCTCTCTTCTCTTGTCCTTGGAGTATGACATGAAGGCACATGTCTATCAAAGAGTGAATTGAGGAAGAAGGAAGTTAATGAAATAGAGACAGCGGATTCATTCAGTCAATCAAGAACAAGGGAGACTACAAAAAGAGATTTTTGAACGAGGAACTATTGGCAGGGGAGGGAGTTCAGTCATGCACAACAAGGAGAAGTTGAGGATCAAAGGAGTGCCAAACAATAAAATCAAGGAGGTAGGAGAAGAGTATTTCAAGAAGAAAAAGAAGCATGAAAGGAGGGAAAGCAGGAGAATTGTTTTCCAAAGAATAGAGGATGGGACAATCTGTAAGCAAGGTGAAGGGATTTCTAAGTGTAAGGGATAGAAGTTAGTTGTGATGGGATCATTTCTTTCTTATTGAATAGTTACTGAGAATTTTGAAGAGGTCCTTTTCCTGGTCTAAAGCTACTTGGTTTCATTAATTGGAGGTGCCCATTGTGGCACTTGATCTTTGGTGAGCAGTGCATGGTTCTTGGTGTTGTTGAATTGATCCAGTTTCTTTTATTCAGTAAGGAGTGACATGTGAAAGGGAATTTTGTCTTGGGTGTTTCCAGTCTAATTTCTATAGACTATACATACCACAAACTTGGTAGCACTTGGTTGTGTCTGGCCAAAAAACTTGTGGCCTATAATACAAACCCCACCAGATCTAAAAAATACAAACCCAAAAAATAACAAATCATGAACAGTCCCTAGCCATGCATGAAGATAAATGTTAACCCGTAGAATTCAACACAACAAGCCCTTAAGAAGAGCCTACCATTGGGAGTTAGTGGAGGCAAATTGCTCCATCAAGAATGATCTTGGCATCTAGATAGTAGTAGGTATAGCTACAATTAGCTTGAGACATTGACAAGTAGAGCAATTTAAGCATGAGCAGCCAGGTGCTTGGCGCACTCTTGAGACCAAAAAATCCATGCGACACCTGTCAAAGGCTCAAAAAATATATAGATAAAGGCAGGTGCATGCCAACATGACACCATCTCCTGATCTATCTCCCCATGCCAATATGCTCTGGTCTAATCTTGTTGGCTAGGACATGGGTTTCTACTCAACCCATATGCATCACAGTTCACCACTCGCAGTCTATGGATAACCTTGAAATCATACTCTTATAAAATCAGAGCCTATCATGCAAGCTTATTTGAAAGCTCGTCAAACTTCATCAACCACTTCAGTGGCTGATGATCAGTGATGAGAGTAAAGGGGTTACCAAATAGGTAACATTGGAAATGTGCTACTACCCAAATTGCTGGAAAGCACTCTCCCTCATATGAACTATACTTTGCTTCCACTGAATTGTTGGAGCGACTAGCATAAGCCACCACAAACACCTTCCCCTCATCATCATGATGAGTGAGCACTGCTCCAAGCCCCAACATACTCCAATCAGTGTGAACTTGAAATGGTAATCCTCTAATTGGTCTTCTCAAAATAAGAGCAGATGTCAACCTCTCCTTGAGCTCTCTCTTGCTCATCTTCCCAACACCACTCTTGTGTAAGCTTGGTCAGCTTTGTCAAGACCTTTGAAATGGCACTTTATCCTTTAATATAGCGGCAATAGATGTTTGCCAACCCAAGGAATGCTCACACTCTGCTCATATCTATAGGTCAAGGAATATGTGCAATAGCCTCCACCTTGGTTTATTGAACACCAAGTCATTTGGGGTAGATAGTGCGACCCAAATACTCAACTTGCTTGTGTAAGAACCTACACTTCCCAGGATGTAATTTGAGTCCATGAGATCTCAACCTCCCAAACACCTCCAACAACTATCTCTCATACTTCTCCACAGTAGTGCTATAGACCAAAATGTCATTAATATAACACCGGGCAAAATCCAATCCATCTAGAATCTTGTCCATGACCCTCTAGAACTCAACAAGAGCATTCTTAACCTAAATGGTAAGAACATCCACTAATATAACACATCCTTGCCATGAGGATCAATAGCCCAAAATTTTGTCTTGGACTTATCCTCCTCCCTGATAGGCAATTGATGATATCCTTCTCAAATATCCAAAGTATTGAAGAATTTTGCATACCCAATTGCATCAAAGATCTCCTCTAGTGTAGGCATGGCATACTGACCAATCCTAATCTGTCAGTTGATAGGGCGGTAATCTCCACACATCCACCTATCTATGTAGTTGCAATGCATATCCTTCTTGGCTGGCCTCAATGTTGCTGATGCATACTCTCCATGTGAAATCTCCACCAAACCAATCTCTCTACTCCGACTCTAAATCAATGTCCTTTCCATATCACTATATTAATAAGGACATCAAAAAATTGGTGTATCGCTAGTCAGCTCAATCCAAATACTAGGTCCTTTTAGAGCACCCAAATCCTTCATACTCAAGGCAAACAACTTGTATAGCTCCTCAAGAACCTCCAAACTCTTTGTCTTTCATCGCATGTAAGCTTGGGTCCAAGATTTGGCTCCCAAGTATCCTCTATAACTATTGTAGGAGTAGACAACGTATTGACTGGCTGCTACATTGGGCCCTTGGGAGCAATAGTGTCATGCACTGACCACTAAAAGTCCCAACCTCTGTGTGAAAAACTCCCTCCACTTTGGCTACAAGCTCCACACTTCCTCTAGCAGCATCCCAAGTAGACCAAGAGTGTAATCCAAGTAACCCACGCTCACCTAGATGGACTCCAAGTAGACCACTCTCCCTAGTAGCTATTGGTTGTATCCCAACAATACCATGTCCACTCCGTCCATTGCTCCCAACATGTGCCTAAATTCTCTTGATAGGTACAAGGCTCACAAGTGTTTGAGTGGTGATGCCTATCAAACACATCCTACGGTGCTTTGCCAAGCCAAGCTCACAATCCAAGTCAAACAATTCAGGTCCATAGCCTGACCTAACACCTAACACTTGGATGCCTTTAACACTATTGGAAGAATGGTAATACCAATGCAAAAAACCCATTGCTCTCGCTCATTGGCATTGGGCTCCATCAATTGCTACAACTGAGTCCTAAACCAATCTAGGACCTACCTTTCAAAAAGCATGAGAGCTTGGGAAACTCATAAGGGTGGGAAAAGCGGCTCTATGGTGTCCAACTAGGTTCACCACTACCATGGGTGACTTATCAGCCACTACCACCATTTGAGATTGATGACTAACATCCAAATGATGTTGGTCATCAGTCTCAAATGTTGTGGTCAACAATGATGTGGTCTATTTGCTGAATCCCATCATAAGCATACTATAGAACCTCTCTAGGTAAGAGGTTCATCCACCAAAGACAAAGACAATGAGCCCCTGATCCCACTTTGGTTGCATCTAACAATATAGCAAATCCTATCCAAGAATGGACTTGATGTGTACTCGCCACCACTTTGGTGCAAGAATCACCCATCAAAGGAATGTTATCCAAAAGTAAGTTGGAGAAATGGACTGATGGACTTGGAGATATCAAAGTATGCATAACATCTCCCAAAACACACCAAAATGGGCATCTTGAAGACCCAAATCTTGGCCAACACTATATGTCCTTGACATGGCCATCCAGCAATCACCAACTAAATGGGACCATGTCTCTCCAAGTCTTGCACCCCTAGCAAGGAAATATCTATAGGTAGGGTCTTTTGGTAACCCTTGACTATTGACATTGGTAATAACTCAAGATACCAATAAGCAAAGTGTGCCACATGATGTAGAGAGACTCACCTAGCAGTCTCATCTCTCTCCACATACAAGTACCTCTATATTCATATACCCACCTATAGGACTACAACTAGTCCAGTGCTAGTCCCACTGAACAACTCCAATAGACAAACTCCCTCTACTAGATACTGCTAAGCAATGAGTGTGGTATCCAAAGGTGTCAAGGTAATCAACTTTGGAGGCTCATCTCACACTCATCTCCTGGTGGCACAAAGGCTCCACTCCAAGCCTATTGCACCAACCAATCTGCATGTTGCTACAATGCCTCCTCTTAACTCTACAATGGAACATCCAAGGTGGATGGAACAATCCCACTCATACTCCAAATTTGAGTGATCTTCTCTAGTACTAGAGTATCCTCTGCATGGGTGTTCTTCCAATAAATCACCAGGCCAAGTAATTGTGCCGCTGAAAGCTTAAACTGTTGTTGCCATGGTCTTGCATTGTAGTGAGGCAAGACTGCCACTATTAAAGTGTATTGATAGGCGACATATTCATCCCTCACCTGAATGCCAACTTGGTCTATAGGAGGCTGTCTCCTCCTAATAGTTGATACTGAAACCCATGGAATATAACATTACTCTCCCAACTAGCGCATCATTTAACTCAAGTTATTGTCACAATAGTCTAAGCTCTCACCACCGAGCTATCAATCAGGTGACCAGGCTGAACTTGGACAGCAAGCTCCCCACATATGATGTATTATGTTGAACCACCTCCTAGAGATGTTTGGATCTGATATGGACACCTCTTCATATTGGTCTTTGTAACTCCAGATCAACAACTACAGCCTTCCCCAACATAAGAGCTTACGCACCAGAGTCAAGTAAGACCCTCTATGGTGTAGTGACCTTCACTGAAGGTTGCACCAAACAAAAATCCCCCTCTGATTATCCAACAAGACAACACCAGGTGTAACCTATGCTCGCTCAAAGGCCAATCTAGTTGGTAATTCCTCCAATATAGTTGTTGTTGCATACCACAAACCATTGGTTGCTGAGAAAATCCCATGCTCCTCAACCAAGTCAACTCCACTATCAACCATCTCTACTCTACTAGTAGGGACCACATCATCCCTACCTTCACAAAGCATGGTAGCCAAGTGGAACATTGGGGTTGCATCATCTTCCAATGTACATATGTCATTGACTAAAAATAAAGGATAGCGCATAATCAGCTGAGCCGCTTCCAACATCATGCTAGACTAAGTCTGTGTAGTAGAAGGTGGTTGACTAGTAGGTAGTCCATCATGCACCCCATCACCTCCTACCACACCTGCACTTAGATGTTTAGGAGCCATGGATGACGTCTATAGGGCCTTAAAGAGCATGAAAGACTAAGGAAGTCTGACTTGTCTCCCAACCTCTCCTCTCTATGGGTGCAACTCCATTGATGCTACTCTAGGCTCTAGAGCACATACTGCACTCCTAGTCATTGCAACAAAGACATCTACTTGTGCTACTCCACACATGAAATCCAATGCATCTCTTTCACTAGCATATGAAGTGGAAGCCTCAACACCTGAATTTGATCTCCTCTAAGCTATGGCCATGCTAGCAAATCTCTGCTCCAACTGCTCAATGCGAGTGATCATGGATGTATCAAAAGTAAGGGCAAGAACTGCACCTCTACTAGGTGTGGATCCTCTACCACCACTTCTAGCATCTTGTCCTCCATGACTTGGAGCTCCTCTACCACTTGCCATAGCAGCCCTACCACTCCATAACTCCAAGTGTAGATCAAAGCACCCAGTCACTAGTTTGACCAAATCTGTGGCAATGCTTATATTACCTCTATGGAGGCTATGATGCACCAGAGGTATCAACTCCACTGCCATGAGGGCACTTTCTTCTATGGTGAGGTCCACCACAAGTCCACCAATTATCACTACTCATTGGCTGTTGTTGACCCCAAAATGAAGTTAAGGGTCTAACTATAGTAGGCCACCCACTTGCTCCATAAGACCTAGGTTGTCCACCCTATCCTCAAAAACCGACTAGGCATGGTGCAATTTGCTGCACTCTAGAAGAAGTCACAACTGTGGATAAGGTCTCCCTACCAAATCTAGATGTTGCCACTCTCTCCTCCACCATGTTGAGCTCAATATGCTCATCCAAACCAAAGACCGCTGCCAAAGTGAGCAAAGTAGCATGTAACAACATAGCATCACAAACTCTACATTGCAACTCCCTGTCTAGTGTCCCATACCAAAACTAGACTGCCTGGGCCTCAATAACTCCTTGAGTGAAACTGATCAATTGTCTCATGCTAGTGTATGCCTTGTGTGACAACCCGGCAAATATCACTTTTGCGGTAATTGGGTAAATAAAGTTCGTTCCCGCAGAGATACAATTCAGAATTGGTCAAATACAAAGTCAAAAGTCACAATGTAGTTCTTCTTGATTTCTTCTTTAATCTCTCAGGTAGAAACTACACCCAGAAGAGAGTAACAAGCTCACAATCTTGACAACTTGTCACAAATACACCCACATATAATCACATCATAGCAAATTCTATCCAAACAACTCTTGATTGTGATGATTCAGATTCTCCCAAAGACGGCACTTCACTACAAAGAACGATTTTGTCTCAAAATTGTGTTCCACCCCACCACTGAAGGCACAACTTCCTCGATCGAAATTGCTTCACATCAACTTCGTGCTGCACTCACAAATGCAGAATACTACCAACACTACATTTCTTCTCAAATCTGTCAAGACATTGCTCCGATGCACTTCACTCAGGATCAAACACACAGAATGAAGATCAAGGCTACAAAATCCAACATCCACAGACACACTAACTTGCTCTTTGGAATTCTCCACACACTCACAATCACAAACACGGATTTGACAATCGGAATTAAGCTCAAGCGACGGGCACTAAAAACATCACTTTGCTTTATCTATCTTTAGAAGTATGAATACTAAACAATATAATACTGCAATTGCTCCCCTTAAATACTGAAGCAAATGGCAGTTCTTCCTACTTATGCACCGCTTCCTAACATCTTTTCCTACCTATAGATCCCAATGGACAATCTATCTCTTCATATCTACCTCTTCCTATCTCAAAGTTGATACTTATCCCGTTCCGATGTCTACCTCATCATCGGCTTCCAAGCCCGATGATCTTCCTACTACTTCTCCTTCTTCGGGTATAGCTAATTCTACTAATTCCTTCACTAATTCTACTACTTCTACACTAGGAACTACAATTGCACTAAAGAGTGACTTATCTAACTCTTTATCTCCTAACCCACTCTTCTCTAATGTGTCAAATACCAAGTCCAATGACACCTAAATTCCTACTTCTGCAACATCGGGTTTCTTCTCCGCTATCACACTATTCCGAATCTTCTCTAAATCCAAATTGACTAAATCTAATCTAAGACTAACATTGTTTTCTACTTCTAACATCTTCCAATCTACACGCTCTCTCAATCAAATCAACAACATGTTCATGTCCACATCCTTGGCTTTTTGCTTCCGAGTTTCCTGCACAAGCAACTTCAACTCATGTAGGCGGGCTTCTTCCAATCTCCCTTCAGCCTCCGTGCTTAAGATTGCTCTCAACTTCCCCGCAACTTCTCCCACTGATTCTGATGCATATCCTCAAGAGCGCTCTACCTTCAATTCTTCTTAATACATCTTCAGCTCGTCTTTGTACTCCGTAGCAAGCATTTTCTTCTCTTCTACATACTGTGTGCTCTACAATTCCGCACTTTTGACTAGCTCTTGTAATTGTTCCTCTTCTTCCTGCCTGGCTGCTAACTCCCTTTGCCATGCTTGATCCTTCCCCGCTGCACTCTTCTTCAAGCTATCCAACTCCTGCTAGATTACGATGGTCATTGCCTTCAAATGAACATTCTTGATGCACACATCACTCACTTCCTCCTTCATCTTGCTCAGCCACATCGCCTGTTCCTTCAATTCTCCAACTTGCCTTTGCAGTTCTTTTTCTTTAACCTTGCAGCTTTCTTGTAACATTGTGAAAGCCTTCTTCTTCAAGACTTCTTCTCTTCGAAGTTCTTCCATTTCTTCACTTCTTTGGACTTGTTGCTCTTGCAACCCCTTCACTTCACTCAGCAAATGCATCACTACCTGCAACTCATTCATCTCCTTCCTACGATCTTGGGGAATTACTTTCCGATGCTCCTTCAGTAGCTCCAGCAATGGTGTGACCACTTTTGTCAAATAAGATATCCCACCAAAGTTTTCTTCATCTTCGTCACCGTCTTCTTCTTGAGTCTTCACCTCCTTCATCGACTCCTTCATCCAAAGTCATGATCTTTGTATCTTCAGAGACATTGTTTTCGTACTTTCTTCTTCTTTACCTATTGAACTTGGCCCCGCTAGATACTCCTCCTTCTCCTCTGGTCTCGTCTTGTTCACCACCATAGCTATACAGTGACTCGTTGTTCCAGGTTCTCTGTCCACCATTGCCTAACAAGCTTCACTAACCGCGACCAATTGTTGAACTTCTGGTTCCCCCTTGCTATCACTTCCGGACCCCTCACTTTTTAAGGTGAGCTCCTCTTCTTTGGATTCCTCCTCTTGCGACTCGGTTTCTTCCTCAAACTCTGATCTTGATGATGCTTCTCTCACCATCTTTGTATTCTTCATAACCCGTCTTTGAGTCTTTTTTTGAGAAGGAGGGGACTTTGCTTCTTCGGGTTTGCCATGCTTCTTTGTCTTTGGACTGGTGACTTCTTCGACCTTCCACTGTCCGGTCTTCAAGAAATACTCATCGTTGGCTCGTAGATGTAGCATATACTGGTGCTCTTCTTCGTCCGCTTCTCGTGGTAAGTCAGGATGAACATGAGACACCATGCAATGATGCTCCTCTACTATCAGCAGGTCCAACCTAAAATAGAAGTGCATTGCAAACGGTGCAAAATAATGCGGTGGAGAACCTATTTGCCAATTGATCACCATTTGCCTCGTTTGGTGGTGATAGGACTTTGCCCAATTCAACAAACTCCTACGAACATTTGGTGGAAGAAGACGGCTTGGTGCTATGAGCCGGCCTGTCTCTCACTCAGGATGAACCTCTGATGGCTATTATGGTAGCGCACCATGGACTAAGAAGGCAAGGAATCCAAACTCCATCATACTCCTCCAAGGCTAACACTCCAAGACTCAAGACATTGCTCACTAGAGAACTCAATGAGAGAGAGATAGTTGCAAATGAAAGGATGATGAGTACCTCCTCACCCCTTGTTTATATACTTGTGAAATAGTTACGTACCAAAGTTACTAATTACCGGAGTAACTCAAGTTACTAGACTAAAAGTCAAGTCAAGTCAAAAAGTAGAAAGGAATATCCATTCATATGGGCATATTCCCCTAAGCATGTGGTCTTATCTTGACCCAACCACTAAGTCAAGGATTCCTTCACATGGGCTATCCTTGGACTAAAGAAGAATCCAAAACAAAAAGGTTTGCGGGCCCAAGAGTTCTCAACTCTTTCCTCAAAAACACCTAGGAATAATACCAAGTCAACACACTAAAATCCAAAATAGTGGTGCTCATCTTTTCTACTTCCTCTAAAGTAAGGTCCAATCTATCTTAGCTATGACTAACTTTAGCTAACCATGACTAATATAGAACCATCCTTTATCTCTATATAAATAATATCTCTTAAGTACTTGTAATACCAAGCTAAATATCACAATACCACACACATGCACAAATGGGTGTTACATTTACCCCCGGACTAAGTTTTCACTTTGTCCTCAAAGTGAAGGTCTCTCTACCTTCTATGGTACATCTTCAACTTATCATGGTTAATCCTATCAAAGTGTCTTCCTCCCAACTCCTTGAGATCATAGGTGTAATTTCCCCATACCTTCTCTACTATGAAAGGTCCAAAGTACTTAGGCAAAAACTTCTTTTGCACTCTCTTGAATCAAATGGAATCAAACAACATTACCCAATCACCTTCTTTGAAAGTCTCCACCTTCTTCTTGCCTTGCCTCTTGTCATAGCTCTCCTTTTGTTTCCTTTGGGCTTGCTCCACTCGAACCATAGCAACTGCTCTTGCCTCTTCCAACTCCATGAGTTGATCCTTCCTTGACTTGTCTTCATCACCTCCTTGTGCTTTCTTCAATCTCCTATGAATGCTTTGGAAGGTAGGAAGATCAAAGTGAATAGGTAAGGTAGACTCAATACCATACACCACTTGAAATGGAGAATATCCGATGGAAATTTTCATGGTTGTCCTATACTCCCACAAAACTACATGAATCCTCTTGTCCCAATGATGTTTAGCCCCCTCCATTTCTGCATCTTTGGCCAACATCATGCACAAGGTCTGATTGGTTCTTTCTGCCAAGCCATTGGAATTTGGCTTATAGGATGTAGTTACTCTATGTATGATAGAGAAATGTTGTAGCATGGATGTAGTAATGCTTCCTGTAAACTCTCCTCCTCTATTAGAAACCAACTCCAAAGGGCATCCAAACCCAGTGATAATGCGTTCATAAAGAAATCTACCCACTTTATCTTCATTCTTGTCCCTCAATGGTCTAGACTCAACCCACTTGGTAAGGTAATCAGTAACTACCACAATGTACCAATTGTTCCTTGGGGTTCTATTGAGAGGACCTACAAAATCAATTCTCCACTTCTCAAAAGGTCCTAGCAATGGAATTGATCTAAGTGGTGGAGTGGATGTAGACTTTCTAGCAAAAGCTTGATAAACATGACAAGTTTTGCAATAATCAAGACAATCCTTGAAAATCCCTCTCCAATGGTAACCTGCATCTAGAATCTTGAAAGCAGTCACCTTTCCTGCAAAGTCTCCTCCACATACTAAACCTTCATGAAACTCCTTTATGAGTAGGATAGACTTTTCCTTACCCATTGCTCTTCGAAGTAGACCATCTGCTCCTTGGTGAAAAAGAATATCCTCCACCATTGTGTAAGGTCTAGATCTTGCTGCAAGGGCCTTCCTCTCCCTAGCATGCATTCCTTCTGGATAGTTACCTCTTGTCACAAAATCCACAATCTCCCGTACTCCATTGGAATCTCTTGAGTGACTGAGATTATCATGAGCTCCTCATCCGGGAAGGAATCATCCACTAGCTCATCTCCATCATGATCATAGGCTCTAGATAACAAATCAGCATTTGCACGTTTCTTTCCTGGCCTATCCTCAATTGTGTAGTCATACTCAGACAAGAGTATCATCCACCTTGCTAGTCTCCCTTCAACATTAGGCTTGTTGAAGATGTACTTCAAAGCCTTGTGATCCGTGAAAATTGTGGCTTTCCCTCCAATCAAGTAGTGTCTAAACTTCTTGAGACCAAAGATCACTGCCAACCCTTCTCTCTTCGTGACAGAGTAGTTCTTCTCTGCTGAAACCATCTTCCTACTAGCATAAGCTATTGGATGATCATGCCCATCTTGGTCTAATTGACTAAGAGTGCATCCTATAGCTACATTAGAAGCATCAGTGTAGAGGATGAAAGGCTTACTCCAATCAGGTTTAGCAAGAATTGGAGCTACAACAAGGGATTGCTTGAGCTCCTCAAAAGCTTTGAGAGCCTCCTTGTCTTCCAAAATCACCATGTAATCTACACCCTTCTTCATGTAGATGGTCAATGCATAAGCCTTGTTGGAAAATGAGAAGATGAACCTCCTATAGTACCCAACCATTCCCAAGAATTGGCGTAACTTTGTCAAGCTTGAAGGGAATTGAAGGTCTGAGATTTTCCTCACCTTCTCATGAGCAACTGCTATTCCATCCTTGGAGATGATGTGCCCCAAAAGTAGACCTTCTTCACATCCAAAAATACACTTCTCTGGGTTGAGTGATGCATTTGCCTCATCCAAGCGTTGCAAGACTTTGATTAGGTGCTCAAAGTGCTCCTCCTTGCTCCCATAGACACAAAAGTCATCAATGAAATCTCTCACAAATTTCCCAATGAAAGGTTCAAATACCTTGTTCATGAACCGTTGGAATGTGGTTGGAGCATTGCAAAGCCCAAAAGGCATGACCTTGAAAGCGTAAGTTCCCCAAGGTGTGGTGAATGTGGTGAGTTGTTGATGCTCAGGTGCAATCTTGATTTGGTTATATCCACTATAACCATCTCCAAAACTGTACCTCTCATGACCTGCAACCTCCTCCAAGATCTCATCAATGAATGGAAATGGGTAGTAGTCCTTCTTGGAAAAAGCATTGAGCTTCTTGTAATCCACACATACCCAAAGCTTGCCATTCTTTTTCTTCACAATGACAATTGGAGACACCCATTCTGAATTCTCCACCTCAAAGATAAATCCAGCCTCCTTGAGCTTATCAATCTCCTCCTTCACAACCAAAGATATTGGTGGGCTAATGCGACGTTGCTTTTGGTGAACTGGTCTTGCATGTGATTCCACCTCTATCTTGTGCTCCTCCAAGGTGACTTCCTTCAAATCCTTGTAACTAAAAGCAAACACATGGATGAACTTGCGGAAAATCTCCTCAAATCTCACCTTCTCCTCCTTGGTAACATTTGGACCATACTTGAGGGTAGCTAACCTTCTCTCTACCTCCTCAAGTGTCAATGGTGATTTGTCTGGGTCCTTCAAAACCTCGGGCTTAGGTGCAAAATCCATAGCACACAAGGGATACACATCTGAATTAGATTCAAATTCATCCTCCTCCGTGGAAGTCTCCTCTTCCATGCTTGTGTCCACACCTGAAGCTCCTTCTTCAGAATCTGATTCCCAATAATCAGAAGATGGGGTATCTCAATGTGAAGTGTTGGTGGTGTTAGTCACAAGAATTGTGACTCTATGGTTTGATGGCCTAATCCTCAAGTACCCTTTGTGCCATTGATCAGTTGTGCATGCTGCTCTCAACCATAGCCTCCCAAGAAGTAAGTCATAGCTTGAATCCTTCAAGACTTGGAAAGTCATGAGATTTTGAACTCCCATAACTGAAACTACCACCTTATCCATCACCCCTACTGGTCGAACTTGTTGCTTGTTTGCCATGCTCACCACAAATGTTGAAGGTCTTGAGGGTATCATACCCAACTTCTTCATCAACCTTTCTGACATGGCATTCACTACTGATCCTCCATCAACCAATGCATCCTTGATGTTGTGACCATTCACTCTCACATCAATCTTGGAGGCATATTCACAAGCCTCCCATGGTGCTGGCTTGGCATCCACCACCCCCATTGATACTGGAACTTTTGCCTTCTTCTTCTTCTTGCTCCTTGTAGAACTCAAACCACCTCTAAGCTCCTTTCTCAAGGTAAGGTTCAAAGCAATTAATTGGCCCACTATGATGTTAGCCTTGTGACTACCAACATCCTCCAACACATTGTAGTTCCATTGTTGCTTTGAGACCAAGAAGTCCTCCATCCCCAACTTCTTCCTTGGAGTCTTTGTTGTTGATGGTGTTGAGGTGCGAGTACTCCTAGTAGACATAGGAGTATCCTTGCTTGAAGTAAATCCTTGAGAAGAGTGAACATCCTCTACAAAACGAGCTCTCTTCTTCTCTCGTGCCAAAAGCTCCAAATTAAGACCCTTGGAGTTTGAGCACTCTCCCTTCTCATACTTGCTCTCAACCACATCTATGGATGCTATCCCCTTACCTTTGTTGGGATTAGGAGCCACTTGGGTTTCACTTCCTCCCTCTTTCCCTCTATTGGCTCCCTCATAACCCCTTCCTCCATGGTAAGTGGAATTTGGGCAATTCCTTTGGATATGGTCTCTTCCTCCACAACCAAAACAATTTCTATCATTGAAATTGTTGGCTGGTTGGCCTCCTCTATATGGATAGTTTCCATAACTCCTAGGCCCTCTCCCTACATTCTGATCCACCTCTCTCTTCTCCCATAGTTGCACCACATTGATCTTGAGATCCACAAGTTGTTTTGTGATGGTTTGGAGTGGATCTTTTGGTGGAGGTGCAAGAACTGGAGCAACTACTACTTGTGGTGCAACCCTTGTCACCAAAGTATCAGAAGTTCCACCATACTTGTAGCCTTGAGGAGGATGCACAACCTCCTTCACCACCAAATCACTCTCATCCCCTTCCAAACTCTCCTCCATACGAATTGCAATCTTGATAGCTTCAACCTTGGAAGAAGGTTTCTCGTATCTCACCTTGCTTCTAATTTGTGGTCTCAACCCTCCCACAAAATTCTTGATGAGCATGGCTCCTATGCCAATCATTGTAGTCTCCACATCATCCCCACCCTTCCTCAACACTATGCGAGATCTGGACTCTAATTTTTCCACCCTTTCCACATAGACTCTCACTTTCTCTCCTTCTCCTTGCTTGAGAAATGTAACCTCACTCATCAATCTCTCATAACTCTCATCAGGAAGAAAGTTCTCAATGAGTGCTGAAGTCAAAGTCTCCCAAGACTCCTCTTCCCTATCTCTCCTCTCTCTTTTTTGGTATTCTGACTCATACCATGTAAGTGCTGCATCCTCAAAGAAATCTGGTAATAATGAGGCCCACTCATTCTTCCTCCTCTCATTGTTTCCTATGCAAGCTCTCTTGAAGTCTCTCACAAAGACCTCCACATTTTCTCCATCCTTGCCAAAGAAAACCGGAAGTTTTCCTATCTTAACCCCTCACTATCTTTCTTTTCTCTCAAATTTGTTTTTCTTTTCTCTCACTCTATTACTAATAGAGTATATACATGACTAACACAATCTTAGAATAATCCACTCTAGGGAACACAAAAGGTTCAGGTTCCTCCAAGATTTCTATAGCAACATCAAATCCTAGAGTGCATATTAATCTAACTCTCATGGATAGTTTATCCATAAGTTGAAAGATTATCTCCATCACTAATCTTGAGAACCAGCTGATGAAGGTGGTAGTATTTCTGTAGCTGTACTAAGACTCTCTCCAAGATCCTTCACCAAAGTTTCCAAAAGTGCTTTTACTCCACTACACTCATGTCCTTTTGGAAGTCCTTCAACTCCACAAACCTCACACAACTCCTTGGTCTTAGATCTTCTCCCTCCCAATCTTGGTGAAGAAGGTCCAACATGCAAACCCAAGTCAAGGTAGCCTCTCCTTTCCCTCAATCTCTTGCTCTCAAAGGTCAATGGACATGAACTTGCCTTATGTCCCTTCTCTTCACATAGAAAGCACTTAGACTCACTCTTTCCTCCAAGTGGTGTAGGTTTTTGGATCCTCTCAATACTCTCTTCAAATTCTATTGTAAACTCTCTTTTCCTCAAATCAACCCCTACAATCACCTCAAACCCTTGGGGAACCTTGCATAATCTCAATTTCCACTCTTGATGACCCTCCATGTTCCCAAGATGAATCTAAACACTCAAACATGCTTTTTGTTGATCTCAAACTTCTCATGCATGAGATCTCCACTCTACAGAATTGACACTTCCTCACAATGTCACTCAAATCTCCCAATCAATATGTCACAGTCCTCTGAAATTTTGCACACTTGATAAAAACTCCAGGGCGTCCTTCCCTGCAAAATTTCAGATCTTTTCATCTAACCATTTGGCCTAGACACCTTTCTATTCAGCACCCATATTTCAGATTTGGTCTGAAAACCACCCCCCTCATTTCAAAAACTTATTTCTCCCTACGCAAGAAAGGTCTCTCTCCAATTTTTGTGGCAGCAGGTAGGATACAATGCACTGAATTTTCTTGGAAATTTTCAGGACAATTCACTAAAAATTGACGAAATGGCAGGCTCTGTACAATTTTCCAGAGAGCATGCAGTTGCGGGAGCACTTTACCCTATCATCTTTCAAAAATTCTAGCCCAGTGCGCATAGAAGCTCTCACAATAATTTTAAGTGTGCTAACTGAAAGATAACCCAAGCTATCATGTGTAGAAATCTCAAGTCCAGATCTCAAACTTGAGATTTTGTCCAAAATCACCTTAATCCCCAAAATCTGCAATCCACCTCACACAATCTCTCCAATTCCTCTCATGTGTACAAGATGTATAAAATCACCTCAAAGACATCATAATGAACTACAGTGTATACAAATGGATCTTGGTTCTCTAACATAAGTTCAGCCCTCTCCTCTCCTAATGTTCTCTCCAAGTGAGCTCTCATAGCCTCCTTCTGCCTAATATAGAATTGGACGCGGAACATTATCTTGCCTTCTAGAGAGGTCCCGGCAACGGAACCAAAAATGTGAGCCGGCCGGTCTCTCACTCAAGATGAACCTCTGATGGCTATTATGGTAGCGCACCATGGACTAAGAAGGCAAGGAATCCAAACTCCATCATACTCCTCCAAGGCTAACACTCCAAGACTCAAGACATTGCTCACTAGAGAACTCAATGAGAGAGAGATAGTTGCAAATGAAAGTATGATGAGTACCTCCTCACCCCTTGTTTATATACTTGTGAAATAGTTACGTACCAAAGTTACTAATTACCGGAGTAACTCAAGTTACTAGACTAAAAGTCAAGTCAAGTCAAAAAGTAGAAAGGAATATCCATTCACATGGGCATATTCCCCTAAGCATGTGGTCTTATCTTGACCCAACCACTAAGTCAAGGATTCCTTCACATGGGCTATCCTTGGACTAAAGAAGAATCCAAAACAAAAAGGCTTGCGGGCCCAAGAGTTCTCAACTCTTTCCTCAAAAACACCTAGGAATAATACCAAGTCAACACACTAAAATCCAAAATAGTGGTGCTCATCTTTTCTACTTCCTCTAAAGTAAGGTCCAATCTATCTTAGCTATGACTAAATTTAGCTAACCATGACTAATATAGAACCATCCTTTATCTCTATATAAATAATATCTCTTAAGTACTTGTAATACCAAGCTAAATATCACAATACCACACACATGCACAAATGGGTGTTATGCACAAATGGGTGTTACAGTGCATGTTCACATATGTTGTTTGTTCTGGCTTGAACATGGCCATCATTGCCCCCATGATACTTCTCCAAATTGGGTCCCGATAGGACTCTACCTTGTATCCATTTGTCGTTCTTGGAGCAAAAAATGAGTTGCAAATTTCCGCCATCTCTTCTGTAGCATCACACTTCTGATAGAAGGTGATCCTCGTCGGCTCTCCTACTTCTATCCCAATACTAACCTCCAATCCGACTCAATCCAACGAGTTGGATTTCCTCTCTTACCTTCCACCTCGAGACCCTCCTCACAATTATTGGCAACTATTTCTGCCATCACTCTCGGGAAACTAAAATTCTAGTTCCATTCTAAGAAGGTAATACAAAGTCTAGTCAAGACTTCAATTCTAGCTCCTACATCTAATCTTCAAATCGCAAAACTTTGCACTGCGAGCGCATTTGCCACCTTCTTTGCCATAATCTGCTCTCTTGTTCTATGATGCTGAAAGATGATGCCCTCTCTTGGACGAGACACTCTAACTCCCTTGAGATTTTGGAAAATTTCAATCTCAAGGGGCTTCTGGACACGCATTACTGCATGACGACTACTCAAAGGGATTGGAAATTAACTTGGCATATTCAACTTGTCCCTACGCAGTCACAATCTTATATTACCCCAAATTGCAATCATTCTTCAGTTGATTTCAAATTTGACCTTCTCTCTTTTGAGTGTTGATCCCGGTCACTATCAAGACATGCTTCTTCTGCCTCTGCCGTTTCTTGAAGTGTACTTTCTTTCCACGTACCAAGGTTGTTAAAAAGTCTTCGTATCTTATGTGCCTTCTGACCCAAAGACGGTGCTCTTCGGACTTTTCTATCGTACTCTTCTTCCAAGTACCTCCATCATTGGATCCGATGTCATCTTCTTTGGATGTCCTCCCAAGTTACTTCCGTCCATTCTTCATCCACAATTCAACTTCCAGTGCTTACTTCTTCTCTTAAACACTATTAAGCAAAGAAAAACAAAAAATGTGGGTACCACACCTTGCATAAGCTCTCTCTAGCCTTCCATTGGAACTCTTGCAAGCTCCTCAGCTTGTCAGTCCACACTCCATGGTAGTTCTACCTCAAACACTGGAAGAACTCCACCATGGGGTTAAACCCTTGTCCTGCACCACCTCCTATAGTAGTACTTTAATTTGTAATAACACCATCTCCAAGAGATCCACCAATGTTACTAGAGCTAAAACTCGTGGGTTTTGTTGATCTACCCTTGGCAACCAAGCATGAAGTGATAGAGACATAGTTTGGATACCAATACTATCTCCATAACTCAATCTACTCCAAGTGAATTCTCTTGAACTCATGGTAGTCATCCATTGGACCCTCCTAGTGCTGAAATAATCCCTTCCATGCCATGAAAGGTGCAAACAAAGTCAGGTTCTACATTTACTGTAGATCACACCAAATATCAAACTCCCGGATGAAGTCATCAAACTCAATGGTATCTAATGTACTAGAGTAATGCCTTTAGAGCCTTTGGAGGCCCCATAAATCTCATCCATGTCCCACAACAATGATGCTAACATACCAAGTGCACTCTCAATTGAATCAACTCCTATGTCAAACTCCAATTTAGAGTCAATCTCCTCCCTCATTAGGACCTAAGATAAAGGCTGATATAAAACACCACTTCGAGTAAACCCACTATGAACTGTAGGGCTATCTCTTTTGGAATCCCCGAAAAACTCCATCATGACAAAATAACCACAAATCGCCAACAACAAACTGCAACTACAAGTACCCCACCAAATGCTAACACCACCAACCGAACACCACCAAGTACCAACATCAACCGAGCACCACCCACTAATGTAGCCCTAATTATGACAACTACACTAAAGGAAAGGGTGACATGTAACCTGCCATCACAACACGCACTCTCACGGTCTATGAACCGGCCTGACTCTCACTCAAGATGAACCTCTGTGGCTATTATGGTAATGCACCATGGACTAAGAAGGCAAGGAACCTCAACTCCATCATACTCCTCCAAGGCTAACACTCCAAGACTCAAGACATTGCTCACTAGAGAACTCAATGAGAGAGAGATAGTTGCAAATGAAAGGATGATGAGTACCTCCTCACCCCTTGTTTATATACTTGTGAAATAGTTACATACCAAAGTTACTAATTACCATAGTAACTCAAGTTACTAGACTAAAAGTCAAGTAAAGTCAAAAAGTAGAAAAGAATATCCATTCACATGGGCATATTCTCCTAAGCATGTGGTCTTATCTTGACTCAACCACTAAGTCAAGGATTCCTTCACATGGGCTATCCTTGGACTAAAGAAGAATCCAAAACAAAAAGGCTTGTGGGCCCAAGAGTTCTCAACTCTTTCCTCAAAGCCAAACACCTAAGAATAATACCAAGTCACACTAAAATCCAAAATAGTGGTGCTCATCTTTTCTACTTCCTCTAAAGTAAGGTCCTTCTATCTTAGCTATGACTAACTTTAGCTAACCATGACTAATATAGAACCATCCTTTATCTCTATATAAATAATATCTCTTAAATACTTGTAATACCAAGCTAAATATCACAATACCACACACATGCACAAATGGGTGTTACATTTACCCCCGGACTAAGCTTTCACTTTGTCCTCATGGTTAATCCTATCAAAAAGTCTTCCTCCCAACTCCTTGAGATCATAGGTGTAATTTCCCCACACCTTCTCCACTATGAAAGGTCCAAAGTACTTAGGCAAAAACTTCTTTTGCACTCTCTTGAATTGAATGGAATCAAACAACATTACCCAATCACCTTCTTTGAAAGTCTCCACCTTCTTCTTGCCTTGCCTCTTGTCATAGCTCTCCTTTTGTTTCCTTTGGGCTTGCTCCACTCAAACCATAGCAACTGCTCTTGCCTCTTCCAACTCCATGAGTTGATCTTTCCTTGACTTCTCTTCATCACCTCCTTGTGCTTTCTTCAATCTCCTATGAATGCTTTGGAAGGTAGGTAGATCAAAGTGAATAGGTAAGGTAGACTCAATACTATACACCAATTGAAATGGAGAATATCCGGTGGAAGTCTTCATGGTTGTCATATACTCACACAAAACTGCATGAATCCTCTTGTCCCAATGATGTTTAGCCCCCTCCATTTCTGCATCTTTGGCCAACAACATGCACAAGGTCTGATTGGTTCTTTCTGCCAAGCCATTGGAATTTGGCTTATAGGATGTAGTTACTCTATGTGTGATAGAGAAATGTCGTAGCATAGCTGTAGTAATGCTTCCTATAAACTCTCCTCCTCTATCAAAAACCAACTCCAAAGGGCATCCAAACCCAGAGATAATGCGTTCATAAAAAAATCTACCCACTTCATCTTCATTCTTGTCCCTCAATGGTCTAGCCTCAACCCACTTGGTAAGGTAATCAGTAACTACCACAATGTACCGATTGTTCCTTGGGGTTCTATTGAGAGGACCTACAAAATCAATTGCCCACTTCTCAAAAGGTCCTAGCAATGGAATTGATCTAAGTGGTGGAGTGGATGTAGACTTTCTAGCAAAAGCTTGACAAACATGACAAGTTTTGCAATAATCAAGACAATCCTTGAAAATCCCTCTCCAATGGTAACCTGCATCTAGAATCTTGAAAGTAGTCACCTTTCCTGCAAAGTGTCCTCCATATACTAAACCTTCATGAAACTCCTTTATGAGTAGGATAGACTCTTCCTTACCCACTGCTCTTCAAAGTAGACCATCTGCTCCTTGGTGAAAAAGAATATCCTCCACCATTGTGTAAGGTCTAGATCTTGCTGCAAGGGCCTTCCTCTCCCTAGCATGCATCCCTTCTGGATAGTTACCTCTTGTCACAAAATCCACAATCTCCTTGTACTCAATTGGAACCTCTTGAGTGACTGAGATTGTCATGAGCTCTTCATCCAAGAAGAAATCATCCACTAGCTCATCTCCATCATGATCATAGACTCTAGATAATAATCAGCATTTGCATATTTTTTTTCTGGCCTATCCTCAATGGTGTAGTCATATTCAGATTAGAGTATCATCCACCTCGCTAGTTTCCCTTCAACATTAGGCTTGTTGAAGATGTACTTCAAAGCCTTGTGATCCGTGACAATCGTGGTTTTCCCTCCAATCAAGTAGTGTCTAAACTTCTTGAGACCAAAGATAACTGCCAACCCTTCTCTCTCCATTACAGAGTAGTTCTTTTCTGCTGAAACTATCTACCTACTAGCATAAGCTATTGGATAATCATGCCCTTCTTGGTCTAATTGACTAAGAGTGTATCCTATAGCTACATTAGGAGCATCAGTGTAGAGGATGAATTCTTACTCCAATTAGGTTTAGCAAGAATTGGAGCTACAACAAGGGATTGCTTGAGCTCCTCAAAAGCTTTGAGAGCCTCCTTGTCCTCCAAAATCACCATGTAATCTACACCCTTCTTCATGTAGATGGGCAATGCATAAGCCTTGTTGGAAAATAAGAAGATGAACCTCCTATAGTATCTAACTATCCCCAAGAATTGGTGTAACTTTGTCAAGCTTGAAGGGAATGGAAGGTCTGAGATTTTCCTCACCTTCTCATGATCAATGGCTATTCCATCCTTGGAGATGATGTGCCCCAAAAGTAGACCTTCTTCACATCCAAAAATGCACTTCTCTAGGTTGAGTTATGCATTTGCCTCATCTAAGCATTGCAAGACCTTGATTAGGTGCTGAAAGTGCTCTTCCTTGCTTCTATAGACACAAAAATTATCAATGAAGTCGTACAAATTTCCCAATGAAAGGTTCAAATACCTTATTCATGAACCATTGGAATGTGGCTGGAGCATTGCAAAGCCCAAAAGGCATGACCTTGAAAGCGTAAGTTCCCCATGGTGTGGTGAATGTGGTGAGTTGTTGATGCTCTGGTGCAATTTTGATTTGGTTATATCTACTATAATCATCTCCAAAACTATACTTCTCATGACCTGCAACCTCATCCAAGATCTCATCAATGAATGGCAATGGGTAGTAGTCCTTCTTGGTAACAACATTGAGCTTCATGTAATCCACACATACTTGAAGCTTGCCATTATTTTTCTTCACAATGACAATTGGAGACACCCATTCTGAATTCTCCACCTCAAAGATAAATCCAGCCTCCTTGAGCTTATCAATCTCCTCCTTCACAACCAAAGATATTGGTGGGCTAATGCAACGTTGCTTTTGGCGGATTTGTCTTGCATGTGACTCCACCTCTATCTTGTGCTCCTCCAAGGTGACTTCCTTCAAATCCTTGTAACCTAAACCAAACACATGGATGAACTTGCAGAAAATCTCCTCAAATCTCACCTTCTCCTCCTTGGTAACATTTGGGCTATACTTGAGGGTAGCTAACCTTCTCTCTACCTCCTCAAGTGTTAGTGGTGATTTCTCTAGGTCCTTCAAAACCTCTAGCTTAGATGCAAAATCTATAGCACACAAGAGATACACATTTAAATCCAATTCATATTCATCCTCCTCTGTGGAAGTCTCCTCCTCCATGCTTGTGCCCACACTTGGAGATCCTTCTTCAGAATCTGATTTCCAATAATCAGAAAATGGTGTATTTGAATGTGAAGTGTGGTGGTGTTAGTCACAGGAACTGTGACTCTATGGTTTGATGGCCCAATCCTCAAGTACCCTTTGTGCCATCTATCTATTGTGCATGCTGCTCTCAACCATGGCCTCCCAAGAAGTAAGTCATAGCTTGAATCTTTCAAGACTTGGAAAGTCATGAGATTTTAAACTCCCATAACAAAATTACCACCTTATCCATCATCCCTACTGGTCGAACTTGTTGTTGGTTTCCATGCTCACCATAAATGTTGAAGGTCTTGACGGTATCATACCCAACTTCTTCATCAACCTTTCTAACATGGCATTCATTGCTGATCCTCCATCAACAAGTGCATCCTTGATGTTGTGACCATTCACTCTCACATCAATCTTGGAGGTATATTCACAAGCCTCCCATGGTGTTGGCTTGGCATCCACCACCCCCATTGATACTAGAGCTTTTGCCTTCTTCTTCCTCTTGCTCTTTGTAGAACTCAAACCACCTCTAAGCTCCTTTCTCCAGGTAGGGTTCAAAGCAATCAATTGGCCCATTGTGATGTTAGCCTTGTGACTACCAACATCCTCCAACAAATTGTAGTTCCATTGTTGCTTTGAAATCAAGAAATCCTCCATCTCCAACTTCTTCCTTGGAGTCTTTGCTGTTAATGGTGTTGATGTGCGAGTGCTCTTAGTAGACATAGGAGTATCCTTGCTTGGAGTAAATCGTTGAGAAGAGTGAACATCCTCTACAAAACAAGCTCTCTTCTTCTCTTGTGGCAAAAGCTCCAAATTAAGACCCTTGGAGTTTGAGCACTCTCCCTTCTCATAATTGCTCTCAACCACATCTATGAATCCTATCCCCTTACCTTTGTTTGGATTAGGAGCTACTTGGGTTTCACTTCCTCCATCTTTCCCTCTATTGGCTCCCTTATAACCCCTTCCTCCATGGTAAGTGGAATTTGGGCAATTTCTTTAGATATGACCTCTTCCTCCACAACCAAAACAATTTATCTCATTGAAATTCTTGGCTTGTTGGCCTCCTTTATATGGATAGTTTCCATAACTCATAGGCACTCTCCTCATATTTTGATCTACCTTTCTCTTCTCCCATAGTTGCACCACATTGCTCTTGAGATCTGCAAGTTGTTCTATGATGGTTTGAAGTGGATCCTTTGGTGGAAGTGCAAGAACTGAAGCAACTACTACTTGTGGTGCAACCCTTGCCACCAAAGTATCAGAAGTTCCACTATACTTGTTACCTTGAGGAGGATGCACAACCTCCACCACCAAATTATTCTCATCTTCTTCCAAACTCTCCTCCATACGAATTGCAATCTTGATAGCTTCAACCTTGGAAGAAGGTTTCTCATATCTCACCTTGTTTCTGATTTATGATCTCAATCCTCCCACAAAGTTCTTGGTGAGCATGGCCCCTATGCCAATCATTGTAGTCTCCACATCATCTCCACCTTTCCTCAACATTATATAAAATTTGGACTCTAACTTTTCCACTCTTTCCACATAGACTCTCACTTTCTATCTATCTTCTTGTTTGAGAAAGGTAACCTCACTCATCAATCTCTCATAACTCTCATCTAGAAGAAAGTTCTCAATGAGTGCTGAAGTCAAACTCTCCCAAGACTCTTCTTCTCCATATCTTCTCTCTCTCTTTTGGTATTCTGATTCATACTATATAAATGCTGTATCTTCAAAGAAATCTGGTAATAATGAGGCCCACTCATTCTTCCTCCTCTCATTGTTTTCTATGCAAGCTCTCTTGAAGTCTCTCACAAAGACCTCCATATCTTCTCCATCCTTGCCAAAGAAAACCAGTAGTTTCCACATCTCAACCCCTCACTATATTTTTTTTCCTCAATTTTTTTTCTCTCACTCTATAGATAATAAAGTATGTACATGACTAAGACCATTTGAGAATAATCCACCCTAAGGAGCACAAAAGGTTCAGGTTGCTCTAACATTTCTATAACAACATCAAATCCTAGGGTGCATATTAATCAAACTCTCATGGATAGTTTATCCATAAGTTGAAAGATTATCTCCATCACTAATCTTGAGAACTTTGCTAATGAAGGTGGTAGTATTCTGTAGCTGTACTAAGACTCTCTCCAAGATCCTTCACCAAAGTCTCCAAAAGTGCTTTTACTCCACTACACTCATGTCCTTTTGGAAGTGCTTCCACTCCATAAACCTCACACAACTCCTTGGTCTTAGATCTTCCAATCCCTCCCAATCTTGGTGAAGAAGGTCCAACATGCAAACCCAAATTAAGTAATCCTCACCTTTTCCTCAATCTCTTTCTCTAAAAGGTCAATGGACATGAACTTGCCTCATGTCCCTTCTCTCCGTATAGAAATCACTTAGACTCACTCTTTCCTCCGAATGGTGTAGGTTTTTGGATCCTCTCAACACTCTCTTCAAATTATATTCTGAACTCTTTTCTCCTCAAATTCACCCCTACAATCACCTCAAACCCTTGGGGAGCCTTTCATAGCCTCAATTTCCATTCTTGGTGACCCTCCATGTCCCAAGATGAATCTAAACACTCAAACATGCTTTTTGTTGCCCTCACACTTCTCAAGCATGAAATCTAAATTATGCAAAATTGACCCTTCCTCACAATGTTAGTCAAATCTCACAACTTCTATCTCATAGTCCTTTGAAAAATTTTAAAACTTGATCACAACTCTAGGAAATTTCTCCTTGCAAAATTTTAGATCTTTTCATCAAGCCATTTGGCCTAGACACATTTCTATTCAACACACATATTCCACATTTGGTCTTAAAACCACCCCTTCATTTTAAAAACTTATTAATCTTTGCTCAAGAATGATCTATGTATTACATTTGTGTCAACAAGTAGGATAAAATTAACTGAATTTTCTAGGAAATTTTCATTACCATCCACTTAAAATTGAAGAAATTGTAGACTCTGTATAATTTTTGAGAGAGCATGCAATTGCAAGAGCAGTTTAGCCTATCAACTTTCAAAAATTCTAGCCCAGTGCGCATACTAGCTCTCATAATAATTTTAAGTGTGCTAATTGAAGGATAACCCAAGCTATCATGTGTAGAAATTTCAAGTGTATATCCTAAACTTGAGATTTACCCAAAATCACCTTAATCTCCAAAATCTACAATCCACCTCACACAATCTCTCCATATCCTCTCATGTGTACAAGATGTACAGAATCATTTGAAAGATATCATAATGAAGTATAGGGTATAAAAATAGATCTTGGTTCTTTAATATAAGTTCAGACCTCTCCTCTCCTAATGTTCTCTCCAAGTGAGCTCTCATAGCCTCCTTCTGCTTAATGTAGAATTGAACGCGAAACATTATCTCACCTTCTAGAGAGGTCTCGGTAACGGAACCAAAAATGTGAGCTGGCCTGTCTCTCACTCAGGATGAACCTCCGATGGCTATTATGGTAGCGCAGCATGGACTAAGAAGGTAACAAACCCCAACTCCATCATACTCCTCCAAGGCTAACACTCCAAGACTCAAGACATTGCTCACTAGAGAACTCAAATGAGAGAGATAGTTGCAAATGAAAGGATGATGAGTACCTCCTCACTCCTTGTTTATATTTTTGTGAAATAGTTACGTACCAAAGTTACTAATTACCGTAGTAACTCAAGTTACTAGACTAAAAGTCAAATATAGTCAAAAAGTAGAAAAGAATATCCATTCACATGAGCATATTCCACTAGCATGTGATCTTATCTTGACCCAACCACTAAGTCAAGGATTCCTTCACATGGGCTATCCTTGGACTATAGAAGAATCCAAAACAAAAAGGCTTGCGGGCCCAAGAGTTCTCAACTCTTTCCTCAAAGCCAAACCCCTAAGAATAATACCAAGTCAACACATTAGAATCCAAAATAGTGGTGCTCATCTTTTCCACTTCCTTGAAAGTAAGGTCCCCTCTATCTTAGCTATGACTAAATTTAGTTAATCATGACTAATGTAGAACCATGATTTATCTCTATATAAATTATATCTCTCAAGTACTTGTAATACCAAGCTAAATATCACAATACCACACACATGCATAAATGGGTATTACAGGTCTGCAAGTCATCACTTTCTACCTCATCAAAAGTTAACAAATATAGTTTGATTGGTCATCATTCTTGTCTCACTATCGAGACCACACCAAAGCACAAATGCTCAAAATTCCTCTTCCTCAAAAGGCACCTCACACAAATGTGGTGCAAAAAAAAGAAGCAAAGAATAGAAGGGGTCTAATCACAAGAAATCTAAATAAAAATGTAGTTTTATCTCATAAAACCACATTGGACTGACTCTACCACCATTTGGCATTTGACATAATAGTAGTTTCTATCTACGTCCTACCAGGGTACCAAGAATGGGATCAAATGGCCTCTTCTAGCCAAAGCTATAGGTGTATAGAGAATAGTGGAACAATCACTAGGACAACAAGTGAGGGTGGACCAATTGGCTAGGGCACTAGTCTTAGAACCAGAGATCTATGGATCAAACACTATTACACAAAATCTAACAAGATGGATTAATTTTGCCAAACAATGACCAAGATCTACTCTAAACTAGCTAGCCTCATGCCAACAAGCTGGCTTGCTAGCCCTTTGTAGCTTCCCATACCCCTACACCTCAAAGCCTCTAAAAGCCAAATGAGGCCTTTCTTCTTGCCATTTCAAACCCTCTCCAAAATTGGCAAAACTCCTCCAAATCTACAAAACTCCAAACCTAACCACAAATCTGACATAAAATTTGATATCAATCCCTAAAGTTGGCCGATTGCCACAAACCACAAATTCACAAAGGTGGATACCAAACTCTATCTTCAATTTCACTTTCTGAGCCCAACTTGTAACAAGTTGGTCCTACTTTCACCTCTTGAGCTCAAAATCATAGCTACCACTTGAAAATTGCTTCTCTTTGCTTGAAATTTTGCCAATGCTTCTGCATATTGTCTACCTCACTGCCAAATCTACATCAATCAAATGAGCTGTTGCACACTAGGGAAAACTTAGACTCCAATTGAGCTACTAATGATCAATGAGTCTTGGAGATACCACCACCACTCTCAGTTCATACACCCATTTTCTCCCTTAACTCACTTCTCTGATATAATCAGTTTGGTGACACAACTCTTCTCACACTCAATCAGATCAGTACTTGATCTGTCACTCTATTATTTGCCAACAATTGTGTGTTGATCACAATTAAGCCACATCCACTCTAGCTAAGAGAATCCAAGTGATGCTTGCTAGCGTCTGTCCACCATAGCTAGGAACTCGAAGGCTCAACATCAAAAAATTGAACTCTTTGGAATTGCACTTTGAAAGTATACTCCTTGGACTTGAGCTAGATCTCAAAACCTAACGGTCTCGCTAACGGCACATCCAATGGTGCAAATGGTGCAAAGTGACGGTGAAGTCAATACTCCAAACACAAAATCTTATTGTCAAAAAGTAGTATAGGAGTTAATTGCTAAAATACCTCTTACCACTATCACTACAATTCCAATGTTTGAGTAATCTAAATGCAATACTGCAAATGGAGTGACATATTATATAAGCCAAATCAAAATGAGCTTGCAAAGAGTATCAACTACATCTTATGTGGTGCTATATAAGGAGCAAAGCACAATTGAGATAAGAGGCTATATGTAATATTGTGGGAGTATTTAACCACCATGAAGGCTTTACCAAGATATTCTTGTTTTAGGATGACTTATTGTAATAGTACAAAGATAAAAGAACAAAAGATTGAAATCCCTAATACTCCAATGCCCCAAAGGAACACTTTGACTTTATTATATAGTGGAGAAGAACCTCTCCAAGGGAGCTCCACCCTTAGATTCAATACATGTATTGGTGACATGTCAGCCCTAGTTCCACTTGGTTGGTCAAACAAGTTTGACTAAATGGAATATTTTGGGAATCTTTTTATAGACAACTCAAAATAGAATGAAAGTAGTACGATTAGGAAGATCTTAAGAAGAAAAATATGTGGAGAAGATGAGGGTTTAAAGGTAATGCATTTCCTCCAAAGAGGATGTAAGATTCCATTATCAAGGCCTAATTCTTTTGTTTAGGCTTCCAAAATTGGCTCTAAAGCTTTTAATATGTTTTGATCTTTGCCCTATTGATGGAAATTTTCTTTTGGTGACTCCTCTATCCACTTGACTTAGACCATCATGTAGAATATCTCAAAAGATATTGCAAAGAAACTTTTCACATTTAGCTAATTGTCTAACTAATGGCATTATAGGCCTCTCCTCATTTAAGATGTTAGCATCCGCATAGTGAAGTTGTTGCTCAAAAGAAGAGTGATCTCTTGATTGCACACAATTACAAGCTAGCTTTCTAATGACCATTGAAGTAAGAGTGATATCTTCATTGCCTAGAGCTACAAGCTAGCTCTCCGATGAGCATTGAAGGAAGAGTGATCTCTTGATTGCCTAGAGCTACAAGCTAGCTTTCTAATGACCATTAATGTGAGTTCCTTTTACTTTCCAGCAGCCCAATTGGTAAACAACAAATTTCTACTTGAACTAAAGCTAGAGATCAATAATAACTTTGGTGCTCTTGCCCTTACACTCATAGTCTCCACCATCAAGCATACATAATATAATAGACCTTGGTCAAAAACCTTCCACTATACTCATGGTGTAAAGCAATATATAATTTTGTCAAAAAAATATCTCAAATTTATTGTGCTATACCTCACTCATCATCCCATCTACACCCTAGGCATGTCACTTAGGGTACCTTGGACCATATTATGGATTGAAATTGACTCCCAAACTCTCTTACTTCCTTGGTTTTGGAACTATGACCATCCATTTTTGCTTTTTGGTTTGGGAATTAGTCTAGTCTTAGAACCCAAGTAACACCACCTATACTTTAGACTAATGGTGTTTCCTTGATCCTCCATCCTATCTTAAATAGTGACAGCAAAAATTGTGATTTTCATTGCAAGGATATATAAAAACTTGATTTGGTAGTTGCCAACCTCTTGCATGCAAAATCTTTACAATAGTGGCCATGTAGCATGTAGGTAGAGGTCATGGAAATCATTTTTACCAATGGCAAGGAGGACCACTATGTGCACTCTAATGTTTCCTTTGCACCTTGAGCAATAGAGATATGTGTGCAGTTTGACTGTCATCTTGGAAATCTTCTTCAAGAGATAACTTAGAGTAGTTTTGCAAAGGAAATGACCTACATAAATGTGAAACTACTAAAAATATGAGTTAATGATATTTTAGAAAATAAGTCTCCATCAACTTATAATAATGCTCAGATATATTGGGTTTACATGGGCTTGCATCAACAATTGGAGTCCTCCTATCTACTACACTTTCATTGCTCTTATTGGATATTCCATCTCAAAACCTTTATCATCTCCAAACCTATTTAAGTTTACTATCATCATTAATTGGTTATTATGTTTTCATATACACCTTGCCTTCTGCCCTTGGGCCTATGGTACCTTCTTCTATAGTATTTTTTATTGGTCTGTGTTCATCCTTTTTTAAGGGAATTGCTAGTGCTACCCTACTTTTTGAAATGGCCAAATAACATGATATCAAGCCCATGTGTAGGGTGTGTGTGGAAGGCAGCCATGTCGTGCTGGCTAGAATGAAGTTCACTCAGAAGGATTTGAGCTTGGAGCAACATGATTGGGGTTGCTCATGGACCCTAATCAGTCTAACCATAATTATAGGCATATACAAGAGTTTAGTTGGACATGGGTCCACTCAAAGCAAGCAAGTGGTGCTTGAGATTGAAAGCTATGAAGATATCAAAGAGATAAGGGATCATGAGAGTTTCTCTGTAAAAAATCATTACTAGTTCTGCAATCTGGTATATATGGCATTGGGGCAATTCCTTCTTCATGTCCTCAAAGAGACTACTCTTGGTGGGTCATTATTGAAAGCACTTTGGTTTGGGTAATTAAATTTAAAATCCAGGCCCTCATGTATTTGTTGGACTTGTTCTCCAAACCTGAAATCTGCCTCCACATGCTCTTAATTGCTCGATTGGCATGTGAGAGTGAAGAGAGTAATATGTTCTAGTAAAGAAGTGTTAAGAGTCAACTATTGTAGTGAAATATTAATTTCAGTCATCAATTGTAGACCGGGTCAAAAGAGTTAGCAAGGTTGAGAAGCAATAATTGGTGGCAAATTTGGAGTGGAGTATTGTAAATAAACATCATCAAGATTTTGGACATGAATTGTAATGCAGCTTGGAGACCTTTGGGAGAATTCTGAAAGCAAATTACAGTCATTGCAAAGGCACCTTGTACAGCAATGGCCATTTTAGGGAGATTTGGGCATATTATGTTCTTGTATTAGCAGTTCTTCTTGGAAAGGGTTCTTCTATCACAAATTTCTTATACCAAAGGGTTTGAATTCTTGTACTGGCTGGTTCATGTATGCAATAGAGCTTGCATGATAGAGACTCTCCATTGATATCATCTCTTCACATTTTTTCTTCACTTTTATACCATCAATTTTGTTTCTATATTTGATTTTTCTTAGGTATAGATCTTTTGGTGTTAGGTTCGTTATTCCTTGTTTTGGATTATTATTTATCTAGTTATGTCTTGGGATGTATTTCTTAGGAGTTGTTGGGACTTTTTAGTATATTCTTTCATGATGCTATCCCATCATTTTTGGCACAGGTTGCTAGAAGGACTACCATAGGTACAACTCCTCATCTAGCCCCTATATTACTTATTAGCGTCCAATGGGACAATCTAAGCACCACATATTCCAACATACTCCTTTATGGGCTCAAATTCCCCTTGGTGGAGCCACTTTTACTCATTTAACACCTCCTTTGTAGTTCCCTAGCGAGGATCTTATTTTGGTTGATTCTCCTTGGTGGATCTCCCACCCACTATAGGCCCTTCCTTGCCATCCACTTCCTCTCCTCCTTGCTCTCCAGATCCACTACCACCTCTAATCCTCCCATCCTTCTAGACCTCCTTCCTCCACCGGCTGACATTCCTTCCCTAGTACCCTTAGTACACTTTGCACTCCCTTACATCTTACATCCCTCATTAACATCCTATGTAGTCTTTTCCTAATTTCTCATGGGTGGGAGTTGGTTTGGCACAACACCAAGGGCAAGCTAGGTGTTTATAAATGAGAGCAAAGACCACTTCATTGCCTACCTCCTAGATTTCATCCATACTCTAGCCTTCTCATTTTAGTTCCCTCTAAATTGCTACTCTTAGCTCCACTCTCTAGATCCTCCTTGTAACAATATGGAGTTTAGCGATGTAGTTAATAAGGCTAACAAAGTAGTGAATAAGCCAAATTAGCCCATAATATTCTAGAAGCTTCTTGTAATACTTTGAGGACAAGAGAAGAAAGAAAACACAAATTTCACACTCAAGCATCTAATGCCCCAAAGAAGCATCTTCTTTTTATTATATAGACAAAGAGGATCTCCTTTGAGGAAGCTCCACCATAGGATTAAGCACATAGATAAGTGACATGTCAGCAAGCTCCACCCTTGGATTACTTACTTAGATGGGTGACATGTTGGTCTTGATTGTACCTAGTTGGTCAAACAAGCTTTGACCGGAGAGAATCTTTTAGGGAATCTTCATATAGGTGAGGTATCATTGGAAAGCTCTCAACAAGACAAACCAGGAGGAGGTAATGGCCAACCTTTCATCTATTGGGAGGGGGGTAGGAGGGGTACACCACACATTTTTGAGGCCTAATTCATCCGTTTAGGCCTTTGAATTTGCCTTTGAATTTGCCTTCAAAGATTTCAAGCATATTTTGGTTCCTACTTTATTAATAGAAGTCCTCTTTTGGTGATATTTCTTTCTAATATATTTAGTCCATCATGTGTAATATCCTTCCTGATGTTACCAAACCAATTCTCACCTTTAAATCATATGCCTAGCTATTGGCTCTAAGGTTTTCAAGTCTATTTGATTTCTGACCTATTAGTAAAAGTATTTTTTTGGTGATACTTCTATCTGATCTATTTTGTCCATCATGTATAACATCATCCCAGATGTTACCAAACCAAATTTCACATCAAGATCATATGGCTAGCTCTTGGTATTACACTTCCTGACTAACTTAACTTGCACCTCAAGCAGGTAGCTTCTAGGGCTTCCAACTAGCTTAGCTCACTGCGAGCTAAGCAGACGGCTTCTAGAAAGAAGTTTCTTGAGAAGCTTTCTGGTTAACTTTGCTTGCACTCTAAAAAAATGGCTCAAGGAAGCTTCTTGAGAAGCTTCTCAAGGGCCTTGTATGCTACATATAAATACCACAGCCAAAGCTCATGTTAGGCATTTGGAGTTTTCTCACATTCAAGTGTCCTAATGTGAGTTCCATTCTCTTATTTCTCTCTTGGTCTTGGTCTTTTACATTGGTATCAAAGCAAGAATAGGATGGATGAAATTTATGGACCACCAAATCCACTTCCACCAAACCATTAGGATTTTTGTGTCCAAGTACTACCCAAGCATCATTTCACACAATTCATCACCTCACACTTTGGACAAGATTTTTTGCATATGACCATCATATTTGAGGAACCCTTGGTGCTTCCAACTGTAACTTATGGAGAACGGTAGATGTGTTGCTTCTATGCATTAATAAATTAGATAGATTATGGGTGGTATGATAGAGTGGCAACCATGGCGGCAATGCTTGATGTTATCCTTGCTATGTAACAACAAATTGAGCACCTTACATGATTGTTGGATTAACAAGATCTTTGACAACAAAAGCATATAGAGAGAGAGTACCAATTTGAGAAGGAAAAGATCAAATCTGATTCCCTAAACTCAAGACATTTGAAAGCAAGAATCTCTTGGGTGTCGTGGAGAATTTTGTGTTTGAATGTGAATGTTATTTTGAAGCTACCAATCTGCAAGATGAACAAAAACAAATTCTCTTGGCTTCTAGCCAATTGGATGGAGTAGCAAAGCTATGATGGAGATTCCAAGTGGAGCGAGCTGAACAACAAATTTTCACACCAATCTTGACATGAGAAAAATTCAAGAATGCAATAATTAGTCAGTTCCAAGTTATAAATGCCACATGAGCTACACGGGATAGGTTTGCAAAGTTGAAACAAATTGGCTCTGGAAGAAGTTACATCATGCAATTCCAGGACACCATCATGCAAATTCCAAATATATATGAAGGTGAAGCTTTGGATCAATTTGTGAGGAGTTTGAAGTAAAGAACCAAATTAGAGGTAACCATGCAAGAGCCAAAACAATTGGAGGAAGCCATATGGTTGGCCAAACATTTTGATTCCTTAGTTGCAACAACTTGGCCCCAACCTTGACCTCCATAGAACCAACCAATACACTACATATGGGTGGAGGAGCTAGCACTAATGGAGATTGATGCCATTCAATGGGGACCACTTGGCATTGTAAATAGAGAGAAATTGTGACAAAATGGTGGTTGTTTTTATTGTCACCAATTGGAACATTGCATTGCTAAATGTCCATTCAAGAATGTGCAACCTCAACAAGTTGCCTAGATGGAGTTTATGGAGTGGAATGATCAAGGAAACAAGGAATCCATGTAGGAGATTTTGAGCTACCTATATGGAGCTTGATTAGTTCCAATAGGATTAAAGGCTCGACCTATGCAATTTTGGTTCACTTGCAAGGTACAATATCTAATCAAGGTTGTAGGATTTTGGTTGATTCTAGGAGTTCAAAGAATTGCATATCTATGCAAGAAGCAAAGGAATTGGGTATTCTTATCAAGCCAATAATTGGAAGAAGATTGATGATGGTGGATGGTAGAAAGGGTTTTGCATTTTGTACCTTGCATCCTGTTACCTTTAAGATTGGGAAGAGTATTTGGAGTGTATGAGGTTTGTAGTGGCACCTCTACACTATGATGTCATTCTAGGACTACCTTGGCTTGAACGTCATAAGGTTCAATTTGATTAGACACGACAATAAATTCAAGTACAACACCAAGGTAAGAATTTTTTATTAGGTTGTCTGGCACCTCTGAGTAAGACATTGACTAACTAACTATTTTTAACCCCTAAAATAGTCAATCCCAAGATGGGAAGTTTGTTGAGAAGGTAGCCATAGAGCAATCCTTGAAGGAGGATGAGTCCCAAGATGAGAATTTTACCAAGAAAGCAACCATGGAGCAAGCTTTGAAGAAAGATGAGTTCCTAGATGGGAAATTTGTTAGTGAAGCAGCCATAGAGCAAGCTTTGGAGGAAAATAAGTCTATTTTTGCGGTGTGGATCAAGCCAATTGCATAAGGAAAATTTGAGGAGGGCCATGAGCCTCATCAAGCAATGGTTGATCAAGTAGTTTAGGAGTTTGCAGATGTGTTTTTGGATGATTTGCTGAAGGGATTACCTTCTGATTGTGGTATGCTCTTCAAGATTGAGTTATTACTAGGGAGTACTCCTGAGAGTAGACCAATTTATTGGCTCTCACCAAAGGAGTTGGAGGAGTTGCGGACAACACTTCCAAAGTTGTTGGAGAAAGACTTCATACAACATAGCACCTCTCCTTGGAGAGCACCGGTATTATTCATTTCAAAGAAGGATGGAAGACTTCATTTTTGTATTGATTATTATGGGCTCAATAAGCAAACAATGAAGAATGCATATCTCTTGCCTTGGATTGATGAATTGCTTGATCAATTGAGTGTAGCACAATAATTTTCCAAGTTGGATCTTTGCAGCGGCTATTGGAAAATCCTCATTGATAGGGAGGATGTGCAAAAGACTACTTTTCATACAAGGTAAGGGCATTTTGAGTAGAGAGTTCTATCTTTTGGGATCACTTATGCTCCATTAATCTTCATGGATCAGATGCATCAAGTATTGGATGGACTATTGTATTGGTACATGGTGATGTTCTTGGATGATATCTTAATCTCAAGCAAGACAAAGGCAAACTACGTGAATCATGTGCTTAAGTCCTAAGATGACTACAACAATGGAAATTTTAGTATAAGAATTCAAAGTGTGCCTTTTGGCAGAAAGAAGTTACCTTCTTGGGTCACAAGATCTCATTGGAGGAGATCAAGATGGAAGAGGAGAAAATCAAGGCAATTAGTTAAGTTGATCATATCCTTGCACGTCGCCACATTCAACGAGGACACCAACAACATATGGAGTACAAGATCCTTTGGAACGGTTATCCCCTTCATGATGCCACATGGGAACCTCTTTCTCACCTCTAGGATGCACAAAGGGCCATCCAAGAGTTTGAAGCTTCAATGGCAACGGGGACCAACTAGCAATGGGAGTATGTGTAATAATATGGAGTTTAGTGACATAGTTAGTAAGGCTAAAAAAATATGGAATAAGCCAAATTATCCCAGACTATTCTAGAAGCATCTAGGAAGCTTCTTAGGAAACTTCACAAGTAACTTAACTTGCACTCCAAGTAGGTAGCTTCTAGAAGGTTCTAACTAGCTTAGCTTGCATGCCAAGTAGGTGGCTTCTAGAAGGAAGCTTCTTGAGAAGCTTCTTGGATGACTTGGCTTGCAATATAAGAAAGTGGCTCAAGGAAGATTCTTGAGAAGCTTCTCAAGGGTCTTGTATGCTACCTATAAATACCAAAGCCAAAGCTCATGCTAGACATTCAGAGTTTTCCCACATTCAAGTGTCCCAATGTGAGTTCCATTCTCCTATTTCTCTCCTTGGTCTCAGTCTTTTACACTCTTCAAGCCCTCCTACCAAGCTTACTCCATCCTTGGAGATACACCATGATCTCCATGCCTCTTTGCCATTGAATGTGCTCCATGCTCTCCATACTTCTACATGCTCTCTTAGTAGATGATCACGAGAGAGATGTCTCTACTTGGACCTTACTAGCTCTCTTCCCTCAATGGACTTTGCTTCTCCTTGCTCATGGAGATGTATCCAGACATCAGGAGAGTACTTCTTGGATGCATTGGTTTTTATGAGATGATTTGCTTGCTTCACATGGGAAGTATACCATCCAAGCACATGCAATAGCCAAACGGATCACAAAGTCCCCATAGGTCTTATGCTCCACCTCTAGAGCATTATTGCTTACATCATTCATTGATGTTTGGATAGGTAGGGAAGTATTGGCAAGCAGTCAAGGCACTATCAAGGCAATCAAGGCACCCTCTAGACTAGCACCCTTCTCAACCAACACCCTTTCCATTTTATAGGATCTGCATCCATCAACCACATATGACCTTTCTTTCATCCATGACTACCATTCAAATGAGGAGCTATAGCTTGTGGAGTCTATCTTTGCCCATGCTTTACTCCATTGTCCATATTTGTGGTAGGTGTTCCATCAGCTTTGACATATATGGGATTGTCTTGCCCATGATATGCTAGACTCACACTTCCTCTTGCAATATCTTGCTTATGATTTGGTGTGTCATAATATTTGTAGCACCAAAGTTAGTTTGCTTGGTTGTTGGAGCGGTATTGGTAGTCATAGTAATTTTGGTAGTTGTTCATATACTACTTGATGGCGGCCATATTTCCTATTAAGGCTATTGATCATATGGGAACCCACTATTATTAGGACCATTTGCACCATCAAATGTGTTATCCATGAGCCATTACAATTATAGACCTAGGTTGAGCAAAGGATTTACTTTCAAAGTGTAGCTCTAGAGAGCTCACTTTTTTGATGTTGAACCTTTGAGTTCTTGGCTATGGTGGACAAGGCCAACAAGCATTATTTGGAGTCTATTAACTAAAATGGGTGTGGCTTGATTATAATTGATGCTCAATTGCTGATAAATTGTTGAATGAAAGATCAAGTATAGATCCAATTTGAATATGATTTGAGTGGAAGAATGAATAGATTACATTAAAAAAGTGATAGTGAGAGGGACATTAGGTGTAGGAACTAAGGGCATTGGTGGTATCTCCAAGCTTGCTAATCATTGGTACATTTGATCATGGTCTAGGTTTTCTTGAGAGTGATTGTGTGCAGAAATCCTATTTGAGTTGATGTAGATTTGCAAATGAGGTAAACAATGTATAGAAGTGTTGGTTAAATTTCTAAGAGTTGAGTCAATTTGAAACAATGTGTGTTTGATTTGAGTCCAAGAACGTGCATCAAGGTCAATTTGGTGCATTAAGGTGCTTAAATCAAGGTCAAGTGGTGCATTTGAGCCCAATGTGAATAATTGGAGGTAGATTTGTTAATCCACCTCTCAAATTAAGGCCTTAGAGATCCCTATCTTGTCAATTTGGTCCGAGTTAAGAGTTTGCAAAAGATTTGGCAATCAACCAATTGTAGAGAAGGTGTATCATATTGACAACAAGTTGTCTATATTTGGAAGTCAAGTTGGTAGAGGTTGTCTAGAGTTAGTGGTTGCCCAAATTTCCTAGCTAATGCTCAAGTTGGTAAAGGTTGGCCAAATTTGGAGCGGGTTCAATCATTTGGTTGAATTTTTTCATTTTGAGGGTTGTGGGCTAAAGAGCTATGAAGGCCTAGGCTAGCAAGCCAGCTTGTTGGTACGAGGCTAGCCAATTGGAAAAGGTTGTCTAGATTTGGAGGTCAAGTTGGTGGAGTTTGTCATGAGTTGGAGGTAACCTTAAACCTAAATTGCCTTTGAGTTGGTAAAGGTTGGCCAAATTTGGAGTGGATTTGATCATTTGACTAAATTTTGGCATTTTGAGGGTTGTGGGCTAACGAGGCTATGAAGGCCTAGAAGGGCCAATAAGCTAGCTTGTTGGCATAAGGCTAGCCAACTTAGATGAGTTTATGATAGTTTTTGGTCATCATTTGGAAAAATTCACCTAGCCTTCTAGATTGTGCATAGCAGGGTTTGATCCCCAAATCTTTGGTTTCTAGATTGGTGCCCTAGCCAACTAGTTCACCTTCACTTGTTATCCTAATGTCTTGTTAGTTAATACGTATACACATGTAGCTTTGGCTAGGAGAGACAATTTGATCCCATCCTTTGTGATCCTTGTAGCTTAGAAGTAGATAAACACTCCTATGATAGTAAATGCCAAATAGTGATAGAGTGAATATAATGTTGATTTATGGGATGGAGGTTTTTTGTTTAGACTTTTTCTTATTAGACCCCATCCATTCTTTACTTCTTGTTTGTGCACTAGAGTGTTGGTTGTCTTGTGTGCTTTTGGTAGTGAGATTAGAGGAATTAACTATCATACTACTTATGTTTCTCTTTGGTGAGGCAAGAAGTGATGAGTTGTAGACCATGAGAGTGCGTGTTGTGATTACAAGTTACAAGTTGGCCTTTTTCCTAGTGTAGTTGTTGCAATTAGAGCTACATTAGTGAGTGGTGTTCTATTGGTGGTGGCACTTGGTGTTGGTAATTAATGGTGATCCTTGGTGGGGTACTTGTGGTGGTTATGGTTATTGTTTGAGTTACTTTTTCACAATGAAGTTCTTTGGGGATTCCAAAGAAGATTTTCATGTAATACATAGTGCATTTACACAAAGTTGCACTCAATGTCATTTTGTATCTCAAGTCCTAATAAGGGAGGAGATTGAGTTTGATTTTTTGCTTGATACAAGAGTTGATTTAGTTGAGCACTCTCAACTAAATCAACTTGTTTAGGGGTATCTTGTTATGTATGTATCATTGTTTTGGGACATTAGCAAGATTTATGGGGCCTCTAAAGGCCTCTAGGTGTCACTCTGGTATAATGGGTACCATTGAGTTGGATGACTTCACTGAGGAGTTTGATAGTTGGTGTGATCTATAGTAGATGTAGAACCTTACTTTGTTCACACCCTTCATGGCATGGAAGAGGCTGTTCTAGCATTTGGAAGGTCTACCAATTGGATGACTATCATGAGTTCAAGAGAGCTCACTTGGAGGAGATCAAGATGAGGAGACAATATTGGTCCTCAAACTGCATTTCCATCACTTTAGGCATGGTTACTAGAGGTAGATTGGTAGTACCCACATGTCTAGGTCTAGTTGCGTTGGTCCAATGGAGATGCACTAGCTGAAGATGGTGCTATTACAAGTAGAAGTACCACTCTAGGAGGTAGTGCAATACTGATGTTCAACCCCATAGTGGAGTTCTTTTAGTGTTTGAGGCAGAACTACCAAGGAATGTAGATTGACAACAAAGGAGCTTGCAAGACTCCCAAGGGAGGCCAGAGAGAGCTTATGTGAGGCATAAACTCATATAACACAATTGATCAATTTCACTAAGGGAGTTATTGAGGCCCAAGCAATTTGGGATGTGGGACAAGGACTTAAATATAGAGTACATGATGTTATATTCTTATAGGTTGCCTCACCTACTTTGGAAATGGTCTTTACTTTGGATGAGAGCATTGAGGTTAACATGGTGGAGGAGAAAGTGGTGATACTTGGATTTGGTAGAGAGGATTCCTCTATAGTTGTTACTCTTCTAGCGTCCACCACACTATGTTGGCTTCCAAGGGTAAAGTAGATACCTCAAATCTTATGGAGTGAGTGGAGGGCCTAGTGCAACAAGATCCTTACCTTCATTTTTGGGTCAATAGTAGCAAATGAGCAGTGGTGCTTGTTGGACTTGTGGTGGACTGTCCTACAAGAGAGAGTACAGAAAGGGCAATAGACATGCTACTTTTGGTGCCTCACAACCAACATAGAGGTAATGTGACCATTGCCACAAATTTGGTTACACCAATGATTGATGCTTTCACTTTCACCCGGAGTTACAAAATGGTAGCGCTATTATGGCAATTCATAGACAAGCTCCAATTCATAGAGGAAAAGGTGGTAGTAGAGGACCCACACTTGGTAGGGATTCAATTATTGCCCTTTCTTTTGATACAAGCATAGCTACTTGAATTGAGCAATTGGAGTAGAGATTGCTTAAGATGGCCATAACTCAAAGGAGGTCAGATTTGGATGTTAAGGCTTCCACCCCTCATGCTGGTGATAAAGATATCTTGGACTTTATATGTGGATTAGTACAAGACATTCATCTACCATAGTGACTAGGAGTGCAATACATGCTCTAGAACCTAGGAGAGCATCAATGGAATTGAACCCACAAAGAGAAGAGACTAGTAGATAGGGGAAACTCCCCTAATCTTTCACACTCTCAAAGGCACTATAGACAACATCCATAGCTCTCACATGTCCTAGTGCCGGTGTAATAGGTGGTGATGGAGTGCATGATGGACTAGATATTAGTCAACCACCTACTACTACATAAATTGAGTCTAGCACAATGTTGGAGGCGGCTTAATTGATTATGCACTTTCCTTTGTTCTCAACCAATGATAAGGTTACATTGAGAGTTGACCCAACTTTGATTTTATGGTTGGTTATCATACTTTGTGAGAGTAGGTATGATGTGGTTCATACTTCTAGAATAGAGGTGGTTGATAGTAGATCTGACTTGGTTGAGGAGCATGGGATCCATTCAATGACCAATGGTTTATGGTAGGCATCAATAGCTAGGTTGGAGGAATTACCAACTAGACTAACCTTTGAGTGAACTTGGTTCACACATGGAGTTGTCCTATTGGAAAACCTACATGGGATTTTCTATTTGGCGGGACATTCAAGGAAGGTCTATACATCATAGAAGGTCTTATTAGATTATAATGCATAGCTCTTTATGTTGGAAAAAGTTATAATTGTTGATCTTGAGCTATGGAAGACCAATGTAGAGAGGTGTCTGATTTAGATTCAAACATCTCTAGGGGTGATTCCACATTATACATCACATGTGGGGAGCTCATTGTCTAGATTCAGCCCAGCCATCAGACTAATAGCTTTGTGGTGAGAGCTTAGGCCAATGCAATAATAGCAAAGTCATATGATGTGCTAGTTGGTAAAACAATGTTATACTCCATGGGTTTCAGTATTGACTTTTGGGAGGAGATAACTTGCTATAGGTTACGTTGGAAATCAGGTGAGGGAAGAGATATTGCCTGTTGGTGTGCTTTAGTAGTGGTAGTCTTGGCTCACTACAATCACGGGCCTTGGCATCAATTTCAGCATTTAATAGTTCTATTTCTTGGCTTGGTGACTTATTGGAGTGGAACATCCATGCAAAGGATACTTTAGTACTAGAGGAAATCACTCAGATATTGGAGTACAAGTGGGATTGTTACATCTTCCTTGGATGTTCCATTGTGGAGTTCTGCGGAGGCATTGCAACAACATGTAGGTTAGTTGGTAGAATAGTTGCAACAACATGTAGATTAGTTGGTAAAGCCTTTTTACCACCTAGAGACCAATGTGAAGATGAGCCTCTAGAGTCTATTACCATATCACTTTTGGACACCACACTCATTGCTTGGTAGCATCTAGTAGAGCGAGTATGTATATTGGAATTGTTTGGTGGGATTAGCATTGGACTAGTTGTGATACTCTAAACATGTATCTACATTGAAAGTTACTTATATGTGGAGAGAGATGAGAGTAACTATGCAAGTCTCTCTACATCATATGGCACACTTGGCCTATTGGTATCTTGAGTTATTACTGATGTTAGTAGTCAAAGATTACCAAAAAACCTTACCAATAGACATTACCTTGTTGAAGGTGTAGGATTTGGAGATATTATCTCATTCATTTGGTGATTCTTGGATGGCCATGTTAGGGACATGCCCATGTTGGCCAAGGTCATGGTCTAGAGGATCCTTATTCTTGAGTGTTTTGGGAGAGAGAGAGAGAGAGAGAGAGAGAGAGAGAGAGAGAGAGAGATATATATATATATATATATATATATATATATATATATATATATATATATATATATATTACAACCTCTAAAGGTTCATTAGTTTGTTTCTCCAACCTACATTTTGGAGAGTGTCTCTTTAATGGGTGATTCTTATACATGGATGTGGCAGGTACACATCAGGTCCATTTTTGGATGGGACCTATTGTGTTGTTGGATGCAACCAAAGTGAGATTACAGGCTCATTATCTTTGTGTTTGGTGGACAAACCTCTTAACTAGAAGGGTTCTACAATGTGCTTATGATGAGATCAACAACTAGACCACCTTGCTATTGATGATACTTTGGATTTTGGATGCTAGTCTTAGATGGTGGTAGTGGCAATAGATTACCTATGGCAATGGTGAACTTTATTGAATAGCCTAGAGCCACTTTACGCACACTTATTAGTTTCTTAGGCTCCTATACTTTTTGAGAGGGAGATCTTGGACTTATCTAGAACTCACAATTATAGCAGTTAGTAGAGCCTAGTGCTTATAAGAGGGAGCAAGCAATGGGTTTCTTACCAATATTACCATTATTACAATATTGTCAAAGACATCCAAGCATTAGGTGTTAGTTTAAGCTATGGGCTTAATTGTTTGACATGGATTGTGAGTCTTGGCTTGGTAGAGCAGCATAGGATGTGCTTGATAGGCATCACCACTCAGATACTTGTGAGCTCTATGCTTATGAAGATGATTTAGGCACATGTTAAGGGCAATAGACTGAGTGTGCATGGTATTCTTGGGGCACAACTAGTGGCTACTAGTGAGAGTGGTCTACTTGGAGTCCATCCAAGTGAGCATGGTCTACTTGGGTTATACCTTTGTCTACTTGGGATGCAACTAGAGGAAGTATGGAGCTTGCAACCAAAGTAAAGAGATTTTTCCGCAATGAGGTTGGGGACTCTAGTGTTTGGGAGCATAACATTATTGCTCCTAAGGGCCCGGTGTAGCAGCTAGTCAATGCATCTTCCACTCCTACATTAGTTACAAAGGATACTTGGGAGGCAAACATTGGACCCAAACTTACAAGAGTAGAAAGATTGAGAGTTTGGAGGTTCTTGATGAGATACACAAGTTGTTTTGCTTTCAACATAAAAGATTCGGGTGCTCCAAAAGGAAATGATATTTGGATTGAGCTAACTAGTGATACACCAATTTTTTATCATCCCTACAAATATAGTGATATGGAGAGAATATTGATTTAAAGCTAAAGTAGAGTCCTTTTCGAGGTTGGTTTGGTAGAGATTCCACATGGAGAGTATACTTCAATTATAGTGATGATAGTTAAGAAGGATATGCATGGCAATTACACAAATAGCTAGATGTGTTGTGATTACCATCCTATCAATTGATAGACTAGGGCTGATTGATATGTCATGCCTACATCGGAGATCTTTGATATGAATTGGGTATGCAAAGGTCTTCAAAACTTTGGATCTTTGAGTAGTATATCATCAGTTGGTGATCAAGGAAGAGGAAAAGTCCAAGATAGCATTTTGAGCTATTGGTTCTCACATTAAAGATGCATTATATCAATGTAGGTTCTTATCATTTGTATTGAGGAACTCTCTTGCCAAATTCTATAGGATCATGGACAAGATCTTAGTAGGATTGGATTTTTCTTGGTGCTATATTCATGACATTCTGGTCTATAGAACCATTGTGGAAGAGCATAAGAGACATTTGTTGGAGGTGTTTGAGAGGTTGAGATCTCATGGACTCAAATAACATCTGGGAAGTGTAGATTCTTCCACAAACAAGTTGCATATTTGGGTCACACTATCTACCTTGGAAGACTTGGTGTTCAACAAACCAAAGTGGAGGCTATTGCACATACTCCTTGGCCTATAGATATGAGCAAAGTGTGAGCATACCTTGGGTTGGTAAACTTCTATTGCCAATATGTTAGAGGATTTAGTGCCATTGCCAAGGCCTTGACAAATTTGACCAAGCTTTCATGTGAGTGGTGTTGGGGAGATGAGCAAGAAAGAGCTTTTATAGAGCTCAAGGAGAGGTTGATATCTGCTTCTATTCTTAGAAGACCAATTAGAGGACGACCATTGCAAGTTCATATTGATTGTAATATGTTGGGGTTTGGAGCAATGCTCACTTAGTAGGATAATGAGGGAAAGGAGTTTGTGGTGGCCTATACTAGTCCCTCCAACAGTTTAGTGGAGGCAAAGTATATTTCATATGAGGGGAAGTACTTGATAGCAATATAGGCAATAGTACATTCAATGTTACTTGTTTGGTAACCCTCTCACTCTCATTATTGATCATCAACCACTGAAGTGGTTGATGATCTCCGATTAGCTTTTAGAGAACCTTGCATGATGAGCTTTGATTTTATAGGAGTATGATTTCATGGTTATTCAATAAACACGGAGTGGTGAACATGCCACACTATCTTGAGAGTGTGTGAGGTTTTGCCTTTCAAAGTCCTTGTGTTGGAAGGACGTGATGTTGTTTTTTGAAAAGATTATGTACACAATTGTGTGTCATGCGACCTCCTGAACATTGATAGCACTATGGACCCAAGCTTGGCACTTGTATGTGCAATCTTGTTATGTATGTTATGTGGCTCTTTTGGTGGAGCTATTACTATGTTGGTGTGTGATATTTGTTTGAGAGGATGACATATGGCATCTTTGACTCCTTTCCTCACAATGGATCCTCAATCATAGTATTTATGCCCTAGATGTACTTGACTTATAACTAGTTCACCTTTTATGTGATATAGATTACAAACATACAAGGAACAATGGGGCTTAATAACACCCAGCCTCTTGATCTTGGCCCACCATATGGCATATCACATCTTTGGAGTAGATGACTATCTAGAGTTAGAGGGACCTAACTGCCAGCTAGGAGAACATTTGTGGCACTTTAGAGTTCATGTATGACTTATGTGTGAATTGTGCTTCTATAGTGTATGATGTTGATAATGATGTGTGTTGTATGGTGATGTATATATACACAATAATTATCATGACATTTGCAATGTCAAAGCTAGTTTTTTCTAACACTAGAGTAGTAGTGTTGGCAGTCATAGTGATTTTGGAAATGCTCATGGACTACTTGATGGCAGCCACACTTTATGTTAAAGCTATTAATCACATGGTGGAGCCCATAGTCACTAGCACCATTTGCACCATTAGATGTGCCATCAATGGCACCATTAGGGCTGGAGACTAGGTCACGCAATATATAATTTTGAGATATAATTTTGAATTGTAGCTCCAATGAGCTCACTTCTCTGAGTGTTGAGCCTTTGAGTTCTTGGTTGGGGTGGACAAATGTTGATGAGCATCACTTGGAGTCTCTTAGCTAGAGTAGGTGTGGCTTGATTGTAATGGTGGACAATTGTTGGCAAAGTGTTTAGTGAAGGATCAAATACAAATTTGATTTGAGTCTGATTTGAGTAGAAGAATAAATTTTATTTATTGTGGCACTTTAGAGTTCATGTACAAGTTATGTATGAGTTATGCTTCTATAGTGTATCATGTTGATAGCAATGTATATTGTGTGGTGATATAAATATGTAGAACATGTGTCATAAATGCTGCTCATTTTTTTTATGCATGTTGTCTACTTGCTCTATCAAAGGGAAATTAGGTGTTTGCCTTACAGCCATTGGGGACGTTTTCTTGCATTTAGTGTCAAGCACCATTTTTCTTCAGATTCACCACTGTTTTTCTTCTTTCTTATCTTCTCATCAATATGGAATTGCCACACCAAGTGGTTGTGAGATAATTATTGCAAGCCTGAGAGCTTCGTTGGACCTCTACCCAGATTGGATGGTAGTCCAAGTGGATGTCTCAAATGCCTTCAATTCCATTGATCATCTAGCCTTATTTTGGGCTCTTTGTTTGGCAAGGGATCAGATTTCTTCCTTGATTCCATTTGTGCATACTTTTTGTTGCATTGAGATACCATTGTTGTATAACCACCATAATACTATTAGAGAGTTCACTTAATAAGCATCTATAGAGTGTACATGCTAAGTTAATCCTTTAGGAGGGCATTTATTCGCCATTGCACACTTTGCAACTTTGCATGAGGTTGCAACCACCTTTCACACATGTCTTTTTTCCATCCTTGTTGGATGATACCTACATTGTGGAGCCCTTGGAGGATGTAAAAGTGTAGTGCAAGCTTTTACACTTAGTCTTTAGACCTTGGGTTTACAAGTAAGGTCTAAAGTCCACATACAATGATTACTCCCTTTCACTTCCCAACAGGATTCTAGTTTCTAGTAGGCAATTTGAGAGTATTGGGCTCCTCTCTTGGAGATGAGGATTTTTGTAGCTCTTATATCTTATATACTTTGATTCAACTCACCTTCTCCCCTGGTTGGAGAATGCATAGGTGGCCTACTCCCTCCTTTTGAGATGTTATGTCTCAAGAGCATCCTATTTGGCATACACATATCTTCCTACCACATCTATGGTCCTTTGATAGTCAGATGTGCCATACCTTCTCCACACTCTTAGGGCCTTGTATACTTCCATAGTTATCCAATGATTGGCACCATTTATAAATAGCTCTTCCCATAGCCATCACAAGAGGCTGTTGCAATAGCAACTTACCTAAGAGCATGGGTCCTAGTTGCTTCCCTTTTGGCAGATAATTTTATATACAAGGGATGCCCATTTTTATTGCTACCCATCACAATAGTTGACCCTTGCTTTCTAAACATCTCTTTGATTGGCTCAAGATTTATTGTTAGGACTGGAATGTATATCACTTCCTCCCTTTGCCGGTTTTATATCTCTGACTCTAGAAAGATTCAAGCAAAGCTTAATGCGCATATGCTAGCATCCTCATTGGTACATAGGAAGGGAGCCGGAGCTTGGCTTCATGCAACTCTTTTGATTGAGGACTTTTGATTCACATTAGAGGAGGTCACCATGGCCTATAACACCCATTTGTGCATGTGTGTGGTATTGTGATATTTAGCTTGGTATTACAAATACTTGAGAGGTATTATTTATATAGAGATAAAGGATGGTTCTACATTAGTCATGATTAGCTAAATTTAGTCATAGCTAAGATAAAGGAGACCTTACTTTAGAGAAGGTGAAAAAGATGAGCACCACTATTTTGGATTCTAGTGTGTTAACTTGGTATTATTCCTAGGTGTTTGTCTTTGAGGAAAGAGTTGAGAACTCTTGCGTCAGCAAGCCTTTTTGTTTTGGATTCTTCTATAGTCCAAGGATAGTCCATGTGAAGGAATCCTTGACTTAGTGGTTGGGTCAAGATAAGATCATATGCTTAGTGGAATATGCCCATGTGGATGGATATTCTTTTATATTTTTTGACTTTACTTGACTTTTAGCCTAGTAACTTGAGTTACTCCAATAATTAGTAACTTTGGTGCATAACTATTTCACCAGTATATAAACAAGGGGTGAGGATGTACTCATCATCCTTTCATTTGCAACCATCTCTCTTATTGAGTTCTCTAGTAAGCAATGCCTTGAGTCTTGAGTCTTGGAGTGTTAGCCTTGGAGGAGTATGATGGAGTTGGGGTTCCTTGCCTTCTTAGTCCATGGTGCGCTACCATAATAGCCATCAGAGGTTCATTCTGAGTGAGAGACATGCCGGCTCATAGGCCCTTTGGATTTGCCTAGGTCTACCACATCCAACACTCTTGGATGTGGACCAGTGCTTGAATGGTTCTACATTTGACGTGGAAGGCATCCACATCTTATGTTGTGCTATAGGAGGAGAGCCTACTAGGGTCCACGATGCCATTCAAGACACGCTGACCTAGATCCTATGCTCTACTTGCTCATAGGTTCAAATTGAGCAAAGGATGGTCCTCCTAGGCCCGCCTCACCAAAGGGTGCGGATAGATATTATCACTTTTAGGGATGGCCAACATATGTTGTATGATGTGGTTGTGGAAAACCTACTCAGGCTAGAGTCCTTGGCATGAGCTAGCATCCAAGCAGGAACTGCAATGATCATGGTCGTTAGGGGAAGGAGGACCACTATGCTCTATGGCTTGCCTCCAACACCTTCATCCCCTTAACATTGGAGATTTTTGTGCATCTTCATCATCAGGTTGAGGGTCTCCTTCAAGAGGCAGCATATGGGTCATTACAAAGCAGAGGCACCTTGGATTTCTCACGTGCCATGCTTACTTCTTATTTTTGGCTGATGATCTTTGTCACCCTATGGAGATCACATGCTTTGAGTCTTCATTGGTGAGCATCTGTAGTGGGTGCCCATGTTCCATTGATGGCGCTTCCCTCACATTTGTTGGACATCCCCTTGGAAGATTTGTATTACACAATTCAATTATAGGTTCATACTTTACTCATTTTACATCTTTTTAGAGCTTCTAGGGTTGGTTTCTCTTCTTAGTACTTTGTTCCTCTTGTGTATGTGCTCCATTTTGTAACGTTTTTGGCTCTTCTTGTCTATTCGCAAAAAATGCGCTTGTGTTCCATGTATACTTTTCATCCGGGGTATTTTATTGGGACTGTTGGCCATTTCATCATGTCATGGGTGCCAATAGCCAAAATCAAGGTGGCAATAGCCATTCCCTTTCTTAACCTCAAATCTCTGCATAAAGCTCTTACATTGGTAAGAGCTTTACATTCTGTAAATTCTGTACTGCCGACTTAGAAACTTGTATAGAAACATTCACAAGACTGTCAGTTCATGTATACTGAAATGTCCTCATGAATCTTATCTTAAGGAGGCTGACATATTTCCACTAGGTTGAGTATTCTACCTCACGGGGTCAACGGTGTCCGAAGCTTGAGTTTGTAATTTTTGGTACTGGAATCCAAAATAAATTATGCAACCATTGGTTTGACTGACATTGGATTCTTCGACGGAAATAAGCGAGTCCGGACTGCATGCTTCACAGTGAGGAGGATGAACGGGTACAACGTCATGATCTTTGCAAATAGATCTTGAGATCAGAAACTGGTGGTCCTAATGCAAAAAATACTACTTTATGAAATCAGCAACTACAACCTCTTATTCACACACCTGCAAACAACAACGTTGAGTGTTTGTTGCAAGTACTGAGAGGCAGGTTTTCTGAACTGTTCAGGACAGATGAAACGTCTTCTAGGAAAGCAGGCCCTTGTATAATTTCCGCGCTATCCAGACAAACGTACCTTGCTTCAAATTACCCGCAATTTCAAAAGCGAGCAATCAGGGTGGGATATGTGGGGCTTGCGGGCTACACCGAAGATATGAGAGAATTCGGGTGCCAAACAGCGGGGTCGAACAAATGGCAATTCTAACATGTCTTATAGTCCCCACCAACGTCCTTAATCCTTCCCCGCAATTCGCTCAATAATCTCCACCAACTTCCCTACCTTCCTCGCAATCAAACGACAAATCTATCACCCATGTGATCACTTTAACCTGAGTTGAATCGGTGGGACTGCAGGCTGCCAAAGCTGATAAACATTTTGGATTAATTACTGCGAATTGATTGATAGGCACAGTATCTCCTCAAGGAACCCTAGATATATCTCCCATGCTGCTTGACCTGTTGTAGTCGGGGTGACCGTCCTACCTTTTCGCTCTGGTGCTACCACGGTTGGCGAAGGCCCTATCCTAGATACTGCTTTTCTGTTTAAATTCAAATGGTCTTTTCTGAGCAAAAGGGGAAAAGGCTACAGCGTAGGATAACGAGAAGGATGGGAAGACCCATCAAGCCCGTACAAGGTAAAATGGGGCTAAGTCTGAATAATATCGATATAAGAAATTTACACCACTGCATCTTTCAGAAATGCTTATGGTACTTAGAAGTTTAGAAGTCCAGTTGTAGCATGTTTCCTCCTTATATTAATTTGGGGGTTTTGGTTTGGTTTATATTGGATTCCATGTTTAGTTTCCTTTAGCACTCTTTGGTGTTTTGTATTCCTTCTAGCTTTATCGTTTGTGCGTGCGGGAGAGTGTGAAGACTTAGAGGAGAGTGAGAGACGTGAGAAGGTATATCTATAATTTCTGGGTGAGAAGGTATATCTATAATTTTTGGGGGCTCTCTAGCATATAGCATCTGAGTGAATAGTAGAATCTCTTTATTTTTCAATTTCGGTTCCATGGGTACCTAGATTGAAGATTATGGAGAATTTAATAGAAAGTTATGAGTAATTTTAGCTTATTTAGGGTTTAGAGTGATCATTACATATTATATTGAGAGTGATGGGTCAAGAATTTTCATTTCTAACTTCTTGGTTTTCATGATTAAGTTCCATGGGAATTTATTTTAAAATTTTGGAGATGGAAATCAAAAATTATGAGAGTTATAGCTTTTAGGTTTAGAGAAATTATTTTCTTATGTGAGTTGTGATGTGAGGGGTTGTGATTTTGCAGATGGAGATATGGAGGGGAACATCATGTATTACTATCATTATTCTTGTGCTAGCCATGGCTACACCTTCCCATGTGGGGTAGCCTAGAGCGGCTCAAGATACACCATGCCTAGTGTGTCACCGATGCTTTGCCTCGCAAGGGGTGAAGACCCATGTGTGAAAGATGCACAAGGACTATGATTGGATCATTGGGATGCCCATGTGAGACAAGCTACCCCATCGACAATAGTGACACTCGGGATTATGCATACTTCTTCTATTCCTTTGTTGATCCTTGCAAGGATACAGACTGATCCAAGGATACAAATCAAGTCGTGAGAGTGGTTAATTTCTCAAGCAGGTTGCATTTTTGGGGTTATTTGAAACTAGTTTTCCATGTCCATATCTATTCCATAGGCTATCCGACAAACTCCATGGTGAAGCTAGACAGGCTTTTTTCCTACCACTTGATCAATTGGCACGTGATCCCTTGGACAAGTTAGCATGGTTCCTATTCCTCTTCCGTCCCTCGATGGTGTCTTCACTATAGTAGAAGGGGCGTGTGGGGCATAGAGAGGTGGCTGCTAGATTTTGTTGATTCTGAGCGGGGGATTGGACGACCCTTCAAGAGGAGTCTGTTGGGGCTACATGATTTAGGAGACAAGCATCGCCACAAGATACCACAGAGTCCACTTTATTACAACGGTGTAGGACATTGGGTCAAGCAGGAGAGTTTAGTAGAGCAGCACAAGCGCTACACCCTTTGTCTATGGCAAGTCCTATTGATGAGACCATCTCTTCCCTACACGCAACTACATCCTATAGCAATAGAGAGACTACCACTAGAGGTCTTAGATTATCAGCCTGAGTAACCTTTATGTCTTGATAGGTCATTGTTTGCACAAGCATTGTGCATTGCTCCTTGCCTTTCCTCAGGAGGTTTGTCAGGGATGGTTTATGAGCACCTTAGAGATTGCTTTTAGGCAAATGATTCTTCTAGTGGTTTTACTAAGTTGTTTGAGGTGGCTGCAGTAGGAGCAAGAGGAGACATTCCTATGTTTGTTAGTCTAGTGTTAGGTGTTGGTTGACTTCTTGTGATGGAGAAGGACAAGGGAGGCATTAGACCAATTGCTATTGGAGAGATCTTTTTGCGTTTGGTCAGTCATACCATTGTCTTTCAACATCATTCTCACTTTTGATAGCACCTCAATCCACATCAATTTGGAGTAGCTACACCTGGAGGATGTGAGGCTATATCTCTAGGCACTAGTTTACTCCTAGATATCCACCTAGAGTGGGTTGTCCTACAAGTGGATGTTGAGACCGCTTTTAATAGCATCTCATGGGCATCCATCTTTAGAGAGCTTATGGAGGATGGTGGATCTTTGGCGAGTCTCATTCTTTTTGTGTAGTCTTTTTATGGCTCTCTTGCTTCCCTATACTACCAGCATGGTGGTTCATAGGAAGGTGTCAGCGTCTTGAGTCAATTGTTGGTACACGTAAGGGAGATCCTTTGGGGGAACCCTTATTTTCCATGGCTCACTTTAGAGCTCTCCTATCTACTTTGGCCATGCCAAGTTGTGTATTTCCCTCCTTGGCAGATGATACACACATTGTAGGCCCCGTAGATTAGAGTAGGCAGGTCTTTGACTACTTGACTACCAAGCTACATCTAGTAGGCTTGAGAGTCAAGGTGTCAAAGTGCAAGGCATGGTCCCCTTTAGGTATCCCTCCCCACCTTGAGCTTCTAGAGGGGTGTATCATATCCACAGATGGACTTCATGTTCTTGGAGTGCCAATAAGATTGGAGGATCGTGTGCCAATAAGATCCAATAAGATCGGAGGATCCCACGCTGCTTAGACGTTGCCCCTACAGAGGATGTTCTCCATGTCGATGAACTTCCATTACTAAGAGATCCACAAGTGGCATATGGTATACTCTCCTCCGATATTGCTTGTTGATCATCCTACCTCATCCGTACAATTCCCTTGTCACCGTCCTTCTTATCAAGTTTGAGAGCTTTTGATAGGAGGATTATGGGAGTCTTTGGTGATATTATTGGACAAGGGACATTTGAGTGTGTGACAAGGGATTTGGCATGTAGATAGACGGCTCTACCAATCTCATGTGGAGGAGTTGGCTTTCTATTTATGGAGGAGACAATACTTCTAGCATTTTTGGATAGTTGTGCTCTCTTAGCACCCCTTCCTTCCTCTCATTTTGTGATTGTTGATAGGCCAATTTTGGAGACTTATGTGACAAAGGTGGAGGGAGGATCCTTTTCTCGCCATATGTTATTGCGGAAAATGAGAGCTAGACTATCCCCATGGGCACAAGAGGATTTTCCACCGTTTGCTTCACAATCATCAGATTGGACTAGAAGTTTACAATCTTCCTTGATGGAGCGGCAGTGTGAGTATGCGCTACATACTCCCTTAGTCAAATTGTCCATTCCTCAAGCTACTAGAGCACATCTTTGCTCTTGCTCCGGAAAAGGTGCAAGCTCTTAGATCCAAGCTAGATCGTGCATTAGGGCATTCCAACTCGCACTAGCTACTTTCTCTACAGCAATGAGGTTTTGCCTAGGTTTGGTCCACCCATCTGCATCTTCGTCACTCACTTGTGAGTGTGGTTCTACACTAGATGCAACGACGGTCCATATGACACAATGTCCTTTTGGAGGACAGAGGATAGCTACACATGATGTTATTAGGGACATAGTGTTTGCTTTGGCATGAGAGAGTGGATACTCGGCTTGGATGGAGCGTTTGTATGCTTTGCAGACGACACGTGTCAGTGCAGACTTATACTTGGTCCAAGATGATCAGGTGATAGGAGTGGATGTCGTGGTTAAGGATCCTACGCGGGATACAGTTTTGGAGGGAGTGATTGCCCATCCCCCTGGATGCGCAACGAGTGCAGCAGCAGGTCGCAAGGTCTCCAAGTATAAGGACATGCAACGGGGCCACCTCTTTGTTCCTTCTAGCCTTGGAGTCATATGGAGCGACGGACATGGCGTTTGACACATTTTTCAAGGAGTGCATGAGAGCTTATCATGTTAGGCGCCAAGGGGTACCACTCACACTCTCATACTTTGTAGCATATTTTAGACAACGTTTGTCCATTACTCTAAAGAGTGCAATGGCTGGTGCAATCCATAGGAAAGCAATAAGATTAAGTGATGTTTCTTTGGATGTTTCCGTTGTGTGTAGACCATACGACTTGCATGGCTAGGATATATTAGGCACGGTAAGGCAGGTTTCTCATATAGACTCTATTGGGCCCTAGCCCCATTTTACCTTTTGTATCTCCCCCTTGTACTGCTTGATGGGGTCTTCCCATCCCTCTCGCATCCTTCCGAAGTATATATTTGCTTGTGTCTCCTTTTTGATACAACGTAGACCAGAAGTCAGATGCCTTGAGAGGAATGACGATCCTGCCTTCCACCTTATTGGGGTTTATGACTCGGAGCATTTTACCGGCTACGGATGATCTACTGATGTAACATTAAAATTAAACACTTTAAAATTTACCATAGATTTCCTTTTTTATTTTATTCTCATTTTCGCAGGAACGTTTCAGTTTTCAAACAAACTTTGCCTACGAGTATACATCAAATATGTGACGGATTTCACTTCACAATCGTCGAACTTTGAAAATCTTGCCTACGAGTATCCGTCAAATAGTTGAGTATCCTTCAAATATATATATCCGATTTCACCTAACTTTCGTCGAAATCTGAAAACCTGGAATCTGAAACCCCATTGGAAATTGAAGTTCTGTAGAGCGTTCCAACTCAACTCAATTCCGTGCTATATCTCCTGCACACGTTTAGAATTCCGTACAAACTTGACCACGAGTATAAGGTCAACGGCATGGGGGATTCGATTCTATTCATATTCTCCCAGATCAAGAATGACGGTCATCAACAATCTTGTGTGGTGGACCGCTCAGTTTGAGCGGAGGAATCTCGTAAGCAGCTATTTACAACCATAGTAGGCGATAGTGCATGCATGTCATGTCATGATTATGAACCTTTTGCAGTAGACGAGAAGAAGAGAAAATTAAGACTTAGAAGGCCACTTGACTTCTTATCAGTTCTTAGGCGAGAGTCCATGCATGCATGTCATGATTATGAACCTTTTGCAGTAAACGAGACGATGAGAAATTAAGAGTTAGAAAAATGTCAACGGCCACTTGACTTCTTATCAGTTCTTATCAGTTTCCGCAACTTGCCGGTCAACTACCCGATAGACAACTAAGAGAATCTCAATCCTCAGCGCCAAGGATTGCAGCCTTACCCAGCCTTACAGTTTGGACTCGAGCTCGCCGCTCTATCTCCTCTCGCACTCGGATTCCTTTTCTTTGGGGTAGTATATTATATGTTTTCCATGAGGGCTGATAGCAAAGGAATTGGAGATGTCGCTAATTCCGCCAAATGATAAGAAAGTTCTGCTAGCCCCTGAGCATTACAGCCCTAGTCATGAGACCTGATCGAAACGAAACCGGACATGTAGATAAACTTTGTCAAACTACAAGACTGACCAATGGTTCTAATCAGACTCGAGACTCTGTCTGAGTTTGCCATTATCCAGAATTGGGATAGAACTGACAAGATTTGGTTCTGTTTTGCTCGCCACCAACTTGAGTGATTGATTGTTCATTTCTACCCACCTCCGGTCTCTCTTGTCACTTATCTGCAACTCATTTATTAGCAAGAAATGCAATCCACTTGAAATTCACCGTAGTTTCGTTAGAGTTTTCCCGTTCTTCCTTGGGCCTTGTGCTTATTATTGTCTTCATTGTGGCTTGTATTCTTTTTTCTATTTACTTCGGTGTTTCGCACGCTTCCAACTCGAACTTGTCCAGAATAAGCTTAAATATGTGGTACCCAATAATGTCAACTGAATTTTGGCGAACTATATCCTTTTCAGGTGAAGAGTGTAAGAATATTTGCTGACATACCGTAGTTTTAACTCGGGACGGTGAAGACCAAGTGTCTGAGTTGGTATTTTCTGACATACTGTAGTTTGAACTCGGGACGGTGAAGACCAAGTGTCGGAGTTGGTATTGATACACTCCATCAGTGTATCAATACCAATTTGAGCGGGAGACAACCTTATTTACTAATTTGACACCGCAGCCAGATTGGACGAATGTGATTGGACCTCCATTTCGCATTTTCATATATCTGTCTTCATATTTTTTACATCATATCCGAAATTGCGCTTTAGCTTTTATCCCCTCAATATTCTATTTTCTATCACAAGTCCCTGCACAAATGATTGGTGTAGCAGTATATGGTCCCTGTGCACATTGGTGATGAAAATCCTTGTTCCTATGGTAAAGAACATAGAGATGCAAAAATGACTAGTGTGCATTTTCTCTCACAAGCGCCTTAAGAATGGATTGGTCTGCAGTATATGGTCCCTTGCGTAGATTGGTAATGAAAATCCTTGTTCCCATTGTGAAAACCCTTGCTCCTATGGCAGAGAACATAGAGATGCAGAAATGACTGGTGCGCAGTACATGGTTCCTTGTGCAGATTGGTCATAAAAATCCTTGCTCCTCCGGCAGAGAAAATAGAGATCCAGAGCAAAATCGGAACATGAAATTTCAGCACAAAAACTAAAGACAGATACGCGAGTGCAAAACGGAAATTTTAGGGTCCAATCACACTCTAGGAGCGGTGTCAAATTAGTGAATAGAGGGCGTCTCCCTAGCGCCCCCTTTATGGTACATACAATGCGGGTTTCAACTTAAAAATATATGGAATCTTTTCGAAAGTGATCCTCGTCCTTAAAAATTATGACAAAAAAAGTTTTGAAATTGAATGCTCCTCTAATAATTTGTAAAACATAAATAAAAAAAAGTGTTTTATGATACTATTCACATCTAATATACCCATGTGATTAGATGTTCATTACGGGGAGACCATGGGTTTTGCATATTATAGCACGTTACGCCTCACATTTGAATTTCTAATTTCAAAATGGAGGAAAGATAAGTTTGAGCAGAACCAAATTCCTTCCCTAAACTCCCTCCCCTCTTCTAGACGAACGATCAAATTCATGTGTATGGTGATACGTGACATTTCTTAGAGTCATATTTGGGGAAGTGTGTTTTTGCTGAACTATCGATTACTCTTCTTCTCCAAAGGTCATTTAGTCTCCTTCCTCTCCCTCTTCTTCCATTCACATCATTTCTACTATCATTTTTTCTATTCAAACTTGGTTTCTCGATCCCACTCCCTCCAACCGGTAGATATCCAGAATTGTTGAACATGGTGTCCTGTCCTCAATGCCTTTGTCCATGACCTTTCCAATGCTTTTATCTATGACTTTGGTGTCTGCTAAATTATGGATTACTCTTCTTTCTCCCAAAGTAGTCTCCACTCACGTCATTTGTATTATTATTTTTTCTACTCAAACTTGGTTTCTAGATTCCACTCCAGTTGGTGGATATTTGGAATTGTTAAGCATGGTGTACTCAATGCCTTTTTCCATGACCTTTCCAATGCTTTTATCTATTACTTTTGGTGTCATTGTCAATGCTTTCAGTGCCTTCAGGGACTACAGGTAAAGTTAAATTTGACAAAGATAACAAGGATAAATTCAAGATAGTTATTCATTATCTTGACAATCCATAGTACTTTAATCAGATTCACGTGAACACTTGCACGAGGCATGTGCAGAAGAGCACCACAGAATGATGATCACATTTCTCATAAAGTGTAAAAGAGCATTTTCTTGTAGTATAATCGCCATATTTCTCATAAGTTTTGGCAAATGATTTATATTTACCATAACAAGAGATCAATTCTAAGAAGTGGTAAGATACATAAATTCTTAAGAATCTACTAGAATGAAAGGATAAATACCTAGAGAAGCTCTCAAGGAGTTGAAACGCCTTGAAAGCTTCAGACAACGATTTGAATCAATTTGAATCATATGTGTACTCATTTTCATATAATGAGTATTATCTTTGGATGCCAGAATAATGTATATTCTCTACTCTTGTAACTGTAAGGTTGGGAAATAAAGTGGATATCATTGAATCAATAGTGCATAATGAAGAAAGTGGATCTTGTGTGTATATCAAAGAAGAGGATATGGATGACATCCCTTTCTTTAACACCATAACCGGCACCACGACCCCTTTGTTTGGTACCCACGATGGCACTAAGGAGACAATTCCTTTTGCAAGAATACCTAGTGAGTTTGAGCTCAAAGGAGGTAGGGGAAGAGAGTTCAAATATGAATTTATTGGAGCAAGAAATTTTTGGAGAATTGTGAGAAATCAACACATTGACAAAGAAAGAGTGAAAGATATGGATCTTTCACTCCATAACTCGAAAAAAACGGAGTGAAGATGGATGTAATGGAGATGGAGAATCAAGTATTTGGGAACATTGCTGACCAGCAAACCAAGAAGGAGGTTCAGATGGAAAATCAAGAAAGAGAAAAAGGTTTCTAGAAACTATTCAATATTCACACCTACACTAGCAGCTTTCTTGCAAGACTTTGCTAGCTAATCAAAATGAAAAGTGAGACTATGAAAACCCAAAAGAGAGATGTAATTTAGAACACATAAAAATTCAAAAATTAGCAAAGATAAAGCAACTGAGAAGATGTTGATGCTCAAGAAACTCAGATTTAAATCAAAGAAAGGAAGGCAAAGTCCAAGCGCTAGAATTAACAAAAGCTAGAAAATCACAAATTAGATCAAGGGTGCATCACAATGCCACGTAGATAACAAGTGTGATAGTTATAATAAAATCTTAAATTTTCTAGTGCCAGATTATAATCTATAAACATCAAGTGAGGGACACAATAATTATTCTCATCAAGTGGATTTGAATTATAATTTCATATAAATAAATTCATTCTCTTCTTCTGTTAATTTTTCTAAATTATAATTCCATAAAAGTAAATTTATTCTCCTCTTTTTATGTGTTCTCGATATCCTTGTCCTTGTGTTTTATCTTTGTGTTTATTTGCTTTGAGTGGAGGATTTTGTGGGATGTTTTGTTTCAGATATTATTTATTTAAATATATAATTTGATCTATTATTGAGGATTTTATTTCTTATTATATATTTTAAATAAATAAATTAAATTCTATTTTTAATAATAAAAATTAATTACATCAAACTACACATCAAATCCGGAGTCGAACTCGATCTCTTGGAACATGCCGGCAGTGGCCGGGGGCCAACGGTTGCGGGGAGCGAGAAGTGGGGACACGAGATTTATTTAATCTAACCCGGGGGGGTTTTAGTTATAGTACCGGAAGTGTACGTGCCTTAGGTTCATTTTCTTCTGAATAATCCACAAAGTGACCGTAGCCCTTGACGGGTTTTCATCTAACAAATATTTTCAGTTTTCTCGTAAATCTAAACATTTTATGGAGATCGAAAATCTATTACTGGAACCCCCACTGTTCGTGATTCACTCATACACACTTTATTGAATAATCAAGGATCCCATGGACAACAACGGGAGTCATCATGGATGTGAGTTCCAGCGAACACCTTAAGCATTCAAGTCAAGTTGGAATGGACACAAGTTAGTACTACTTTCATGAGGATTTTGTTATAGGCATGCCTCTTCTTAGCGAGGAACGTTGGAGACATTCGATCAGAGCTACTTCATCACCTGGGAACTGGTTAATTTGTACTGCGGACCGTATATTGCTGTGATTTTCTACGTGGCAAGCAAATTATTTTATTTGACCAAGAACTGTTCTGATTAGACACCAATTCAGATTTTTCTACTGCATCGACGGATGCGTCTATAGGTTCCTTCACCGGGTATATGCATCAAAGTTCAGGTGCACACTATGTTTGATCTCGGTTCGTGAGTTGCACGCTATGCATGTGTCCTCATAGTGGAGGTTATTCTGAAGCACCGAGCAGCCTGTCGGTCAATATGACAACCAAGACAAGACGATTGATTCTTGTGTTGCTGTGTAATACAGATCAATTATAAGTACGAGGAGCGAAGAATACTGGTAGTCCAATCTTGTGGGGAACTAGGGCAGTTTGTGAGAGCCGAGATGCACTAATCATTAATTCTTTACATCATCCAGCAACTAATCGAGGATGAAGATACGGTAGTGCAAGAGGCTGCGGCTCAGAACTTAGCTCTTCTACTGCCACTTTTCCCCGACTTGGGCAAGTTTTTCAAGGTCAGCCTTGCTGAGGGGGCAAACATGGAACAGAAAACTGCCTTCTCCAAAAGATGGGTGGCAAAGTAAGCACCTAGGGGTAATTTTAGGAAATGGTGACATATCTATTCTCTAGGTCGATAGCTCTAAACATAAGCATCCAATACTTACAACAATAACTCAACTCTCCGACAAGCGGTAATTGCATGCACGGGGGTAATCGCATGCACCCGACTGTCATTGGACTAATGGCGTTCATCGAGGGTACAGATGCACTAGACACACTTACTACTTCCGCTAGTTTCGCGTCAGGAAAGTGGCCTGCGCGTATGCTGAACAATCACGATATAACATGAAACAGAAAGCACACTGAAGAGATTAACCTGGTGTAAGAGAACTGAAAAGAGCTTTCTATTTATGGCAACCTTGAACGCATCCATTCCCGGAGGTAATCTCCGGACAGTACTCTCTATAGTTCCCACCTGTTGCGCTTTGAGTCTTCCAGCAACCCTTTTCCATTAATGGTAGGACTCCTGGAAATTACTCGCCCTGAATCAACTTGCCGCAGGTTTTAGGATCAAAACAAGCCCGGAAGAAAGAAAATCCCACTAGCGTCTAGTTCCCCAATCTCCGAACAATGCAGTGACTTTTGAATCTTCAATTTGCCTTCTAGGAAGAAACTCGATTCCACCAAGGTCAACACAGGATTGACCTAAATGACAGATAATTCACCCCACCTCCTGGTATGGTACCGAAGGTTCCAGATCATCGAATATTATCGAAGTAAAGCCGATTTGTACATCTCGAATTACTTTTCTTGTGCAGCTTTTTATATGGAGGTGAATCGTGGATGTTAGTGATGTCCATTTACCTCATTCCTTTACAAAGAGAAAAGGCGACCGCGTAGGAAAAACAAAGGATGGGAAGACCCCATCAAGCCGTACAAGGGAGAGACAAAAAAAGTAACATGGGGCTAAGCCCCAATAGAGTCTATATGAGAAATCTGCCCTACCGCACCTAAGATATCTGAGCTATGCAAGTCGTACGGTCTACACACAATTGGAGCATCTAAAGAAACATCAACTAATGTGATTGCTCTCCTATAGATTGCACCAACCACTGCACTCTGCAGAGCAATGGACACACGCTGTCTAAAATATGCTACAAAGTATGAGAGTGAGAGTGGTACCCTTGACGCCTAACATGATAATCTCTCACGCACTCCTTGACAAATGTGTCAAATGCCATGTCCATTGCTCCATATAACTCCAAGGCTAGAGGAACAAAGAGGTGACCTCGTTGCATGCCCCTATACTTGGAGACCTTGCGACCTGCTGTTGCACTCGCCGCCCATCCAGGGGGATGGGCAATCACTCCCTCCAAAACTGTATCTCGCGTAGGGTCTGTAACCACGACATCCGCTACTGTCACCTGATCATCTCGGACCAAGTATAAGTCTGCCCTAACACATGTCGTCTGCAAGGCATACGAACGCTCCCTCCAAGCCAAGTATCCACTCTCTCGTGCCATAACAAACTCTATGTCTCTAATGGCATCATGGGTAACTATCCTGTGTCCTCCAAAAGGACACCGTGTCATGTGGACCGCTGTTGCATCTAGTGTAGAGTCACACTCACAAGTGAGTAATGAAGATGCAAATGTGTGGACCAAACCTAGGCAAAATCTCATCGTTGTAGAGAAAGTAGCTGGTGCGAATTGGAACACCCTAATGCACAGTCAAGCTAGGATCCAAGAGCCTGCACCCTTGCCAACGTGCTCTAGTAGCATGAGGAATAGACGAGGCGACTAAGAGAGAATGTAATATATGTTCACACCATCGCTCCATCAAGGAAAACAAAGAGATGACTAGGCAATACCTTTGATTACACTCTTGAAAGGAGCATATCCAGTTGTCCCTCCTCCTATTCGGGACTGACTCTTGAGAAGACTAAATGAACAGTGTAATTTTCGATCTGAGCATCTTTACTACGCTTGGAATTCAAACATGGAGACACCATGTCCTGAGGGGATCAATCTTGGATATCGTACGGTGGATCCCGTTAGGAGCACTTTCCATATGATTAAAAGTTGGATTTAAATTCAAACTGCAAGGTTCGACTTCTTTTTAATATTTAAATAAGCTGGGTGCGGCCAATGACTATGTGATACTGGAACGGTATACCTACAACAAGTTTTATAACTTGTTATGAAAAGACTTAAACATTGAAACTGTATTTCTGAATTTTGATTGGTTTGGTGATGACTTTTCTCTCCAGAAATCGTAATATATTTATGCACGTCTACTTTGCTGACGTTCTTTTGACATATCTTTTGACTACAACAATTTTTATAACGTGGATTTACTTTAACTTATAGTTAAAATTTATTTTCTGAATTCTAATTAGTCGCTGAAATGACTATTCTCTCTAGAAGTGATTATACCTTTATGCACGTCTACTTCGTTGCCCAACGCGTTATGTGATGACACTTTGCGACAAAATCAGAAGTTCATTTTTCTCGTTGGACTACAAGTTAAAGCATTGCGTTTACCAATTCAAAGTTGATTATTAAGTACATGAACGATCATCTCTTTTGACCTTCAGTAGGACACGGAAACGATAATCTTATAAGTTGTACGTCAGGTCGGGCGCGAATATGCAAGAAAGTTCGTTCAGACCTCGTGCAAGCTCCAACTTTGAACTGCTTAAAAGCATTTCGGGAGTTGCAATCCTTTGCACATCAAATCTTAACAACAGATGGAACCATGGCTTACTTTCTTCTGCCCTACGGAGGTGAATCGTGGTATACCATACTGGATGTCAAATACATTGCAGCCAACGATAGCAAGGCGATCATTCATAGCTATCCGACCCCGCGTTGCTATCGTTGACTATTGTCGAAGCCGATCTCACGTTCGGGGCGACTGCAAGCATTTGATCGTGTACTGTAAGAAGACTGAATCTCGGTCATGGCGTGCAGATTCACTCCGTTCCCCTTGAACATGTCCGAGGACACCTCGGCAGAATCACAGCATTGAGTAGCAATTACGAATAGCTCCTGCTGATCCACGAAGAACAACAAAAAGAGAACGATGACAAAGCGACACGCATTGGGTTACAAGAACGATAGGAAACACCCTCGAGCTGTCCAGAAGTCAAACAAAGAGAATATCAGAAGTCAATACTTAAATCATCTCATATCATCATTCATTTCCAAAAGTTACAATGCGATCCAGGCATGAGGAGAGGGCCCCTTCTCGAGACCCGAGACCCGAGTAGCAACCATCGCCCATAGTTTGAAATATATTTCACCGCGTTCATGATTACTAGTTTCGTTTTTATCCAACAATGCATGTATTCGTGAAAGCACAAGTTCAAAATATCAGACGATGATAAAAATTTGACAAAAACTTTCTTTAAGTTTTTCTATTCTTTTGATCTTAAATGTTTTTTCTTCAAATGATAATGAATTATCTTCATGGCTTTGTTATTCACAATGTCCTCTATAGTCCTTAGGCTTTAGACCGCATATTCCTGTAATAGTATAGGTAACGTGCGGGGGGCGCAAGATTAGCTTATCTTCCTTGACCTGCCCTGAGTAGTCACTTGCAAATCTGGATAAAACAGAATCTAGAAAGTCGTAATGTGTTACAGTCGACCCTCTCTAGTCGTTAGTGCTCGGGTGTAAGTCGAAAGGGAACAATTAAGGAAAATAGCAATTAAAGAAAGTACAGTAGAGACAATATTAATCTTCAAATGTACTCTAGTCGTAAAGTTCTTTTTGATCTCCTTAATATTAACAATTCATAATGAAGGTACTCATGTTATACTATTTTAAAGCTAATTTACTCGTTGATGATGAAACTCCTCCCCGAACTGAAGTTGAATCAAAGGAACTGTAGATCGGTTTTGATATGATTATTATATTATGTAATTTTTTCTGAACCTTCTCAATCTCATATCAAGTGATTAATTGTAATATTATATCATGATTAAATGACTTTACTCGATTGAAGTAGTAATCAGGAGGATTACTGATTGTCTTCTCCACATCATTCTAGTAGATAATCCTGGCATTAAAACAAAGTTTAAAAGCTTCACTGCACTCAATTAGTGAAAAGGTAGTAGGACTTTTTGGGAAGTTCACTCTCCAAATGTTACAGATTTCAGTACCAATGGATCAGGGCCAAAGGAACATCGTTAAAATATTTTGCTTTGGGAAATTTTTGACCCCAAGTTGATTCTGTCCCCTAAATGATACATGTGAATATTTTCCAGAAAGTACATCCCAAAACTTTTTTTAAAATTAACCATTTACAAGCACTACAGTACTTGCCTATTACCTTCCTTATCGTGCTATCTCTTTCCTTGAGGATACTATTTTTTTTCTTAAATAAACAATCGCATGTACCATGTGGAACTAGTGAAGCCCCTCGATTATTATTGCGTGGTTATATCCTTACACCTCCTCAGTAAATCTCGCGTTAATAGTCATGGTTAATCAACCGTACTCAATCTAAGTAGTTGTGAATTATTTTTTAAAAATGTATCTTCACCTCAAGTAAATTGTTATACTTTTTAGTTTTTAATAATTTTAGTTAGTTAAAATAACACTAAATAAGATGATTATTAAAGAAAATCACTTCGCCCCTCAATCACTTTTTGGATGGTACCTGATTCTCAATGCATAGGTATTAAGCATGCATAGTTCCACATGGTACATGCGATTGTTTATTTAAGAAAAAAATAGTATCCACAAGGAAAGAGATAACACGATAAGGAAGGTAATAGGCAAGTACTGTAGTGCTCGTAAATGGTTAATTTTAAAAAAAGTTTTGGGATGTACTTTCTGGAAAATATTCACATGTATCATTTAGGGGACAGAATCAACTTGGCGTCAAAAAGTTCCCAAAGCAAAATATTTTAACGATGTTCCTTTGGCCCTGATCCATTGGTACTGAAATCTGTAACATTTGGAGAAAATACCGACTAGAAAACTAACTCGTAGGGAGAATTGACTGTACATTAAAGAAGCAGGTCTTACAATTTCAGGACTTGCTCATCCTGAAACTAATACTCAAGGAGTACGGGTCCCTTGTACGGCTTGATGGGGTCTCCCATCCTTCTTGTGTTCTATGTGGCGCCTTTTCCCGTTAAGAGTCGGCAACTTTGCGACCTTAATGATTTACTGTGTAGCTATAGTATGGACTGTAGCTTCACAGATACTACTGTGTGTTGTTATTTTTTTAGGTGCATGTTTTTTCTTACAGATTCAACAGAAGAAAGTTCTGATATTTTTTGCATCCTTTTATTTTCATCTCCACATCATACCGTTTGGGGATTCAAAGTAGATGAGGTGGTGGCTCGCGTTGTGCTAAGGATTCGACATGCTTCGATTAAGGATAGCCGTGGACGTAGATATTTGTTGTGCAAATATCAGTAGTCATTGAAAATTGCAGCAAAAATGACAAATATCGGAAAGAGCTATGCAATTCGGAATATGTAGGTGAACACCACCGGTGTCTACCTTTTCAACTATGAACCCGTCTACCATAAATAAACATAGAGGCAAGTTTTATGACCTCCAGGTCGTTTAGAGTCTTTTGGCGGGTCATATACATCTAATTTAAACTAAACCGTTATGTGATTATTGGACCCAATAATCACATAAACAGCTTTTTCTCCCCATTTTCCTAACTTGCTTTCTAACCTGTAGTGTCTTTACTTCAAAGTTTTCGTAGATTGGGATAAATATTCAACAAAAAAGTCCAACTTGCTGGATCTCTTTGCTAAATGACATACTCCTCACTTACGATGAACATGTGCTGAAATCATGTCATTGAATTTGGATCCCACTCGTGAGGGTATAGTTGTGAATTACGGAAGTTTCCAAAGAAGATGGTGGAAGATATGAACTCTAAATTCAACTACATATAGGACATCCACGCCCGGTTGCCTTGAAATTCATGGTTGAGTGTTCCCAGCGATAAGCAAAGCACGTTGAAATTTGGCGCATGAGAACCTGGAGCGAAAGAGGTTAAGCAGACAAAGAAACGAAACTTTTGACTAGGAACTGCATGTCACCTTTCGGAAGAAGCTTTATGCACCACTGGCAGTAGCGGGTTTCAGTTCGCGATGAACAGTCTCCATGAGTTTTAGTGAAGATGTAATCACAGGAGTTCTCTGTAAATCTTTGGCGTCACATGGATATATCTCAGGAATTTCACTGTGACGGAAAATTGCCTACTCATTATAAGACTTAGTCGTTCAGTTTATTACTAGAATTTTAAAATCCTGAACTTTGATATTTGTGAAAGACCGCACCTTCCCTAGAGTATCCATAAATTTTATGGAATGAAACCTCTTGAACCCAGATCATACATGTACAGTGAAGGATTTCCAGCATCCGGGGAAATGAGGGTTCCGTGACAGTTGGAGACTTCTCTCACTATGCACATAATCGCTATATGTAATGACTTGCACATACGGTCCTGTGTGCCCGTTCTTGTTTCCTACGACTATAGAAAGACGAGATGTAGAGTGATATCAATCAATTTGTTCAGTTCCTTGTAATTCCCATTTAACAGCTAGCAAGGATGAGATGCTAAAACAGTTGGTTTTTGCATTTACTGCCATGGATATTTCGTTCAAAGACAAAAGTTACGGTTCCAGTTAATAAAGTGACTTTCTTCCTTGTTTCATATTTCCGATGTCCTTATCTACTGTATTCCTACTTCAAAATCCAAGTTTTTATGGAGTGTGGACAGATTTTTCATACCGATACTATTTTACCTCTTGTATTTAATCCTTGTGCTGCTTGATGGGGTCTTCCCATCCTTCTTGTTATCCAACGCCAAGAAAAAAAAGAAGCAACAAGTTCAGATCCCCCCATCACACATTTTATGCTCAGGGTCTCTGCACACGATTTCTTTTATTTGGATATGATGCGATCCCAATCTAGAGGGATATATAAAAAAAAATTGTATCTGAGATAAGTAGGACGATGTCTCTCTAATTTGTAAGTTTTTCTGTGGAATACTTTGCGATGACCTATTTTCCGATTTAAATACTTGATACATAATAATTTTTAAATTTTTTAATAGACATCATATGTACTGCTAAAATAAATTTATCTTGTCTTGCTGATTTATTCTCATTTAGATCATTTCCACTTACCAAAATACCCCAAAAAATCAGGAAAACTTTGTTTAGAAAACACTCTTCAAATTTAAGAAACAAGTGGGAGGAGCATCGTATGTACCCATCTTACTTGACATTATATAGTAGGATTATACCTTCCCATCCTTCGTGTTTTCTACGCGGTCGCCCTTTTCACTCTTACATGACATTATACCTGACAATTACATTAAACGGAATAAGCTAGTAATGAACCGAGACCCTTGCTGGACAAGGTTATGTGAGATAAAGTATTTCGTGTTCTTGTGGCTTGTGATTTAACCTGCAATAAAATTTCAAGGGTATGTTCTATTTCAAGATCATTGACTTGTTTGGTATGAACCAACGGAACAAACAATCGACATGAACCTTACAAAACTTACAATCTCGGACCCCGTATTCCAAAATGTCACTAAATAAAATATCGCATATCAGTTAATTAACAAAATTATATATGCATAAGAGAGAAAAAGGTGACCACGTTGAACACATGAAATGTGAGATGGACTCCATTAAGCCGTACAATAGAAATAATTTGTTTTGAAACTAGACTCCAATAGCATAGATATGAGCAATAAGCATAAGAGGTGAACAGTGAGTACTGGATACTACATAAGATATGCATGGATAGATTGGTCTCGTCGTACGCTTAGGTCCAGTCTAAAGTCTCTCCCGCGGCAAAAGCACGTTGTACGGGAAACAAATCTAGGGCATAATCTAGACTCAATTTTCGACCTGTCGGCGGTCAACTAGTTTACAGTCCTTGTGATGTCCCCCAAGCAGACAATCGCCTATCCTGCCTTAACAGGTAGGATCCTGCACATTGTTTTCCAGTCCCCATTCACTAGATCGCCACTGCCTCAAGTCAACGCGTATTCAGACGCGTCAGGCATATGCTAGACACAAGATAAAATCACAGCTAGCAAATTAATTTTTTCCATCTAAGTAAATGAAGTCAGAAGGGACACGCCTAGGATAACAAGACCCATAACAAGCATGGAAGTTCCATTAAGTCGTACAAGAATAAAGACTAAGTAATAAAGCCTAAGATGAAACCGGACTAAGTTGTAATCGCATAAAATGAAATGCATGTTTTATTGTATCGAGGAGGTCAAGTTAAACCATTACACAACATTGGAGAACACGATTTGTCATATTTCATAGCATCGTCTCATCAAATATGTGATATTTTACTACATTCACAGCAATCGAATACGCATCAAGTGGTACAAGAATAAAACTAAAAAATAAAACGGAGTAAGTTCTAGTAGGGTCAATATGATAAATATGTCCTATTGCATCTAGGATATCAAAGCCATATAAGTCAAAAAGTACACGCCATTGGCAACATAAAACGCGACTAAGATCTAAAGCATCCCAATGGCAAATATGTCCTATTCTACCGAGGATATCAATTTTGTCTCACCCTTGTACGGCTCGATGGGGTCTTCCCATCCTTCGTGTTTTCTAGGCGGTTGGCTTTTTCCCTAGGATATCAAAGCGATGTTAAATTGTGAAAAATTTCCACCCATTGGAACTTCCGCTTTGTGATATTTAACAGCATCCTCCCATCAAGAGATGCATTACCACACTCTGCCGCAATCGGAATGACGAGTTTATCTTACTAAATTACTGTGGATTTTGTTTAGAGTTACACTAAATGGATGAGTCGTGAACTAATCTCACTACTAGATATCAGAGAATGAGGAACCTTCTATTTATTAGTTAGGAACCAACGAAAAGTCATGTCATGGTAAATATTTAAGAGAGTGGACTGGGTATATCTTCCAAGACTTAAGTTTAATTCGGATGATCTTCATCGAGAGTTTGAATTAACATAAGATTTTTAACATCCTCATAGTAACAGTTTAATCTTGACACCATGCTCCGCATTAACCATGCTAGATTGTTGACTTTTGGCCAAGGACTCAAAAGTCAACAGCTTCACTCAATGAGAACTTCGGTTATTTTGATTTTCTTATTGACACTATTGATGGACACTCATGACACTGAAACTGCCAGTATTGAAAATAGCTGGCGATAACCGGTTTCACTATTTCACCAGACACGTTATTTGCGGCTAATGTGATTTGAGGAGATCACATAACATCCATTCAGCTCCTCCATTAATCTCGTATTTAAACGGATGTCCCGCAACTGCGCTGCGAATATGATTCGATGGAAACAGTTTCTAGTTAAGATTGCATCACCACGAACATATAGCAAACCTTGCCCTTTCCCGAACACAAAAGCCTTGCAGGAAAAGGGGTCCTCATGTACCACATCCAGAACATACAAGAAAGCCAATAATAGGAATGGTGGGATCTGGAACAGGGGCAAAATCTTTGTCAATTTGAATCCATCCTCATCTTTACCATGGCCAGTTAATAATCAATCTCCCAATTTCTTAACTGTTCTGTGTCCAGTTGCGGGATCTAAAACTCCTCGACTGACAGACTCTGATCCTGGCGTTATGAGTTTGTGTCGTCCTTCAAAATACTAAAGGGAATGGGAAACGAGCATCACGTTCTTGTCCTCCGAACTGCAGTTGTAGATCCCCTTTACATGAATAGATAAGCAGGCCAGCAGGCTGTCACCCGAGATAACACCACAGGGCGATAAACTGTACTTTCTAATGGAGGGGAACTTCTTCAAAACATGTGAATTGATGGACAAGTACTTCACTCGTGTACTCTGGTGGACCCCCACCACCATGGACATGCTCCAAGAGTCGTGGGTCCTTTACCTCCTACAGTCTATCCCATGAGTAAAATTATATTGTGGGCACTAAAAGTATAGATGCAGATTTCCTCGAGTTGAGACGAGAACATCTTCTCGAGTTGGAAAAATACTTAAATGCTAAATTTTTTGTATTCTTGCCTTGGTATAATTCACTCCTTACTTATACTGCACAAAAGAGATAGGTGTTAATGTATAATATATGGTGAGATTCAGCTAGGGGCGAAAAGATGTGTGATATCATGTGTTACATCGTATAAGTAGATACACACATTTTCCTAAAATTGGTGCCCTCACTAATGTGCAAATGCCTTCTAAATACTAATTTTAGAGGAGCTATTAATATGTATGAGATTGAAATTTTATAAAAACACTTACAGTAGAGAAATTGAACAATTTGCACAAGAACCGTACACGAATTTAGACTTAAATGGATGTGTGTAGAAATATCAAAAGTTAACGACGGTGCACATATCTCTAATCTAGATCAGTGAAAATTCAATAGAATAGTGATAGGCCGAAGGTCACTTCTCTCCTTTTAATTACAGTTTGGTTCTAGTGAATATATTTTGTCAAACTTTGTTTTGATTGCAAGATTCCTACGAAGGTATGACCTTCGGAATATATGCAAACTAAATAGATGAATTGTATATTACTATAAATGAATAAATCTGTTTACTCCCAGGGTTATTCATCTCAATATGGTAGACGGTACTTAGTTCTTTAGATTAGAGATCATCTATTATGTTACATTCTCCCAAATATAAATTGGTTGCGAATAGAACTTCAACATTTGAACAATGATTACATTATACAGATTATAGGATTGTACCGAAAATGGTTTATAATTTTAAATGAATATAGTTTTATACTTATTACATTAATTTTGTATTACAAATATTATTTTTAAAATATTATTTTATAATATTATTCAAAGATTAGAATTCCATATTACTTGTCGAAGTTGATTATGATTCCATTCGTTGAATTTCAATTAAAGAATATGTCAGAATTATTTCACATTTAGATGGTAATTTTTCATAGTCTATGTTGCGTTCAAATATACTTGAGATCCCATCAAAACATACAAAGAATTCAATTATGCTCTTTCTTTTGGCGAGAAATTTATTTTACTTCCATAAAGATAAAATCATTGTATTTGAATATTATTACAACAGTATTGATATTATAAAATCCCATTGGGTATATGTAATTCCTTCTTTCAAGGGGGAGATTCCAAGACTTAAACTTCGAAATAAACTCTAGGCGAAAGACTTTATGAAGAATGATGCCTTAATGTATACTCCGCAGGGGAGGATGGTACATCGTATACGAGAACATGGATAGGAGTAGTAAGCAAACATCATCTCAAAACAATTCGCGAATCCAATATTGCATCTTTCCTTGATTATTAAGATATAAACACTTATAATACATAGATAGTTATCCAACTGCATAAGAAACATTTGAATTGACCTGTTGTACTTTGATTATTTAAGGAACTACTATTGTCACCGAAAGACTAATGGAGAGCTCCAGCCTAATGTGAAGACCGTGAGGGAGAGAGAGTGTGGAGCACCTTTGCTATTGTCCCAGGGGACAGTAGAAAAAAGTTGAATGGCAAGGGTAATTCTTTAGTTAATATGAAATGACTTACCTCCAAGCGGGAGACCTGTACGTTTTTCCAAAAGGGGTGGAAGCCCTATAAGCTTCATAAAGGGCGGTTAAAGGCCTTCATAAGATCGTCCTGTTAATCTATTTATGCAAGGATGTTTTGCTGCTTTGCCATTTCGTTCGTGTCAAAGGACTATCCTAAAGAACAGGATCTTGTTCCTTCTATGCTTTGTTTCTTTAAAGAGGTGGGAACACTTGATGCTAATAAACTGCCCTTTTTAACTTTCATCTCATGTTCCAAATGTGCAAGTTTATTGTTGATGACTTTCACCATTGTAACAACCATTGTTTTAAGTATTGAATGTCGTCAAGTTTCTTCGTTTGTAGGGATTTTCTTATCTGTAACATGTCCGTATGTAAATTTCTATGAAGCACATCAATCGGAAGGGCCCTTAATCAGTTTTGTGCATAGTGTTTGATTCTCACCTGGAAAGAAGAAAATAGTTCAGCGCATTCTATATTGTTGGTTTTAGGACAATCATTGTATCTACAGCTAAATTTCTTTTTCTTCAGGCGATGTCTCTTCCCCTCTAGCGGTGCATCTAGTACAAGCACTGTAAGTCCAGCTAAATCAAGTTAATTAAGGATCGATGCTCTCACGAGTGCGTTCCGTGACCCCATGACACCAACACGCAGTTACAAGTCAACGCTCTTACTTCCATATCGTGCTTACATTAGGTGCAATCATTTGATCTCGAATTGCGACTTCCTCGCACAGGGACTTGTCGCAGTACTAAATGTGCATGTTTTGACCTACTCCAACCGTAACCCAGTTCAATTCCATCTCTGTTTGTTTCGCCAAGGTTTCAGAGTCAAATCCAAGTTCAACTTCCATTTGGTTGTCTAAAGAAAACGTAATTGGAACTTGGTGTGACGAATAGTTGGTCGCTTTTTAGCATATATATCGTCCAAGTTTTGATTCGAATGTCGTGGGATACAAGTTGCACCTATGTGACAAGCATTCACCAAACATAAGAGTTAGGACTACCCCGCGGCCGACTATCAGGCTGCAATATCATCTTCTCAGTATACCACATTCAACCTTGAATTGACCAGTGATCATAAGGAACTTTCTGGAATCGTGACATTACCCCCATTTGAGTGCCTACCTTGAGATCGCACCACATGTTGACAAATATTAAATTTCACTATTTTGCTACTGTAGCTTCGCGTGGGTTGGATGGTATGCCGGCTCAAGCTCGCCTTGAAAGCATGAGAACGTGATAGGAAGTTTTGTCTCCTTCCTTGTACTATCGCGTCTCGCTATCTTGAACGATGTGTATCTCTTTCCATGACTCCACGGAGATCCAGGGGAGTGAACCCCGAACTGAAGTAAGAAGAACTTTACCTGCGAGCAGTTTTTCCACGGCTGAAGATCTCGCATTATGCAAGGCGCATGGTTCGCGATTCGTAAATCAAAATTCAATGGCAGCAGGCACTCTGTAAGTTCACGGCGACGAGAAAGGGGACACGTTAGCATGAAAGGTTGGAGAGTTATCCAGTTCCAGGGAAAGAGCTTAGAGCTGTCCTCATTAAGTGGAACTTTCGCCTTTTATCGATTAAGTGGAACTGGTAAAAGGTAAAACTGTATCCGGAATTGGCCATAAAGATTCAAAGCGACTGTATCTGGCCTTGACTTATGGAGGTATCCACGCCAGATCTAGCCTATGATATATAGTTCTAAAATAGTACCCCGAAGAAGGGGAAAGAGTAAAAACACCAAGAAGTGAGCACAGAAAAAGTCTAGTCCCACCCGTGTGGAGCAGTAGTACCATCCCTGTGGAACACTGTTGGTCAACACCGTCGGGAAAGTCCAAGCTTACCCCACTGTAGGTGGCTTTTCAAGAATTTTTCATATTCTCAATGTAGAGATGAATGGAATGAGTCTGATGGGCGCAGAGTATATTAGAAGGTTTGGTAACATTTGTATCTCAATCTTGTGGTACTGAGCAAGCTAGAACCTGAACTGCACTCTTCCTCGGGTTTAAGCATTCGACCGCCACAATTATAAGCAGCTCTACAGATTTAGGATCAAAATACGATAGAATTGATAGATCTGTAAACCGGGATAAGGATTGCGTAGAGGATCTAGTGTTGATCTACCTACCTACTCACTCGCATGCTTCATTTCCTCGGGTTAACTGAAATCATCAAACATCTCGTTGATGGTTTCTCGAGTTACTCACTAACTAGTGTAGTGCAATTACTTCTGGATCCTCGTAGAATACCAGACATCATCTCCTGCGCTGAGTACTATCAATTTCTGAGTTTGAAAACACTGCAACTGTGTGGTTTCTCAAGAATCAGCGGGGTTGAATAGTGCTTCACTAGTACAGTAGTATAAATTTTTCCAAGTTTCATAAGACAATTGTTGCAGCTTGTGTTCCGAACCGTGAAGCGATGGGGAGCTCCAAGGTGTTGGTGTACTCGCTTCTACTGCTGTTATCTGTCTCTCAATTGCAAAGAGCCTATGGTGCAACGACCGTACCTACTGTGACAGCAAAACCTTTCATCACTGCCAGGAACTCCAAATTTGGCTTGGGGATAGAAGGAGTATCGGTGGACCATGTGGGCAATGTCTATGCGGTAGGATTCAGTGGGGACGGAACATCTGGAATCGGATCAATTGCAAATGCTATGGGTGAGGTGACGCAAAATCTTTTAGCGAAGGACCAGACGGCATCAGAATCATACAATGGTCTCAGATTTCTCCCCCTTTCTCCTTCTTTGGCTGGAAATTTCGTGCGCCGAGGATTAGCTGCAGAAGTGAAAACTCACAAAGTGGTTGAGCTTTTGACGTCGAAAAGAGATGGGAGAACCCGAGGCAGTACATTCTGTGGCAACACGACTATGATACAACCGAATGATATTGCAGTTGCACTAAAATCTGGAAGAATCTACCTGACCGGAGGTAACTACGGTAAGGTGAACACCGATATAGGCGACGGGGATCTATGGATGTGCGAAGCAAAAACTTCATTTTACAATACCTCTAGAGCTGATCTTGGACCCGTGACCAAGGGAGCACAGAAGCTGGGGGCTTTCGGTCTTACTAATGGTATTGAACTCTCCCCGGATGAGAAAACTCTATACATGACAGAGTCCTTCCACGAGTTCGCCGAACCAAAGCACAATTACATCTTGAAATTCGACATCAATGCCGCCGGTGGAATCGAAAATGGAACTCGTCTAGTCGACTTCGAGAAACTTGATGGGACAGGCCATGTTGATCTAGATGGAATACGTACTGACGTAGAAGGAAACTTATTCGTGACGAAAAATGGTCAATACGGGGAGACAGTGAAAATCTCTCCCACCGGTGAACTTTTGCTACGGATCAAGCTGCCAGGAGTGTTCGAAACAACCAATGTTGATTTTGGAGGCCCCGATGGGAAGACATTGTTTATGTCTGGAAAGTGCCGTAAGAATCCAGACATGGGCTGTGTCGATGTCTGGTATGGTAACCCTTCTCCAGGCCGCGCTTGGGCTGAGCTTACAGCCAGCACGCAGTAGACTATGAAGCTGTAAAGATCACTTCTCCGCTGCCCTCCCTCGTAGGTGGACGATTCTCCAGTCCAATCGAGAGGCGCATAGACTAGGACTTATTTTTATTATGGAGAATAGGTTAGGTAGACAATTGGGTTCCAGAAATAATATTATGAAATTTCTTATAACTTTTAATCTGCATTTACAAATGTGCGAAACATCTGAATGGGGTAGCTCGACCAGCACGGAAATCCATCTAAATTCTTTATCTTCAATAAATTTTATAATAGATGACTAGAAGGAAATTAAAGATATAGAATTTGCATTGATTTCCAAGCTTTTTATTTTTAATAAATTTCACAATAGATAATTTGCAAGAAATAAGAAATATAGAATTTGAACCATGTCTATGTAATGTATTAATGGTGATTCAAGGTTAATAATAAATCGTTTGATTTGGAATTTTCTAAATATATTGAAAGAAATCCAAAGAATATAAAGAATCTCAAGAAAATGCTAGAAGGTGACTGGAGGTGACGGCAAGTACCGGAGGACGCCAGCCTTTCATTTTAGTGAGATAGGTGCTGGTTGGCATTCCTTGGTGATGGTGTGCGACGATTTCTCAAATATATTCCTGGAGATGTCGGGGCAATTCAAATTGTTATCCAAGTCACCTATTTGGTTACCATTTATTTTATTATGGTATACCTAATCATCCATAAGAGAAATCTGATTTTAAGACGAACGTATGTTACACTAATTTCCCGTAACGGAAATTACAGTGGATTCAGTCATTAGCTCATTGTCAAGTTACAAAGTTCACTATAACAATATTATGAAATTTGTTATTTATCCTCTAGACATCCTTCGTAACTCTTTCTGAAACACCCTAATGTGTCTTAATCTTACAGTATATTCATCAACTCATTGTCACTAAAAAATATTATGAACTTTGTTATTTATCCGATAGATATCCTTCATAACTCTTTCTGAAACCCCCCTAATGTGTCTTAATCTTACAATATATTCTTGGAAGTTTCGGGATAGTTCAATTTGTCGTCCAAGTCTCCTATTTGGTCTACTATTTATTTTTATTAAGGTGCACCTAATCATCCTGATTAGAAGGGGAATTTGATTTTAAAAAATGAATGTATGTTACACTAATTCCCCGGAAGGAAATTACAGTGGGTTCAATCATTAGCTCATTGTCAAGTTACAAAGTTCACTAAAAATTTTTATTTATCCACTAGACATCCGTCGTAACTCTTTGTGAATCCCTAATATGTCTTAGTCTTATAACGTTTCGTTGGAAAAATAAGGGTAGAATAAGCCTCGTAAACAAAAACATTAAGACGAATTCGACATTGATCAATCGAAATGCCCTAATCCAGTACCACCACCAACAAAGAGCAGACTATCGGTTTGTGAGTACGACTATTTGTCAGATACACTGTTATACCATTAATGACTCAATCCATTGACTGACCGGGATACAAAGAGTACCTTACAGGTGCGGTTAGTTCTGTCATCGACTGGCAGCTTGTCAAGAAAAGGGTGAATTATTTACCTCGTATTGTCAGTCGAGGTCGAGTACTGATGGGATATGAAGAAACGAACTGCATCTGCAGATCCTATGAGCTGATTCTAACCCCTGATTGGAATTCATATTCCATGCCGACGTTGCTAGGTATTGACAGCAGTGCCAGCACAGAAACTGTTTTCAAGCTACAATTCACACTACTTCAAAGGTAAAAGGCGACCGCGTAGGAAAAAAGAAGGATGGGAAGACCCCATCAAGCCGTACAAAGGAGAGACAAAAAGGATAACATGGGGCTAAGCCCCAAGCCCCAATGGGGCTACTTCAAATGGGACAGTCCTGCATGGTGTATTTCAACTAAAAGCATGTCTAATCCTGACACAAATGATACGGACTGGCGGGATTTCGTATGATATAGAATCCAACTTGAATACAGTACACCATTGACGGACGGTGGGGTGACTCTATATATCCTGCTTGGCAATTGTACGAGATCAACGACTGGAAATCATCGCGCTTGATAATTCGTGTGGTCTTTCTTATGCCATCGTCGATGCTATCGAGCGTTCCATAAGTAGATTGCATTAAGTCCATAAGTAGATTTAAATCCAAGTATAGAAAAGCTGATTATACCGCGAGAGTAGCTTGCCCGTACACTGGGTGTTGTTTGTATCGCCGGGATTATTTATATATCTTGTTGATAGCCATCATCCGTGGGGGAGTGTGCAAGGAGTACGAAGAAACATATGCGTGAGACATGTGAGCACCTCGGCAAAACGGAAGCGGGAGGTTCAAGTTCAGCTCGTCAAGATGTCATCGGTCGTTGCAGGTAAAGACCTCACGGACTCCATACTTGGGACTTTGACTTTGCAATACCCCCGAGTCACTAGATAAATTAAATCAGTCCTATGTGGCAGTGAATTGCACCAAAAAGTACGATATCGGAATCTATATTCATTCATGTGGGCTAATTGTTCTTTGTAAATGGTCTCTAGAAATACTTTTCCATTTTTCTAGAGGGTTTACACACTCCAAATTTACTGTTGTTGAAAGTACATTTCATATGGAAGTACACGTGGTATTGTTATATTGATATATAGCATTTACTTATAAACAAAAAGGCGACAGCCTAGGAAAACGAAGGATGGGAAGACCCCATCAAGCTGTACAAGGTAGAGACAAAAAAGGTAACGTGGGGCTAAGCCACAACAGAGTCTATATGAGAAATCTGTCTTACGGCACCTAAGATCTCCGAGCTATGCAAGTCATACGGTCTACACACAACTGGAGCATCCGAAGAAACATCACCTAATGTGATCGCTCTCCTATGGATTGCACCAGCCACTGCCCTCTATAGAGCAATGGACACACACTGTCTAAAATATGCTATAAAGCATGAGAGTGAGAGTGGTACCCCCTGACGCCTAACATGATAAGCTCTCGTGCACTCCTTGGCAAATGTGTCAAATGTTGTGTCCATAGCTCCATATAACTCCAAGGCTAGAGGAACAAAGAGGTGACCTTGCTGCATGCCCCTATACTTGGAGACCTTGCGACCTGTTGCTGCACTCGCCGCCTGTCCAGGGGGATGGGTAATCACTCCCTCCAAAACTGTATCCCACGTAGGGTCTGTAACCACGATATCCGCTACTGTCACCTGATCATCTCGGACCAAGAATAAGTCTGCCCTGACACGTGTCGTCTGTAAAGCATACGCTCCCTCCAAGCCAAGTATCCACTCTCTCGTGCCATAGCTAACACTATGTCCCTAATGGCATCAGGGGTAGCATTTACTTATAAGGGTTAGTGTTTGTACATAGTACCTAGTATCCAGCTATGGCATTAGTTATGGTTAGAGTATTTAGGTCTTACCTTTGATATAGCATGTATTTATAAGGGTTTGTACATAGTACATAGTATCCGGCAATGGCATTAGTTATGGTTAGAGTATTTAGGTCTTACCTTTGAAAGAGCATGAAGTTCAATAATGCATTTCAATTAGTAAATGTACTATGACAACCCGTACAGATATTTACAAGTAATGCATTAAAAAGAGTGATGCAAAACTGAAATGTCCGTAAAATATTGTGGGTACCCATACAATTTTCCAGTATTTTAGTGATCCTTTTTGGCATGGATGAGCAAAGGGTTATGGGTGTGATTAGGTGAGTCTAATAAAATAATTAGTTATAATTTAACTTGTAATGAATAATAATGTAACATGCATTGCAATATCAAAAGGAGAGATTAATGAAAAAAGGATGATTGATATTTGAATTTCTGCTTGCTGTGCAGAGGGAACTCTAATTGATATGCAGACCTTGCTAGAAGGTGTCTAAACAAGGCATGTGCTAAAAGTAATTTAAATCTTGTTCCCTCTCAAACTGAAATTGCCAAAATGAAATGGAAGATGAGTGCAAAAGTGAACTTAAATGCTCACAAAGGTGACAAGGAAATCCTCAGCATGTGATGTGCCAACTGCAAACAAAATGCAGTAATGCCACACTGACTTTGATGAAATTATACTATAGAATTGAGGAGGATGAAGATCAATCAAAGCACAATTCTGCAAGGTGAAATCTAAATCTAAAAAGTAGTGTCTTTGACACCATTCCCCTACTCTTATGTTGTTTATTCTTTTTGGGTTCCAAGACCTTCTCAACCTTGTATTGATTTGATCTTCTTCCACATGGATTGGAGGAGACTCAAAATGTACCATTGGTTTGATAGGTGCTAGAAGGAGATGAGAGGATGAGAACTTTAGAATGTCCCGTCTCATTATACATAGATATTGGATTACTTAGATAATCTAGAACATTTTAAAAAGATTTATGGAGTGGATGTGCTAAGAAACATGTGCAAAAGAGTCACATAGCCAAGTATCTAGTGAATTTTGGCAAAGGATTTCCAAAGTCTATGAATGGCAAGAAGTTATACAAAATGTGGGTAAGGTATATGAAATCTTACAAGTCTGCTCATGATTGGAAATAGAAGTCTACGGGAGAAGGTTTCACAAAAAGTGAGATGAAGCAAGGATGGAGAACCATTGATGACAAGTTGAATCACAAGTGTACACATTTTTGAAGGATGGATGAAATTTTGGGAGCATGGCAAATATCTCTCCCCCTGCCATGGTAAGTTTAGGTCTAGGAAAGATAGTATATAGCTCTACTAAGATGATGAGATGGAAATAATCCCTAATGATGAGGATGAAATAAATGTGGATGAAACTACTCTCTCATGTAGAATTTCATTTCTAGGTATAGTTCCCAATACCCAAGACTTCTTATTTTGTTTTTGCAAGTATTAATAGACTACATACTTGGGACAAATTTGCACAAGGTGGGCAATGTATCATATTCTTTTGTTACACCATGTAAATCAAATTTGGAATGTGTTCCATAGTCACAAGCTTATTCTCATTTAGATCATATTCCCTCTCTATATTTACCTCATGCAATTCTTCCTACACTAGCCATATATACAAAGGTGGGATAAGGCTCTAGCACTAGAGGATGAAAAGGTGGTGCAAGTTATTGCTACATCAACATTTGAGGAAATGCAATCCCGAATATAGAAGATGGTGAATGTGAATGTGAATTGAGAAAATGGAAAGGGCAAGAGTATGTGAGTATGGCATCTTTCTCCACCTTGGCTGCATTTTTGCAAGATATTTCCAACCAATCAAAATTGAGAATTGAGTCCTTGGAATCCAAAGAAAGATGTAGATTGGTAAATAGAAGCACAATGAATAGTCAAGATCAAGAAGCTTTGAGTTAAAGTAGAGGTGGAAAAGAAGCTTAAGTGCAAGAAGATGAGATCCAAAGTAGAGAAACTCCATATAAAAGAGAGATATGCTAAGTCAAGGCACTTCTGCTCAAGGATATTGGAATTAGCTAGGTTAGGGAAAAAACCCAAAGATATCAAATTTATAATGAGTACGCTTAGTGAGATAGATGACCCATCTCTAGATGCAATAGATGGTGCTGATTTAGGAGGTTATAGTTACCACAAAAATCCAAAATTCCCTATTCTAGACTACCATAGTGATTACAGTGTTGTCATTTTACACACTACAAATAATAATAGAGTATTTCATACTCTACTAGTATAGAGTATGAAATACTCTATAGTATAGACAACTATGTATTTCATAGTAGATTGTGGATGGCTAAGTATTACGAAGTATATTGTGGATTTATGTATCTCTAGGAAGAATATATATAAATTGTGTTTCAAATGATTTTCCATGTTGACTTTTGTTTTGAAATGCTTTTATATTTTTCATTTGGAGGGTTTGAGTCTTTCTATGTTATGATTGTTAGATCTAGGAAAATTCTTATTGTTAATTCTTGATAAGTTCTCATGGTGGGATCAGTGATCATGGTTAGTTCACTTCAGAAGCTAGTTTATAAAAAGATGGTGTTTTTTTATAAAATTTTGCAATTAGTAAAGAGGCAAGTCACAAGTCAACTATCAATCCAAAGTTGAGTAGTAGTTGGTTCAATCAAGAGTTGTGTTATAGTCATATAAAGATTATGGCAATTATAGTTATATAAAGATAAGTGAAGTTGAGTTATAGTTATACATCCAACTTTCTAAATGAACCAACAAAGTCTCATGATTTGAGTTGAGAGTCTTTATTAATTTGAATGTAATGAAATTGATCTATTTTACAAGGTAACATATATATTTGATAAAATTGAGTGCTTTTTATTAAATGGTGGAGATCATTAAAAATGGAGGGTTTGGATGTGGAGTTTCTTGAAGGATTGCTTGCAAAAATAGAGGATTCAGATGGGGAGTTTATGGTTGGGGATCACTTGCATACCCAACAGGTTTGGGTTTGGGCCCACTTGGAGGATTGTTGGCGGGGTGGGGATTATTAGCAATTGGTTAGTGAATCAGTTTTAATGAGAGGGATCAAGAGGGGTAGTGAGTGAGTGACACATCATGAAATGCATGACCAATGACACACCATTCACACTTGCCAAGTTTCAAGTCAAGTGTGTGTCAGAGTTGCCAAATGCAAAAAAGAGGATGAATATATTACGGCCCAGTGTTTATAAACTTGCCAAATGTCAAACACTAGACTAATTTATCATGAGGATTGCTTGCACAATTTAGACTTGCACAACTTACACAACTCATGATTATTTCATATACAAAATTCAAGAATATATCAAGAATATAGCATACAAAACTCAAGAATTGTATACACAACACAAGAATACATCAAGAGAACAACTTGTACAATCTATACATATGTATGAAGTATGTATGATGTGGTGCATTTTTAGTATCCAATCTATATTTTATCATTATCAATTCATTAAAAAAAGATTCATGGTCTATTAATCTAAGAATGTAAATTATGACCATGTACAGTTAAGTTTAGAAAGTATGGTCATAAATGCATTCCATTAACACAAAATATATTGGATTCAAAATCCAGATATATATATGATTTCAAGGACATTGTTTGTGCTCAAATGATGCCAAATGTAGAAATATAAATGGTGAGATGTACATGTAGCATATATCATGTGGGATACATCTTGTAAGTGGTATCCTCTATCCATGTGTCCTTTGGCTCACTATTAGGTGGAAGGTGCTTTAGTTTAATTTGTTGTAGTGCATAATCAAACTGCACAATAATGGATCTCCTAATCAACACCAAACTATATCTCCCCATGAGCTTCCACTCTTTGTCATGATAGGAAGGTCATGCAATGCAATAGCTAAAAACTCATATAGATCTATACTATAATCTTGAAGGTGACCAAAAGTCCATTCCTAGTGAGAAACTCAATGGTTGAAACGTAAGTGAGTCCACTAATTCTATCTAAGGGTGCTAGGAGAAGACCTAACGATGAGTTATCTAATACACTAGATAGAAAAGGAGTAAAGGCCGGAGGATGTATAGCACCATGGAGATGGTTCTGACAATATGGAAGGAATGCACTACCAATGATCAATCAATTATCTTGAAGACATAGACCTAAAACAATAAATACACTATAGGATCTATATGTGAAACTTTTTTAACTAGCACAATACCCATCCTCTCTATCAAGTATGGGCATGAGCCATGTTCCATTGTGTACTTCCTCAAACAATAAACCTCATCCTACATGGAGCAAAGGAGGTGCTCTATCTCTCCTTGAGTGCTATTGGTCCAAGTCATAACCTTAAAATATTTCATATAATACCATGAACTCTCTAACTCTAGGTCAAGGAACACATCAAAACTTAGCTTGGTAATATGGTCATCCATGTTGTTGTAATGCATCACACCACTAAAAGAGTAGCCTACTACTATCCCACATAATACCTATTATGCAGCCAACATCTAAAACTAAGATCTTCCTTCACCTCTCATGAGATTATTGTACATATATACATCACTACACAACATGCATTGTTGTCAACATTGTACATTATAGAAGCACAACTCACACATAAGTCACATATGAACTAAAGTCCCACAATAATCAGTTTACTCTACCACTCAAATCACACTCAAATTGGATCTAAACTTGATCTTCCACTCAACAATCTACCAACAATTAGGCATTGATTATAGTCAAGCCACATCCACTCTAGCTAAGAGACTTTAAGTGATGCTCACCGGCCTTTGTCCATAATAACCATGAATTCAAAGTCTCAACTTCAGAGAAGTGAGCTCTCTTGAGCTACATTTTGAAAGTATACCTCCTTGCTCACCCTAAGTCTCTAGTCCTAACAACCCCACTAATAGTGCAAATGGTGCAAGTGATAGTTTGTCCTACCATGTGATTAGTAGCCCTAACATGAAATCTAGACACCATCAAGTAGTCCATGAGCAACTACCAAAATAATGATGATTGCAAACAATACCTCCCTTATGTCTAAGCAAAATAGCTTTGGTGTTACAAACGTCATGATAGTTATCATGCATATATAAATTGCTACACAATATACATTGTTATTAATATCATATACTATAGAAGCATAACTCACACATAAGTCATACATGAACTCTAAAGTGCCACAATTGCCTCCTAGTTGGTGGTTAGGTCCCTTTAACTCCAGATAGTCATCTATTCCAAGTATGTGATATGCCTTATGGTGTGCCAAGATCAAGAGGCCAAGTGTTGTCAAGCCCCATTGTTAGTTGCTTGTATGCAATCTATATCACATGAAAGGTGAACTAGCTATAAGTCAAGTACATCTAGGACATAACCATTGTCCTTGAGGAACCATGCTGAGGGGAGAGGTCAAACATGCCATATACCATCTTATCAAATAGCCATCACACACCAACATAGTACTAACTCTACCAAAAGAGCTACATAATATACATCACAAGCTTGCGCATACAAATACCAAGCTTGGATCTATAGTGCCATCAAGGTTTGGGAAGTGGCATGACGTACAATTTTGCACATGATCTTTCAAAACAACACCATCATATCCTTCTAACATGAGGAATCTTGAAAAAAAAACCTCATGCACTCAAGATAGGGCGGCTTATGTAACATCAAGTGTCATCAATTTAGTTTGTTATAGATACACATAGTCACTTGGATGAAATTTATGGATCAAGGGTCTATAACCTCAAATAGTAGCATATTGTAAGGTATTCCTATGCTAAGCAATCAATAATAATAATAATAATAAGTTCTCTTTAAGGCCAATGGCATCACTCTTTGACAGATCTTTGCCTATTGAGAACATACACTCACCCATACATTTGGATCATCCAAGTCCAAAGCTATAGTAGCATCTAGATTTCATTCACAAAGTAGAAATTAAGGAGAGAAGGATGCTAAGGAGGCTTTTTAGCTGAACCAATAGCCCATGGCCAACCAAATCCAAAGCTATAGTAGCATCACAACAAATAGCTATAGATAAATCTAGATCTCATCCACAAAGTAGAAATTAAGGAGAGAAGGATGCTAAGGAGGCTGAACCAATAGCCCATGGCCAACCAAATCCAAAGCTATAGTAGCATCACAACAAATAGCTATAGATAAATCTAGATCTCATCCACAAAGTAGAAATTAAAGAGAGAAGGATGCTAAGGAGGCTGAACCAATAGCCCATGGCCAACCAAATCCAAAGCTATAGTAGCATCACAAAAAATAGCTATAGATGAATCTAGATCTCATCCACAAAGTAGAAATTAAGGAGAGAAGGATGCTAAGGAGGCTTGCTAGCTGAACCAATAGCCCATGGCCAATTAAGGTAATTGGAGATCCCAATCTCCTAAGTGGCCTCTCTACAAACCGTACTTATGCAATCCTCTCTTTATTGTCTAAACCACTCACTCTACTAAGCCATGGACCTCGAAGTGATCTTGAGAGGTTGTATGATGATCAATCAAGGCCCTATTACACAAGACTTAAAACTACCCAAAGAAATCTATAACTTGATCAATCAAAACCTTGATCCAAGAATGAGTAAATTATCCCTTCATTGGACTTGTCAAGAAGTACCACTAACTCAATCCATTTGAAGAAGTATTCCATTATAACCAAAAAATGCCAATGACGTCTCACAATTAGCAATAAAGGTCCAACAAAGTCTAAACTCCAATGGTAACCCAATCCTATGATATGTAATAGGTGTAATTATAGCATAGGAGCATTAAATGATGTTCTAACTTAGTCACAAACCACACATCTGGTAACAAACCATTGTACATTGGTTTATATACTACACCACCAATAATAACTCTAGAGTAAACTATATGTATGCTTTACTCTAAAATATCCAAGCTCCATATGACCATGACATGATATACCAATCATGGTCTTTGAGATGGAAGTGGTATTACTTGTACTCTACCATCCATCCATACACAAACAAGCTCTTTGCATTCCAATCTAAACCACCTGGCTTGCTGAAGGACACGATCTCTCTCTCAAGTATCAATTGTACCACCCACCACACCAGCGTAAAGATAACCCATCATTAAGATATCAGTATGAATGTCTTGCTGACTTGTACCAATATCTCTAACCTTTGGATCTATGACCTCCACAACTCCTCCTATATGTGCTGAGAGAGATACCATCAAAGGCTCAAAAAGGTAGATGCATGCCAATGTGGCAACATCTACTTGTTTGTCTCATCATGCAAACCTAGTCTAGTCTGATCTTACTAGTTGGGACATGGGTTCTACTAAAACCCATCTACATCATGGTTCATCACTCTAACTTTGTGAATAACCATGAAATCATACTCTTGTAAAGTCATAGCCCATCATCCAAGCCTCTTGGAAAGCTTACCAAAGTCTCTAAACCATTGAAGTGGTTGATGATTAGTGATGAGAGTGAAAAGGTTATCACATAGGTAACATCGGAAATGTGTTGCTACCTACACTATTGCTAAGCACTCTCTCTCATATGCACTATACTACATCTTTGTTGAATTGTTGGAGTGACTAGCATAGGCCATCATAAACTCCTTCCACTCATGATCTTGCTAGGTGAACATTACTCCAAGCCCCAACTCACTCCAATGAGCCTGGAATGGTCATCCTTTGATTGGTCTCTTGAGAATAGAGGCAAATGTCAACATCTCCTTGAGCTCTATAAAAGCTCTTTCCTACTCATCTTCCCAAACACCACTCTTATGTAAGCTTGGTTAGCTTCATCAAGGTCTTGGCATTAGCATTAAGTCCTCTAACATATTGGCAATAGAATTTTGGCAACCCAAAGAATGCTTGCACTCTCATCACATCCATAGACCAAGGAACACGTGCAAGAGCCTCCACCTTGGTGTGTTGAACACCAAGTCCACCAGGATAAATAGTGTGACCCAAATACTCAACTTGCTCATGGAAGAATCTACACTTCCCAAGATGTATTTTGAGTGCATGAGATTTCAACCTCTCAAACACCTCCAACAAATATCTCTCATGCTCATTCAGAATAGTGTTGTAGCCCAAAATGTCATCAATATAGCATCAAGCAAATCTAATCTTACTAGGATCTTATCCATAACCCTTTGGAACTTCCCAAGAGCGTTCTTTAACCCCAAACAGTAAGAACCTCCATTGATATAATACATCTTTACCTTAAACATCAATAGCCCAAAATATTATCTTGGACTTGTCCTCCTCCTTGATTGGCAATTAATGATATCCTACTTGAAGATCCAAAATACTGAAGGCCTTTGCATGTGCAATCATATCAAAGATCTCCTTTGGTGTAGGCATAGCATACCAATCAGCCCTAGTATGTTGGTTGATAGGATTGTAATCTCGACACATCCACTTATTTGTGTAGTTGCCATGCATATCCTTCTTGGTTGGCATCACTATAGTTGAAGCATACTTTCCATGTGAAATCTCTACTAAACTAGCCTCAAAAAGGTCTCTACTCCATTTGTGAATCAATGCTCTCTCCATGTCACTATATCTATAAGGACTAAAAAAATGGTGTATTACTAGTCAGCTCAATGCAAATACCAAGTCCTTTCAAAGTGCCCAAATCCTTCATATTGAAGGTTAAACAACTTTTGTAGTTCCTCAAGAACCTCCAATTTTTCTATCTTTCTCCTCTTGGAAGCTTGGGTCCAATGTTTGGCTCCCAAGTATCCTTTATAACTGATACAAGAGTGGAATATGCACTAATTGGCTAATACATTGGGCCCTTGGGAGAAATAATTTCATACCTCCAACCACTAGAGTCCTCAACCTCAACATGAAAAACTCCCTCTGCTTTGATTACAAGCTCTATACATCCTCTAGCTACATCCAAAGTAGACCAAAGGTGTAAACCAAGTAGACCCCTCAATTGGATAGACCTCAAGTAGACCATTCTCATAAGGGGCAACTAGCTATGTCCCCAACATGTGCTTGAATTTTCTTGATAGGCAAAGAGCTCACAAGTGTCTGAGTGGTGATGCCTATCAAGCTCATCCTATGCTACTCTACCAAGCCAAGGTTCACAATCCATGTCAAATAGTTTAGGTCCATATCCTGACCTAACACATGATGCTTGGATGCCTCCAATATTGTTATAATAATGGTAATACTAGTACAAAAGCCCATTGCTTGCTCCCTTTCATTGGCATTGGGCTTTACCAATTGTTGTAACTATGAGTCCCGAACAAGTCCAAGACCTCCCTCTCAAAAATCATGGGAACTTGGGAAACTCATAAGTGCGGGTAAAGTGGCTCTTGGCTATCCAACAAGGTTCACCACTACCATAGGTGACCTATCAGCTACTACCACCATTTGAGACTAACATCCAACATTAAAAATATCATTAGCAATAAGGTGGTGTAGTCATTGAAGCATGCTATAGAACTCTAGGTAAGAGGTTGTCCACCAAAGACAAAGATGATGAGCTATGATCCTACTCTAGCTGCATTGAGAATAGACCTAATATGTACTTGCCACCACTTGTGTACAAGAAACACCCATCATAGGGATTTTCTCCAAAATTTAGGCTAGAGAAAGAAACTAATGACCTTGGAAATGTTGTAGTATATGCAACATCTACCAAAACACACTAGAATGAGGATCTTGTAGACCTTAACCTTGGCTAAAATGGGTATGTCCCTAACATGGCCATTCAAAAATCACCAAATGAATGGGACCATGTCTTTCCAAATCCTATGCTCTCTATAAGGAAATATCAATTGGTATGGTCTTTTGGTAATCCTTGATTACAAATATTGATAATAACTAAAGAGAGCAATAGGCCAAGTGTGCCATATGATTAGAGAGACTTGCCTATTAGTCTCATCTCTCTCCACATACAAGTACCTTTGAACCCATATACTTGCCTATAGTACCACAACTTGTCTAGTGTTAATCCCATCAAACAACTCTAATAGACATATTCTCTCTTTTGGATATTACCAAGAAATGAGTGTGGTATCTAAAGATAACAAGGTAATAGACTCCGGAGGCTTATCCTTACAAAGGTCTCTTGGTGGTACAAAGGTTATACTCTAAGCCTATTGCACCAAATGATCCACATGCTACTACAATGTCGCTTCAAAACTCCACAATGGAACATCCAAGGTAGATAAACTCCACTTGTACTTCAAATTTGAGTGATCTCCTTTAGTATTGGGGTATCTTTTGTATGGATGTTCCACTCCAATAAGTCACCAAGCCAAGTAATAAAACCATTGAAAGCTAAAATTGATGTCATGGTCCTTGATTATAGTGAGCAAAGACTACCACTACTAAAGCGCATTGGTAGGCAACATACTTGTCCCTCCCTTGATGGTTAATTTGGCCTACAAGAAGTTTTCTCCTCTCAATATTCAATATTGAAACCCATGGGATATAATGCTACTCCACCAACTAGCACATCATATGACTTTGCTACTATTGCAATGGCTTTAGCTCTCACCATAGAGCTATAAGTTGGATGACCAAGTTGAATCTTGACAATGAGCTCCCTACATGTGATGTATTGTATACAACTACCTCCTAGAGATGCCGGGATCTCAAATAAACACCTCTTCATATTGGTCTTTTGTAGCTCAAGAACAAAAACTACATCCTTCTCCAACATAAAGGGCTATGCACTAGAGTCTAATAAGTCTATACCCTTTGTGCTATATAGACCTTCCTTGAGGTCACATCAAATAGAAAATCCCACTTTGGTTGTCCAATAGGACAACTCTAGGTGTGAACTCTGAGCTTGTTCAAAGGTAGGTCTAGTTGGTAGCTCCTCCAACCTAACTATTATTGCTTGCCATTGGTTGTCGAATGCATCCCATGATCCTCACCCAAGTCAATACCGCTATCAACCACCTCTACTCTAGAAGCAAGAACCACCTCATCCCTACTCTCACAAAGTGTGGTAGCCAACTAGAACATTGGAGATGGGTCAATTCCCAATGTAACCATGTCATTGGCTTAGAACAAAGGGAAGTGCATTATCAATTGAGTCATCTATAACATTGTGCTAGACTCAATCTGTGTAGAACAAGTGGTTGACTAGTATCTAATCCATCATATGCTCCATCACCACCTACCACACTTGCACTAGGATATCAAGGAGCCATAGATGTTGTTTGTAGTGCCTCAAAGAGTGTGAAAGACTATGGAAGTCTGACATATCTACTAGCCTCTCCTCTTTGTAGGTCCAACTCCATTGATGCTCCTCTAGGCTATGAAACATGTATTGCACTCCTAGTCATTGCAATAGATGCATCTACCTATTTTTCTCTGCACATAAAGTCCAAGACATTTTTATCACTAGCATAAGAGGTGGAAACCTCAACACTTGAATCTGATCTCCTTTGAGCTATCGGCATGCTAGCCAATCTCTGCTCAATCTAAGTAGCCATGGTTGTTTTAGAAGCAAGGGTAGGCATTAAATCCCTAAAGATTGTAGGTCCTCTACCATCACCTCATCCTCCAATGACCTATAGCTCCTTTACCACCTTCTATATTAGCCATACCACTCTATAACTTTGGGTGAAGGTCAAAGCATTGGTCACTAGTGTGACCATATTTGTGGCAAGGGTCACATTATCTCTATGCTAGTTGTGATGCACTAGAGGTATCATGTCCACTACCCTAAGTTCACTCTCTCTTGTAGTAAGATTCTATTTGCACTAGGCCTTCCATTCACTCCATAAGATTTTGGGCTGTCCACTCTGCCCTCAAAAGCCAACATGGTGTGGTGCACTCTATTCCATTCTAGAAGAAGAATAATTTGTAGATGAGGTCTTCCTTCCAAATCCATATATCACCACTCTCTCCTCCACCATCTTGAGCTCAATGGGCTTAGCCAAACTAAAGGCCCTTACTAAAATAGGTAAGGTAGCCTGTAACAACATAGTATCACGTACTCTGCATTGCAATTCCTTGTCTAAGATCCCATACCAAAAATAGATTGTTTAGGCCTTAATTACTCCTTGAGTGAAATTGATCAGCTGTCTCATGTGAGTATATGTCTCACATAGGCTCTCTCCAACCTTTCATTGGAACTCTTGCAAGCTCCTCAAGTTGTCAACCCACACTCCTTGGTAGCTTTGCTTAGAAAATTATAAAAAATCCACCATGGAGTTAAACCCCAATACTAGACCACCTTTTGTAGCAATACATCTACTTGTAGTAGTACCAATTCCAACTAATGCACTTTCACTAGATATACAAATGCTACTCGAGCTAGAACTTTTAGGTATTGTTGATCTACCCTAGAAACCAAACTTGAAATGATGGAGATGTAGTGCTAAGACTAATATTGTCTCCATAGCTCAATCTCCTCCAAGTGAGCTCTCTTGAACTCATGGTAATCATCCATTGGTGTACCCTCCATGAACTAGAACAATCCTTTCCATGCTTCAAAGGGTGTGAATAAAGTTTGATTTTTCATCTACTACAAATCATACCAACTATCAAATTCTAGGATGAAGTCATCCAACTCAATGGTAGCCATTGTACTAAAGTAGCATTTGGGGCTTTTAGAGGCCCCAGAAATCTTGTGCATATCCCACAACAATGGTATGGATACACCAAGTGCACTCTCAATTGAATTTGCTCTTGTATCAAAATCCAAATCACAGTCAATCTCCGCCTAATTGGTACCTAAGGTACAAGCTAATATTGAGCTACACTCCATGTAAACCCACTATGTGCTATAGTGATATCTCTTCTAGAATCCCCAAAGAACTTTATTGTGACAATGTAACCCAAACCATAACCATAATCACCATGAGTACCCCACCAAGGAGCACTACCAAGTGCCACCACCAAGTAAACACCACTCACTAATGTAGCTCTAATTGTGACAACTACACTAGGGGAAAGGCTGACCTTAACTTGCCATCACAACATACAATATCACAATCTACAAGTCATCATTTCCTACCACATTAGAAAGAAACTTAGGTAGTCTAATTGATCATCATTCCAACCTTAGTATTGCATGCACACTAGAGAACCAATACTCTAAAGTTACGACACCTCACACAAACATGGTGCACAAACAAGAAGCAGAGAATAGAAGAGGTCTAATGACAAGAAGTCTAAATAAAAACCCATCTCATATATCAACATTGGATTAACTCTGTCACCATTTGGCATTTGATATAATAGGAGTGTCTATCTATTCCTAAGCTACCAAGATATGATCAAACTACCTCCCCTAGCCAAAGTTGCATGTGGATAGATATCAATCGACCAATTACTAGGACAACAAGTGAGGATGGAATAGTTGGCTAAGGCACCAATCTAGAAACAAGAGATATGGGGTTCAAACCTTATTGTATAAAATCTAGAATAGTGGGTGGATTCTTCCAAATAATGACCAAAAGCTACCAAACTCACTTAAACTTGCTAGCGTCTTGTTGGCCCTTCTAGGCCTTCATAGTCTCTCTAGCTCATGATCATATGCCTCAAAGCACTAGCTAGGGAATTTTGGTCAACCTTCAACTCTTGAAAACCTTTGCAAATCTGCCATACCTCCTCTAAAGTTAGTTGACCACCAAATCCTCCGCTAATTATCAACTCAAGCCAAATTGACAAGATGAGGCTCTAAATCCCTAATTTTGGTGGTTGGTTCCCAAATCCATCTCTAATTTTGCTTCTCATGTCCAATTTGCAACACCAAGGCCTTTGATTTCATTCTCTTGTCCTCAAATTGACATCCATTGACTCAAACTTGATCTCATTTTAAGAAATTAAGGCAACATTGCCACATATTGTTTGTCTTATTGCCAAATCTACATCAACTCAAATAGAGCTTTTGCACACAATCACACTCAAGGAAATCTATGACTATGATTAAATGTACCATTGATAATCTAATTTTTGAGATACCACCAATGCATTCTTGCACCCAATTTCTTCTTGACTCTCACTTCTCTAATGTAATCAATTCACTCTTTCACTCAAATCAGACTCAATTTGGATCCAAACTTGATCCTCCACACAATAATCTACCAAAAATTAGGCATTGATAACAATTAATTCATACCCACTCTAGCTAATGACTCCACATGATAATCACCAACCTTTGTTCACCATAGTTAGGAACTTGAAGGCTCAACATTAAAAAGTGAGCTCTCTAGAGTTGCACTTTGAAAGCATACCCTCTACTTGATCTGAGTCTTCATCCCTAATAGTGCTATTGATAGTGAGTCCTATGATTTGGCCTATCTCTCACTTAGGATGAACCTCTCATGACTATTATGGTAGCGCACCATGGACTAAGAAGGCAAGGAACCTCAACTCCATCATACTCCTCCAAGGCTAACACTCCAAGACTCAAGACATTGCTCACTAGAGAACTCAATGAGAGAGAGATAGTTGAAAATGAAAGGATGATGAGTACCTCCTCACCCTAGTTTATATACTTGTGAAATAGTTACACACCAAAGTTACTAATTACTGGAGTAACTCAAGTTACTAGGCTAAGTCAAATAAAGTAAAAATTTATAAAGGAATATCCATCCACATAGGCATATTCCACTAAGCTTATGATCTTATCTTGACCAAACCACTAAGTCAAGGATTCCTTCACATGGGCTATCCTTGGACTATAGAAGAATCCAAAACAAAAAAGCTTGTAGGCCCAAGAGTTCTCAACTTTTTCCTCAAAGCCAAACACCTAGGAATAATCCTAATTCAACACAGTAGAATCCAAGATTGTGGTGGTCACCTTTTCCACTTCCTCTAAAGTAAGGTCCCTACTATCTTAGCTATGACTAACTTTAGCTAATCATGACTAATGTAGAACCATCCTTTATCTCTATACAAATAATATCTCTCAAGTATTTGTAATATTAAGCTAAAAATCATAATACCACACACATGCACAAATGGGTGTTATAGTCCTATGATATGGTCAATAGCCCTAACATGAAATCTGGCCACCATCAAGAAGTCCATGAGAAACTACCAAAATAACTATGATTGCAAACATTACCACTCTAGCATCTGAGCAAACTAGCTTTGGCGCTACAAATGTCTTGACAATATGTGGAATGAAGGCTCAAGAAAATGTCATCCTGTCTCTCAATATCTTAAGTCTAGAAAGCTCATAAAAGAGTGTCATTGTCTTCTCTTCATACTACTATGTCTCCTTGGCCGCATGTCCAAAGAGTGCATTGGTGCAAGATCATAAGAATCAAGTTCCAAAAAACAATCTCTAATGGGAGATGAACACACTAGACTCTCCCATAGGCTCTCCAAGGAGATGGAGCTTGGTTTGGATCTCATGAGTATGTGGATGGAGCTCTACACGAAGAAAACATGACTCTCTCCCTATAGGCTCCGCCTCACTCTCTCCAATCAGGGATACTAATCTCTTGGTTTGAGTACCACTAAAGACTTCTCTTTATATACCACAAGAGACTATCTTTCTATTCAAGTAGAGGAGCAAACTTAGACTGTCTGTTTGAGTCTACTCCTCTACTCAAATAATCTTACTCAAACTCAAACACTTCCCTAGTAGTGACTCACTCACTACTAGGGTACTACTGGGGCGGCTCAAAATGTTCTATTGGGATTTCTTGTTTCCTTGAACATTTTGCTCTACAAACTCTATTTGGGCAACTTGTTGAGGTTGTCTATTCTTACAATAGAGTGGACATTCAACAATATGATGTCCAATTTGGTGACAATAGAAACAACCACCATTTTTTTATAATTTTTCTCTATCTATGGTGCCAAGTGGTCTCCATTGAATGGCATCAATCTCCATTGGTGCCGGATCCTCCACCTATGTGTAGTGTATTGGTTGGTTTTGTGGAGGTCAAGGTCAAGACCAAGTTGTTGCAACCAAGGGTTCAAAGCATTTGGCCAACCGCATGGCTTCCTCCAAGTGTTGTGACTCTTGCATAATTTCTTTTGATTAAGTTCATGATTTGAAGCCCCTCACAAATTTACCCAAAGCTTTACCTTCTAGTATATTTGGAATTTGCATGATGGTGTTCTAGAATTGTGTGATGAAACTTCTTATGAAGCCAATCTACTTCAACTCTACCAACCTATCTCGTGTAGCTTGTGTGGCATTTGTAGCATAGAATTGACCAATTATTGCACTCTTGGATTTTGCACCAAGTCAAGATTGGTGCCAAAAATTGCCATTCAATTGCTTCCACTCAAAATCACTACCATAACTCTATTCAATTGGCTAGAAGCCAAGAGAATTTGTTTCCATTCATCTTGAATATTGGTAGCTTCAGAATAACATTTGCAGTCAAACAAAAAATTCTCCACTACACCCAAAAGATTCTTGCCTTCAAATACCTTGGGTTTTGGAAATCAGATTTGGTCTCCTCCTTCTTGAACTAGTGTTCCTTCTACATGCTCTTGTTGTTGATGGTCTTATTCATCCAACAATTAAGTAAGGTGCTTGATTTGTTGCTATATAATAATGATAACCTTGGGTATTGCCACCATGGCTATTACTCTACCACACTATTCCCAATTTATCCAATTTATTAACACATAGATACAACACGTCCACCATTCTCCATAAGTTGCAACTGGAAGTACCAAGGATTCCTCAAACAAGGTGATCACATTCAAAAAATTCTACAAAAAGCATGAGGCAATGAACTATGTGAAATAATGTTTGGATAATACCTAAACATGAAAATCCCCATGGTTTGGCAAAAATAGATTTGGTGGACCTTAAATTTGATCCATCCCATTTCTACTCTGATACCAATGTAAAAGACCAAGACCAAGGAGAAATAAGAGAATAGAAGATCATATTGGGACACTTGAATATGGGAAACTCCAAATGCCTAGCATGAGCTTCAGCTTTTGTATTTATAGAGAGCATACAAGGCTCTTGAGAAGCTTTTGAAGAAGCTTCCTTGAGCCACTTTCTTGGAGTGCAAGCAAAGTTAACCGAGAAGCTTCTCAAGAAGTGTCCTTCTAGAAACCACCTACTTGGCATGCAAGCTATGCTAGTTGGAAGCTTCAAGAAGCTTGCTTGGTACTTCTAGAATATTCTAGGCTAATTTGGCCCATTCAATACTTTATTAGCCTTGACTAACTTTGTTGCTAAACTCCATATTGTTATACCAAGGTTGTACATGGACATCCGGCCTTGAATGTGAAGACTAAGGTAGAGAGGATGGGGAGGGCTATGACTAGGCTCAGCTGATGATTATTTCAAATGAGGCTGAGTTTGATTTCTTATAGAAGCAAATCTGGTGTCCATATGGTAGAAGCTTCATGCATTCATTTTTTGGGCAGTTCTTCACCTATCTCTTCTTGGAGTGTAGCTTCATAGGCAAGGACAAGGTTTACTATGGTACTCTCCCAAGGTGGAACAAGGAGCTCTATGTCCATGGAGATGAAGGAGAATCCATTGGAAAACTACATTTTTCTAGCATGTTTTTTACCATAAACACTTAATAAAGTTAGATGGAGTTATTGATCAAACCTTCTATATGTTGAAGCACACCATGAGTAGTTCTTTTGTCAAATGATAAGCCATGTTGTATTAAGCCTAACAATTCATATCACATTTTGTGTAAAGCCATATAGGTTGAACTATATTCTATGTTGAAAGGTTGAACTATAAATGATGTTATGTTAGGTTATGAACCCATTTTTGTATAGCCTTGTTGAACTATATTATGTGTTGATAATGGAAGTTCATTGTGCACAAGTCATATTCATGATGTTATAGATGGCTCTCTCCTTGTGTATGCTCCTCTACATGACCCTCCAATTCCCCGCACACAAAATATTCTAGAGAGTCCTCCCCCTCTAGGAGACCCTTGTGCACTCCCAACCCACAATGTTGCTATAGACCACATTCTCATAGTAGATGCTCCTCCCCTTCTATATGACCCTCCAACATCCCTTGCACATGACACTACCCCTCATGTTTGTAGCAAGGACAATTCTTTAGGAGCTTGTGACTTAGAGCAAGGAGTTGCGAGTGTGTGCAAGAAGATAGTTAGATAACCCATTGTCAGGCTAGGCTGTGAGGATATGAATCCTTCTTTTTCTCTTGTGAGTACTCCATAGTTAGCACTTGGGCAAGATGGGCCCTTGCAAGGGAGTGTGATTTAGTTGAGAAGGAGCACCTACTCCTTAAGAAGGAGAGAGACTTAGGATAGAGAAAAATATTTATTTGAGAGAGGGAAAGTACATCCTTAGATAAGCATGTAGAGTTAGATAGGCTTATGAGACAAAGACATGCAATAGTACTTGACTACCAACATGATGAGGATTTTTATAAAAGAGAGATTTTTATTACCATGGGATTGGTAGAGGAGTCTTAGAGAGCTTATGAGGAGTCGGCAAAGATGAAGGCTCTAAACATGTCATCCTCTCTTCCAATATCTGAAGTCTATAAAGCTCACAAAAGAGCATCACTGTCCTCTCTTCATATCATTATGTCTCCTTGGCCACATGTCCCAAAGGAGCATTGGTGCAAGATCATAAGAATTTCAAGATCTCCAAAAAACAATCTCTAATGGGAGATGATCACACTAGACTCTCCCATAGGCCCTCCAAGGGCATGGAGCTTGGTTTAGGTCTCATGAGTATGTGTATGGGGCTCTACACCAAGAAAACATGACTCTCATCCTATAGGCTCCGCCTCACTCTTTCCAATCAGGGACACTAATCTCTCTGTTTGAATACCACAAAAGACTTTCTCTTTATATACCACAAGAGACTATCTTTCTATTCAAGTAGAGGAGTAGACTCAGACTGTCAGTCTGATTCTGCTCCTCTATTTGAATCTTCATACTTGTCACTCTTCATAAGCTCTCTAAGACTCCTCTACCAATCCCATGGTAACAAAAAGCTCTCTTTTATAAAACTCCTCATCATGTTGGTACTCAAGTACCATTGCATGTCTTTGTCTCATAAGTTGAACTCTTATCTCCCACAACAAATACCAACGTTGTCATGTTGTGGTTTGTGTAACCCATGAAAAACTAAACTTGTTAATTTATCTCCATAAAGATGGAGTAGCTTGTATGATGGATCCCCTAGTTAAGCTATTGCCATGTGAGCAATCTATGTGCATTTAAGTGGCTGGCCATGTGAAGTATGATCTTATCTTTTTCAAGGGCTCTGATGTATATAGGTGGTGGAGAGTTAAGGAAAGTGGCAGTTTAATTTTAGGAGTCTCGAGTGGGAGGAGGACATTGAGAGTGAGAATTTTAGTAGAACATGGACACCATGGCATCAAGGAATCATTTGAGCAAGAGATGTCCCATGCTCCCAATCTGCCACTCCCAAATCCTTATCTCATCAAGCATCAAATTCTACATTGGGATGGCTTACGGGACTGGATGGTGGTATATTTTGGAGTGGTATTCATGGAGTCGGTGATGGAAAACCCAAATCATGTCGTTGTTCTAATGTTTACTTACAAGCAAGTCTAGGATTTAACAATTTATGTGCTCTTATAAGGGAAGAAGGATTTAAATTCATTTCTCAATTTCAAGGTAGAGATGTGTGGTCCATTTGTCAAAAAGTGAAGAGGTTAAATGATAAATTTGCAAAGAGTTTGGGTCCCAAGAGGAGAAGCCTGTACTTATTCAAGGATTGAAGGAGCTAGAGAAAGGCATTTGAGAAGAGCAGACCATAGTTGGAGAGAAGAGCTAACAAGCTACAATCAAGAGACAAAAACCAAAGGAATTGTGTAGATTTTGAGTAGATTAGGGTCAAATGAAGCAAGGGGGGTCAAACTTTCACTTAGATGAGCAAACAAGAGAATTCTGAGAGTCATGTGATATCTTTTCATAATCTGTAAATGGAATTAGAGAGTTGATAAAGTGCTTATTATATTGAGATCAATAAATTCTACTTTTGAGTCAAGCTCAAATTTCTATCTGATCATTTGAAGTCAAAGCATTGGAAATCAAATTGTTGAGGACAAGATTATGATCAGGTTTGGGGTTTTGGTTCCTTCTCAAGCTATGGTTTTAATCAAGCAATGAAAATTTCCAACATTGTTGGTGGTAGGTCTTGCACCTATGTAAAAAAGTTTCATGTAAATTCCTCAATTAGAGAATTTAGGGTCTTGGATCAAGCATACTTGGGTCTGTAGAGCACACAAGTTAGTCCAACTCAAGAATTGATCCATATCTAGGGATTGGGATTGGATTGAGCCATAAAACTTCTCAAGGATTTAGACAAGAGCACAAGTAGATACTATGTAAAATTTGGTTAGCTCAAGATTCATAAAGTGTGAGAACTAATGCTATAAGTTCCAATACAAATACTATTATAAGCTCAATATGAGCATTTTTATTTTCAATCACTGCTAAGTGCCAACTCTTCCATTTCTATAACTATAGTTGAAAATTTTAGGTTATTGGAATTCTTTATGGACAATAATAATTTATTTATAAATCTGGTAGAAATTTCCAAGACCCAAGAGCAAATCCTCAATTAAGGTGAAAACCTACAAATAGCTAGCTAAATTTGAAACCTTGTCAAGGGATATGTAGTAGTTAGATTCTGGCTTATTTCATATCATTGGAAAGCTTATCTTATATTCTTTCTATTGAATTCCAAAACACTTGAATCCAAGTTATAAAGAAAAAAGTTATGTCCATTATGAGTTTTGTAGAGTTTTCTTCGTCAAAAAGACATAAAATTTCCCCACTTGGATTATAAATTGGTTGAAATTTGGAGTACATATTGCAAGAAGCTTGGAATATAAATTGAAATTAGCTTGAGTAAAAAGCAAGAAGGATCTTAAGCTCATTTTTGACAAAAATCATGGAGAGTTGTTATTGAAGTCTTGTAATTGGATCCTCTCTGTGCTTGCATGCTTGTTTGTATGCCTTGGTGGCTTGGATTGGTGTGTGTGCACTGCACTTAGGTTCCTTCCTTTGAGATATGTTGTGTTTTTCTCCTTGGTAGTGCTGGAAGTGATGACCAGTAGACCATGAGTGCATTTTGTTGGGCAAGTTAGGTTACCCATTACTTCCTTACTCGATAGAAGGAATACTAGAAGCAAGAGTAAAAGATTCCAATGAATAGGCAACACCTATGTTCAGACTAGTAGTGAAAAATCTATGCACAATCTTTGATCTATAACCTCCATAGCTAGGCACCCAATGTGTTACAAGAGACAAAAAAGCAAAGTATGACAACGTGCCTTCAACACCCCAAAGTAATGCTTGTTGACAACACAACCACTTGCAAGACATTTGTTAAACTCCATTATTTCCTTTGTGCAAGGAATCTTGAAAGAAGGTACCAAGTGGCTCATGGGCACATGGACATGAACCAAAGTAAGTCTAATTCTTCCTTTAAGCACCACCAATATCTACTCAAAGGAAGAATTAGACTTGCTTTAATTCATGTCACCCCACAAAGGTGATTTTTTTATGTAAGCCATGTCATGACAAGACTCAAGCATCCTTGCAATAATGCCCAGCTCAAACAACCCATTCTACAAGTTAGCTTAGACAACTACATTCCGTAACACAAGGGCCAATACACACCAAGACAATAATAAGCTTTAAGAGTCGAGCTGAACAACACCAGAAAAATTTCACATTAAAAAAACTTAGAGTGAGAGTGAACTTATTTAATAAGAATATACACACCATATGCAGGAAGCAAAACTCACACTCCATCCTTCTTATTGAACACTCACCTCACAAAAAAGTATTATTTGCTTAATATCATTGCATACCACTTGGTCATTGATTGAATATGAACCTTTTTGAATGTAGTAGATTTCACCATCTACTTTAGGTCTTTGGACAAGAGGAAATAAAGTACCATCCACCAATCCTACACACCTTTTGAATTCTTTGGTTGCAAAAATGTTTGAAATTCTATTCCTCTCTTCATGGTTTGGCCAAGTAATGTCTTCACTTAGAGTGACTACAATGGCTATCATGACTCTATCAATAAATTTTTTGGTATACCTTAAACTAATTCTCCATAAATAGATACCCTAGCTACAAATACTCCATTTTTTTGTGACTAAACCAATTGAGAGTAAGAGTAAATTGAATCCACACATGGGATTGGACCTTTCTTGCATTTCTCTTTCTGAAATCATCATGTTCTCAAGTAAAGAAACAAAAGATTGTACATTTCATTTGCACTAGCTGTCTAAAGGAAGATGGATCTAGATCTCAAAAAGTAAGCAACAAGCAAGCAAGCAAGCAAAGTCAATACTCATATTATAACTATTTCTCTCAAGAAGATACCTCTAGGAAAAAAAATCACCACCTCATTATCTGTTCATCCTCTTTCTCTAAATCCGTAACACCCCATGTCTCATCATAATCATTCTATGTTTCCTTGTATTTTGGAGCTTATTGAAACCACAATATTTGAATTCATTGTCATCAAAGTCAAGTTCAATTATGCTCTACCTATTTTCTATATGCTTCCTCATGCAGTTCTTGATTTATTTCACTAATAATTTCTGGTTGCTACAACATGATATTTTTACCACCACAATTTTTTTTCATGCCTACCTAAACCAATTCAGCCACACTAGCTCAATTGAACAATTTGCACACAAGATGAAAACATGCAGAGTTGAGAAATGCCTCTCGCCAAGGAGAGAAATGGTGCATCCACAAAAGGATACATGAAAGCAATCCAAGAACATCATGAAAACATTAGCCCTGGGTTTCATAAGGACATGGTACACTATTTCATGGACACATCACATAGCTTTAACTATTTAAATTCAAATTCCTCTTGTAATTATTGACTCTACTTAATCTTTACATGTTCATTAAGAGTTACAAACTTGCCCATCGTAACTCTTAAAACTCTATGGGTCATGATTTTTATGACCCATAAATATTTTATGGCTATGATTGATCACTCATAAAACAAATGATGTACCCACTTTTCCATGCCTATAAAGAATTACATGAATAACCATAAAAAATGTGATGTGAGCCCTACGGGTAGTGAAAAAGTCTATTTGAAATGCTCTAATCAATATTTAGGTCTTACCTTGAGAGAGCAAGTCATTCAACCGATATGTTGGTGGCACAATAAATAAGCTTGAGCAGCAGGACGCATAAGCAACAATCTAGAGAAACAAAGCTATGTAACAAGACCAAGTTTTTCATTAGAACTTCTATATTAGCTTGCAAGTATTCCATTCCTGACTTCATGTGACTACATTTGCAATAAGAGAAATTCTGGAGACATGCTTTGTATACCTTTTTGCATTTGTAAATTTTATGCAAATTTACATCAGTATTTACTATAGTTTTCAACATTTATTGCTTTGTCTAGGAGATATTTTCTATAGAAAGCAAAAATAAAATGGATTAATAACTTTGTTAATGAAAAGAATGAAACAATGTCAAATTTGGGACTAAGATCTAGATTTAGAATAGTACATAAACCCAAGAAAATCAATGGAGAGAGAAAATAATGTCCAAAAAAATTAGAGGAATTATTGTGAATGTAGCTAAAGAATTTAAGAGATTTATAATTTTCTAAACAAGAGGTTATAGGTTGAGTTAAAGCGTTATACACTTTGCCAATTTTGCAAAATTTTACTTTGCAGTAGTTTTTTTGGTGTGTTTTGAAGTTTTGTTCAATATTCAATTTGGAAACCACCAACACAATTTAAGTTATATTTGCAGATCTAACCAACTCATTATGCAATAATGAAGAACTAGACGAGAATCCTAAGGAACTGGTTCATGATTCTCATTCCTAAGGAAAAAGAATCATGAAATTGATTGGAAGTAGACTAGGTTTCTAACAAAAAGAAACTTGGGAATTGAAATTGTGACCCAAAAAAAATTCAGATTTTTTCTAGGGATTGCTTATCCGTCAATTTTATAGGAGTTCTATTTGACAAGTCTTGAACATTGCACCTAATGTACCTAGTTCTTCATTGTGTTCCCAACCACACACATCAAGCTCAAAGATATCAGGCAAGTTAGCAAGACATACCAAAATGAATCTCAATGTGCAAGCTAAAGAAAGAGACTGAACTTTGAGTGCAATCCATGAATTGTTGATGATATTTGAGTATAACCTCAGCCACTGAAGCATATCTACCATATTTTACATCACAAAGAAAGAGGAGTGGTGAATGTCAAAAATTAGGTAGGTTGACTGTTGGTGGACATGAATATTCCCACATAAAACTTGCAGACCATATTTTTAACAATATAGTATGTCACCTAACTATAAACCTACAGTAAAAATATATAAGGATTAGATCCATGGAGCTATAAAACATTTGTAGTCGTATGAATGTACCTTACTTCACTAGTACAAGTCATACTCATGCCCACATGTTTGCATTCTACCATCACCTGAAATTTGAGCCAACGATTTCCATGTACCTCGAAAAAGGGATTAATAGGGCTTGCCAGTGGTCCGATATGACACCTTAATCCATCCGTGTACACGCGGGTTACAAAGTGATATGGACAATATGTTTATGTCTACATTGGTCCAAGTTCAACAAATGTAATCCATTCATCTGCCATGTCAATTTTCACACTGGTGGGGTGTCATTACTACATCTTCAATAGAAAGTAGACCAGGTAAGTTCTTTGCCAAACTTGTAATTTGATAGACGTGTATCAAGGGGATATGATCTGAAAAACATTCATTTGATATGATCTCAGAATTACGGGCCCACAAACAAAGGACTATCTAAGACTTATGATTTTAAATTCTTGCTTATGCACGAATAAAATGTATTAGTATTTGACCTTGCTCCATCATTTTCACAACCCATAAAATTGCTCCAACGTTATGTGTTTTCAACAAGATAAAATTTAAGAAGAACATTTATTTTGAACTCCATCAACAAAATTTAAATTTTTTTATATCCCTTAATTAATGGAGGAAGTCATCATCATCCTTTTCTTACCACCAAAAGGACGATGATGACTTCCTCCACTAAAGAGACAAGTCAATAGAACTAATGGAAAATATGTAGAATAAAATAGCATTTTTTGGTACAAATATGTCACACTACCATAATAAGAAGGTCAGTTTTAAATTTAAAGATGTATTAAATTAAAGGTGTCATTTTAGAATCACCTAAAGCTCAAATGATATGTAAACTATTGAAGAAAACCCTGCAAATAAAAGAATTCAAATCTACATGTCACTCCATATACACTAAAGAAAATATTCTTTTCTCCATAGAACGCTTGTGTGATGTGTAGTTCTTGCAACATGGATAATAACAAGTATAACAAGGGAATTTTTTATGGTGATTCATAGAATTTCAGTTATTCTGCATAAAAAAGTCATGAAATAAAAATTGACATTAGAACTTGATTAATGTACATTTTTTTCCAAAAGGAGTTTGACAAGTTCCTAACTATTTTATGCCTTTGAACTACTCTATTGTGATCAATCAAAGGTTTCTTAGAGAGGTTAGTGTATGCATTAGCAAAAACTTGTCTAATCAAGATGCTAAAAATCCATCCCAAAATTTTGATTTCAATTAGTTTGATGGATTAAGCAAATTATATTAATTACTTTATCTTTGTAAAGGGGTGAATTTTACTCAATGGAGCAGTATGACCTCATTGAATGTTATTTCTTAATATATAGTTTTCTGTCTTCCAAGTATATTCTCCAGCAATTACATAGCTCAAATTTAACATAAGAACATTGCAATTGTCCGTTAACAAGTTTGTTACAAGCTAAAACAATCAACTACTTGTAGCACTTGTCAAGCGATGAGTGTTGTAAATCTTTTTAAAAACTTAGATAATATCCAGACCTAGAGGTTTTATTCTTTTGATAGTTAGAAATATAGTCACAACCTGACTGACTTAGTCCAACTACTACATCAACACATCAAATTAATTCCACCCTAAGCTGGCAAGAAGACTTAGCTACACTACGTGGATCAATGGATTAGGCAATTGCCTTAGTTGGCAATAAATCTATTATTTTTAGCTGAATTGTTATAAAATACCAGTTTTTGAAGAGGATGTCTCTTTAAAAGGTATGGTTAAAAAAAGCAAGTAGTATTAGCTGGACATAGACATAGCATAGCATAGCACATGGAACAAGATTAGAAGTATCTAGAATATCTTGGACTTCTTACGCTCAAACTCATATGAGAATTATAGGCATATGTTTTGTGTGAATTATTCTCTTGGATTTTTTTGACCTTTACATACACAACCTTCTTTCTAGACCCAAGCACACTATGGGTATCATTGGGAATACGCACAAGAATGACACGTTGTTGGTTTAAGCTTTAAGCGACGTTCAAGAAATTGATTTATGTGCTTTTACATGAGGAGCAAAAGAACGAATTTCAAGGAAAGGAACCGAAAGAATACCAACGTTACGGACGACGCTCCATAATTAGGAAAGTGGAAGAGTTTAAAGACAGTCCCCTATAAGTTTGGAATGGACTCTTGATTTTTCCTCTATACTCAACTCTTTGTGTTCCTTTGTTGTTCCTTGGTTCCTAGTCATTTGGTAGTTCAAGGGCTTTGTCCTAATACTTGATGTTATTTCTCTTCAGTAATAGTGGATGAAAAGGGCTCATTCACATGATGAGCTTTTGCGTGAAAAAGATACACAAACTGCAAAGCACCGATTAAGACGTGGTTTACTGTCATGGAGCAAGGTGGGATCAGATACAGAAAGTCTTACTTGTCTCGATATGTTCTGTCTATTAATCTGCTCAAAATAGGTTTATACTCCGAAATTTTCGTGTTCTTATGCGTGTATAATTTTCACACTGTCCTCTGAAACATGAAGATTGGATTACCATAAGCCATATTGATTCTATACGATGACTCTATGATAGTGAACGACTTCTAGTAGGAGATCTGTATCCTTACAATGTATATATTAGACCATTGATATGAAATCTACCCGCACGCGCTCCACGAAACGTATACTGAAAGAAAATGCCAAATTGACCATCTCGAATTTTTATCTCATGCCATAAACACTACTTACTGTAGATCTTGTTTTATGAGAAGGTGGTGTTACCTACACAAATACATCTTCCTTTGCACCTGTACCACTATGAGTTAGTGGATGAGAAGTTGGAGCTTTGTCTTTCTGGTCAGAGGTCCAAAAATCAGCTCGTTTTTTCTCCATGATAGTACTGTCCACCTTAATAAGTTAAATCACTTTGTAGAAAGCTATCTAGAGCGCCTCCTTTATGTCCGGGAAGTCTAATGATCATATTGGATATGGAGCCCAGAGAACTGGTGTTTCGTCATAATGCTCGACATGTGTATTAGCATTGAGAGGAGCCATCACGTATACGAGTCAGAAGGTCTATTGTGATATTGTCATAATTCAACATTAATAGATTTCACTAAATCACTACCGATCACTAACTTAATAGAGCATTTTAGAACTAAGGAGTTACTATAACATGGAAATTATTTCTTGCTTGGACTAAATACATTACTTCGGTACATTTCTCACAAAAATCTACGCAGATTAAAAAGATTTTATGGAAGAAAAGAAAGATGAAAATATTTTGGATTGCTGGTAACAATATGATCTTTTAAGATTATCATATTATAGATATGACTCCTCTCTCACGCAAAAAATGCTTTAGACAAGTAATGTATGAAGTTTGTTTCAATCAATCCACAAGAATACCGAAGAATAACTTCATTCTTGTCTTTTGAGCAAGAATAATGACCAATAGTTATACAGTATTAGTTCTTAGAGTTAACTAAGCATTTTATGAACGATTACTAACTAAACCAGACCTCAAGTTTACAAGATATTTTCTCCACGATGGTTTGGAGGCTAATATATCACCATAGGTTTTGTCTTAGTCCAAATAATCAAAAGAGAAAAATGAAAGAGATAAATTTGATGAATGTCAAGGATTGATTTTAATGAAAAAATTCTTGGCACTTGGTTATTCATAATATTATTGAGGATAAAATAATATGATTTGATTTTGCATTTCATTTTATTATATAATTCCTCTTTGACTCAAGGAACTACTAGTGCAACCAAATTAAGGAGGACCAACCAAAAACACTAAGATTACTTATAATCTTGAATTAAAAAAGTCTTTATCATCAAGAAGAAATAATCAAAAGTGGTATAAAAATGCAGGGTGTTAAGTAGTGCATATAACAAAAATCAATAATATGGGTTAGATTGAGTCTCTAAGAATCTTATGTTGTATATTAGTAATAATGGGGGCTTCAATTGCAAAATTTATGGCAATTTATTGGTAGAGTGCATCTACCCATAAACCCAAAATTCTGGATTTTTGAAATGCATGAAAAATATTATAGGGCATTCCATTTATGGTTACATGAGAATCAAGGGATTGTTACATAGGAATTAATTTAAATTTTGTGAAAGTAAGAGCGGGTAAAAAATTGTCATGTGTTATTGTGGTACTATGTGCTCACACATGGAAGAAGATGGTTCTTTGCCTTGGATTCTCAAACTTTGAATTTAAACTCAATCCAATTTCTTCTCTTCTTCCCTTTGACAAATGAAATTCCTTGACACATGGAGTGAATTCTCCCTCCTAAAAATAGCCACAAAAATGAAAATTCTTCACTCTTTGAACCACACATTAGAATAGCTTGAGGTTTAATTTTGTCGTAAGAGACATAATTTTAGATTCTCCAAGTTCAAAAAGCAAATTAAAATTTTGGGTGGCAGGTAAGGAGTTAAGGTTCTTGTTATTTTGACTTTGAGAATTTATGGAACAACTTTGAGAAATTGGATTTTGGAGCAATTGACCGCACATGTTGAGACCCTACACATATTATGGATAACCTCTCTCAAATATTCATTTCTCCTCCAATTTTCCTTGCACCTCCTCCTTTGCTTCCTCCCATTGGCCTTTCTACTTGTTCAAAATCATTTCACAATATTCCATCACATATTCCATCACTCTCATTGATTACATGTACTACCATTAGCTAGACAAATTATCTAGAGGTAGAAATTGGTAATATCTTTAGGGATGTTATACATGATGGTCTAAGTGGATCAGAAATAGGTGTCATCAAAAGAGTACTTTCACTAATAGTGCAAAGACTAGAAACACCCTAATATCTTCAAAGCCAATTTTGGAGGCCTGAATAAAAAGAATAGACCTCAAAAAATGAAATGTTCCTCCCCTTTGTAATAGAAGGTGTTTCCTTCTCCCCCTTGTTTGTCTTCTAGATCTTTCTAATGGTACCTTACCCATGTTGTTTTGAGCTTCCTATAGGAAGATTTTCCACATATTCCTTTTTGTCAAACTTGTTTGACCAACCAGATAGAACAAGGATCAACATGCCACCAATCCATGCACTAATCTAAGGGTGTAGCTCCTTTTGAGTGTATCCTCTTAGTTATATAATAAAGACAAGGTGCTCCTTTGAGGCATTGGATTATTGAAGAATTAAAACTTGTGTTTCTTGTGTTTATAGTTTTTACTATCCTTAAAATGTTACATTACACCATCAAGGCCAATTTCCAAGTGTTTTTCTCCCAAATCTTTTCCATATCACTTGGGACCTATGAATTTGTAGATCTATTGAGAATGAAATCAACTATGCCTCCTTATGTGAATAAATTGTTGCTTGTGATCAAACTAAAGCTTGATGCTGATAGGTTTTGGATGGTCCTTCATCATTATGCTCAGATTCTTGACTACTTGGAGTACCAAGAGCACTTCAAGCAAATAAACAAGGGCGGTGCCAAGAGGCTTGCTCAAAAGACTACATTCCTATATGGCCACTTATCTAGTGAAATTTAAGAGTGGATTTTTTGAGACTATGAATGAGGAGAAATTGTACAAGAAGTGAGCTAGATATGTGCAGTCCTACAACTTTACTCAAGAATGGAAGAAAAAGTGAAAAGGAGAGTGTCTTATTGAGAAGGGATTAAATGGAATAGAGAGGTATCAATAAACTAAATAATCATTGTTCTCATTACCATAAAATGGAAAATATGTTTGGGAGAGTGCTAATGTATCTCCTCCTACATTCTTAAATATGGTGCTTGGAGATAAGATTAATGTTGCTGATAAATATGGGAGTTGAGGATAAGATTAATATTGTTGATTTAGATTTAGGTGTTAGAGATTAGAGTAATGTTGTTCATCTTTTAAGTTCACAAGAAGGAGAAGAGATTGGAGTCATATAAATTGGAGGGTCTAGAGTTACACATTAGGAAGATAAATTCATTGTTTAGGATACTCCATATATGTTCTCAATTCCCAAAATGCAAGGAAGAGGATACACTACCACTTTTATATGTGTGCTAGATGATCTAGATGACAAAATACCTTTTGAGTTTGTTCACTCCTCATTGTATGAATTCAATTGCTGTTCCACATGGAAGAGGCCCATGGTAGAGAAGATGAAAATTTCCTACAAGGAGTGAAAGAAGTTGAGAGTGATTCTTGGAAAACAAGGAAGATCTCTAGAGGTTTTGTAAAACCTTCATCATCAACACTTGGGTTTGGATAGGACTTTGCTAACCATAAAAATATAAGGAAGAAGGTAATGGATACCAGTGCAAGGATCAAACTAGCCAAGATTAAAGCTCAAGGATAGTCAAGATAGAGGAAATGGAAGCTCAGAAAATGGCAAAGCTAGAGAAAACTAGAGCTAAGGAGGAATCAAATATGTTACATGTAGATAAAAATAGCTCCAAAGTAGAGAAAATCCAAGCCAAGGAAGAATCAAAGAAGATACTAATGGTAGGAAAAAATTAGTCAATTTGGTGAGCACCAAATTGATTTAGAGGAACAAGTGGGGCTCCTCAAACAACAATAGTATTGGCTTAATCCAAAGTATTTGCTTTTGGTGAAAGATGACATTGATAAGTGAGTACCTACATTCTTGTATCAATTTCTTGGTACTCAATAGTGAGTGCATATCCCTTATTATGGTAGTACCCAAGAAGACAACTGGTAAGATGAAAGTGTGCCAGGATTTCCAAAAGTTGAATGTTGTCAAAAAAAGGGATCATCATCTTCTACCTTTCACCGACATAGTTTTAGACCAAGTAGCAAGACATGAGTGCTATAGCTTCTAAGATGGCCTTTTGGGATACAATCAAGTTTCCATACAAGAAGAAGACCAGAGCAAGACCACATTTACCATAGATTGAACATATGCCTACAAGCAAATGCTATTTGGCTTGTGCAACTCTCCTACAACTTTCAAGCAAATGATGATTGGAATTTTCAAGGACTACTTGTAGAAGTTCATGGAGATCTTCATCAATGACTCTTGTGTCTTTGATTGGAGAATAGACCAATTCTTTTTCTACATTAAAACCTTCAAGCAATTTCATTCTACAAAATTATCCCTACATCCCAAAAAATGTCTTTTTGTAATAACAAAAGAGATTCTATTGGGTCATTAAGTGTCATCACAAGGTGTAGAAGTCAAAGAAGGTAAAGGTGATCTAGGCTCTAGAATCACCCAATAACTTGAGAGAGTTGCAAGCCTTTCTAGGACATGTAGGTTATTATAGTAGGTTCATCATCAACTATGTGGGTTTGGCAGCTACTCTCACAAAGTTGCTAAAGAAGCATAAGAGTATAATTCAGCAAAGGATCAGGAACGACCTTTGGTGCAATGAAGGAGAAGTTAGTTGGTGCACTAATCATGAGAGGCCCTAATTGGGATAATGTTTTCCATGTGTATGTAGATACCTCCTCTATCTTTGTGGGAGTAAGCAAATGATGATTGGAATTTTCAAGGACTACTTGTAGAAGTTCATGGAGATCTTCATCAATGACTCTTGTGTCTTTGATTGGAGAATAGACCAATTCTTTTTCTACATTAAAACCTTCAAGCAATTTCATTCTACAAAATTATCCCTACATCCCAAAAAATGTCTTTTTGTAATAACAAAAGAGATTCTATTGGGTCATTAAGTGTCATCACAAGGTGTAGAAGTCAAAGAAGGTAAAGGTGATCTAGGCTCTAGAATCACCCAATAACTTGAGAGAGTTGCAAGCCTTTCTAGGACATGTAGGTTATTATAGTAGGTTCATCATCAACTATGTGGGTTTGGCAGCTACTCTCACAAAGTTGCTAAAGAAGCATAAGAGTATAATTCAGCAAAGGATCAGGAACGACCTTTGGTGCAATGAAGGAGAAGTTAGTTGGTGCACTAATCATGAGAGGCCCTAATTGGGATAATGTTTTCCATGTGTATGTAGATACCTCCTCTATCTTTGTGGGAGTAGTTCTCAACCAAAAAGACGAGTGAAAAAAGGACTATCCAGCTTATTACACTAGTCATTAGTTGTCTCAGGCCAAATATTAACTACACCACCTTTGAAAAAAGAGCATTAGGAATGGTATATGCATATAAGAAGTTCCACCACTAGTTAGGATACAAGTTTTTGTTTCATGTAGACCATTATGCATTGCAGCATTAGGTGAAGAAAGTAGATTTGTTTGGAAGAATTGCCCCATGGATACTTCTATTGCAAGAATTTACATACATGGTGCAAGTGCAAAAAGGAGCTCAACATGAGAATGTGGATTTCTTGTCTCAACTAAAAACTGAGGATCAATTAACAAACTTCAATGATGGCTTCCTTGACAAAAAAATTTTCCATATTATGGCTACCTAGATGTACATTGCCTTGGAGAGTACAAGTATCTATGCATAATGCAATTCCCTAAGAGTTTGCACCCAGAACAACAAGCTATATCTTTTCATAAGATAGGACCTTATATCAATTGAAGGGAAATAACTTATTTAAGCCTAATATTGATGAAAAGAGCTTCATTGTAATCTCAAAGGCATGAAGTAGGTGAAGTGATATAGCCTTTACATTTGGAAGCCATGGGAGGTCATTTTTCTTTGAAGAAGATAGTGAAGAAGGTCCTAACAATAGAATATAAGTGGTCTACCATGTATGAGGATGTACACTTGTATATCAAGAGATGTGATGCTTGTCAAAGAATGGGATGACCAACACCCTCTACATAATGGTCTCTTTGATCCATTCTACCTTTGGCGCCATTTGAGAAGTGGGGGATGGATTTCATAAAACAAATCTAACCTTTCATAAGAACTACCCATAAAAGGTACATCTTGGTATGTATTGATTATGCAATAAAGACAATAGAGGCCAAGGCTACCAAGAAGAATGACACTACCATGGTCACAGAATTTATTTTTTTAAATGTCAACTCATACTATGGCTATCCATTGGAACTAGTTAGTGATCATGGAGTACATATTCTCAAGAATTTGATTGAATCCTTGATGACATACTTTCAAATCAAGCATATGAAAACTACTCCTTACAACCCTAAGGCCAATAGATTGACCAAGAAAGCTAATGGATTGTTGCGCAAGATCTTGAACAAAGTCATAATCAATAAAGCTTATGATTAGGACATTGAGCTATTGGTAGCTTTGTGGGCTTATAGGACTATAAAAATGATCATTGTGAGGCAAACACCATATTTTCCTATGTATGGATTACACCTAATTTTCCCCATGGAGTTTGGTGCTACTACCTATTGAATTCTTTTTGAGGATATAATGTTGCCAGAGGATAGTCAAGAACTTTGACTGGATCAATTGATGTTCCTAAAGCTATATTTTCATTCTTGAATCCATTCCATATCAAGATTATGTACATCCAACATGAGCAAATGAGAGTATCGCTAATTCATCACTTTGGAGTAGAATTCATGGACAGAGTGATGAATTCATCAAACCTGATGATTCTACATGTGATGGTATATGACAGAGATTAAGATATGACAATCTACATTCTATTATGATGTTATGGATCTAAATGTATTGAATCCTCACACTTTCAATACACAAGTAGAAATTTGTTATGTAGTTAGACCAAAAGTGACATTTAGGGATTTTGTAGTCCGCAATTTTGGTGAAGAATATTATCAACAAGTGATGACCTCTAGGTCCTAATGGTAGTCCCCATAGTAAGTGCATAGTTCCAAGTGATCATTCTAACCCTTTATTGAAGTAGGAAGTAGCAAGTGAACATTGATTGCATGTAGGAATCATGGATCCGTAATTGCAAGAGTTGATGCAAGGAACGCAGGGGATGTTGATCAAGTTTTGAGAAATCAAGATGACCATAGAGGAATTTAAAAATCAAGTATGCATTGTCAATAAGGATCAAGTAATGCAAGAAGGGGAGCCGTCTCAACAACCAACACCAACAATCAAAGTATCTGGAGAGTTAAGCATGCTAATGACACCGATTCCAATCAACAACCAAGCCACATTGTTACTACAAATGAAGAAGACATGCAACATTGAGCCTTACAAGAGATAGAATTCCATGGGAGTAGTGGAAAATTGGATTTCAAGAATGAATCAATACCTTTGATTGTTCACAACGGAGATCACGGATCATTCTGCAGGTGTGTTTGCGTGTAGGTACTTGACCGATAAGGCCTCACATGGTATAACGCTTAGGAACAATCATTGTTAGTAGAAGGAAGAGAGGTAACTTGGACAGCCATGCAAGAAGGGCTGCTCAAGAATTTCCAATCTGTGGATTTTGTGCAAATGGCCCAAACTAGACTATGGGGGTTGAAGCAGAAGAATAACATACAAGTGTACTTGGAGGCATTTTTGGATCTACAGGTTGTGATAACCAATATGAGTCCAACCAAAGCTCTTGATAATGTTAAGAGATGATTAAAAAATTGGATTCACCAAGAGGTAATGGTGAAAAATCCTTGTACTATTTTTGAAGCCATTGCATGCACCCAAAGAATAACAGGGGCGCTTAGAGGAGGTGAAGCAATAACATTGATGTAAAACTGTTGGGTTGAGACACACTACTTTGGTGGACCAATACCTATGGAATTGGGAATTTGGTTCCAAGATAGAGGAGCAAAACCTCTCCAAGGAGAACAGGGACATGTCAAAGAAAGGAGAGAAGGAGTCCAATGAGGAGAAGGGGCTCAAGCAAAACAATTCTACCACAATTGTACCAATGTTACAATTGTGGTAGAATTGGGCACATAGCCATTAATTGTTGTGTTCATCACCTTAGAGGCCCTCAGCCTTCATACAAGCAACCTCTGAACTACATGGAGAGATGAATTGACGAGGAAGATATGGAAACCACATTGGAAACCAAAGATCACTAGTAAATATAGCTTGTGGCCTTATTGGCTTGGTGAAGAAGAGTAAAAGCGGGAAGAGGAAGAGGATGAGTGTGCAAAGGAAGAGGGAGATAAATGCACAATTAACTGTTGTAAATGGAGTGCCAAAAGGCAATCCAATGAGAGTGTTGATAGACCTTGGGGCAATAAAGAATTTATTGTTTCACTCTATTGCAATAAGGTTGGAGATGAAACTAAAGAAGGATGAGAAGGACAAAGTAGAGTTACCTAATGGTCAAAGAAAGAGGATTGAGTTGTTACCTAGATAGGTAATACTCTCTGTAGGAGGGTATCAAGAAGCAATCAAGTG